>CM060444.1:89896284-91096284 GCA_030545235.1 Helianthus tuberosus
AATGGAGGTTTCCATGCTTTCAAGCATATCATTTTCTTTTGTAAAAATCAACACAATCAATCCACAATCAGTAATAAACAACCTACACTTACCAGTTTTGCCAAAAACAAGCATATCATTTTTAAGGAATTTAGATCTTCACAACTTATGATCATGTTTTCTAAAAATATTTCTTTATGAATTCTTCTTGTTACACATATACTTCTACACTTTATTAACCTCCAAAAATAAGGTTTACTTGTTTAAGAATCAAGATTTAGTATAACTTATGTTTTTAACTTGGTTTCTTTAGAAAACTATCCTTAAAATCATCCATGTTCAAGACTAATAACATGTATTCATCTTCATTTTACCCAAAATCATCTTTGTTTTCAAGTTCATGTTTCACATAATAGGATGATCATCTTGATTATTTACAAGATCATCCTCTCACTTGCTAGATCATGTGTTTAATCACAATCTAGCAAGTCTCATATGATGTTTAACATCATAAACATGTATGAACAACAATCATCAAGCATAACAACTCATATTCATCAAGATTCCTTCATATTTTAAGCTTATGTTCAAGTTTACTTCTTGTGATTCTTAGTGTTTTTCATGATCAACATTATGTAACATCTTTTAACCACTAATATAAGATGTAAAATAGCAAGATCAAGGTTCTTACCACTAGCACAAGGCTAGGGATGATCAAGTGAAGTTATGAGATGGATAAAAGCAAATGAAAGAGGTCCTTCAACTTCTACAAGCTCCTAGCTCCTTTGTATGCCTTCTAACACCTTTGTAAGTGTGTGGATTGTATGGAAATGAGGTGATGATGATGGTGGGGTGGTGGTGGTTCTCGGCCGAGAGCACAAGAGAGGGAGAGGGGAGTGATGGTGTGTTGTGATGAATGGGAATGATAAGCGTGAAGGCACTAGTGGTTTATAACATAATCTTTCTAACATATGCATGTCCAATGTGTATTATGTCTCCAAAGTATCAACAAGATCACTTAAACAATTCAAATAAAATCTAGGAGTGGGGGCCACTCCATACCGTATGGTGGGGGGGGTGTTTAGTTGGGTGGTGATGGTAAGTTAAAGAATTTAGTTAGATTTCAAGTGTATGTTTAGGTGTTTTAGTTAATATGGTGTTATATAGTGTGTTATGATGTTCGGGGACCATAACTAGCTTGGTAATGTTAAAATAATGTTTCTAGTGTAAATTTGGTGTTTCGGGTAGTGTCCTGTTGTTCGTGTAGGATCGATATGACGATCAAATGTGTCAATTCAGAGTCAATACGCACTGTTTATGTGGCGGAATCACACAAACAAAGTTGAATTAGCAAGAATTGAGTAGAAAACAGAAGAATATCACTTTAAACACTGTTTCTCATTAATTGATCACAGAAAAATCTGGCAGCAGTTCGGTTACAACTTCATGGATCGGTGCCAAATGAGAAACACACTAAGCCTATTTATAGGCATGCTATCTCGCTTGAAATGACACTTGTCATTTCAAGTGGACTCACAACATTGGATCTCACTTGAAATGACTAGATGTCATTTCAAGCGAACTTACATGAAATAACACATAAAATTACATTCTAGCCCATGTACTTCACATATTTGACACATTAGACCCCTAAGACTTAAGACGTAGGCTTTAGACATCGTGCACTAACAAACTCCCCCTTGGATACAGCCGGAGTCTTCCGTCTTGGTCATTAGGTCTTCACAGCGACTTGAATTTTTCTTCTCTTGGCTTAGGCTTCCTTAGCAGCAGTTTCCTAAGCTTCTCATTCTCATCAACTCTTTTCTTCTGCTCAGCAGCTTGTCTCTGTGCAAATGTTTCACGAAGATATCTATCTTTTTCTTCACGAGCTTTACGTTCTTTCTCAGCTTTTAGCTTTTCTTTCTTCTCAAGCGACCACCATTTTGAATTCCATTTGTTATCAGCATTAATTCCCTTCTGAAAGCAAACAGATACAACCTTTTGAAATTGCATGGCTTGTTCTTTATCTTCAGCTTGGAATCAGATCTTGTTGACAAATAAACATTCAATGTCTTTTGCTGAACAGTTTACCAACCACATCGGGTCATAAACAAAGATTTCTCTGATCTCATTCCCAGCTCGGTAGGTTATCACAGCCTCAGTCGATATACAGCCGTACACCCAATATGTAAAACCTTTGTAAAATTCCTGTTCCATCTTTGGCACTGGTATATTTTTCATCACTTTTGGCTTTTTAATATTCAAGATTGTCTCTTCATTACCAGTTTCAGGATTAATTCTTCTTACTTTCTGTGGGTAATGAGGCTTCCAGTGCTTGAATTCTTTCAGAGCTTCAAACTTTATCAATCCCCACATAGCAACATCATTCTTTCTCACTGGATAACCCAAAGCTCTCACTTTTGATAACTCCTCTACATCCCACCAAGGTAGGGACATAACATCATGCAAATATTCAAAGTACTGCACTCCACATTCTCTTCTAATTGCATATGCATTAACTTGAGGTAGAAATCCCCAGCTAATGATATCTCCCATCGAAATATCTCTATCTCTTTGATAAAACTTCAAAAGACGCTTGAATTTTCTTTCATTGCTATTCTTGAACCACTTTTTGCGTTCTTCTTTCAGAGGATCTTTTGTAGAACCATCGAAATTTTTATCTTTCAATATCTCAGTAACTTTCCTCCTCAGTTCATCTCTATTTTCTTAACTGAAAAACTCCATAAGAGTTGGAAATTCATAAGTATCAACACTTTCAGAAGTTTCTTCATTAGTACAATCTTCAACCTCAACCCGATCATAGACATCTGCATCTTCAACATACTTGTATTCATACTCAGGTTGATGATTGATATCGAAAGCATTCAGTTCATCTTCAAAATCGAACTTTAAATCATCTTCTTTCACATTAAACATCTTCAGAACTTCAACCATAGTATATGTATGCCTGATTTCTCCCTCTTCTACATCAGGCACAATACGAAGAATCAACTTCTCAACTTCTTCAACAGTTTGATCACCTACTTGCTCCCCCTCTCCATCAGCTCCCTCTGGTACTTCATTTACATCATTATTCAGTTAATCATCAACTTTTTCTTCATTAGACTTTTCAGAAATTTTAACACCTGATGTACCCTGATCATCATCATCATTGTCATCATCAGAACTATGACTGCTTGCAGAGAATACTTTTTCATCATCATCATCATCCTCTTCATCATCATTTTCATCAACATTTTCTAGTAACACATCTTCATCCAATATAGCAGGAATAACAGAAAGAGGAACAGGCTGTTCAATATATTGTTCAGGAGTAGTTGATAAAACAATTGCCCTTTCTTCAGAAGCACCTTCTATGCCTTTGCCTTTATCCTTCATTTTAGCATCTAACTCTGCTTGTTTTTTAGCTCTGATTTCTTCAATCGTTATCTCATCGAATTGCTGCTCAACAGATTTACCTAGCATTTTCTCTAGCACTTTGTTTATCATAAACATTTCATGTTCTTTCTGTGCCTTTGCAGCCTCAAGCTCTTTATTTTTCAACTTGAAATATTCATTTTGCTCATCTCTGCGTGTCTTTTCTCCAAGTAACTCAGCAATTTGATCTTTCATGACATCAATCTCAGCTTCATCAGCTTCGATCTTTTTCAGCAAAGTAGAATTTTGAGCTTCCACAGTCTTAACACGCTTTACCAACCTCTTGTTATCAGCTAAAACCTCTTCATATTTCTTTTCTAAGACCTTCACTTGTTCATCATTTACAAAGCCAAAGTCTCCAATATCTTCAAGAGTTGGAATATTTTGAGGAATATTAGGAAAATCTTTGTAACCAGAAGATCCAGGCGTGGTTTGAATACGTGGTTGTGAAGATGGTGGTGTTTGAAAGATTTGTTGTGAATAAGTTATAGGTTGTTCATGTTATGGTGTAGGATGTGGTGGAGATGAATGTGGTGGTGAGAGATGTAATGGTGAAACATGTGGTGGAGGTTGTCACACCCTGGCTTTGTGGAAGCGTGGGTTTATTTGGTGTAACTTCTTAATACCATAGCTTAATCATAACAAAGTTATATGAAAATAAAACCATGCAGATCATCCATTGATTTAAGTTTGAAAAGTAGAATACCACAACATTGTCTTAAGGCGTTGACACATGCAACGGAAATTACAACCTAATAAAAACATTGTTTGAAAGACACAACCACAAACTTAAAATAGACGTAGTTTAAGAACTGTGACTCGTCCAGGTAAAAGCCACAACCCCTAAACTTGGATGACCTCATAACTCTTTACGCAGCGTGAAAACGTAGCATACCGTGCCAGATCCTTAGTTCCCTGAAATACATGTAAATTGGAAAAATCAACAATAATGTTGAGCGAGTTCATGTGTAAGTGAGTATGTAAAACCTTTGTAAGTATAAAAACCCTGGTATGTAGCAAATAAGGAAATAAAGAGATCACCAATGGTTAGCAAGGCCATTGATATGTGTGAAGTGCAAGTAGGAAGACTCAAACCTAGCAGATTTATGCATTGGGTACAAAGTCACCCCGAGGTCCGTTCTGCTGGGCCTGGTGCTGGGCTCGCTACACCCAGATAGATCTACCGCTACTGTCCCTCGGTCCTACAATGAGGATTAATGGCCTCAAGTTGCGCCTACCCACTCACATGATCTAAGTAGTAACCCTCCTTACGCTAACCATACCATGTATTTCACCCCTGCAATTAGAAAACTGAAGACAGTTAAGAAAAAAAGGGGACATGAACTCACCGAAGTGCGTCTCTAAAAGTAACTCCCTGTCAACCTACTGTGCGACGACCTACACGTACTAACTTCTATTAGACGGACGGCCGTGCCTTGGTTTAAGGTTAAATGTCTTTGGGAAATAGTTAGGCAACTATTTCATATGTGCACTTCGTAATTATTTGGTAATATATTCCTTCCCAAGGATGGGGGTTTTAATACATGTGCGTTTTCTTGTAATTCCGAAAATATATTATTAAGTCACACTTAAAATATATTTTAATTCTTTCTCCAAAATATAAATATTTTTCCCAAAAATATTATATTTTATTACATATAATTTTCCCAAAATAATACTTTCGTCAAAATACGCGTTTAAGAGTATTTTCTGAAAATACGTAAGTTACGGATAAAGATCGGGTGGTAATAATAATACCGTTGTAAGTTAAATATTTATTGTGAGGGCGTTAGAATTATTTTGGAGTCGTTATTATTCAGTAATATTATTTTTATCCTAAAAATAATATTTACGTAGTTCACAAAATAATCATAAAAATTTACACAAGCGTTGTTATGAAAATATATATTCTAAATATATATTTTAGCAAGTTTTATTTACGAAAATCCCATCTCCGACACTTAGAAGTTTTGTAATAAAAATCATGGCGAATTTTGTTTGGGAAAACAAGTCAAAAATATATTTATTACATTTGTCACAAAAATATTTTAAGTGTTATTTTCTGGAAAAATTTCGCCAGAGTTTCCCCTGTAACTGAAGGTAGCCACGCTTACAAGCGTATCATTTTCTTTTAAAAAATCAACCAACAATTTTCTCAACATCATCAAACAATACTCCAACATCAAACTAGTAAAAAATGTACGTAAGTCGCAAACATATGAACTTGTGGGTCATGTAAAAGTGTGTAGTAACTTTCCATTATTTTTAGTAGATCGTTCCATCTTTATAAATAAAGTTGGTTCCTTGTGATCTTTTTTCTTGAAGAAAATACATCTTTACAACCTCTAGGTCAAATATTACAAAAAAATAATTCTTTGTTAAAACCTCCGTTACACAAGTGTCTACACAATTGTGTGTTCATAAGAACATCTTTAGTTTATGAAAGATCCGGCTTTAAAAATATGATTTCATCTTACACTCGGTTCTTCAAAAATACCACTTGTAGATCTTTAGATCTACTAGTTTAGAACTCCATTTCATAAGAAAATTTGTTTTTACACAAGTTCATGGTTATAAGTAGTAGTGTTCTTCATCTAACCACTTTCACACTTAAACATACACTAGGTCATATTCCATGAGCATGACGTAGCCGGGTTAGATGACGATCCGAACTACTACTAGCATAAAACAACACTAAATAATCATAACAAAACTAGTTTTATAAGTTTTACACTAATATTCATCTATTATCCACCATGTTCATCTCTTTTAGTAGACTTTTAGTTTGTAATCTTATATGTTCATGATTGTCAACCGACACAATTTTTATTAACCACTTTAGAATAGATCAAGAAGGCATTTAGAGTCACTTACTGCTAGCTCGAGGCTAGGGAAGAAACTAGTCGAAAAACGGGTGGTTAAAAGCGCCGTAGAGAGGTCCTTGGCAATCCGCAAGCACCGGGCTCCCTCGTATGCGATACTTCACACTTGAGTGCACTTGGAATGGTGAGGTTGAAATTGAAAAGTGGTGGTGAGTGGGGCTTGGTGTTCGGCCGAGATATCTAGAGAGAGGGATGAGAGTTGATTTCTTTTGTTCAAGTGTGGTGAATGAATGTGAAGGTCTATTAGTTTCTTATATAAACCATTTTGTCTTAATTGTCCCATGGTTACTGTGCTTACTAGATATTGAGCAATGGAATTATAATAATCAAGCAAGGACATCTTGTGTCACCTATAGGGTGACCGATCGGTTACATGGGGGGGGGGGGTGGGTTGGTTCAATTCTAACTAATAAGTTAAATATTAGTTAGTTAGAGATTTGAAATTATTTACTTGTGTGTTGTAAATTGTAACGGGTGTTAGGGTATTCGGTGACCCTTACTGGCTCAGAAAAAGAAAAACAATGTTAATGACAATATTTTTTTTTATGTCCCGGGTTAAGTCCGGTTGTTCGGTTGAATATTACTCCGTTAAAGTGTTTAATAAGCATTTAAAGTGTCATTAATATTATTTTTAGTGACACAATTTATTCCCGACTCTTTGGAAAGTGTCTAGTAATATTTTTCTCATGTTTTGGCACTTTACTAGTTAGCTTAAAAGCTGAATTTTTGTATTTAAAGTGCAGAATTTTGTATTCAAAGTACGTTTTAGGCACATCCGTTCACTATAATTATCACCTAGTGACGCAGTTCTACAATCCTCACCTCCCTACACTCACCACTAGTGTAGAAATCTATTCCCGGCTCATACTGGCCTTAGAGACAGTCACTGTCTGATGCTGGCAATGTCAGCATGTTTACTGGGTATCCCGTATAGTGTGCTCACTGTGCTTCTGTGCATCAAGGTTGTCACTAAGGTTTGTGTGTAAATAATAGAGTGACAGTAATAAAGTATGATGCATGTACGTGTATGTATCATAAATTAGTAAGCAGTTTAACCACATTCATAAGCAAGCACAGTAATTAAGCAGTAATTAAATATTAATTAATTCGTACGGATACCTGGTTTGGTGAGGATTGTCACATTCTCCCCCCGTTAAATAAATTTCGTCCTGAAATTTAGGCTCTGCTACTAGATGCAGGGTTCTTAGGAAATAAATGGGGGTATTGCTCTTTCATTCGATCCTCACGCTCCCACATGAATTCCGGTCCATGCCTTGCATTCCAACGAACTTTGACGAGTTTGACACTGCTCCTGCGAGTTTTATTAACTTTCCAATCCGTAACCTCGACAGGTTCTTTAGTGAAGTGGAGCGTGTCATCGATATGTACTTCGTCAGCAGGAATGATCACTGTATCTTGTGTTGGACTTTTTCTTAAATTTGACACATGGAATGTATCGTGAACACCATGGAGTTCAGCAGGTAGGTCCAACTTGTAGGCTACAAGCCCAATCCTTTGCAGAATTCTGAAAGGGCCAATGTAACGCGGATTCAACTTTCCACGCTTTCTGAAGCGTGCCACACCCTTCCAGGGTGAAACCTTCAATAAAACCATATCTCCAACTCGAAATTCCAAAGGTTTCCACTTTGGATCTGCATAGGCTTTCTGTCTGTTGCGAGCCGCTTCGATGCGTTTTCGAATTTACGCAATCTTGTCCGTTGTCTCTTGGACTATTTCGGGACCAACAAGCTGCCTATCACCTGCATCAGCCCAACATAGTGGTGATCGACACTTGCGTCCGTAAAGAGCTTCAAATGGCGCGGCTCCAATGCTTGTGTGGTAGCTATTGTTGTATGAAAACTCGACCAATGGTAAATGTTTATCCCAGCTACCACCAAGATCCATTACACATGCTCTTAGCATATCCTCCAATGTCTGAATAGTTCTTTCACTTTGCCCATCGGTCTGTGGGTGAAATGCAGTGCTCAGATTCAATTGTGAGCCAAAAGCTTCTTGGAAGGATTGCCATATCCTTGACACAAACCTTCCGTCTCTATCAGAGATAATCGAGAGAGGCACTCCATGACGTGCAACGATCTCCCGCATGTATATTTCCTCAAGTTTACTAGTGTTGTCTTTCTCTTTGATTGGCAAGAAGTGTGCGGACTTTGTTAGGCGGTCAACTATTACCAAAATCATATCATGGCCTCTGGGCGTCCTGGGCAGTTTCGTTATGAAGTCCATTGAAATCTGTTCCCATTTCCATTTGGGAATTTCGGGTTGTTGCAGAAGTCCTGAAGGCTTCTGGTATTCAGCTTTTACCTTAGCGCACGTTGAACACTTGCTAACATAAACAGCAACATCGCCATTCATTCTAGGCCACCAATAATAATCCTTAAGATCTTGGTACATTTTATCCGCCCCGGGATGAATAGAGTACCTTGACCTGTGAGCTTCATAAAAAATAACCTTCCTTAAACCACCAAACAGAGGAACCCAAATCCGTTTCATGAAGCATAAAGTTCCTTCCTCGTTTGGCACCAACTGCTTCTCCATCCCACGGAGATACTCATCTTCAATATTCCTTTCTTTCAAAGCTTCTCTCTGTGCGGCACGAATGCGTAGAGAGAGATCTGTCTGGACAATCATCTCCAAAGCCCTAACCCTTATGGGCTTGATCCTTTCTTTTCGACTTAGGGTGTCGGCGACCACATTCGCCTTCCCTGGATGATACTTGATCTCGCAGTCGTAGTCGTTCAACAATTCGACCCAACGTCTTTGCCTCATATTCAGCTCTTTCTGGTCGAATATGTGCTGCAGACTTTTATGATCCGTAAAGATTGTACATTTCGTACCATACAAATAGTGTCTCCAGATTTTCAGCGCAAATACCACTGCGCCTAGCTCCAAATCATGTGTGGTATAGTTCTTTTCATGAACTTTCAACTGACGTGATGCGTAAGCTATGACCTTCTGGCGTTGTATCAACACGCAACCCAATCCTTGACGTGAGGCGTCACAGTATACCACGAAATCATCAGTTCCCTCTGGTAGCGCTAAGATCGGTGCATTGCAAAGCTTGTCTTTCAGTAACTGGAATGCTTCTTCCTGTTTGATTCCCCAATCAAACTTCTTATCCTTCTGTGTGAGCGCGGTCAGAGGTTGAGCGATTTTAGAAAAATCCTCAATGAATCTTCGATAATAACCAGCCAAACCCAAGAACTGTCGAATCTCGGTTGGCGTCTTTGGAGTCTCCCAAATCTTGATCGCCTCGATCTTTGTGGGATCAACATGGATTCCATTTCCATTCACTACATGTCCAAGAAACTGGACTTCACGTAGCCAGAACTCACACTTCGAGAACTTGGCGTATAATTTCTCCTTCTTAAGTAGCTCTAGAATAGCTCTTAAGTGTTGTTCATGCTCGTCCTTTGTTTTCGAATAAATCAAAATATCGTCTATGAACACAATCACAAACTTATCCAAGTATGGCTTGCAGACTCGGTTCATTAGGTCCAAGAAAATTGCAGGCGCGTTGGTCAACCCAAACGGCATAACTAGGAATTCGTAGTGTCCATAACGAGTCCTAAAGGCTGTCTTCGGGATAGTTTCTTCTTGTATCCTAAGTTGATGGTATCCGGATCGAAGATCGATCTTTAAATAAAAGCTTGAGCCTTGCAACTGGTCGAATAGATCATCGATTCTTGGCAAGGGATATCTATTCTTGATAGTCAACTTATTAAGCTCGCGGTAGTCTATGCACATACGAAAACTACCGTCCTTCTTTTTAACGAACAGTACTGGAGCTCCCCAAGGTGAGAAGCTTGGCCTGATGAATCCTTTATCCAATAGCTCCTGGAGTTGTGTCGACAACTCCTGCATTTCCGATGGCGCGAGTCTATACGGTGCCTTGGCTACAGGCGCGGCGCCTGGAACCAAATCAATGTGGAATTTGACTTGCCTTTGAGGCGGTAATCCTGGCAAGTCTTCTGGAAAGACTTTAGGATATTCCTTGACGACTGGAATGTCTTCAATCTTTGGTTCAGCAGCTTCTTTATCCATGATGTGTGCTAAGAATGCAACACATCCCTTCTTCAAGCACTTTCTAGCTTTTAGACAGCTAATAATTCTCAGCGGCGTATCATGCTTCTCACCATGAACCACAATCGTTTCACCATCTTCGGTTGGGATACAAATGATCTTCTCGTGGCAAACAATTTCCGCCTTGTTACTTGATAACCAATCCATTCCCACTACCACGTCGAAGCTTCCCAACTTGACTGGTAGTAGATCCAAAGCAAACTCACGCTCTCCCAATTCGATTACACAACCTCTGACCACTTCATTAGCTTTTACTAACTTCCCATTAGCCAGTTCAATTGAGTAGGGAATATCTAATTTACTAGCAGCTAACCCAAGCATATTCTTAAACTCTAATGATACGAAGCTATAATCAGCACCAGTATCAAATCAAACGGATGCAAAGCGTTGGTTTATAGGGAACGTACCAGTAACAACATTGGGATCCTGGCGCGCTTCCCTTGCTTCGATATTGAAAACCCTTCCCCGTGCTTGGTTCAATTCTGGGCAGTTCCTCTTATAGTGCCCAATGTCACCACAGTTAAAACAACCCGATCTCTGCCCGTTTCCACCTCCATTCCCAGCTTGATTGTTGTTTTGGTTACGATTCACTGCACCAGCTTGATTGGCGTTGTTGCCTCGATTTCCATTCCCTCCATTGTTCCCCTGTGGGCGATTCCCAATACCACCATGATTATTGTTTCTATTCCCAAATCCTCCTTGGCCTCCCCGCCCAACAGTGGCCCAGCAAGTATCCTTTGAGTGGCCAGTCTTTCCACAAGCTTCGCATACTTTTGACCCACACCGGCCAGAATGGTGACGCTGGCAGGTGTTGCACTTGGGATGTGTTCCTATATATATCCCTTTCCTTTCCTCCCACCACCGGCTGTAGCTCGAGCCGGCGTGCTTGACTCTCCTTTTCTGCCATCACTGCTTGTGCCTTGTTTGAAATTCGAGAATTTTCTTTCGTTACCCCCGGACGACTCTACGTGAGTCTCCTTCTTCTTTTGCTCAACATCAGAAAACTTGTTTAGGCGGATAGCCTCCTCAGTGAGAGCTACGCTCAGATCGATCGCCTCAGTGATTGTTGTCGGTTTTGAAGAGGTCACCATACTTATGATTTGAGGAGCTAAACCCCAAATGAAGCCCTCGATTCGCTTGAATTCCGGTGTAACCATGTAAGGTACCACATGTGACAGGTCGTGAAACCTTTGAGCATACTCTGCGATTTTTGGACCATCCATCTTCAGATGCCAAAACTCGGTTTCCAACTTTTGAATTTCAGCGCGTGAACAATACTTTCTTCGCATGAGCTCTTTCAGCTCGTTCCATGTCATTGCGTAAGCAGCGGCTTCACCAAGAGTCTGAACTTGTAAGTTCCACCAGGACAGGGCTCCATCCAAGAATAGCCCAGAAATGTAAGTCACTTGTTGGTCTGGAGCGCACTTGCTCATTCGAAGAACAGAGTCTGTTTTCTCAGCCCATCTTACGAAGGCAACAGCACCTCCGGTGCCGTCAAAGTTTACAGGCTTGCAGTCTAGGAACTGCTTGTAGGTGCACCCTGCACATACGTTAGGATATACAAATGGTATTAGCGGTTGCGCTATAAATATCCAGATGTATTGTAATACGTCCCAAACGACTTAACATTACCACGCGGTGGATTGTTATTGCCATTATTGTTCGAACTGCTTCCGCTGGGTCCTCCTTGTGAGGCTACGTACTGCGCTATGGCGGCAGCGATGATTTGTTGAAGTTCTGCCTCGTTGGCAGGCATGCGCAGATCGCGTTTCGGTGGCATCTTCTAAAAGATGTGTTCACGTAAGACAGGTCATGGTAGGTAAAGTGTGCGTATATAACGATAGTAATAATACATAACATCTCATGTTATAGAATATAAACAATCAATCAAACATCATAAATGATGAGAATACTGCGACTGCGTTGCCATAAATCGAAACCACAATGTAAGGTTTACAAGTTCATAACTGTATCATACATCATCAGTGACTTAGTAGGGGATGACCCTAGCCAAGTCGTGTGATCGCGGGACGTATTCAGGAATTTTCAGTCAGTCCATTTTCAAATTCCAGAACTCCACCTCAAGCTTCTGGATTCCAGCCCTGGAACAGTATTTCATCTTCATCATTTCTTTGAGCTCGTCGCAGCTCAGTGCATAAGCAGCATCTGTACCAAGGGTCTGTACCTGAAGGTTCCATCATGAGAGTGTGTCATCTAGAAATAACCCCGAGATATAGGTAATACTCTGTTGGGGTGGACAGTTACTCATTCTTAGAATGGAGTCAGTCTTTTCGGACCAACGAACAAATGCAACTGCGCCTCCTGTTCCGTCAAAGTTCAAAGGCTTGCAGTTCAGGAACTGCTTATAGGTGCAGCCAGTTGGAGGGTTATTTCCAGTAGTGTCATCGCTATGCTTAGAGCGGAGGGCTTCATGTCGTGCAATTGCTTGTGAGATGCGTTCTTGCAGCTCGACTTCTGTCCTTGGCAACGTACTGGTGTTTGTGTCACGCTTGGGTGGCATTTTCTTCTGTCGAAGTGGTATGAAGTGGGTTAGACAACATTTCAATTGTCTATGAGATATATAGCACCATAAGCCATCATGCAATCACCCAATTTCACACGTAAATATACTCAATGTATGAGTGAGGAAATAATTTTGAGCCATCACATAGGCTTGCCAATTTGGCTTGTCACTTGTAATAGAATGAACTCGAGGCTACATCGCCTTGGTCATTCGTGTTTTAGTTATTTCCTGCTACATTGGTTTTCATTAGCTTGACCCGCAGAGTCCACCAGGATTTCTGTGCACTACAAGCCGTTATTACGTGGGCCCCCGTAATAATAAATTGTCTTGCACAGTTACCCCAATTTTCTCTCGTCCAAGCAGATGATCAATCAAGGAGCAACAGCAGGTGCATCGGCATGAACAGGGTCATGCTCCAATGCGGGGTCAGGAGCATCAGCTGGCTCAGGGGCCACAGCAGGCTACAGATCATCAAACTCCATCTCGAAATTAGCGGGATCAGCGAACATGGGATCAACGGGGTCAACAGGGTCCTCCATGGGCTGATCTAGGTGAATAAACGCAATGTCCTGGTCTGGATCAAAGCCAGGTGGAAAGATAGGATCTGAATCATCATCATCATCATGATCAAACTCAAAGCTGTGCGCAGGAGCAGGTGCAGCGAATGACGCTATATCCGGGTCGTCGTCGTGTGAGTGGTGCAGCACTCCCTGTGTATGCAAAGATGCGGACGTCACAGACTCAAATGAGTCTGGGATAAGGGAATGGGCATGAGCCTCCTCTGCAGGAGCGTCAGCAAGCAGTAGGCTATCACCAGCAGCAATAGGGCCTCGCCCTCAAGTGGGTCCTCCTCTAATAGTTCGACATCGTCGTCAGAGACAACGTCGGGGGGCATATCAACAACGGGATAAGCGGCAAGGGGCACAGGAGCAGGGATCACCACGAGTGGCAAATCCCCAACAAGATGGCCATCAGCAGGCTCTGCTATGACATCAGGCGGCGCAAAGGGCTGAAAGTCATCATCGTCTGTGCTGGTAGTATCGGAAATGTACACCTCGTGCTTCGATGAAACTATGTCGCCTGATACTATGGCCATGGGATCTGTAGTGTCCGACTCTCCAGTATCTGATGAAGGCATGACGTTTTGTAACACAAACACACATATGCACAAATAATCAATCATATAGTCAAATAAACATATTAGTCACCAATAAGCAATCAAATAGTTCTCCTAGTCCCACTAGCCTCCCAGCCTCCCAGACTGAATCTCCTAGTCTCTCAAACTACCTTCCCAGCCTTTCCGACTGTTCTTCCTAGTCCCACTAGCCTACTTCCTCAGCCTCCCAGACCGAGCCTCAGCCTCCCAGACTGAGCCTCAGCCTCCCAGACTGAGCCTCAGCCTCCCAGACTGAGCCTATAACTAACAATTAAAATGTGCTCAACTTTGTTTGTAAAAACGTTTTGGATCTGGACTTAAGTGGTATGCAATGTAAAAATGTTTTCGTGAGAACCCTAATGATCATAGTCTAGACTCGAGAAAGAATCCTAGTTCGCTATGACCAGAGCTCTGATACCAAGCTGTCACACCCTGGCTTTGCGGAAGTGTGGGTTTATTTGGTGTGACTTCTAAATACCATAGTTTAATCATAACAAAGCTATATGAAAATAAAACCATGCAGATCATCCATTGATTTAAGTTTGAAAAGTAGAATACCACAACATTGTCTTAAGGCGTTGGCACATGCAACGGAAATTACAACCTAATAAAAACATTGTTTGAAAGACACAACCACAAACTTAAAATAGACGTAGTTTAAGAACTGTGACTCGTCCAGGTAAAAGCCACAACCCCTAAACTTGGATGACCTCATAACTCTTTACGCAGCGTGAAAACGTAGCATACCGTGCCAGATCCTTAGTTCCCTGAAATACATGTAAGTTGGAAAAATCAACAATAATGTTGAGCGAGTTCATGTGTAAGTGAGTATGTAAAACCTTTGTAAGTATAAAAACCCTGGTATGTAGCAAATAAGGAAATAAAGAGATCACCAATGGTTTGCAAGGCCATTGATATGTGTGAAGTGCAAGTAGGAAGACTCAAACCTAGCAGATTTATGCGTTGGGTACAAAGTCACCCCGAGGTCCGTTCTGCTGGGCCTGGGGCTGGGCTCGCTACACCCAGATAGATCTACCGCTACTGTCCCTCGGTCCTACAATGAGGATTAATGGCCTCAAGTTGCGCCTACCCACTCACATGATCTAAGTAGTAACCCTCCTTACGCTAACCATACCATGTAAAAAGTACTCGTAATCATAGTAACATGTATTTCACCCCCGCAGTTAGAAAACTGAACACAGTTAAGAAAAAAGGGGGACATGAACTCACCGAAGTGCGTCTCTAAAAGTAACTCCCTGTCAACCTGCTGTGCGACGACCTACACGTACTAACTTCTATTAGACGGACGGTCGTGCCTTGGTTTAAGGTTAAATGTCTTTGGGAAATAGTTAGGCAACTATTTCGTATGTGCACTTCGTAATTATTTGGTAATATATTCCTTCCCAAGGATGGGGGTTTTAATACATGTGCGTTTTCTTGTAATTCCGAAAATATATTATTAAGTCACACTTAAAATATATTTTAATTCTTTCTCCAAAATATAAATATTTTTCCCAAAAATATTATATTTTATTACATATAATTTTCCCAAAATAATACTTTTGTCAAAATACGCGTTTAAGAGTATTTTAAGAAAATACGTAAGTTACGGATAAAGATCGGGTGGTAATAATAATACCGTTGTAACTTAAATATTTATTGTGAGGGCGTTAGAATTATTTTGGAGTCGTTATTATTCAGTAATATTATTTTTATCCTAAAAATAATATTTATGTAGTTCACAAAATAATCATAAAAATTTACACAAGCGTTGTTATGAAAATATATATTCTAAATATATATTTTAGCAAGTTTTATTTACGAAAATCCCATCTCCGACACTTAGAAGTCAAAAATATATTTATAACACTTGTCACAAAAATATTTTAAGTGTTATTTTCTGGAAAAATTTCACCAGAGTTTCCCCTGTAACTGGAGGTAGCCACCCTTACAAGTGTATCATTTTCTTTTAAAAATTCAACCAACAATTTTCTCAACATCATCAAACAATACTCCAACATCAAACTAGTAAAAATGTACGTAAGTCGCAAACATATGAACTTGTGGGTCATGTAAAAGTGTGTAGTAACTTTCCATTATTTTTAGTAGATCGTTCCATCTTTATAAATAAAGTTGGTTCCTTGTGATCTTTGTTCTTGAAGAAAATACATCTTTACAACCTCTAGGTCAAATATTACAAAAAAATAATTCTTTGTTAAAACCTCTGTTACACAAGTGTCTACACACTTGTGTGTTCATAAGAACATCTTTAGTTTATGAAAGATCCGGCTTTAAAAATATGATTTCATCTTACACTCGGTTCTTCAAAAATACCACTTGTAGATCTTTAGATCTACTAGTTTAGAATTCCATTTCATAAGAAAATTTGTTTTTACACAAGTTCATGGTTATAAGTAGTAGTGTTCTTCATCTAACCACTTTCACACTTAAACATACACTAGGTCATATTCCATGAACATGACGTAGCCGGGTTAGATGACGATCCGAACTACTACTAGCATAAAACAACACTAAATAATCATAACAAAACTAGTTTTATAAGTTTTACACTAATATTCATCTATTATCCACCTTGTTCATCTCTTTTAGTAGACTTTTAGTTTGTAATCTTATATGTTCATGATTTTCAACCGACACAATTTTTATTAACCACTTTAGATTAGATCAAGAAGGCATTTAGAGTCACTTACTGCTAGCTCGAGGCTAGGGAAGAAACTGGTCGAAAAACGGGTGGTTAAAAGCACCGTAGAGAGGTCCTTGGCAATCCGCAAGCACCGGGCTCCCTCGTATGCGATCCTTCACACTTGAGTGCACTTGGAATGGTAAGGTTGAAATTGAAAAATGGTGGTGAGTGGGGCTTGGTGTTCGGCCGAGATATCTAGAGAGAGGGATAAGAGTTGATTTCTTTTGTTCAAGTGTGGTGAATGAATGTGAAGGTCTATTAGTTTCTTATATAAACCATTTTGTCTTAATTTTCCCATGGATATTGTGCTTACTAGATATTGACAATGGAATTATAATAATCAAGCAAGGACATCTTGTGTCACCTATAGGGTGACCGATCGGTTACATGGGGGGGGGGGGGGTTGGTTCAATTCTAACTAATAAGTTAAATATTAGTTAGTTAGAGATTTGAAATTATTTACTAGTGTGTTGTAAATTGTAACGGGTGTTAGGGTATTCGGGGACCCTTACTGGCTCAGAAAAAGAAAAACAATGTTAATGACAATATTTTTTTTTATGTCCCGGGTTAAGTCCGGTTGTACGGTTGAATATTACTCCGTTAAAGTGTTTAATAAGCATTTAAAGTGTCATTAATATTATTTTTAGTGACACAATTTATTCCCGACTCATTGGAAAGTGTCTAGTAATATTTTTCTCATGTTTTGGCACTTTACTAGTTAGCTTAAAAGCTGAATTTTTATATTTAAAGTGCAGAATTTTGTATTCAAAGTACGTTTTAGGCACATCCGGTCACTATAATTATCACCTAGTGACGCAGTTCTACAATCCTCACCTCCCTACACTCACCACTAGTGTAGAAATCTATTCCCGGCTCATACTGGCCTTAGAGACAGTCACTGTCTGATGCTGGCAATGTCAGCATGTTTACTGGGTATCCCGTATAGTGTGCTCACTGTGCTTCTGTGCATCAAGGTTGTCACTAAGGTTTGTGTGTAAATAATAGAGTGACAGTAATAAAGTATGATGCATGTACGTGTATGTATCAGAAATCAGTAAGCAGTTTAACCACATTCGTAAGCAAGCACAGTAATTAAGCAGTAATTAAATATTAATTAATTCGTACGGATACCTGGTTTGGTGAGGGTTGTCACAGAGGTGATGGTGGTGGTGTGGGTTGTCTTGGTGTAAAATGAAGTGATGTTTGTTGTGGTGTAGGTTCAGTTTGTGAAGAAGGTTGGCTAGGATCTTGAATTGGTTTCTTGTTCAACAAAATCTTCAAAGGCTTTCCCTTCTTTGGAGTAACTCTAAGTTTCTTTGCAACTGTTTTCTTTTTCCCTCCAGAAGTTGGTGGCGTTTGAGACTCAATAATTTTCTCTTGAGATGGCTCATACACATCATCATCATCTTTACCAACCCTCTTTCTCTTTTTCTATTTTTCTTTCTCAACATTAGACATTACTATCTTAAAACGTTCAGTTTCGTCAATTTCATCTTCAGAAGAACTAGTTGTACTTTTATTAACATCATCACTTTGAACATCTTCAGCAACTTTCTCTGGTCCCTCATTGAATTCAGTAAGAGATTTTAAAAGTCTTGCAGATGTAGGAAAGAAACGAACATCTCCTTCAACATTAGCTTCAGCTACAGTCTCAGCTTCAGCTTCAATTTCAACTTCTGCTTCTTTATCAGATTCATCAATGAGCAACGTCTTAGGAGTTTTCTTTTGGCGTTTCTTGGGTTGTGAAGACGAACCCTCTCCTATTTGCACTTTAGGAGTAGCTTTCCTACCCCTCCTTTTCTTCTCCTTCAGGAACCATTCATTTCTTGTTTCCTTGAAATCTTTAAGAACTTTTAATTCATCTTCATATCCAGCTTCTTTCATCTCTTCTTCATTTCTCCAATTCTGATGATTAACTGGATCTGGATCCTGATAATTACTATCTTTGATAGCACCGAAGAACTCAGCTTGCTTAGTTGGCTCCGGATGATTCATATGATATCTTACTAGCCCCTTCACATAATCATTATCCATATGAGCAAGAATCAACAAGTCATTATCTTCATCTCGTACAATTTCTGGATAGGCATGATCGATCATCATCTGAATAAATCTTGGATACAACCAAGTCTTCCTCTTCGAAGTCACTTCGTCCACTAAGTAATGAAATACAACATGTGAAAAATTGTACTTTTTGTTCAATACAAGAGCAACCACCATGTTCATGTGGTAATCACGCATAGCATCATAACTTCCTTTTTGATGACTCAAAGCTTGTAATACTGAATGAATTAGAAACTTGTAGGGTTTTGTAAACTTTGACTTAAGATAATTTGCACTGTTCAAAGCTCCTGTGTAACCCATTCTCAGCAAACATCCTTTCACCATTCTCTCTGGAAATTTCGTTTGAGAATTCTCATCATCCGGAAAATTCAATACTTCTCGTACATAAGCCTCCGAGATAATAATTTGCTTTTCTTCTCCATTTACTTCAACCAATGAATTAATCACTTTACTTTCTTCATCGTAAGTAGCATTCTCCCAAAAACGAGCAATATGAGATCTGAAAACCAAGTGTTTGTCTGTCAAAGCCTTCTGTATTGGTAATCTTCTCATAAACTCCAAAATGCTTCTAAATTCCGACAGCTTCGGAGCCCTTGCTTCATTAAGTTCACAACAACTGTTGTGTGGTGCATTAAACAACAGTTTCGATGGCTGAAAACAACATGAAATACACGAATCAATTACTTTGAAAATTTTCAAGTCAAAACATCATTCAAGCGAACACAAACAAACAGTGCACTTCAAGCGGTATCACATTGAAGCGAATTATCATCAAAATAAAACAACCATTTCGCTTGAATGTTTCTTTCCCAAAACTTGTTCTTTTCAAGCGGTATCAAAACATGTAAGTCCGCTTGAAACGAGTCAAGAATCAAACCAAAAAATTTCAACTTCTGATGTTCCAATTGATGATTTTGGTTTATTCTTTGTTCAATTCCGAGCAACATGGTATATTTTTCATTCATTTTAACCCACAAAACAATCCTAGATCTAAGTCTGAAACATGTTCAATCGACAAACATATAAGAACACTTAGATCTGGTTCAATCAAACATCAAACTATGATCTACATTCAATTCTGACTACACCCCTGTGATTTTCATTCATTTTATATAACATTTAAGCCCTAAATCTACGATTCAAGTTTTGTTCATCACCAACAAATAAAAACAGATGAAATTAGGTCAAATCAGGATAAATACTCACATTCACCATGTTTAAAGTTGAATCAGCCAACTAAAAACTCAAGATTTAAGAAAATTTGGGCAGAATAACGACTAGAAATCGAAGGTTTTGAGGAATCGCTTGAAATCTCTCTGAACACACTTTGAAGCGAGATAGGAACAATAAGCTGTTCAAACGATACCCCTTCACTATTTATATGTAAAGCTATCCCGCTTGAAAATGCACATGCAAGTTCAAGCGGACTCTCCATTCAAGCGAGATGCAACTTTTGAAGCGGATCCAGTGTATTTTCAAGCGAACATACAATTTTTAAAATTTCAACTTTTTGATTTTTCCAGATTTTACCGACACACCCAGTTAACCAAGTCCAAGTTAATGACCCTGGTCAACTAACTAGCCTTCCAAGACTAAGTTAATGACCCTGGCTGACTAAATTATGAAAATGCTGACTTTCTGAAAATGATTTAAGTTAAAATTAATGAACTTTTGAACTTTCAAGCCATTACCGATTACATTTTTCATAAACTTCTGCTTACCCAACCCTCAAGATCCAGACATGTTTAGCACACAAGACTTTGATCATCTGATCCCCAACGTCCGTTGTCGAAAATAAGATGAAAAATAAAATCATTTTGGATTATGAAAATGATAAGCAGGAAACTGTACACACAATCTTTTTGTGAGCATGTTAGGGAATCATATCAGCTGCTAACAAGATACAAGTACCATTAAGCTTAGATTTCATTTTAAGCATTAAACAATTTGCATTGATTGTCGATATATTGGTCCACTTTAAATTTTCACACAAAGTTCAATCTATTCATGATACGGATTAATGTTTTAAAGCTTAACTTTTATATGTGTCCCACCTCAGAATATACTCCTGTATCCAGATCCCAATATTCAGTCTTACAGGTGAGTATACCTAGACGATATCTGTAAGGGGTTAGATGCGAAGGCCGTGAGAGCTCAGGTCAGAACTTCCGTTCAGCAGAGAGATGACAGCCTCGACTTTAGGTGGGTCCCCTTTAGAGGATCTTTTTTACAACAGCATTAATTAGCAATTTTATTGTCTATTTTTGCTGAGGGCAGCGCTATATTTCAAGCAAGCAGTAAAGTATTCTCCAGGGACTAGGCCATTGCTTCCTCATTATCAGAAGTCCTGGGATAATACCCCAGATATCACTAAGCATAAAGACCTAGTATCTCAGAAAGAGGGACCTTTCAAACAAGATTTCGGGGGTTACCTATATATCCGAGAGATGTTCCCCACATAAAAGCAAGAGATTTTATGTTTATATCCCGAACAAACCTACTGAATGTGTAAAAACCTATCGGCATATCATCTACAAGACTGCTTAACACATTTTTACATTACATTTCTTTAGCGTACTACACTGTCTAGCTGATGTACTATCATTTCCCCTTTTTACAAATACTCATTTTTACCTTTTCAAATGTTTTTGGATTTTGTAATTTTATCATGTTTTTGTATTTTCCTGCAAACTTTCTCCCCCTAAAAACAAAAACATATTTTTGTGTTTTTGGTTTTTATCAAATGCAGAAAATAAACTGTACAAACAAAAACTTGACAACTTTTACGTGGATCACATCAGATCGCCGTCCTCCTCGGCTTCACACTCGATTACCCTCCCAGAAAGCAGATTTTTCATCCCATTCAATTTCAAAAGATAATTAAATCTTTTCTTATCAAAAGGTTTAGTATAGAAATTAGCCTTCTGTTCATCGGTGTGTATATGTTCAATACGAATTAACTTCTTTTCGTAGCAATCACGGATGAAGTGATGTCGTATCTCAATGTGTTTAGTTTTCGAGTGGTGAACCGGGTTTTTTGTTATGTTAATGGCTGCTTCATTGTCCACAAATATTGGTGTATTCAAGAATTGCAAACCAAAGTCTCGCATCTGCTGTTGGATCCAAAGGATCTGTGAGCAACAGCTTGAGGCCGAAACATATTCTGCCTCACATGTAGAGAGCGCTACTGAGGTTTGTTTCTTGCACTGCCAGGTGACCAGTCGAGTTCCGAAGAACTGACACCCAGCAGTGGTGGACTTAGCATTCTGCTTACAACAACCAAAAACTGAATCAGCAAAACCTGAGAGAGAAAAATCGCTAGACTTAGGATACCACAAGCCGGTGCTTGGGCAACCTTTCATATACCATAAGATTCATTTCACGATGGTCAAATGTGACTGGCGTGGGCTTGACTGATATCGTGCACACAAGCAAGTCGGATACATGATATCCGGCCGGGAAGCAGTAAGATACATCAAGGATCCGATCATTGACCGATGCAATGTCTCTTCCACCTTTTCTCCACTCTCATCTGGGCAAATCCCATGATTCTGTGCTAGGGGGTTGATGCTGGACTTGATTGTGCCATGCTAAACTTCTCTAGAATGTCGTTCACATATTTAGTTTGATGAATGAAAATTCCTTTGGGCATCTGCTTAACTTGTAGCCCGAGGAAGAACTTCATCTCCCCCATTGAACTCATTTCAAATTTCTTCTTCATGACCTTTTCAAAATCCTTACACAGCTCATCATTTGTTGACCCAAAAATGATATCGTCAACATAAATCTGCACAATCAAAAGATGACCTCCAATCTCTTTGGTGAACAAAGTATTGTCTACTCTCCCTCTGATGAACCTGTTGTCCAATAGATATTGGGAAAGCGTCTCATACCAGGCTCTCGGGGCCTGATGTAGACCGTAAAGTGCTTTATCTAGCAGATAGACTTTGTTTTTGTGTATCGGATCTACAAAATCTGGAGGTTGTCCAACATAGACTTCTTCCTTGATTGTTCTATACAAAAATGCGGATTTCACGTCCAACTGGTATACTTTGAATCCTTTCCACGATGCAAAGGCTAGGAAGATTCTTATAGCCTCGAGCCTAGCTACAGGAGCATACACCTCAGTGAAATCAATCCCCTCCTGCTGGCTGAAACCCTGTACTACCAGTCATGCTTTGTTCCGAACAATCACCCCTCTATCATCTCTTTTGCACTTGAAAACCCATTTTGTCTTTATCAACTTCTGGTTCTCCGGAAGGTCTACCAATCTCCAGACACCAAACTTCTCAAACTGTTGCAATTCTTCTTGCATAGCATTCACCCAGCTGTCTTCAGTCAAAGCTTCTTTATATGTTCTGGGTTCAATCTACGAAATAAAACATTTAAGTGAAAATTCTTCTTGTAAAGGAGCAACAGATGTATAAAAACAAGTAAGTGCTCTGTTGATCTGATCTCTCGTCTTAACACCGCTCTGAAGATCTCCGATAATCTGCTCTGAAGGATGGTAAGAAAGAGTTCGTGGCATGACAGTGTCAGGTACAACAACTTCCGATTGCTGATTCGTGATATCTAGATCACCGGTGTGATCCTCAGCTTCAGTCGTATCAACATTTGGATCCTCATCTAATATCGGACCATTCTCTGAATCTGAGTCATCGGACTGATCAAATGAAGGAGCTGGTTCCTCTGGTGGTTCATGAGCTGTTCCACTGGGACCTGCCTCGTGATCGTTTGCACCAGTTGTAGGAATGTTTGTATCCTCATCTGGTTGAGAAACCACCAACGGTCTAGGTATCTGGTCTTGTACCATGGATTGTTGCTGTTGGTATAAGTAAGCAAGTTCCTCCTCACTCGGCTCTGTCGGCAGTTGGAAAGACTCCTAGAGTTTGTCGTAGTCGAAAAGCAATCTGTGTCCGGGAAGTTGCGGTGGAGCCATATGCTTTTGACAGTCTACATGTTGAACTTCAATTACCTTCTTCAGGCATGGAACAAACACTCTTTTTAACAGACTCGCATATCCAACAAAGAAACCCTCATTGCTTTTTGCACCAAACTTTCCATCAGGATCATTGAAAGTACATGGTGATCCGAACGGTTCAAGAAACTTTAGATTTGGCTTATATCTTTGCAGAAGTTCAAAGCACGTCTTTTTGTACTTCTTCACAGTAAGCACTCGGTTCAAGGTATAGCATGCCGCTGCCACAGCTTCACTCCAGAAATGTATTGGTAGTTTGGAATCGGCCAGCATGGTTCGAGCAGTTTTAATTAGAGTACGGTTCTTTCGTTCAGCTACACCATTTTGCTGTGGAGTGTATGGTGCACTGAATTCATGAAGAATTCCCTTCTCGTTACAGAACTCGAGCATGCGGTTGTTCTTGAACTCCGTTCCATTATCACTCCGGATCCTTCTAATCGGCACCTTATATAACGTTTCCATCTTCTTGAATAAGATCATCAATGACTCAAATGTTTGATTTTTTCTCTCCATGCATACCACCCAAGAAAATCTAGTAAAATCATCAGTTACCACCAGACAATATAAATCTCCACTGATACTCTGCACATTCACTGGTCCGAAGAGATCCATGTGGAGTCTTTCAAGTGGCATTCTGATTGAATTCAGCAACTTCTGTGGATGTGACTTCTTTGTCCGCTTTCCTTTCTTGAAAGCTACACAATCATCATTAAATGAAAACTTTTCAAATTTACACCTTTAACTAAATCATTATGCACAAGAAAGTTCATTTTTCAAACTTGAATGTGACCCATCTTTCGATGCCACATAATCGACTCTTTTTTAGTAGCCTTTGATTTTGAAACAAAACATTGTTTTTGATAATCAGTTGTTGTTGCGACACTCATATCAAGAATATACAAATCATTTTCACGAGGTACTCGCAACAACACCATCTCCTCAGGAATTTTGAAACCAGGTTTTAAGACAAGACATTCATTTTTAGTGAAATGTACGGTAAAAGACTTGTCATAAATCTGTGAGATACTTAGCAGATTGTTTTCAAGTTCAATTATATAGTTCACTTTATCAAACGAAATGACTCCATTCGTTAGAGTCCCCTGACCAACAATCCTTCCTCCCTGATTCCCAGCAAAACCAACGTATCCTCCATTGAGAGATTTAACGTCATAAAGCAATGCTAGCATTCCAGTCATGTGTCTTGACGCCCCGCTGTCCATTATCCACTTGGAGATATACGACCTCGGCATCCCCTGCAACCATCATAGCAATTCATTCAAACAATGAAGCCCATGACTTTTTAACTTGTGGAACACTACCAAACACTATATCACACTTCTCATCAACTTTTGGAATATTGAAAATCACATTTGGGACAACAGGTTCAACTTTTGGTTTTAAAATTTTCTCTTTGATTGGCGAAAATTCATCAAGTAACTTGTCAAGTTCAAAACCAAGTTTTTCAACATCGTCATCAAAAACTTTTGTTTCAATTTTCAAAACATTCTCCATTTTCTTCACCTCAACCGATTGTTTTGTTTTAGCCACCCATGATTGAGTTTCAAAAACTTTTGTCTTCGGATAAATCTTTGAAGTCTTTTGGGTTTTCGAAGATTCACCAATCTCAAAAGTTGATTTCGGTTTTTCTTCAGACTTCAACGATTCACCTCTTTTCAGAATTCGAATAGAAGAAACCATCGGTTTTTTACCCTTATCATCAGTTGAAGTTTTAGGTTTTGGTTTTTGCAAAACAGGTTTCTTGAAAATAAGTTTTTCAATCTTTTTGGTACATTGTTTTGCCATATGACCAATCTCATTGCAGCGGTAACAGATTCTTTTGTCATATTCGACAAAAGTTGATTTGTAGGTCTCTTCTTTCAATTTCTTTGCTGCATTGAAATCATCAATAGCTTTTTGACTAAAAATATACTCCTTTTCAGCATCAACACTTGGACCAACAACAAAAACATCATTCATTGTTTCCTTTGGCTTAACATTCATCGTTGCCATTTTCTTTTCAAAACCAATCCCTTTGTTTTTAAAATTGCTTCCATTTTTCTTGTGAGACCCATTGTTACCTACCCAATCTTTCTTCCCAGAGTTGTTTTGTTTCACAAAAGATCTTTTAGGTTTTGAAAAGAACTCATTGTTGTTCACTTCAGAAATATCAATCTCGACAAGCTTAAACACCTTTTCAACATTTTTCATGTTCGCGTTCTGGATCGGATACTCAAAATCAGAATAGAGTTTGTCAGTTCCAATCATTATGTAAACCACCATGATCGGATCATCATTCGCAACCTTTTCTGATTTTGGTATAAACTTGTCCAAAAAGTTACCATCATCTTCAGATTCAGAACTGGAATTTTCCAAATGTGTTTTCACAGTTTCAAAATCTGTGTTATCACTTTCTTCGCCTAACACTTGGTCAACAACGGTTTTGATCACCTGTGACTCATTGTCAGTGTCGGACGAAGAGAATGTAACATCAATACTCTCAGGTAACTCATCCTCAATAGTTCTCAACTTGAGGTTCAAAGCAGCTTCCACCCCATTTGGATACTTCTGAGTGTAATGACACCACATTGGGGGTGGAACACTGTTAAAGACAGGTGTTGCATCTGGTTGTTGCGGGATAATTTGTTCAATCACATATGAAGATGCAACATAACTCATCAATTTCTTATCAATTTTTCATTCTCAATTTTTGTTAACTCCAATTCCCTTTTTAATGAAGCAATCGTGTCCAAATGAAAGTTGATTTTAGCAATTTTGTGGCTTTGTCATTTTCAAGACTCTCATTTTGAATCATTTTGATAGATTTAGCCAACTTGTCATACGCTTCTTTTACTTCACTCAGATCAAATTTAAGTTCATCAGTGTATCGTTTCAATTCCTGAAACTTTGTGTCTTTTTCAAGACACTCCATGCAGGGTTTTGAACAGTTTTCGCATGAAGTTTCAGGGATTAAATCACTATTTTCAACAACCTTTTCCTCTTGTTCAAAATTAACATCCTGTTTACCGACATTATCAGACTCTAACTCAGACACTCCTTCGATTTTGACCTCCTGATTTTCATATTTCCCATCAGACTCCTTTTGACCTAACTCTGTTTTGACTGACTTAGTATCAACAGACTCTGATTTTACAGATTCTGTGTCTACCTCTTTCAGTCTTGCCATCAAATCTTTGTTAGCTATCTCTTTCAATGTCTCTTCAGTCATTTCTTTAAAGACATCAATCATCTCTTCAACCGGAGCTTTCTCCTCCTCGTACTGTGGGCAAAATCCGGCTGTTGGCTCACTGAAAATACCTGCAAAAGAATCAACCACATTAGGAGGTATAATTGATTTTAAAGAACTAGCTAAAACCTCTTGTTCGGAATGATAGTAGTAGACTTCTGCAGCAGCTTCTTCGAGATCAATCGAACTTTCTTCAGTCACTTCTTCACTAACAACCTCTGTTACAACAACACTTTCCGGTTCTTCCTCAATCTGAGCAATCATTCCTCTACCCTCACTGCCAGGGATATACTTATCCCAACTGAATCCCTCAACTACCTTTTCATCATCTTGATTGACTATGAGAGCTTTTTCCGGTTTGTTCTCGATCTGTGGTCTTTGAACAACAGGTTGTTGATTCGTCTTGTGATAGATCGCCTGTCTGTAGTAATCATTGGTAAAAGGATTTTGATGATTGTTGACCTCTCTATTCGGACACTCTCTCTTAAAATGCCCTTTTTCTTTACACTTAAAACACGTCACCTTGGACATATCAAATCCAAGCTTTTGATCTGGTCCTAACAAATTGTTTCGACCCGTAATCTCCATAAAACGTTGAGATCTTCTAACCAAGCTAGCCATACCCCACTTGATGTCTATCAACTCGAGTTCCTCCGAACCTATTTGATCATAGTCCTCTTTCGTCATATCGGGGTTTCCTATTCTCCCAGCCACCAAACTCTCGTACGATTCCAGTACTGATGCAAGTAGTGCAATGTGTTGTTTAGCCGCAGATTCTGTAAAATCTTGTGCATTCTTAATATTTACTGCAATATTGCACATTATCCCCGGACCTTGACCCTGATTGTTCGAGCTTGAAAAGCTTTCTGGAGTAGCTTGTTCAGAAGCTTTGGAGTTTGGCTCATAACTTGCAAACGGTGAAGACTTGTTGTTGCTTGAAGTACTAGATGAAGCACCAGATGTTACATCTGCACTAAACCCTATTTGAATCTTCGGGCTCAAATTTGTCGTTGCCGGAGAACTGCCTTTGTAATACAGTGAAACATCCTGTTGAATATTTGCAGAATTCATTTGTTTAATCTTTGTTAGCTCTAACTCATGTGCTTCGATCTTCTCTATGAACCCACTAAGATTCATATTTTCAAAACTTATATTGTTCTTTAACACCATCAGATAAGTTCCCCACTCATCATATGGCAATGCGTCAGCCAATTTATCAATCCACTCCTCATTAGTCTTAGTTATCTTCAATCTTCCCATCTCCAAAACTAGATGGCAGTATCTTTCAATCAATTGTTTTGTAGTTTCACCTTTCATACCCGTGAAGATGTCAAATTGTTTATTTATCAAAGCCTTCTTACTTTTCATCATCTGTCCACTCCCTTCAAACTTTACTTTTAGTTTCTCCCAAATAGATTTTAAATTATCCTCATGCTGTAACAACACCAAGATATCTTCTTTAATCACCTGTTGAAGAATACTTATCATCTTCTTTTCAGCTTTAAAATCTGCTTGTTCAGTTTGTGTCAAACTCCCAATCACTTTTGCATGAACCATACCATCTAATAGATGAACATATTTCGCTTCTATCTTCAACCAGCATTCAAAGTGGTTTGCTTGAACCCATGTTTTAAACCTTCCAGCCCAATCTGAATACTCATCGATATTCATCAGTTTAGGTGGTTTCTGCATTGTCCCTAACTCGTTCTCCATATTCACGTTTTGCACAATACTACCCGATGTTTGTCCTGCTGTTATACCACTGCCGGCGAAGAAGTTATAAAAATCTTGATTTTCCATTTAAAAAAAAAAACAGTTTTTAGATTTTGAAAACAGGTTTTACACAAAATCAGACTTTCGAACAGAATCACGAACACAATGGACTTTCAAGCGAACTCAGATTTTCAAACAATATAACTTTCAAGCGAGATAGCACCTTCAAGCGAACTTAGGTGCTTTCAAGCGGTAGTAGTACTTTCAAGCGGACTGAAGTGATTTTTTAAGCGAGATCACCTTCTCAAGCGGGATAGGGTGATTTTCAAGCGGAATACCTTTTTTCAAAGCAAAATCACTTGGTTCGCTTGAATTGACCACAAGTTTTTCAAGCGGGATGGGTTTGTACGTTCAAGCGAGACCTAGTTTTTAGGCCATTTTTATCAGTTTTACAATGAATTTTGATCTGATTTGCTCAAGGGTTTGTTAAAACACAGTTTTATACACAATACTCAAAACTCAGTCCATTTTGTCTGTTCAAACATCCAGAAATCCAAAAAGTGTAGAAAAAATGTACTAATTCACGTGTATTGGCTCATCACTGGCTCTGATACCAATTGTAGGATCGATATGACGATCAAATGAGTCAATACGCACTGTTTATGTGGCGGAATCACACAAACAGAGTTGAATTAGCAAGAATCTAGTAGAAAACAGAAGAATATCACTTTAAACACTGTTTCTCATTAATTGATCACAGAAAAATCTGGCAGCAGTTCAGTTACAACTTCATGGATCGGTGCCAAATGAGAAACACACTAAGCCTATTTATAGGCATGCTATCTCGCTTGAAATGACACTTGTCATTTCAAGTGGACTCAAAACATTGGATCTCGCTTGAAATGACCAGATGTCATTTCAAGCGAACTTACATGAAATAACACAAAAAAATACATTCTAGCCCTTGTACTTCACATATTTGACACATTAGACCCCTAAGACTTAAGACGTAGGCTTTAGACATCGTGCACTAACAGTTCGGTTGGTTACCGGTTCATTAAGGTGCTAAACTATGTAGTTTAGTGTGCTTTATGTACCCTTTTGTGACACTTTTGATTCCCGACACTTAAGAAAGCATTCAGGACCATTTAACCATTTTTCTGCATGATTTTAGATTGTTTAAATGCTGAAAATTGCTGAATTTTGCTGAATTCGGCACTTTATGTTAGTTTTAGGCACTTTCCGGCACCTAAACTATCACTAGGACTGTAGTTTTATGATTCTTATTTTCCTACACACTATACTAGTGCAGTACCTAGTTTCTGACTCATTCTGTGTCTCAATACACTGTCTGTCCATGTTCTGAGTACTGTAAGCATTTTACTGATTTATCTGATAACTGTGCTAACTGTGTTTTGTGCATCATTTGAGTCAAATAGGCTTTCATGCAATAATGGTTTACCATCTGCAATATATGATGCACATGTATGTATAAAGCAGTAATCAGAAAGCAGTTCAAGTCATTAATTGTAATTCAACACAGTCATTAAGCACTAATCATGGTTAATTAATTGTACGGATACCTGAATTTTTGACAGTTGTCACATCTTTGATATATTACTGTTTACTTGTTGAATGCAATGATTACCTTTCATTGTCACACGGATGCGCTTCCGCTAAGAGTAGGGTGTGACTTTGGAGATGCTCTTAAATCTATGTGAAGCAATCTAAAAGCGAGTTTGCAATATAAAGGCTTCAAAGTTAGGTTATAGTCGGTGAATATCAATTATTTTATATATGGTTCAATCTATTTGGACCCCTAAGTGTTTATTTGGACTCTTAAGTGCCCCATATCCAACTGCATAGACATATACGACTCGTATAGACATATACGAGTGGTACAAGGTTGACCTTAAAAAAATCACTGTCACTATAGTCTTTGTCTAATGGCTGTTCGTATACGATTTGTATAGAGCTATACTTGTCATATACGACCCAGGTGAACTTTTGGTGTTCAAAGATGGAAAATGTGGGTATTAATTTTTTAATATTAATTTCATATGTTTTGTATTTTGTCGTATCGTATCATGTCGTATCTTATTGTGTCATGTCGTATCATATCATGTCGTGTTCTGTTGACTCTCGTATTGTTACGTATCATACTGCGTATTATCATATTGAGTCGTATTGTTACATATCTGAAGAAACACTGGTTTAATTGACCAGAATCAATTGAACCAGGGGGTTTGAATCTGCATAAAAGGGGTGATTTTTCTCGTCTGATTCGGGGTTAACTAAGCTCCTTCTTCTAACAATAATTGCAAAACAAACAGCCGTTAGACTCGCCACGGGGAGAATGGGGGTTCTCTCCGTGACCACCCTCCGGTGTGAGAATAAGTACAGGGTTTGATGAAGAAGAAGAAGTATTAAAAGTGAAGTGTGTGTCACTTGAGAAATCATACCTGAATTATCCTTATTTATAACCGAAGTTTTGGCGGGAAAGTTTGTTGACATGAGAGAAGACAGAAAGTAATTTCTGTGAGCGATTATTTCCTTCACCGTTAATCACTAACGGATGTGTGAGCACGCGGATCTTGGTCGTGATCAACGGCTGGGGAGATGCCACGTGGAAAGTGGGCAAGTGTGGATCTTTCTTCAATTTGGTGCCATCATCGTGACTTTGAGGAGTCCCCCAGATGATGCCACATGGCCATTCGGTTATAACCGAATGGTGATGCACGATAAAGCCTTCTAGAAGGCTTACAGCTGTAATCCCAAGTGGCTTTGCTTCATGTTAATTCTGTTGTAACAGAAAAGGTACTTTTATCCAAGTCTGGATGATATTTGCGCGGGGTTATGTTAGGACCTTATCCGAACTGTTCTGTTGTATGAGAGCTTGCGCAAGGTTTTATTAGTTCCCTTTTGGTGCGTGGATGTTTAAAAACTGTTTTCTTTCTAAATTCTCTTCTAGAACTGGTGCGCCGCCGCGCAGGGTTATTTTAAAGAGAGTTCGTTGGAGAAGTTGTGGTATGGTCCCAAGCACTTATGCAAGGTTTTTGGGACCTTACCCCTTCTAGTCCCTCCAGTCCAGTGTTCCTCTTATGCAAATAAGTGGAGTACTGGACTTATAAGAGATAGGTGTTTTTGTTATGGAGCTTTTGGCGCGAAAAATGGAGAATCTTCCTGAGGAAGATACTCTTGCTCATGATTCCAGTTTTTGAAAATCTTGACTCTTGGCAGGTGAAAAGGTACAGTGACGGCTGTTGACGTGTGACAGGCTGTCACTAGTCAGTTGTATATCATCACTCATGGCTTGCACGCGCGCTTGGACTCACCTTATTGTTATTCCCACTCGCCCCTGGTGCTTCGATAACCGTGTTTTCTTCAAAAAAGGTGTCATTGCAGTTTTCTAGGTCATTGGTGGCCGTGGGTATATAAGTCCTTCGATTGCCCTCTTTTGTTAACATTACCATTTGAAAACGTCCTACTTCGTCTTCCCTGTTACTCTTTTGAAGAAATATGCTATTTCCCTCTTTATGTCAACCGGAGAACACCACGAAGACTCTTCTGAAGAGATGGCGTCTGGTCTTCCACCATTGAAATGGCCGAAAGAAACTTTCAATGGTATGGTTTGAAACTTCAAGTTTCCTGACTGTTGGGATGCACGATATCCTGACGAAGGTCAGATGGCGGCAGACGCTCCAGCCGAATACATTACCCTTTTTGGGATTTTTTTTCTCTGCAGGCAATTTTTGATTGCCTGTAACGAAGTTCTTCCTTGACAACCTTTCGTATTACAAATTTCATATCTCCCAAATGCACCCTATTGGGATGGTTCAGGTTCGTCACTTCGAATTTGCCTGCCGAGGGATGCAAATTGAGCCGACGGTTGATCGCTTTCGAGTATTCCATCAAATGCATTGTTCACAAGGCTTTTATTCCTTTATTCAACGTGCTTCGGCAAAGAAGATCTTGTTGAGCCCCCCAAAATCTTTTCATGATTGGAAGCCAAAATTCTTCTTTATTAAAGCCGGAGTAATCCCGATGAAAATGGTTTTCAGGGGTAAAGAAGAGGTTGTAACGGAGACTATACAAACTCCTTACTCGGAAGCTTGGTATCAGGACATAAAGGATGTTCCGTCGATTGCTCTGCCAGAAAAAGCCCTGGTTGGTGCTGGTATGAGCCTTTGCTGGCGGATGAATCGAGAAGACAAACTGGTGTACATGGAGGGTGATAGCAGTAAGATTCTAGATCTCTTTCCCCCCACCCCCTTTTTTTGAATTTGCCCATGTTCCCCTTTTTCAGTTGTCTCTTTATATGTTGTTGGCTTCGAGAGAGAAGGTGGGAGGATGGCCACTCTAACAAAAAGGGCTGATGAGGAACTTTGGTATCATCAGATTGTTAAGAATTTTGTTCTTCCGCGGACGAAGATTTGTCCGCGCAACCCCGAACTGGCGCTGGTAATTTTACTGCAATATTATTTTTTGCTGCTTCTGCGTGTTGGGTAACCTTTGCAAGTTTTGCTTTTTCCAGTAGGTGTGTTATCTAACCTGGGCATAGGCCCTGAAAAGAAAAAAAAACGTGCTTCAGCTGCCACTGCTGCACCGAGAAAGAATGATGCAGAGAAGGCTCAATTGTACAAAGCCAAAAATGTTAAAGGAGAGAAGAAAGGTACGTGCCATTCCTCTGACTCCTGGTGTGATTATGTGGTTGTGTCTGACTCGTTGGAGGGACTTGCGCCTGCAGTTGTTAAGAAACCAAAGGCGGAACCTCGGGATACTGCTGGCATCCCTCCTTCAAATCCTGAGGACCCGATTGACTTAGAGTCAAGCCCAGAGCCTTTATCGAAGACCAAGGCGAGGAAAAGAAAACAGGCTGACGCTGAGGTTGAGGGGCAGTCTGCCAAGAAGGTTCAGAGAAAAAGGATTACCAGAAGGGTCAATCTTGATGCTTTTATTGCAAAACCTCCCTTAGGTGAGTATCTTCTTTGTTTCCTTTCTATACGCATTAATATATTTTGTAATACGTATTTTGTTTCTGTAGAAAACCAACTTCTCCTGTGCATGCGGAGCCATCATCCGCGGTTAATGAGGAACTCCTGTTGGAAAGTTCTAAAGCCGCTGAAGATGAGGTGGAGAAGGTTATTGAGGTGGAAAATCCTGAGGTGGAGAAACCAGTTGAGGTGGAATCGGAGAAAGTTGTTAGCCCGGGGGCTGCGGGTGTTGATGCTGGGCCTCCAAAGTCTCCTGAAGCTGTGGCGCAAGACCCAGAGAAAGGAAAATCTGCTCAAGAAGACCCTTTGGCAACTTTTCCTACTACGAGTTTTCTCTCTACGCCTGTAATTGTCGAGAAGAACCATGTTGAAGACCAAAGTTCTTTTGCTTATGTTAATGAAAATTCCCCTATCCGCCCGGATGAAACTCTGGGGGATTATTACTACAGAACTTACTCAGAGAAGAACGCCTCTGAAATTCATGCTCTAGTTTGGAACTTGAAGAAAGGTGATACCTTTTCAGAATGGCGTGTGTGCCGAGACTGGTTGCAGGGAACCTTTCCTCCTAGGGAGATTAAATTTCAAGAGGGGCATCCTCATAAGCAGACCTATCATGCTTATCTTGAAGAAGCTGCTACTTACACGTCTACTACGCATCGCATAGTGCGTGAGTGGCGTAGTATGCATAAAGAATGGGCTGCCTATGAGGAGTCCAAGAAAAAATTTGCTTTGGATGAGCCCCGAGTAGCTCAGTTGAAGGCTACGTTGGAGGCTGACCGGGCCAAGTTGAGCATGACCTAAAAATTGAAGAATGGTCTGTTGTTGTAACACCTCGTAAAATCACGTCCAATGATGTGTTGACACGTGTACTAAACCCTAATAAGGTCAAATGTTAACTTTAAAGAGCAAATTTTGCGAAAAATTAAAAACTTTGACGTAGAAGGACTAAAAGTGTTAACATTCTTAAACTAAGCCTCTGAATAATAATGTACGGTATTAATAATTATAATTAAGCCACTCGTTGGTCGAGAGGAGCCGTTTGCATAATTATTTGAAAGTTTGCGCGTCAAAGGGTCAAAAGCATCAACATGTTAATTCTTACCTCTGAGTAACCTTTTAACAAACCGAGAACTTCATGATGTGTGATTATACTCAATCGAATGCCCAATATTGGCCATCTAAGGCTTTTATGCCAATAAGTGACGTTACGCGCAACTTTACAAGTTAAAGGGGTTAAAAGCATCAATATGTTTAATTATACCTCTGAATGACCTTTTAACGAACCCGAAGTATTATGAAGGGCAATCACACTCTTGAGAATGCTTAATATGGATTTCACAGGGCTTTGATGCTATTAAATGATAATACGTGCAAGTTTACTCGTTAGAGGGACCAAAAGCGTAAACTTCTAAAACTACACTTTAGGCTGATCTTCTAAAAGAACCGGAAACTCCGTTATGCCCAGTCATACCCCCAGATGTGCCTAATATGAGCCGTTTAAGGCTTAGAAGCCATAGAACGATGATACGCATAAATTTGTGCGCCAAAAGGACTAAAAGCAACAACTAGTGAAACTACGCCTTTGAGAGGCCTTTTGAAAGAAATAGAAACTTCGTATTGCCCAGTTAAACTCCCGAGTGTGCCTAAGGTTGGCCGTTAGTGTCACACCCCCAAAATACCCCAATCAGAAACCCCCGCGAGGCGTGTGACATACCAGGATCTAGCCACCAATCACATTGAACACATACAAGATTTTAAATAAAACTTTCATTAACATAAAGTGTTACAAAACAATAATTACAAATCATCATATTCAGCGGAAGCATAATTCAATTGTTAAGTGTTTCATAAACCATATGAACAAAACCATTAGACTTGTCTCGCAATCCCATGCTTTACGACCCAAGACCACTCCAGCATCCCAGACAGCAAGTTCCACGATCCACATAATCTATAACCTGCGAGCATGCACACACGTGTATCAGACAACGCTGGTGAGTTCATAGTTTTACGAAAACGTTAATTACCAAGTGTTTAATTCTGTTCATTGATTTCAATGTTGATAACACCTCGGATACAAGACGGCTCCTGATGTATGTTTTGCCCGTTCCCCAGTGCTCCTATCAAAGCACTGGGCATGACTGGGTCATTAGTTCACACCCGTCCTCTCTGGTACGGGGTGAGGGTGCCAAACCTAAGTAGCACTACCAACTAATTCCTCTCTGGTAACAAAAAGATGGGACTTAAAGGTGATAGGACGAGTGTATTATCCAACATTCCAGATTTCAACCACAGGACGTATCCCTCTCAGGAATACCCATTTGATTTACCCAAAAACCCATCCCTCTCAGGGATACCCAATGACTGTCCCAACCACCGGGACACATGCTCCAGAGGAATGAACTCACCTTGGTTTGCTAGGTATAACTAGTTACTCGTTTTCCGTCGGTCAACCAAATCCTGCACGGGTGTCTACCAAGTACCGTGCCACGTAATTTAAGTATGAAATTGAGTCCAAGTGTGTGTGTGTGTGTGTGTGTCATGACATTGTGCGATATCTCTCTCTAATGGAGAAAATCGACCCTCTTGCTACCTTGACCTAAAATTCGTTTTTCTTGATGATTGTAGGGATTGTTTTGTGTGATTAGAGTCTCATCAATTCTGATTTACACTTACGATTCAATAAATAATCATTCTTTGATTCGTTTTTGTTCAAGATTAGGGTTCGTTTTTCGGTTTTTTCTACACTTGGCTGCCGCTGGTTGTTTGGTTTCGTTGTTATTCTGGACTGGGTATACGAAGAGAGATTGTGTTTGCTGCATTTACAATCTGATTCATCCTTTCTTGATCGATTTTGTTCTTGACGGCTGCTAGGGTTTTTCAGGTTTCTTTTGTTTGAAATAGGGTTGGTGGCTAGGGTTTTTCAAGCTTTTCACATAATTGTTGGCCGACATCTCTAAGGGATCAGTTTCTTGCTTTCGTGATCAGATTAGGGGCTGAAGTAAGGAGAGGATTCTTGAAGTGTGGCAGCCTTGGTTTAGGGTTTCATTGCAGCACTAAACTAGGGTTTACACATTGTTCGTTTTCAACACACTTCTGATTGGAACGAATTTCTGTCACGGCTGCTAGGGTTTGTCAGGGTTCTTAATGGATGAACTCACGAAAACTGGTGGTAGGCCACCACTGTCATTCAAAGAAATAGCGGATCGTATACTTGATGTTGATGGGAACAATATACAGCCAAAACGTGGTATAAACATTATCGATGAACTCACTAAGGTCTCGGCACCGGTTCAATTGGATAATTTGTTCTCACCAATAACAGGTTTCCATGGGCTGAATTTGTCGGCTGATAAGGAGAGTACAAAGTTTTCTGGGGCTGCGAATCCATTGGCTGGTAGCTCGAATTCAAGATTTACTGGGGCTGCGGAACCTTTATCATTTGCTAAAGTAGTGAATAACGCAAAGGAGAATGTAAAGGTTAATTTTCGGATGATGGAATCTAGTGAGTCAGTTGATGGAGCTGATGTTGTTATTCCATTGTCTTCGGTTAAACTAGTCTCTGACAGGTATGCTAACACTTTGTATGGATATTTTCTGGGTAAACGTCTGGCTTTCCCAGTGGTGGATTATTTTGCAAAGAACAACTGGGTTAAATATGGTCTCTCTAGACTAATGATGAATGCGAACGGGTTCTTTTTCTTTAAATTCAAAACAAAGGAAGGGATGGATAAAATGGTAGAGGATGGACCTTGGATGATTAGAAATGTCCCGATAATTTTGAAGGAGTGGTCGGCCTCTGTCAAGTTGGAAAAGGAAGATATTAAAGCTATCCCAGTTTGGGTCAAGATGCATGATGTGCCGTTAGCAGCATATACTGAGGACGGTCTTAGTTTGCTCGCGTCTAAGATAGGGGTGCCTAAGATGTTAGATTCGTACACTGCTACAATGTGTGCTGAATCGTGGGGAAGAAGCAGTTATGCTAGAGCTCTCATTGAAATTCAAGCCGGGGCTGAGTTAAAGAGGAGTATTACTGTTGCTATCCCATCTTTAGATGGTAATGGTCATTCAAAGGTGGAGGTAAAAATCGAATATGATTGGGAGCCTTTAAGGTGTTCATCTTGTTGCGTGTTTGGTCATGAAGATAGCTCGTGCCCAAAGAACCATCAAGTTGTTTCGAGTGGGGATTCTGGGAAGAAAATTGATGATTTTCAGGTTGTGGGTGCCAAGAAGAAGAAAGCTACTAACCAAGGTCTCCATATGAAAAATCAGAAACCTAAGGTAGTGTATAGGCCTGTTGTAAACCCTAAACCAAATTCGTCCTTAAGGAAGCCGATGAACAATCAGGTATCAACGTCTAACCCATTTGATACCCTTAAGGACGATGATGGTGGTCAGGGATGTAGTACGGTGGGTCGTATAGAGAAGAAGGCCAAGCAGTCTAATGACAAGCAGGATTCAGATGAGGAGGAGGTCGAGGAAGTCTACAATGAAACTAATGAATTTATGACTTCGGGAACACATCCTTCAGCTTCTAGAGCTCGGGCAAGCAACTCCTCCACAAAGGGTTCCAATGGCTAGACATGTAGTGATTCGAGTCAAGGGGTTGCCAGTTTGTGGCAATTTCATCTTTGATGATGGAGGTTGAGTCGTTTTTTGGTTTTTTCGTGTTTTGGTCTTGCCTACTTTGTTTCATGGTGTAATGTAGGCTAGGTTGTGGGTTGTCTTAGAATGTTTGGTTTTGTTTTTGGTTTACATATACGGGGCATGTCCTGTATATGAATTAGTGTGGAACTCATCCTCACTACTTGTACTTTATTGGGATTGTTTTAATAGAATCACCGAGGTAACCCTTTACCCAAAAAAAAAAGACATTGTGCGATCCAAATATCTTGTGCGATTAGTTTCACATTGCCAATTAATATCACAATCAATGTTCAGAGTACATCCAATTACATAATCATCCTTCCCTTAATCATCATCATACAGATCGAATAATTTGAACATAATAACAATTTCTAAATCATGACGCACCATTCTATCAATGAATGCCTATGAATATATAAATCAAAGTTCTTGTTAGAACATGAAGACTACTTCAGAGTCATGCATACACACACAAATCAGTATAACAAGTTTATATTTGAAACATCACACTTTTCCGACGAAAATCCTCTTGGCGAAAGATCAGGTGACGAAAGACCTGTTGTTCGTCGAGACCCTCATGGAGAAAGATCAGGTGACGAAAGACCTGTTGTTCGTCGAGACCCTCATGGTGAAAGATCAGGTGACGAAAGACCTGTTATTCGTCGAGACAGCCAGTCGACGAAAGACCCTATCTTGTCGGGGATCTTTCATCGCTGCATTTCAACAAGCGAGTCATAATCAGTAAACCCTAACTGTCGTCGAACTCATCGATCATCAGTTGCCCTACATCTGGCTTGGTTCTATCAGTGATTCTATGAACATTCTATTCTTCAACATATATCATCAAATATATTCATCGTCATTACAATTTACACATCATATTCACATGATCAGAACAATCAACAAAAAAGCCAACATCATATAATCATCATCATTATGATTTTCATATGTTACGATGCAAACATAACCATAATCAACGAGAACAAAAATCACATAAATAACAAAGGTTGAGAGCAAATATACTAACCGAAGGCTCGATCGAATGAGATAATGCTTCGATGGGGGGGTCTACTGTCGTCGGGTTGAGGAAAAGTAGAAGGGAGGCAGTTAGGGTTTTCTTATGTTATCAAATCCTAGTTTACGTATCCCCTAACTCCTTAATATATAATTAAGCAAACCCATAAAGGAGTATGGGCTCATGTGTTGCGGACCAAAGAAATGAGCTCATCTGTGTGCGGCCAAAATGCACTCGCAGCCTAAACACACGGGCGGCCCAACATAACATCCACACCCAATCATACACACTCAATCATTCACTCAATCATACACGATTACGTTTAACAAATTTAACATAGTGAGGAACGTTGAAGAGAAATAGTGAAGAGTTAGAAGCACGAGACAAAACGACACCATCCTTGAAAGTTCGGGTTGTCACATCATCCCCAACTTGAAATAAATTTCGTCCTGAAATTTGATAAGCAATCCAAAATAGCACGGTGTTAGATCAGGATGACTGTGGATTTTTCCCAGGTGCCACATCATCCCGAACTTGAAAGGAAATTTCGTCCCGAAATTCACCAATGATATCAGAAGTTGATACAACCGTGTGAACAACTGAGGATACTAGAGCTTACTCCGATCATCGCGTTCCCACGTGAACTCCGGTCCACATCTTGAGTTCCAACAAACTCCCCCGATTGGAATTCAACTACGCCAACGAATCTTGATGTCCTAGTCCACGATTTCAGTAGATTCCTCAACAACTGCAGCTTGTCATTAACCTCAGACTTTAATAAGGGTATCACAAGCGCTTCATCGGACAAACACTGCCTTAGATTCGAGACATAAATGATATCATGCATGTTACCTAATTCGTCGGGTAACTTGTGTTTTTACGCCACTTGCCAATACGTTCCAGCATCTTGAATGGCCCACCATAACGTAAGTTAAGCTTGCCACGCTTCCCAAGGCGTACCGCACCCTCCTAGGGTGAGTCTTCCAATATGACATGTTGTCACACCCCGACCACGTAAAACAACAAATCGTGGCGGAAACGTCGGGGAGTGTTATAACAGAATTATTGTTTCAAACCAAAGATACAAGAGTTTCGTTTTATTGAATATTAAACATTGTCTTAAAGTTAAACAAGCAATTCAAACATAATTTATCATCATTATTAAATTACTAAGGCCTCATCCGGTCCTAAGTGAGCATGTATCCTATTCGCAATCAACATTAAGCAACATCACCTGAAACATATGTAAAAACAAAGTCAGCAAAGAAATGCTGGCGAGTACATAGTTTTTGTATGAGTATCAGATTCATGGCTTGTTTATATATTGAAACAACTTGTACAACTTCTTAAATTGATATTAGAAAACCTTGTTTTGTAAAATGTTTGTATTGTAAATGAATAACCAAGTCAAAATAGATTGGTCATAATTTATAACCCTTGCCATGAATCTTAACCCAAAACATTTGTTTATGTAAACCAAATCATAAATCGTTCTTATAATAAAATTCGTATGGTTTATATAGTTTCGTAAACATCGTTGTGTAATATTGTTTAACTCGTTCTCGTTATAGAACATCGTTCATTCGTTTAAATCGTTCCAAATCGTACAATTCATTCACTCGTTTTAATTGTGAAAACTACTTTTGGTCATCTTGCTAATAACATTCAAACCTTTGTGACTCGTTCATCGTTCAACTCGTTTTTGCATTAACAACCTCCAAAGGGTAAGTTAACAATCATCAGATTCAGTCATTACCCACTTAACCACACATAACCATGGGTCTAGTTTGATAACGGGATTTGTCGGATCCTATGGTACCATAACCTAATACTGGTCGGTTTGGCCGAAATTAATGAATGTCATTCGTTATGTAATTACAACCAACAAGCTCGTTCACATTATCGAAATTGTTATTAGTTTGGTATAAACCATCTCAATCGTTTTGAAACTATCGTTAAAATATCGAAATCGTTTTGATACATATGAATCACCCCAAAATAATCGAAAACAGTAAAAAGAGGGGATCTATGTACTCACATTGATTTCGGGTAAGTCCAAATAAGTATGCAAAGTGTGAGAGTTCTTGGAATTAAGATTCCACATCACTCTAATTGATTGAACATGCAACAATATGGAATATGTATCAACAATAATGTTTAATTGGATAATTGGAAATCCTAAATCTATAGGATTCGGTAGTCTTTTGTTTAAATGGTAATTATGTGGTTTGGATAACCTAACAAGAGGTCTCGGAAAATGAATATGATGTAAAGGAATTACTTATGAAAAATATTAATTTAACATAATAAAATTGCAAAAATATGTAATTGGTTTAATATAAACATTTGTAATAATAAATTAAATATAATTATATTAAATTTGAATAATTAAAAATATTATTTTTAATTATTAAACTTGAATATTACTGACTTAAAATAATTATTATGGTCTTGGAATCATTTTAAATAAATAAAATGAATTAAAATGATTATAATAACAATAAATAAGTTTATATAAGTTTATTTATCTAAATAATTAAACATAATAAAAATTCAGATTCTAAATTTATATAAACTCAGAATAATGCATCTTTTGTCATAAGAATAATTTTGGATCAAAATTATATAGTTATATAATTTAATTACATTAAATTAAACTATATATATAAGTATAAATACTGATTTATTTATATAAATATCAAATTTATATAAAATGTGAGTAACAACATTATTTTTGTAAGGATCAGTATTTAAAATAATTAATCTGAAACTTTCAGATTTTAATTCCTAAAAATCAATTTATTAGGAATTATTTAGTAATAAACTGTTTTAATATTGTAAAAATTAGTTTTATAAATAAATTGACTAATTTCACATTTTTAATAAAAGCAACATTGATTAATAATATTATAAAAATTATTGGAATGTTGAAAATATTAAAAATTAATTGATTAAAAAGAAATGCAGACCCCTGGGTTCGAACCCGGGTCTGTATTGAAACCAAACAGAGTCTTAACCATTGGGCTAAGCTTCTGTTTGTGTTTGTTTTAGGACTGCTAAACTTATAACCAAACAGGAGCTGGTCATCTTCTCCAAAGAGAAGTCAAAGTCAGAAGACCCGGTCAAACTAAAAGTCAAACTCGTGATTTCTACGGGCAAACCTATGTTATATCTAAATTAACTTTGAGGAATCATTGTACAAGCATATTCGAACTAAATGACCAAATAAAAACTAACCGGTATCGTTTGAAACGATGAATCGGCTAACTCCGGCGAGTATAAACTCCGGCGAGGTTGCATGTTCGAACAGAGGATAGTTTTCGAAGTGTTTGTTAAAGGTGAGTGGTGTAGGATGTTCGTATGAAGTTAATGAACTTATACAGCCCCTCAATTTGATCTCAGATTCGACAATTTTTAGTTGAATCGATCCACTTTATATTTTTTTTATAAAAAGTTTAGATAATTATTATAGCACGAATTTGTGTCGTTTGAATGATTGGGATTAGTTGGGTTAGGTTAGGAATCATGTGGGTAGCTTTACAGGTCGAAAGAATGGATTAAAAATCATTTTTGGTGAACTTTTGGCGAAATCCGCGAGTTACTGTTGCTGTTCTTATAATTCAGATCTAATTGAAAGTCAATATATATATATATATATAATACATATCAGAACATATCACATCCAAGCTGATAGCTGAGCTGGTTGCCCGTGTTGTTGTTGTCTGAAAGGGCGCGGGTTCGAGTCCCGTTCCGGGCCGATTCTTTGGGATTTAATCCCTTTTTAGATTTCCTGATTTAATTAATTAAATTTATTAATTCTAAATTGTGTATAAATGAATTAATATTCCATATCTATCAGCTCTGTACAGAGGATAAACTGGTTAAGTCATTCTTGTTACAAACGCGAGGTTACGAGTTCGAATCCCACACACAGCCGGTCCGAAGGGGTTTTCCCCTTTTTAAACGATTTTTGGGATATTTACACTTTGGTCCCTGTGGTTATATATATACAGAAATAGTCCCTGAACTTTAGAATAATGACACAAACAATCCCTGTAATAGTCAGTTAAATATTTTAACTGAGTTAGCTTTTAAGTAAGGATCCTTTATAAGAAATTTAACCTGGTTAGGTTATTTGGTTTAAAATAGTTTTAATAATGACAGTTTCAGTCCCTAGAGTTTAAGTTTCAGAAAATGACCCAATGGACCTTGGACTTTAATTTCATAATATATATTTAATTCTTTATAAAATAAGTTTCCAAAAATTACAAAAAGAACCCAAAACTTATAGTTTGAAATAATTGCACTTTTAACCCTTGTATTTCTAAAGTTTCAAAGAATGACAAATAGATCCCTTAGATTGTAGTTTCACAAAATGTCACAATAGGCCCTTATAGTTTATGTAACCTTGTTTAATAGCATAAAACTCAACAAATTTGCAATTGTTTCACGTGTTTGTATTGGTATAAGCATGTATAAGCACAAAGCAAGTATGTTCAAATAAGTTTCATTCCAAATACGGTATTTGTTACAATGCAAGTCAAAACAAATGCGAGTGTGAAAACCAGGGTGGTTACAGTCTCCCCTACTTTAGAAAATTTCATCCCGAAATTTATTCGAAAGAGACCGTAGAATATAATTGTAATGATTAGAAAGATAATCAAATCATTGTTTGGTGCTGATAATTTTGAGGAATTTACGAGGATCATTGTATAGAAATTGTTTTGCATGGCACTATGTTATGCTGGATTTGTAATGTACATATTAGGCAAACAAATGTGTGTACAAATAAGAAAATAATGGATAATCACATAACCAGATAATGTTTTTATATGCCACCTTACTTAACAAGGCTTACTATGATTCTCATGCGTCGAACCCCGTAATTAAGTGTGCACCCAAAATTACGTGTTTCGTTGCATGGTCCACATAGCACTTCTAGTTAAGTGAGGAAAACAAATAAGATTGAGGTATTGTTTAAATCAAATAAGCATCAATATAACACCACATCAATTGAATCAAAACGTATTTCACAATAGCAATGACAACATTGTTTGTTTGATAGTCTATTATGATGTGAACAATTTACATTGGAAATAAGTCATGAAATGGATCAAATTCAGGATTATAAGGTGGTGGAGGTGGTAGAGGCAGTTGCATATGATTAGTTAATTGCCTCAACATGCTTTCCAACCATTGATTTCTTTCTGTCAGCCATTTTATTTGCTGAGACAAACCTCGGACCTGATTGTTTAACCTAGTCACTTCGACTCCCAATGAATCTGGAGGTAGATTCATTTGAGGCATCGTACTTGGGCATGCTATATCAGTTGGTGACAGTTGTTGTTCTACTTCGTTTAATAGTGACTGGAAAGACTGTGGCAAAAATGATTCCGATGCTAATTGTTCTTGGAGCATCATGTTTTCATAAGTTTCTTGCATCGTTGAATCCTCCTCGAAAACTATCGGTGAGCAGCCTTGTAAGAAGTTTGATGTTGATGGTTGGGATAAGTTAGTTGTAATATGTTCTTCTATGTATGGCAGCGGTGGTTGCATATCAAATTGATAAAAAGACGATTGAGGAAACTGCAACAATGATTGTTGTAAATTTTGTGGGGAGGTACTTTCTAAGATATCTAGAGCTCCCTTTGACTGGGATGATTGAATTAGTGTATCAATATGAACAGGGGTTAGCCTAATGGTGTAAGGATTTATAATCCCAGGTGCCTTTGGTGAAGATAATCCTTGGATAATCTGATCACTTAAGACACCTAATGATTTTGCTATTTTTGTAATGTAAGACCCTCCCATAAGACTTTTCAGAGGATGTGATTTTTGACTAGAAAAATATTCAGCAAGTTGGTGGGCAATATTACAAGGAACTTGCTCAAAAATACTATACAGATAGAAAAGTTCAATTTTTTTAACCCTTTGTTGATTATACTTGCGCCCCGTGATAGTGTTGGCTAACACACGGTGCATATATTGATAACAAGGGTCTGTGAAGTTCGTAGCATTATTGTGGCCACACCATTCTTTTAATGAATGGCATTGCCAATAACCTACCATATCCGCGGAGGAATAAGAGGTTGATGCCTCCGTAAAAATGGGTTGTTTAACTTCTTCATCTGTATATATGCCCAGATGAACTGCGAATTCTGTTAATGACATAGTATGATGTTGCCCACAAAGTTGAAAATGAATGGATTCATTGGTAAGATTTTTATTATATTTATAATAGAAAGTGGACAAGAACTCATATATTAGTTCATCGTATGATAGTTCTAGGATGTCGAAGAAACGACGCCAGGGCGTATTAGGTAGTAGTGATCTTGCCAGTAAACCACCGAAATCAATCGTTCCCATTCGTTGCCAATCTATACTGCTAATAGTAAGAACTTCATGATGCTTGAGTTTTTGATACCTCTCTTGATTGTGTAAATTTGTAAACTGAAGGAAGGGATGAATTTTTGCTGCATTTGAAGATTCAGCATATGCTGCTGGGATATTTGCCATTGGGATATGGGGTTTTGTTGAACTAAGAAAAGTTTGGGTAAGTGTTGAGCTGTAGTTCTTGTGTAGATTAGCTCGTGTAGTGAGTTTCTTATATAGATAAGGAGATTCCGGATTACACCATAGGATCGGTTAGGGCTTCCATGCTACGTTCTGCAGCTAGTTTGAAAATTTGAATCTGACAGGTATGGTCTCGAGAAAATTTTGAAACTTGAGAAAGAGGGAATCATATCGTATAAAATTGATAATAGTACAGCGTAGTTCGATTAGGACTTGGATTGTTCCAGATAGGAGAAAAGAAAAGAAATCCTTTCGAATTAGGGTAACATGCCTTGAGCCTATAGGTATTATGTACACTCATCGGTAGTTCCTAGATAGGCAAACGTGTGTCTCTTCGTGGAGGTGATTTCATAATCGGGTAAAGTAGTTTCATAAAATCAATGATAATCAAAGAAGACACGTAACAAGATGAATATCATTTATTCCATGAATAAACGACATCTGTGACAAGTCAAAGTAGTTGGGTTCTTATAACTTGGTGAAGTCATGCTTTAGCCTATAAGTGGACACTCATCCCAAGAATTCCCAGGTAAGCACAACTGGTCTCGCGTCTGATGAGATTTATACGAAGTGCTTGCCTAGACAGAAAACTCAGAATATAGGCATCCACCCTTCCAGATTGCACGAGTTCGTTATTAGAGCCCAAGACTTTGATGAGAATTAAAAAATCAGAAGAGGTTTTGAAAATAATCACCTAAGGATAGGTGATGAGCATTTGTAAAATCTAAAGATGAGATCTGTGGTGACGAGGCATTGGTTACAAAAGATAAGAATAGGGATGAAGACAAGGCAAAGATAACGAAAGAATTTGCTAATGGAAAAGTGTCCTAGGTAGGTTATAGTCTAGGTCAAAGTATTACTAATAACCTAAATCCCTATAACCATGGCTATGATACCAACTTTTCTGTCACACCCCGACCACGTAAAACAACAAATCGTGGCGGAAACGTCGGGGAGTGTTGTAACAGAATTATTATTTCAAACCATAGATACAAGAGTTTCGTTTTATTGAATATTAAACATTGTCTTAAAGTTAAACAAGCAATTCAAACATAATTTATCATCATTATTAAATTACTAAGGCCTCATCCGGCCCTAAGTGAGCATGTATCCTATTCGTAATCAACATTAAGCAACATCACCTGAAACATATGTAAAAACAAAGTCAGCAAAGAAATGCTGACGAGTACATAGTTTTTGTATGAGTATCAGATTCATGGCTTGTTTGTATATTGAAACAACTTGTACAACTTCGTAAATTGATATTAGAAAACCTTGTTTTGTAAAATGTTTGTATTGTAAATGAATAACCAAGTCAAAATAGATTGGTCATAATTTATAACCCTTGCCATGAATCTTAACCCAAAACATTTGTTTATGTAAACCAAATCATAAATCGTTCTTATAATAAAACTCGTATGGTTTATATAGTTTCGTAAACATCGTTGTGTAATATTGTTTAACAAGTTCTCGTTATAGAACATCGTTCATTCGTTTAAATCGTTCCAAATCGTACAATTCATTCACTCGTTTTAATTGTGAAAACTACTTTTGGTCGTCTTGCTAATAACATTCAAACCTTTGTGACTCGCTCATCGTTCAACTCGTTCTTGCATTAACAACCTCCAAAGGGTAAGTTAACAATCATCAGATTCAGTCGTTACCCACTTAACCCACACATAACCATGGGTCGAGTTTGATAACGGGATTTGTCGGATCCTATGGTACCATAACCTAATACTGGTCGGTTTGGTCGAAATTAATGAATGTCATTCGTTATGTAATTACAACCAACAAGCTCGTTCACATTATCGAAATTGTTATTAGTTTGGTATAAATCATCTCAATCGTTTTGAAACTATCGTTAAAATATCGAAATCATTTTGATACATATGAATCACCCCAAAATAATCGAAAACAGTAAAAAGAGGGGATCTATGTACTCACATTGATTTCGGGTAAGTCCAAATAAGTATGCAAAGTGTGAGAGTTATTGGAATTAAGATTCCACGTCACTCTAATTGATTGAACATGCAACAACATGAAATATGTATCAACAATAATGTTTAATTGGATAATTGGAAATCCTAAATCTATAGGATTCGGTAGTGTTTTGTTTAAATGGTAATTATGTGGTTTGGATAACCTAACAAGAGGACTCGGAAAATGAATATGATGTAAAGGAATTACTTATGAAAAATATTAATTTAATATAAATAATAAAATTGAAAAAATATGTAATTGGTTTAATATAAACATTTGTAATAATAAATTAAATATAATTATATTAAATTTGAATAATTAAAATATTATTTTTAATTATTAAACTTGAATATTACTGACTTAAAATAATTATTATGGCCTTGGAATCATTTTAAATAAATAAAATGAATTAAAATGATTATAATAACAATAAATATGTTTATATAAGTTTATTTATCTAAATAATTAAACATAATAAAAATTCAGATTCTAAATTTATATAAACTCAGAATAATGCATCTTTTGTCATAAGAATAATTTTGGATCAAAATTATATAGTTATATAATTTAATGACATTAAATTAAACTATATAAATAAGTATAAATACTGATTTATTTATATAAATACCAAATTTATATAAAATGTGAGTAACAACATTATTTTTGTAAGGATCAGTATTTAAAATAATTAATCTGAAACTTTCAGATTTTAATTCCTAAAAATCAATTTATTAGGAATTATTTAGTAATAAACTGTTTTAATATTGTAAAAATTAGTTTTATAAATAAATTGACTAATTTCACATTTTAATAAAAGCAACATTGATTAATAATATTATAAAAATTATTGGAATGTTGAAAATACTAAAAATTAATTGATTAAAAAGAAATGCAGACCCCTGGGTTCGAACCCGGGTCTGTATTGAAACCAAACAGAGTCTTAACCATTGGGCTAAGCTTCTGTTTGTGTTTGTTTTAGGACTGCTAAACTTATAACCAAACAGGACATGGTCATCTTCTCCAAAGAGAAGTCAAAGTCAGAAGACCCGGTCAAACTAAAAGTCAAACTCGTGATTTTTACGGGCAAACCTATGTTATATCTAAATTAACTTTGAGGAATCATTGTACAAGCATATTCGAACTAAATGACCAAATAAAAACTAACCGGTATCGTTTGAAACGATGAATCAGCTAACTCCGGCGAGTATAAACTCCGGCGAGGTTGCAGGTTCGAACAGAGGATAGTTTTCGAAGTGTTTGTTAAAGGTGAGTGGTGTAGGATGTTCGTATGAAGTTAATGAACTTATATAGCCCCTCAATTTGATCTCAGATTCGACAATTTTTAGTGGAATCGATCCACTTTATATTTTTTTTTATAAAAAGTTTAGATAATTGTTATAGCACGAATTTGTGTCGTTTGAATGATTGGGATTAGTTGGGTTAGGTTAGGAATCATGTGGGTAGCTTTACAGGTCGAAAGAATGGATTAAAAATCGTTTTTGGTGAACTTTTGGCGAAATCCGCGAGTTACTGTTGCTGTTCTTATAATTCAGATCTAATTGAAAGTCAATATATATATATATATATATATAATACATATCAGAACATATCGCATCCAAGCTGATAGCGTAGCTGGTTGCGCGTGTTGTTGTTGTCTGAAAGGGCGCGGGTTCGAGTCCCGTTCCGGGCCGATTCTTTGGGATTTAATCCCTTTTTAGATTTCCTGATTTAATTAATTAAATTTATTAATTCTAAATTGTGTATAAATGAATTAATATTCCATATCTATCAGCTCTGTACAGAGGATAAACTGGTTAAGTCATTCATGTTACAAACGCGAGGTTACGAGTTCGAATCCCACACACAGCCGGTCCGAAGGGGTTTTCCCCTTTTTAAACGATTTTTGGGATATTTACACTTTGGTCCCTGTGGTTTTATATATATACAGAAATAGTCCCTGAACTTTAGAATAATGACACAAACAATCCCTGTAATAGTCAGTTAAATATTTTAACTGAGTTAAGTTTTAAGTAAGGATCCTTTATAAGAAATTTAACCTGGTTTGGTTATTTGGTTTAAAATAGTTTTAATAATGACAGTTTCAGTCCCTAGAGTTTAAGTTTCAGAAAATGACCCAATGGACCTTGGACTTTTATTTCATAATATATATTTAATTCTTTGTAAAATAAGTTTCCAAAAATTACAAAAAGAACCCAAAACTTATAGTTTGAAATAATTGCACTTTTAACCCTTGTATTTCTAAAGTTTCAAAGAATGACAAATAGATCCCTTAGATTGTAGTTTCACAAAATGTCACAATAGTCCCTTATAGTTTATGTAACCTTGTTTAATAGCATAAAACTCAACAAATTTGCAATTGTTTCACGTGTTTGTATTGGTATAAGCATGTATAAGCACAAAGCAAGTATGTTCAAATAAGTTTCATTCCAAATACGGTATTTGTTATAATGCAAGTCAAAACAAATGCGAGTGTGAAAACCAGGGTGGTTACACATGTTGGCCTGCAGCGAACTCCCAGTGTTTCCCTAGTTATCAGGTTTCCTGGCAATCACGCGTTGTCGCCACACAATTCCCGATCCAAATAATCTTCCAAAGAGTTTCAAGTGCAAGTCCTGGACCCGTGATTAAGTTGTCATCCACCTCAGTCCAACATGGTGGTTGGCATTATCGTCCATGCAATGCCTCAAATAGAGCTGTATACGTACTAAAACGGTTACGGCTGCAGTAGAACTTACCCAGGGATAAGTGTCCTCCCAAATGTTTACTCGCAGCACGTCCTCGTCTGCCAGGATGGTTCGTTACTCTGTCTGGTTGTCCTACAGTGATAAGTAATGCTCATGCCTAGACGTGAGCCATGGGTGTTGTGCATTGCCTGACATAAATCAGGTATAGATCAAAATCAAAGGTATCCGGAGTTGGCACCTTGTGCCTAAAACCGCCTCTCTCAGAGGAACATTCACAGCTTGTGTAGACTTGTCAGTTCCCTTGATTGCAAGAAAGTGTGCTGGTTACGTGAGGCAATTAACGATCACCCAGGTGACATCGTGTCCGTCTCGGATTTCTAGTGGATCAATGACAGATTCCATGGCAGTCTGCTCCCATTCCCAAATGGGTGTTTCTGGTTGCTGGCACAAAGCAGAAGGTTCCTGATATTCCACCTTAACGTTCGCACACGTCAAACATCGTTCACATGCTCGACTATGTGGGCCTTCATGCCCGATCTCCAGTACAAGATTTATAAATCCTAAGATCTCCTATCAAAACCCAAATAACTAGAATATCGAGGGCGGGGTGCTTTGCTCAACACAAGTTCCCTACAGTTGCCGTATAATGAGATCCACATTCGTTCCTTGAGGTAGCGAATATCGTCCGACCTGCCAAAGGTTGCTTCTCCATGCCCCGCATGGGTTCAACTTGAAAATCCTCTTCCTTCAGTTCTCTAGTTTGAATAGAGCGGGTCTGATCAGGTAAGTTAGAGTCGATAGTGAGCTGCAAAGCTCGTGCACATTCAGGTTTCACAGTCGCAGTCATTCAAAAGTTCCATCCAGCGATGTCATTGCATGCTTTAGCTCTTTTGAAATGTCGATACACGGGAGGCCCTTGTGATCGGTCTAAGTAATGCATTTGGTACTGTCCAAGTAGTGCCTGCAACTTAAATCCAAAGACCACGGTTTCCACCGCAGGTTGTGACTCGCGAAATTCCTCTTCGTAAGCCCACTATGTACGTCATCACCTTCTCGTGTTGCATCGGCGTGTAACTGGGACTTTGACTTGAACCATCATGATATTCCACTAGGTCACCCGTACCCTCGGGTAAAGACGATGCTCAGTGCATTATAGAGTTGGGTTTCAAAAGCTGGAAAGATGTCCTCCTGTTTTGTTTTCCACGAATACACAGCTCCCCGCTGTGCTAAAGAGGTTAAAGTTGCGCAATCTTCGAAAACCCTGTGATGAATCTACGATAGTATCCAGCGAAAACAAGAAATTGCTGTATCCCCAAAGAAATCTTTGGTGTCAATCAGTTTCTAACAAAATGGATCCTAGCAAGATCCACGTGTATTCTCACTTCGTTGGTTACATGATCAAAATGCATCTCTCGAATCTAGATGTTACATTCAACAAGACTTCCCACGGAATGGCTCTTCCCTCCGGGGCTCTAAAATAAGATACAGATGTCTTCCATGATGTTCCTTTCTCCTGGAAATGATTCAACACATCATCAATAAGCATAGTTGATTCATGTGATCCATAAAGCTGCTGGTGGGATGATTAGCCCAAAGTTCATGGAATACAAGGTTGCAATGGCCACATTGCGTTTGATATGTCGCTTTAGGAACATCCTCCCCTTGGTCTTCCATCCGACAATAGCTCGTTCACTCGCCAATCCTCGAATGAGAGCTTGACCTTCGCAGCTAGTTAACAGGTTGTCAGTACATGGTCAAGGAAAACGGTTCTTGACTGTCACCTTGCTGAGTCCTGGACAATCAGTACACACACGAAAAGGCCTTATCTTCCCGAATATAACTGGGACTCCCCAAAGCGAAAACCTATGTCCAACAAAACTCCTGTCTAATAGTTCTGGTAGTTGATTAGATGGTTCTTGCAACCCTCCTGGTGCAAGACGATATGGAGTACGAGTAGTCAAGACTGCCTCTAGCGTGCGATCAAACTAAGATTCTACCTAACATTTGTGAAAGTAAACCTGAAAGTTCCTCGGGTAGCAAACCGAGAGGAATCATGTACAACTGGTGGATCCTCGATCCTCTTTTCCTTAGCCTTAACATCAGTAACGGTTGCCATTCATAGCGGAGTAATCCCTCCATAGATGCTTCTGGGCTTTCATAACCGAAATGGCGCTAACCTTCGCACCACTCTGACGCTTTAGAATAAATAACGATTCTTCACACAAAGTTTTCTCCTCACAGGGTATATCTGCATGATTTCTGGATAACCAATCCACACTAACTACTGCATTGAAACCATCAAGGATAGTAGAAGGAAGGTCGATGTCGAACACTTGTCCAACAAGGTCGAGTTTGCATCCCAACGAACATATGAGGTTTCATTTGTCTTGCCATCAGCAGATTCCACATCAGGTTCGGTTTCAAGAAGAATCAGGGTCAAACAGGATAGAGACGAAGCGAATAGTTACCCATCCCAGCTACCATGTTGCTATTATGCCTGGCATCGCCTATGCCAATCCTAATTGCCCTTCCACGAGTACCACTTCCAGTGTTGTTGTTACGGTTGTGAGGATTCCCATTACTGTCATTATTCCCTGGGTTGTTGTCGTCTTGACTTAATAACAGTCAATCCTTGTCAATGTCACCTTCATTTCCTTGCTGTAGGCTACGATTACGAGTACCTTGATGTTGCCGCGACTGTTGCTTCTAATGTCGTTGCTTGAAACGAAGCCCTACGATCTTTCACCATCAAAGTCCACCTTTTCACATTTTGTGCCACGTCCTAAAGCGCCACTCACTGTGCTGATAACCACACATTCCACACTATAATCCGTTGTCATCGCTTATGTCCCAATTAACCCGTAAGAGTTGACGTCTATAAGTTGCTAACTAGGGTTATAGATTCAATTAGAGTCAAATTGCTGATGTTCGTTGCTGGTAATCAGGGTTGTCCAAATACTGACGTCGGTAAAGTACTACGCTCATCCTCTTGTCCATCGATCTAGCAAGTTGATTGAGTAATACACGGTATGTTGCGAGAGTATTGCAAAGGTGATCGCACTTCGGGATCTAGGGCATCAACGCGCTAAGTTCCAGCAAACAAAGATAAGTGGGGAAGGTATAGACCAATCATTCGACGCTGAGACATCCAACTCAGGGATGTTCGTACTAGCACCTAACATTCTACACAATCCGCTAGGCGTTCAAATGGGTGTTTAGGTGATACTCGATAGCGTCGAGATTCGTAAGGGTTCAGAAAAGAGTGAAAAGATCACGTTCAAGTAGGAGACAATTACGGCTAGGACTCCTATAGATTTGTTACGTTTCTCATTGCTCGAATAACGGAACGGAACCCCTTTTTCACTTGTTAAGCCTCACTGGGACTATCATGCATCCCACATTATTATTATGTGTGTACCCACAATAATATTATGATTTGCATGCTCATCTCAGTTCCGCCTAACTCATGTCAAATGGTTCCTCAAACTTGAATGCCAAACAGAGGTTATCAAAACGATAAGATCACAGTAGTCCAAGGACTATGGCGTACTATCTACGCATCATAAAGTAAGCAAGCAATCCATGCCATCATGCTATAGTGACGAGTGTGTGTTCGTATGCTACGTCATAAACAAATGTGTACTAGTCATGTAATGTATGCAACAAGTGAGAAAGACAAACCTTGCAATCTGGAGCTGAGTGTCATGGTCGTATTCACGTATTCAGAACTGTTCAGTTATAGTCTGGTTTTATTTAAACATTTTTAATACCAAGTTCATTATAACTAGTGGCTCTGATACCAAACTGTCACACCCCCAAAATACCCCAAGCAGAAACCCCCGCGAGGCGTGTGACATACCAGGATCAAGCCACCAATCACATTGAACTCATACAAGATTTTAAATAAAACTTTCATTCATTAACATAAAGTGTTACAAAACAATAATTACAAATCATCGTATTCAGCGGAAGCATAATTCAATTGTTAAGTGTTTCATAAACCATATGAACAAAACCATTAGACTTGTCTCGCAATCCCATGCTTTACGACCCATGACCACTCCAGCATCCCAAACAGCAAGTTCCTTGATCCACATAATCTATAACCTACGAGCATGTACACGCGTGTATCAGACAACGCTGGTGAGTTCATAGTTTTATGAAAATGTTAATTACCAAGTGTTTAATTCCGTTCATTGATTTCAATGTTGATAACACCTTGGATACAAGACGGCTCCTGATGTATGTTTTTCCCGTTCCCTAGTGCTCCTATCAAAGCACTGGGCATGACTGGGTCATTAGTTCATACCCGTCCTCTCTGGTACGGGGTGAGGGTGCCAAACCTAAGTAGCGCTGCCAATTAATACCCCGTTACCTCTCCGGTAACAAAAAGATGGGACTTAAAGGTGATAGGACGAGTGTATTATCCGACATTCCAGATTTCAACCACAGGACGTATCCCTCTTGGGAATACCCATTTGATTTAACCAAAAACCCATCCCTCTCAGGGATACCCAATGACTGTCCCAACCACCGAGATGCATGCTCCAGAGGAATGAACTCACCTTGGTTTGCTTAGTATGACTAGTTACTCGTTTACCGTTGGTCAACCAAATCCTAGTACGGTTATCGATGACAGTTAGTTTCGTTAACACGTAATGCAAATTGTAACACCTAATACACGAGTGCAATACACATATCATTGTACACGTTGCAACAGTAGATCATGAAACCCAATATTCCATATCATGCAAATATATCATGTGATAGACGCCTGGGCCTCATAACAGTTCATTTACATGTTTACATCCTATCGTTCACAATTCATATAAATGCACAGGTGTCTACCAATTACCGTGCCACATAATTTAAGTATGAAATTGAGTCCAAGTGTGTGTGTGTCATGACATTGTGCGATCCAAGTATCTTGTGCGATTAGTTTCACATTGCCAATTAATTTCGCAATCAATGTTCAGATTATATCCAATCACATAATCATCCTACCCTTGATCATCATCATATAGATCGAATAATTTGAATATAATAACAATTTCTAAATCATGACGCACCATTCTATCAATGAATGCCTATGATTATATAAATCAAAGTTCTTGTTAGAACATGAAGACTACTTCTTGTTAGATCAGGTGACGAAAGACCTGTTGTTCGTCGAGACCCTCATGCCGAAAGATCAGGTGACGAAAGACCTGTTGTTCGTCGAGACCCTCATAGCGAAAGATCAGGTGATGAAAAACCTGTTATTCCTCGAGACAGCCAGTCGACGAAAGACCCTATTTCGTTGGGGATCTTTCATCTCTGCATTTCAACAAGCGAGTCATGATCAGTAAACCCTAACTGCCGTCGAACTCATCGATCATCAGTTGCCCTACATCTAACTTGGTTCTATCAGTGATTCTATGAACATTCTATTCATCAACATATATCATCAAATATATTCATCATCATTACAATTTACACATCATATTCACATGATCAGAACAATAAACAAAAAAGCCAACATCATATAATCATCATCATTATGATTTTCATATGTTACGATGCAAACATAACCATAATCAACGAGAACAAAAATCACATAAACAACAAAGGTTGAGAGCAAATATACTAACCGAGGGCTCGAACGAATGAGATAATGCTTCGATGGGGGGGGGGGTCTACTGCCGTCGGGTTGAGGAAAAGTAGAAGAGAGGTAGTTAGGGTTTTCTTATGTTATCAAATCCTTGTTTACGTATCCCCTAACTCATTAATATACAATTAAGCAAACCCATAAAGGAGTATGGGCTCATGTGTTGCAGACCAAAGAAATGAGCTCATGTGTGTGCGGCCCAAATGCACTCGCAGCCCAAACACACGGGCGGCCCAACATAACATCCACACCCAATCATACACACTCAATCATTCACTCAATCATACACGATTACATTTAACAAATTTAACATAGCGAGGAATGTTGAAGAGAAATAGTGAAGAGTTAGAAGCACGAGACAAAACGACACCATCCTTGAAAGTTCGGGTTGTCACAGTTAGAGGTTTCGTACCTTATATTAACATTACATATATAAAACAAGAACATAAGGTACCTAATATGTCAAAACGAAACTTAGTTATGTATAAAGATGACAGGGACTAAAGCAGCTAATCTGCCAAACTTGGGGTGGCTGGGCTGGGCGAGTATCAGGCCGTGAAGCCCACCGGGCCTACTGTCTCGGGCCGCCAGCCCATGAACAGCTGCAACAGCATTTTTGTTGTTGTTTACTTACAAGAGGTCCAAGAAAGGAGGTTTATATAGTTCCGGGTCATCGTTAGGATCGTTCATCGAAAACCGAGCTTCGATCTGAGCCTTACAAGTGTGCCCATGGTTTTAGAATACCATGGGTGCCCCAAAATAGCCCATGGAATGCTTAAAAACCATTTGCAACCATGGGGAACAGCTGGAAAAGATTTTTGAAGATCTGGGCTGCTTACACGGGCCGCGTAAGGTGAGCCTCTAGGCTTACGCGCCCCGCCTGAGCTGGGTTATCAGCAAACAAGTTTCAGAAATTACAGAAATGGTCCCTGCAAGTGTTTAAGGCCTGTTTTGACTCATTTAAGGCCCGTTAAGCCAATTTCAAGGCCCTACAATGATTCCTAAACATGAGGTACATGAAACATGCTCAAAAATATGCCGGGTGTCGGTTGGTTTGGTCGTACGATCACGTTATTCGGTTAATTACGACGAAACACGAACGGACGTGAAAAACGATCCAAATCACGCGACGAATGGAATGTATTCAGAACGTAAGATAAAATATTTTAATGATTACATAAATTTTTGAAAGTCCGAATGTATTCAGAACGTAAGATATGCGCGAAAATGCAAACTTATGCACTTTTTGACGCTTTTAGTCCCTAAATGAGCAAAAAGTTTATGTTAGCATACCGAACCATTCAAAGCCTATTTATAAGCTATGTAAAGGATATTTAGGGTATGTTTAACTTATGATCATGTTCCAGATTGTTCGTTACAGTACGAATCGGCATACTTTCGCAGTTTGTCAAATTTAGTCCCTGTAAGCGAATAAACTTGATTTTGCCATACCAAAGCCTTCAAAACTTATTTCTAAGTTATGTAAAGGTTATTTAAGGTATGTTAAGCATATATTGATGTTCTGGAGTGTTTGTCGCATTAAACTGATTATGTTTACGCATTGGTTTGCGTATAACTCTCCAGAAAGTGATATAGAGTTTGAAATTGAACAATAATCAAAACTGAAAAATGTCAAACATAAACAAACAAACATTGGTTTCAAATAACATTGTTTCATTGGTAACTGAATTGTTTACAATGATTAAAAGCACAGGTGTCACAGTCTCCCTTACTTGTGGAAATTTCATCCCGAAATTTATTTAAAGGAAACTTACAAGAAAAGATGTGGATATTTCGCCTTCATTTGATCTTCACATTCCCAAGTAAATTCTGGTCCATGTTTAGATTCCCAGCGAACTTTGACCAATGGAATGCGCTTGCGTTTAAGCCACTTGACTTCACGGTCCATGATTTCCACAGGTTTCTCAACAAAATGCATCGTGTTATCAACAAGAATTTCATCAAGTGGTATGTGGAGGTTCTCATCAGCTAAATAATTTTTGAGATTGGACACATGAAAGGTTGGATGAATGTTTCCAAGTTCAGGAGGTAACTCAAGTCTGTAGGCTACCTTACCGATTCTTTCGACGATCTTGAACGGTCCAACATATCTAGGTGCAAGTTTTCCTGTCTTTCCAAATCTGATCACACCTTTCCAAGGTGAGACCTTAAGTAATACGCGATCACCGACTTGAAATTCCAAGGGCTTGCGTCATCGGTCCGCGTAACTCTTTTGACGGCTTCGAGCTGTCTGAAGGTTATCACGAACTTTCTTAACCTTATCTGTTGTCTCTAGAATGAGGTCAGGTCCAGTAAGCTGAGCCTCACCGATCTCATTCCAGCAGACTGGTGGACGACATTTTCGACCATAGAGAGCCTCGAAAGGAGCCATGTTGATGCTGGAGTGATAACTATTGTTCTAGGAGAATTCAATCAATGGAAGATACGAATCCCAACTACCACCAAAATCAATCACACAAGCTCTAAGCATATCCTCCAAAGTCTGGATTGTTCTCTCAGTTTGGCCATCTGATTGTGGATGATAAGCTATGCTCAAATTAAGTTGGTCCCCATAGCAGATTGCATGGTTCTCCAAAAACGAGACGAGAATCGAGCATCTCTGTCAGAAATAATGTTCAAAGGAACACCATGTCTAGATACAATTTCATCCACATAGATTTTAGCAAGCTTGTCAGCAGATAGATCCTCACGGATCGGCAAGAAATGCGCTGACTTTGTAAGACGATAAATAACTACCCAGATGGCATCATGACCTCTCTTTGTGCGCGGAAGTTTGGTAATAAGATCCATAGCAATATTTTCCCATTTCCAAACTGGAATCTCTGGTTGCTCCAATAATCCAGAAGGATGTTGATGTTCAGCCTTTACCTTAAGACAAGTAAGGCATTTGGATACGTACAAGGCAATGTCTTTCTTCATACCAGGCCACCAATACTGAGTACGAAGATCCTTATACATTTTATCTGCACCAGGATGAATAGAATAACGAGACTTATGAGCTTCATCCATAAGCAAGGTGCGAAGATTGTCTTGACTTGGGACCCACAAACAGTCCATGAAATAATACAATCTATTGTCCTTTAGTTCAAGATCAGGCTTTATGCGATAGGGTAATTCCTTACCCATCAAGTCTTGTGAGGCACAAGTGTGTTGAGCCTGAGAAATGCGGGTTTGAATATCAGATTGAACTTTGACACAGTGAAGCTTGACACGTTCCTTACGACTTAAAGCGTCAGCTACGACATTCGCCTTGCCAGGATGGTAGCGAATTTCGCAGTCATAGTCGTTTAGAAGTTCAACCCAACGTCGTTGCCTCATGTTGAGTTCTTTCTGATTGAAGATGTGCTGAAGATTCTTGTGGTCAGTGAAAACCACACATTTTGTACCATACAAATAGTGTCTCCAGATCTTGAGAGCGAAAACAATTGCACCTAACTCAAGATCATGAGTGGTGTAGTTCTTCTCATGTATTTTCAATTGCCTCGATGCATATGCTATGAATTTGTTCCTTTGCATGAGAACACAACCAAGACCCAAGTTTGATGCATCACAATACACGACAAAATCATCATTGCCTTCAAGCAAAGATAGAATAGGCGCATCACAAAGCTTCTGCTTCAAGGTCTGAAATGCTTCTTCTTGTTTGGTTCCCGTTCAAAGGGTTTGTTCTTCTGAATTAGAGCAGTTAGAGGAACTGCAATCTTTGAGAAGTTTTCAATGAAGCGGCGGTAATAACCCGCAAGACCAAGAAATGAACGAACTTCAGTGGGTGTAGTAGGCATATCCCAATCCTTAATCGCACTGATCTTGGAGGGATCTACATGAATACCTTGTTTGTTGACAATATACCCTAAAAATTAAACTTCCTTGAGCCAAAATTCACATTTAGAGAACTTGGCAAAAAGTCGTTCTTTCTTTAGGAGTTCCAGGGTAAGACGAAGATGTTGCTCATGATCAGCTTGCGTCTTAGAATATATCAAGATGTCGTCAATGAAAACGATGATGAACTTGTCTAAATAAGGCTTGTAGACCCTATTCATCAAGTCCATGAAAACAGCAGGAGCATTAGTCAAACCGAATGGCATGACAGTGAACTCATAATGCCCATATCGAGTGCGAAATGCTGTCTTGGGAATATATTCTTCATGTACACGAAGTTGATGATACCCAGAACGTAGATCAATCTTTGAAAAGTATGAAGCACCCTGTAACTGATCAAAGAGATCATCAATGCGAGGTAGGGGATATCGATTCTTGATGGTAAGTTTGTTAAGCTCACGATAATCGATACACATCCTGAAAGATCCATCCTTCTTCTTGACAAAAATAATGGGAGCACCCCAAGGTGAAAAGCTAGGGCGAATAAATCCTTTGTCAGAAAGCTCCTGAAGCTGCTTAGACAACTCTTCCATCTCAGATGGTGCAAGACGATATGGAGATCTAGCAATAGGATTTGCACCAAGTATAAAATCAATACGGAACTCGACTTGGCGCGCTGGGGGTAAACCAGGTAACTCTTCAGGAAACAACTCAGGATAATCCCGAACAACAGGGATATCTTGAATAGACTTACCTTTGCCTTTATCTGCTACAACATGTGCCATGAAGGCCACATAGTTCTTTCGCAGATACTTCCTAGCCTGAGTACAAGACATGAGTTTGAGGCTACTAGCAGGTTTCTCACCACGAACCTCTAAGATCTTACCAGACGAAAGCGGCACACGAACGATCTTCTCAAACAAACTACCTCTGCATGATACTTGGCTAACCAATCCATACCCACTATAATGTCGAAGCTTCCAAGTTGCATCTGTGTGAGGTCAATAAGAAAAAGATGGTTGTTAAGATTCAACTGACAATTACGAAGAACAGAATCGAGAATAATGGGATCACCACTAGCAACTTCTATTGTCAAAGGCTTTCCTAGTTTCGTTCTAAACATGTGAAGCAATGGCTCAAAAGACAATGACACAAAACTCTTATCGGTACCCGAATAAAAAAAGAACAGAAGCAGACTGATTGTTAACAAAGAACGTACCGTTCACCACCTCATTGTCTGCTCGTGCCTCATTAGCATTCATGTTGAAGACTCGACCTCGAGCCTGAGCCTGATTTTGATTCGCGTTGGCCAGCCTTGGACACAGGTTTCGATAATGAGTCAGGTCCAATAATTGTATCACGAACCAGGAGGAAAATGACGTCGTGCAGCTTGAGCTTGTTGATGAGCAGGTGGCTGAGCAGCTTGCTGAGCTGGGTTCTGAGCTACTTGATTCCGATTTGCAGGAAGACGACATGTGGCGACGAGATGACCAGATTTTCCACAATTGGTACAATAACAACACTGGATGTGTGGCTGATGATACACCTGTTGCACAGAGGTTCATTGCCAAGGTATGGTTTCTTGGCAGGTGGTTGCGCAGGCTGATTTGGAGCAGCTTGGTTGGCCTGTGCAGTAACAGCGAAGTTTTGGGAAGCCTTGCGCTTCCTAGACTTCTTTGTAGACCCAACTTTCTTACCTTTCTTGTTCTCACCCTTATTAGACGACTGCTTCTTATCCTTGTCACCCTTTCTGTGAAGCTTACCCTTTCTGATCTGCTACTCAGTCAAAGTCCCAGCTAGCTCGATTGCCTGATGAACTGTGGTAGGGTTACTACCAGTGACGATGTCTTGCACGGGGTCAGGTAAACCATCGACATACCTTTCGATAGCTTTCTCGAGTGGGGTAACCATCGTAGGGCAAAGTAAGCTCAACTCTTCATACCTATCAGTGTAAGCCCAGTGCTCACCACTGTCCTGCTCCAAATCATCAAACTCCCTTTCCAACGCCCTCTGTTCATGACGAGGACAGAATTCCCTCATCATAAGAGCCCTAAGCTCTGCCTATGTCTGTGCTAAAGCAACCTCAGCACCACGGTCTCTCATTACCGCGTTCCACCAAGTAAGAGCCCTCTTTTGAAACACACTAGATCCAAACTCGACTTTGCGATTATCAGGACACTGAACATAATGAAGGTACTCTCAATGCTCTCGAACCACTGTAGGAGCCCAGTTGCTCCCTCAGAACCACTGAACTTGAGTGGTTTAGCCGAATTGAAACTCTTGAAGTTGCATGAAGCGTTTTGGTTATTGTTGGCTTGGTTAACTTGAGCAATAATGTCTGGGAGTACAGCAGCCATATGCTGTGCCATGATAGCTGCCATTTCGGCATTAGGTAGCGGATTTTCGCGTCGAGGAGGTATTCTAAAAGAGGAAATATGAAAGAAAACGAGTGAGATGATAAGGTGAAAATAATGAGATGATACAAAAATCAACAAAAGCAAATATGGTGGTCATTCGTTCGTATCACAAAGCAAACAAATGACACACAATGACTAATCAAAGTAAATGGGTCAAAAATAATGTATCGCGAAGACATGCTTTAGCCTATAAGTGGACACTCACCCCAAGAGTTCCCAGGTAAGAGTGACTGGTCCGATTATGTGGATTTGTAGGAACACTCTAGCCTAGACAGAAAACTCGAGGTACAGGCACCCACCCTTCCAGATTGCACATGTTTACATTATTTAGACCCAAAACTTTGACGAAATTTTGAAAACTTGGAAGGCACAAGGCCAAAAGAATCATTCGAAAATGGATGATTAAATTTTCAAAATCGATTTGAAAAATTGGAGGGTTCAAAACCTTATAACAAATCATTTAAAAACAGAAGATTGATTTTCAAAAAGCGTTTCGAAAAATTGTGTTCTTGTTTTGGGTAATCACCTAAGGATAGGTGAAGTGCATGTTTTAAGATCTAAACACAAGGTAACTTGTGTTAGGGTCCTAGAAAAGTTATAGTCTAGGTCAAAGCATTAATAATAACCTAATTCCCTATAACCATTGGCTCTGATACCAACTCTTCTGTCACACCCCGACCGCTTAAAACAACGAAACCGCGGCGGAAACGTCGGGGAGTGTTGTAACAGAATTATTGTTCCACAACCATGGTATTTAAAGTTATTATTTATTTATTAACAAAGGTGTCACATTATCTTAAAACAACTAAAACAAAGAGTACATAACATGACTAAGCTAGTCTAGCTTCATTTTAAGTCACTAAGGCACAGGTCCGCCTAAGTGTGACTTGATCATCCTATGCAACAGCTCCTGAAAACACATGTGAAAATAGGTACGTCAGCATAAAATGCCTGTGAGATACATAGGTTTTATTAAAATAGGATTCATGACATTAAGTTTAAAGAAATGTTTGATAAAAAGTTAGTCATGAATCTTGTTAAGTGTTTTCTTTTATAAATCATACGATAATTTAATAAGAAATCAGATGGTATAAAAGAGAGGTGTATGGTTAAATAAATAACCAAGTAAAATTAGTTGTATAAAATAAACTGTTTTGTAAAAACAATGTCTTGTGAAGATGTGTTATTTATGAAAAATGTAATATGTCAAATATTGAAATGATTTAAATAACACTACGATATGTAATATCCTAAAAGCACTTATATATAGGAAGTACCAGCGGCGTATCCACCATGCTTTTATCATATTACACGTCGTCTCGTTATGTAAATCACTTACCCAAACAAACCACCAAAATGTAATGTTCAAACAAATGTTGAAATGTTATTGTGTAAGCAAATGTAATGTATAGTGAATAAAAGTATTTACTCAACCCTATAAGAAGAATGTACAAAACAATGTAATTGATATAAAACACAGTTTAAACCAAATATATGTTTTGTAAAAATCCATGCTATACTGATACAAACACTTATGTGGTAATGTTAAATGTATACATTCAAGCCTTGAGACTGTAGGATAACCTTAGAACAAATCAAAGGTTATCAAAAATGTTTTCGGATTCAGTCATTCCTTACGTCCAAACAAACCTAGGATTTCAGGAATGGGAGTTGTCAAGTCCTATGGTACCACTACTTACTACCGAGCGGCGTAGCTAATGTTAACGAAGGTATTTTAGTTCGTTAAACAAACTAAATGTCATACCAAATGTAAGCATGTTTTATGAAAACAATGTACCTAGTATGCTAAGTGAACATACAAAGTAGAGATGTAAAACAATGTGTCCATATGCTGAGTGAACATATGCAACAGAAATGCAATGTAAAACAATGTGCTAGCATGTTAATAAAACATACATAGCAAAAACATGCAAGAAATCATGTACTATATGTGTACTAATGAACATAACAAGCATATGATATAAAAGCGTGAAAAGCACGAAAGTAGCAAGTAGGCACATGTGTTTTACCCCAAAAAGATTGAAAAACAGTAAAAGAGGGGTCTATGTACTCACTTGAGATTGCTCAATAGTCTTTGGATAACAACCAATCAAAGCAAGAAAGATCACGGAATCAAACGACACTTAATATAGGTAACAATGTTAATAAACGGACCTAAATTGGAGGATCGAATAAAATGAGGTTTAGTAAACCAAATGAGTATAGGAACTCATGTAATATGGTTTAACAAATCCTACATTCTAAAACGGAACCTATCCTAAGTGCTTATTGACCCATTACGACCCGTTTAGGTAGCTTACGCTACTTTAACGCGTCGTTCACGTAAAACGCGTTCGGACCGCCTAACTAGTCCTATGACAAGTAAAATATGCCTTAACATGTCTAATAATGTTGCCTAATCAGTTTAGATGTCAAAATTTATGTTACATATGCTTAAAATGAATTTTGGGGTAAAAAGGGTATTTTGGTCATTTTTCCTAAGGCATATAATTACCTATCATACAACTAAGTAGACTAAGTGACCATAAGGTATAACCACGGAAGGTTATTCCCTATACAACTATGGTCACAAAATGTGTTTGGTCGAATCCTAATGATTGACCAAACGGGACGGGTTCGAAAGTCTAAGCGGTTGTTTAGACCGCTTATCTTACAACCCTATATAAGCACTAAACCTAAAGTGACGAGCTAAACATGTTAAAACATGTTTAACGAGGTTAGAAAACAAGTTTGATATCAAAACAAAGGGTCTTGATACCCAAGAATAGTTTGGTTGCAAAATACGCAAGAATACGTATTTTGACCGAAACTATGACTCGTCACTACGCCTAAATAACGTGGTAATCAGTAGGTATAGTCACAAAGGACTATGACCATTGTGATTATGCTCATGTTGCGAAGTTTAAACGAACTTCGTGTTGACCATTGACTGGTCAAAGCAGAAAGTCAAACACTGTTTGACTTTCATGCTTAAAAACGCATAAAAGAACGAAAGAATACTTACAAGAGGTCCAAGAAAGTCAATTCAGCACACAATTCACTTTAAACTGTCTATATATTGATTCTGGAACAATTATAGGTCAGTAGACACTTCGACAGAGCTTCGCCGTCGGAAAACACAACTCCTAATTCCGCCCCAAATGACACGCAACATCAGATATTTATAGGCCTCGTGATTCCGCTTGAAACGTGCTCAAAAGAAATCTGATTCCGCTTGAAATGACTCAAGCAGAATTAACAAGTTGGCTCAAGCGGAATTAAACTGTTGATTCCGTTTGAAATGAGCTAGTGTCATTTCAAGCGGAATTACCTATAAACACACTTTTTTGATTTCCGTGCCCTGATCTAACTCGTACAATACAAGACTCGATACAAGACGAAGTCGACAGACGTATGCACCAACAGACTCCCCCTCGAATGTTGACGAGTCTTTAGTGTCGAGTCTTCACATCTTCAGTCTTTATCAATCTTCGGGCTTCTCTTCATTTCCAGGATCTGGCTCTTATCTCTCTAAATCTCTTGATCAGATCTCTTGATTCCTTAAGTTCATCAGCAGCTTACGTGAAAATCAGGCTTCCAGAATTATAACCTGGCTCTTAACATCTACAGACTCCCCCTTTCGATAAGCTGGGATCGTAGTCTGGATCGTGACCTGGTTCACAATCTGCTCAGGATCGAAACCTGGCTCTCTAAACACAGACTTTTCAGGAATCGAACCCTGGCGTACCTACACATACTCTACCTAAACATAAATTTCATGAATTTAAAATCTAACAGATTTATGTTCTCTGCTTACCACTTGTAGAAACAAAATCAAACAAAGAATGATTTTACATCTGTTAATCTCTGATGAACCACTTACAAAACATATAGAATGATTTAACATTTAAAAGCTTCTGATCACCACTTGTAAGCAAACACACACAAACTCCCTCAAATTGAAAATCAACTTTTCAACACCAGTTTTCGAAAATATTTTTGTATTTTTCAAAAAAATTATGCTAAAACACACTGAAAAACTTTTTGGATTTTTAATAGAGAAAAGCAGTAAAGAAATATTTACAAACAATTTTTTTGTGAGTTTGTGTAAGAGGATCATATCAGTTTTTGAGACAAATCACCAACACCGTTAGGCTTTAAACATTTTAAATTCTAAACGATTCACTTAGATTGTCAGTATACTGATTCACTTAAATTTTCACACAAAGTTCAACTGTTTCGAGATACGAGATTAATGTTTTAAGCACTTTATCTTATTCGCATGTCCCACCTCAGAATATACTCCTGTATCCAGATCCCAATATTCAGTCTTACAGGTGAGTATACCACAGATGATATCTGTAAGGGGTTAAATTGCGAGGGCCGTGAGAGCTCAGGTCAGAACTTCCGTTCAGCAGAGAGATGACGGCTTCGACTTTTGGTGGGTCCCCTTTAGAGGATCTTTTTTACAACAGCACATGATTTGCATTTTGCAATGTTTCATCATTTTTTTATGCTGAGGGGAGGCTATATTTCAAGCAAGCGTAAAGTATTCTCCGGGGACTAGGCCATTGCTTCCGCAAAATCAGAAGTCCCGGGATAATACCCCAGATATCACTGAGCATAAAGACCTAGTATCTCAGAAAGAGGGACCTTTTAAACAAGATTTCGGGGGTTACCCATATATCCGAGAGATGTTCCCCACGATATAAGTAAGTTTGAAATTTAGGTTTATATCTCGTCACAGTCTACTAAATGTGCAAAAACCTACTCACACATCCACAGTGAGACCGTTTATCACATTTTTCTTTCCAATTCTTTAGCATGCTGTGATTGTCCACTGATGCACTATCATTTCCTCTTTTTCACAACAAAGCTCTTTTTCATTTTATCATGTTTTTGGCTTTTTCAAATTTTCAAAATTTTCTAAAAATTTTTACTCCCCCTAAAATCAAAATATATATCAATTTTGATTTTCTGGGAAAATTTGAAAACAAACTGAGCTCTTGACCCACATTGTAAGAACAATTTTGAAAACAAACTGTACAAGCAAAGTGACAACTGATATCGAATCACTTCAATTCGCCATCCACTTGGCATAAACAATCAGAACTCTCCCTTACAACAAACTATTTTCCCATTGTGATTTCAAAACACTTAAGTTTGTTTAAACCAAAATGGTTTTTCCGGAAAATTAGTTTTGTTGTTACCACTTGTAGGATGGGGTTCATTTCATCACATTGTTTTTAACCACTTGTAAATTCACCAATCAAACAAACCATTTATAGAAAATCAAGTACAACTAAATGTCCTTGATTTACCACTTGTAGGTCAAACCAATTACCACTTGTAGGTATGCTTAATCAAACCAGATATAAAGAATGATGCCGATTCCTGCTCCACTCTTACCAACCTGGAAGCTCCGGCAAGTCAGGTTTTTAATCAAAGAATATATCCACCCAAGCCTGACCAGCCTTGGGTGATTCCGAGCTACCAACACTCGGTTTCTTACCTTTCAACTTTTTCTCATAGAACTCTTTAACCCCTTTAACTTTTCTGTCAACCATTTTTCAAAAAATGTGTTTCACTTTGGGGTTAAAGGCCTTTTCAACATCAAAAACCTTTTTATCAGAATAAAATTGGTTTGAAATTTCAACTTTACCAATTTTCTTCTTAAAATTTTCAGCCCGAAGTGGTGGAAAATTCACATCATCCACAGTCGGCACTGATTTTTCACCTTTTTCCTCAAACTGTGGCTCCTCTGACTTTGTGGAATCAGATTCATCGCCAGAAGATAACTCCTCTGATTTTGACGAATCAGAATCATTGCTAGAACTATCATCTGATTTCTTAACAACCAATTTCTGTTTGTCAAGATTTGCTCTTTTCTTGTAAAACCTGTTTGAACATTCACCAATTTCAAATTTTGATAATTTAAAAAAAAATTTAGTTCTCTCAACTAGTGGTTCAAACTCAATCACTTTCTCTTTTAGTTTAGAAACTCCCTGTTTGGTTTGATTTGCCTGTGAACATTTCATGGCAATATGACCACTTTTTCCACACTTGAAACAAGTTCGAGTTTCCTTCTTCTGATCAACAGTATGCATCTCTTCTTGCTTCTTCACAAGGAAATCTTTGTTTGACTGCTTTCTGAACAGCTTTTCTTTTTCTTCTTCAGAAGATGTACCTGAAACAAATATCATTTTTGATTTAAAATCTCGAACATATTTTTCATTTTTATGATTTTCTGGTGGAATAAATCCTAATCCTTTCTTTTTGAAATTACCGTTATGGTTTGGTTTCTTTCGATAACTAGACCCAGAACTGTAACCCTTTTTCTTGTTTTCTCTTTGTTGAACTCTTGAGGTGTATTTTTTAGGTTTTTCAGAAAGATTTATATCTTTTATTTCAGAAATATTAATTTCTGTTAGTTTGAAAACCTTTTTGATCAATTCAGTTTTGACACCTCTTATTGGAAATTCCTCATCAGAATATAATTTGTTAGAATCATTCAAAGTATAAGCCACTTTGAATGTTTCATCATTCAAATTAGATTTTGAAAACAGGAATTCTGTATTGTAAACTCTTTTGCCCTGTTTGACGGTTTAACTCGGAGTGCTGGACTCAGACTTTGACTCTGACATAGACTTCGACTTTGACTCCTCAGTTTAATTGTTATCTAACACATGATCCACTACTTTCTTCATCAATTGAGATTGTTGATCAGTGTCAGACGATGTGAAAGTGACATCAATATTTTCTGGCAAATTAACTGATGATTCAGACTCAGACTCCCACTGTAAGTTTGTTGCCTTTTTTACTCTTTCTGAATTTGGATTTCATGGCGAATATCCATTTTCGAGCGGGGGTGGACACTTGTTGTAACTGACACCTTGTTTCTTACCAGATGTCTTTACTTTAGTATCCTTCTTCTTTTCTTTCTTCTTATCAGGAGTCTTTTCTACAGATTCCTTCTGTTCTTTAGTTACTTCATCATCCTCAAATGCCTTCATGCCTTCAACAGTTGGATAAATCCTGTCAATGACATAAGAAGTACATGAGTAACTTTTTAACAGACGATTAACTCTTTCAGTTTCAATTCTTTGAGTTTCCAATTTTTGTTCCAGAGCAGCACACTTCTCGATATAATTGTTCACAATTTTCTGTTTTATCATGAACGCTCCTTGAAGTGTCTTCATTGCTGTTGCCTGTTCTTCACTTGTTTGGTTATATTGATTCATGGCTTTGTTCAGAACATCGTAGGATTATTTCAGTCTATTCATGTTGTGAATCAAAGTACTGTTTTGTTTTTTTACTGCTTCACAGTTTTCACAAATCACTGGAATCTTTCTTGCATCAGTTTCAACATCAATCTTGAACACTGGAATTTCTTTCACTTTTCTTTTGATCACCGGAAATTTCTTCATCATCACTGCTAACCGGTGTTTTGATTTTCTTCTTTTTCTTTTTAGCTTTCTCATCTTCACTATCACTCTCAGCCATCATTTTTAAATGTTTTTCCATTCTTTTTGCATAATATTCATTATCATCATCACTATCTTCTTCAATTCGAGCAATAAAAGCTTTGTGACTTGAAGTTTTGTTTGGATCATAATCATCCCAACTGAAATTTGCCCAGCTAAAACCTTCTGGCAATTTTTCATCATCTTGATTGATTAGGCATGCTTTGTTGTAGGCTGAAATATATTTATCCCAATTGAAACCTGTTGAAGCTTTTTGATCATCTTGATTCACCAGACATGCTCTCTTTGATGATTCCTCTATTACTTTTCTACCATGTGCCATTTGTGGTTCTTGTTGTTGTTGAGCAACTTGATGATAAATCGATTTCCGATGGTAATCGTTGTTGTTGAACGGATTTTGAGCTCCACTTGCTTCGTGATTAGTGCACTCCCTCTTGAAGTGTCCTTTTTCCCTACAACAAAAACAAGTAACTTTAGATTTATCAAAACCCAAAGTAGAAACATTAGCATCACGTAAGTCATCTCTTCCTGTGATCTGTTTGGATTTCTCAGCTCTCCTCAACACACTCGCCAAACACCATTTTATATCCATTAATTCCATCTCTTCAGCATCTATCTGATTGTAATTCTCTTTTGTAAGCATTGGATTTCCGATTCGACCTGCAACAAAACTTCCATACGACTCTAAAACAGTCCCCAACAACGACATGTGACTTTTTGCAACTTCTTCAGAATAATCCTGATCATTCTCAAGATTCAATACAATGTTGCATTGTAACTTTCTGCCATTCTTGGTTGTTGACAAATTTGGATCAAATGATGGAAATGATGAAAAACTTGTGTTGTTGTTTGATCCTTTGGATGAACTTCCAGATGAGCTCTTGGCATTGAAAGCTGTCTCAATCTTTGGTGACATATTGGCAGTTTTGTCATTCAACCCTACTTTGTAATAAAGTCCAATGTCTTGTTCACCATCGAAATCTTTCATTCTTGAGATCTTTCTCTGTTCCATCTCTTGAGCCTCAATCTTTTCAATGAACTTGCTCAGTGTCAGACTGCTAAACCCTTTCTTGTTCCTTAGCATCATGAGATATGTACCCCAAGTCTCGTGTGGCAATGCATCAGCAAGTTTTTCAATCAACTCTTCATTTTCTTTGTTGATGCTCAACCTCTTCATGTTTGCTAGTAAATTTGCAGTATCTTTCAATAATCTGCTTTGTGTTTTCATTTTTCAAGCCACGAAACAGATCAAACTCTTTCTTCAGAAGTAACTTTTTGTTTTTAACCATCTCTTGACTTCCAACAAACTTTGATTTTAAAGCTTTCCAAATTGAGTATGCACTCCCATTGTGTTGCAGTAAAACCAAAATGTCTTCTTTCACAGCTTGTTGTAGTAAACTGAGCATCATCTTTTCATTTTTGTATTTCTTTCTATCATCAGCACCCATATCCTTAATTGCAATCTCCTCTTCGTCATCATTCAACGGTCTAACGTATTTCGTTTCAACACATTCCCAAGCATCCAAATAGTTTGCTTGAACCCAGTTTTCAAAACGTCCTTCCCAACCTTTATACTCCTTAATGTTCATGAGCTTAGGCGGTTTTTGCATAGTCCCTGTTTCATTTTCCAACATGGTCTGCTGAGTAACAGTAATTGGGGTAGCAAAGGCGTTATAAAATTCCTCTTCCATGATTCAGTTTTCAAAAATTCACAAAACACTGTTTTCAAATGAAATTACTTCTTCAAGCGGGATTACTAGTTCAAACGGAATCAACAACTTTCAAGCGAAATCTCCTTGAAGCGGAATTAACACTTTCAAGCGGAATAACCCTTTTCAAGCGGAATACCTAATTTCATTTGAACTTCTCAAGCGGAAATACAAGCTGAAGCAGAATAGGTGATTTCAAGCGAAATTAACAAACGGAATTACAATCTTGAAGCGGAATCACTGATTTCAAGCGGAATTACTGATTTCAAGCGAAATCACTCAAGCGAAATACGTATTTCAAGCGAAATAAGGGTCTAATTCCGTTTGAAATGCAGATGAAGTCATCATGTCGAACAAGATTTCAAGCGAAATTAAGATTTTAACCGGTTTTTAGTTCGATTTTAATTCTGAAACTTTCCAGGATTTGTTAAAACATAATTGCGCACATTATATGAGAAATTTAGCCAATTTTAACCGTGAAAAGTTTTTAAATTTGAAAAAGAAGGTGTAGAAATCAGAAAATGCAGCTGAATTGGTATGAACTCTTCTTCCTGAGCTCTGATACCACTTGTAGGATCGTTTTGTGACCCGAACGAGTCGATCAGAAGTGTTTTTGCTTGATACGAAAGGCGGAAACAGACGTATCAAGTCAATTCAGCACACAATTCACTTTAAACTGTCTATATATTGATTCTGGAACAATTACAGGTCAGTAGACACATCGACAGAGCTTCGCCGTCGGAAAACACAACTCCTAATTCCGCCCCAAATGACACGCAACATCAGATATTTATAGGCCTCGTGATTCCACTTGAAACGTGCTCAAACGAAATCTGATTCCGCTTGAAATGACTCAAGCGGAATTAACATGTTGGCTCAAGCGGAATTAAACTGTTGATTCCGTTTGAAATGACCTAGTGTCATTTCAAGCGGAATTACCTATAAACACACTTTTTCGATTTATGTGCCCTGATCTAACTCGTACAATACAAGACTCAATACAAGACGAAGTCGACAGACGTATGCACCAACAATGAAGTGTATACATTTGAACTTAGAGAATATGAGCAGATCAAGGTGAGTTGCAAATGAAAAGCTCGGGGTTTATAGTTTTTGGGTCACCATTAGGATCGTTCATCAAAAACCGAGCTTCGATCGGAGCCTTACAAGTGTGCCCATGGTTTTAGAATACCATGGGTGCCCCAAAATAGCCTATAGAATGCTTAAAAACCATTTGCAACCATGGGGAACAGCTGGAACAAGCTGGAAAAGATTTTTGCAGATCTGGGCTTCTTACACGGGCCACGTAAGATGAGCCTCTAGGCTTACACACCCCGCCTGAGCTGGGTTATCAGCAAACAAGTTTCAGAAATTACAAAAATGGTCCTTGCAAGTGTTTAAGGCCTGTTTTGACTCATTTAAGGCCCGTTAAGCCAATTTCATGGCCCTACAATGATGCCTAAACATGAGGGACATGAAACATGCCCAAAAATATGCCAGGTGTCGGTTCGTTTGGTCGTACGATCACGTTATTCGGTTAACTACAGCGAAACACGAACGGACGCGAAAAACGATCCAAATCACGCGATGAATGGAATTTTATCATGCCAATCACTAAAATAAAATATTTTAATGATTACATAAATTTTTGGAAGTCCGGATGTATTCAGAACGTAAGATATGCGCGAAAATGCAAGCTTATGCACTTTTTGACGCTTTTAGTCCCTGAATGAGCAAAAAGTTTATTTTAGCATACCAAACCCCTCAAAGCCTATTTCTAAGCTATGTAAAGGATATTTTGGGTATGTTTAACTTATGATCATGTTCTGGATTGTTCGTTACAGTACGAATCGGCATACTTTCACAGTTTGTCGAATTTAGTCCCTGTAAGCGAATAAACTTGATTTTGCTACACCAAAGCCTTCAAAACTTATTTCTAAGTTTGTAAAGGTTATTTAAGGTATGTTAAGAATATATTGATGTTTCGGAATGTTTGTTGCGTTAAACTGATTACATTTACGCATTGGTTTGCGTATAACTCTCCAAAAAGTGATAGAGTTTGAAATTGAACAATAATCAAAACTTGAAAAATGTCAAACATAAACAAAGAAAATTGGGATAAAATAACATTGTTTCATTGATAACTAAACTGTTTACAATGATTACAAGCACAGGTGTTACACGAATCAGTAGACTTTCGAAGTTTGACGCAAATAGTCCCAGAGAGTGAATAAACTTGTTTTTGACACACCAAATCTTTCAAAACCTATTTCTAAGTTATATAAAAGTTATTTAAGGTATGTTAAGCCTATGTCACTATTCTGGAGTGTTTGCCGCATTAAACTGATTACGTTTACGCATCAGTTCGCGTATAGCTTTCTAGAAAGCGATTTAAAGCTTGAAAATAAACTAGAATCAAAACGTGAAATTATAAAACACAAATAAACAAATTTTGAGACCAAAATACATTGTTTCTTTGATAAAAGATAGTATCCTACATCGTGTGGTGTTTATGGAGCACAAGTGTCACAGTCTCCCCTACTTCAGGAAATTTCGTCCCGAAATTTTATTCGAAGGAGACCGTAGAGTGGAATTGAAACAACTGATGGATAGGCAAATTGCTAGATCCCAAAGATGCGGAGCATCATTTGGTGTTGGAAATTTCAGGGGATTCAAAATGTGATTTGGGATATTCAAAGTATGTCAAGGTATTCAACCCTTTGAAACTTGTGAAAGTCGACTAGTGTTCAAAAATCATTTAAGTATGGCACTATGTTATACTAAGCTCCTAGTGTAATTCCTAGCAAACAAAGGGGTGTACATTCAAGCCCTTCACGTACTCGGTTTCTAACATCCCACAAGGTACATCCAATGCACATGAGCATCCCATGCATAGGAGACGGCTCAACATACATATGGCATCAAGATCGTCACCTTTAACACCATATTATACTCCTGGTCGGCTCGATTTGAGTTAATGAATGTACTCGTTGTCGTCCATCGGGAATAACCACACAAATAACAGTTAAGCACATAATCACATAATGGTCCAAGATAACATAAAATCACCAAGTGATCTTAGCAACGTTCTGAAGAATAACACAATAAGAACACTTATATATAGGAAGTACCATCGGCGTATCCACCGTGTTCTTATCGCATCATACTTCTCCCGTTACCTTAATCACTCTAGATTTTATGCCACCAAACTTAACAAGGCTTACTATGATTCTCATGCGTCGAATCTCATAATTAAGTGTGCACCCATAATTACTCGTTTCGTCGCATGGTCCACATAGCTTCTCTTGTTAAGCGAGGGTAGACAAATAATAAGGTCGAACTATCGTCTAAATCAAATGAACATCGTCACAACATAATATCTGTCAAATCGAATCCTATTTCATACTAGCAATGATAACACTACTTATTTTGCATACAACAAATTTAGTAGTAGGTGTTCTATTCTAGTACGAATATTTATATATATGTTTCATATTAATCAAACAGGTAGAATGCAACATATACTAATCATACATTATCATCATAATGTAAGCATATCAAGAAAATGTTTTCAAATCATGTGCTAGGTATGCTAAGTTAACAAACTAAGTACGTTAAATCAACATACGAAGCAAATTGTATCTATAATCATGTACTATACATATTAGATAAACAAATCATGTATATAATGCTATGATCATAAAATGGTATTAACTTGTTCATAGTATTCGTATCGATCGTGTTACCAAGTTCGTACGAATGCACCGGAGTGCAATCGTATTATGCTAAATTATAAGATTTAGTTCCTAAAGAACGGAATCCTCAAAATCAGCATGTAATCATAGTGTAGTCACATTAGAGTTTGAAACTGGAAAAATGATTAACAAAGATAAAATAAAGTTCTTGAAATTCGTATTGTCATTACAAACATAGTTGAAATATGTACATTGTTTTTTTGAAAATAATCATAAAATATAGAGGTTCAGATGATCATAAGCGCTTGATCATTAGCTTGAGCCTCGTTGACGTTGAATACTCGTCCATTAGCATTGGCAAGCTTGGGGCAGTTTCGCTTGAAATGATTTAAGTCACCACAATTGAAACATGCTCTCGGGCGAGTCTGAGTAAGGGCTGCTCGGTTCTGGATATGACAGGTCACAGCTAGATGTCCAAATAAACCACAAATTGTATACTGGCGACAATGGGAATTTGATGCATGATGATAGTTGCAAAGATTGCACCGAGGTTGCTTCCCACGATAAAATCCCTTAAAGGGTACTGAGTTCAGTGGAATAGGTGCAGGAATTGCAAAATCCTTTGAAGCCTTGCACTTCCTAGAACTTATAGAAGATTCGGCCTTTGTTCTTTTCGAATTCTCGTTAATAGATTCAGTGTTTTGTTTCTTGTCTCCTTTTCGAAACATTTTACCTTTTCTAACCTGGGAGTCGGTTAAGATAGCGGCTAATTCCTTAGCTTCTCTAAGCGTTGCAGGTTGGCTGCCAGTGACAATGTCTTGGATAGGGTCAGGTAAACCATCGATGTATTTCTCAATGGCCCGATCCAAAGGTGTGACCATAGTGGGGCAAAGTAGGCTTAACTATTCAAATCGGTCAGTGTAGGCATGGTTTTCCCCACTATCCTGTTTTAGATAATAGAACTCGTTTTCAAGTGCCCTTATTTCACTTCGTGGGTAGAATTCCTTCTTCATAAGATCCTTAAATTCTTACCACGTCAGTTCCATTGCTACATCGGCACCTCGGTCTCTCAAAAGACCATACCACCAAGTGATTGCTCTCCTTTGAAAGAAACTAGAGGCGAAATCTACCTTGCGCTCATTGGGACACTGAACATGGCGGAATGTGCTTTCTATACTTTCAAACCATTGTAGGAGTGCGGTTGCTCCTTCAGACCCAGAAAATTTCGATGGCTTAGCTGAATTGAACGTTTTGAAGTTACACCGAGCATTGTTATTATAGTTATTGTTATTTGCCTGATTTATCTGAGTGATAAGGTTCGGAAGCACAGCAGTCATCTACTGAACGATTGTGGTTGCGAGGGTAGCATTTTCAGTTTGATCGCGTCTAAGAGGCATCTTGAAAGTACAGCTATAGAGAAAACCAAATAAGTTAGATTTATCCAATTGTTATGAGTTTGTAACATTATTGTATTGTGAAAAATTTGATCTAGTATAATCTTGTTCATTGGTCTTGTTCTTGTACTAAGAATATATGGTGTTGTGGATTTTGTTTTGAAACAAGAGTTGTTTGAAAAATAAACTTTTGTAATATTTTTGGATGAGAGAATACAAACCAAGTTAATGGTTTGCGTTATAAATCCTTCACTATTTAAAAATTTATTGTTTTTAAGATAAAATGTTTTTAATTGTTTTTAAATAACGAAACTTCGTGTTTGAAATTTTGAAAATTCTCATCCAAATGGTAAAAATTTGAAATTTTGAAAAAACAAAGGTAGTGTTTTGAAAATGAAATAGGATCTCGTAGTGTCGTGAAATGAAATGAAATTCATTTCAACTGTATCGAATCAAACATATCACCGAAGGTAATATGATGAAATAGTATTGGGAAAGGAAAGTTGTTTCGATTATCATGAAGAGCATACATATTACCGAGGGTAATATGAATGAGTAATGTTACAAGGTCGTTTAGAAATCGTTCGGTAGGGTCAAGATGGATAGGTTCTTATAATGCTTCACGAAGACATGCTTTAGCCTATAAGTGGACACTCACCCTAAGAGTTCCCAGGTAAGAGTGACTGGTCCGATAATGTGGATTTGTACGAACACTCTAGCCTTAGACAGAAAACTCGGGGTACAGGCACCCACCCTTCCAGATTACATGTGTTCACATTATTAAAACCCAAAATTTCGATGAAAAACGTTTGCGGAAAAACATTTAAGAAATATTTTGATATAAATCGTTTGAGATAAAACACGTTTGCGAAATATTTTGATAAAAACATTTAAGAAAACATTTTGAAAAATATTTCAGTGAAAATGTTTTGAAAAAACATTTTGAGGAATACCCCAAGGCATAAATCCTAAGGTTTAGGATAAATCATATAGGGCTAGATGATTTGTAAATCATAGAGTAGGTATGGCACGAATAAGGATGAGGATTTAGGAAAGAGTTGCTAAGTCTACTCACGTTTGGGTCCTAGGAAGGTTATAGACTAGGTTTAAGGCATGCTAATAACCTAATTCCCTATAACCAGTGCTTTGATACCAATCTGTAACACCCCAATCGCGTAATACAACAACACGTGGCGGAAATATCGGGGAGTCACGTTACAAATTGCTCACAACTACTGGTACTAAATTGTTTCAATATCGTTGACATCGTTTTACAAACAAAGAATACATGTAATTGTTCTTTTGTTTAAGAAATCTAAGGCCCATATGCAGTCCTATGCGTTGCATGCTTAAATAGTCGAAAACCTGAAACATATGTGAAAAACAGTCAGCATAAAAATGCCGGTGAATACATAGGTTTTATTAGCCAAGTAAATGGCAAAACATTTGGTATTGCAATACTTTAACAGCTACGAGAGCTGTCAATTGAAAATAAATCTTGAAGCCAAAGAATGGCAAAAATTTAGTATTGCAATACATAATCTTAATTGTGAAAACTCGTGACAAATAGGTTTGTATAAGGCAATATGATTATTACTAAGTCATTTTATGCCTTACATCGTAATCTCGTTTAAACCATCGTAAAAACTCGTTAATATGTTATTAGAAATCCAATCAAGGATTAATAATAACTGTTTTGAAATAAATCAAAACTTGTGTAAGTATTATATAAATCAAATCAGTGAGTCATGATAATACTTCAGATATCTTTCTAAGAATCTAACATATAAAAATATGGGAGATTCTATGAAGATTTCGATAATCAAACATTGAAACAATCATACACAAAATCCTAAAGTGATCCAGATGACGTTACAAGAATAATAAAATAAGAACACTTATATATAGGAAGTACCAGCGGCGTATCCACCATGTTCTTATTTTATTACACCCGTTTCGTTATCTAAATCACAACTACCACATAAACACATAATCGTCAACTTGTTCCATCTCGTAAACATGCATTAAAGTACACAATGAATCCAAACAGGGGCTCCAATATTAGTACTCTAAACATCCCATATATGTCTAGCTATGAAGATAGATTGATACTACAGGGATCAGGTTCTCATTACATCGTCTAATCTAACACGCATTAAAGTACACAATGCATCCAAACATGGAGTTCAATATTAGTACTCTAAACATCCTACAAGTAAGTCTAGCTATGAAGATAGATAGATACTTTAGGGATCAGGTTCTCGTTACATCGAATCATTGTATCACAACATCCTAAATCCTAATGGTGATTCGGGATTATGCCTTGAAGGGTAATACAATAAGCACACTTATATATAGGAAGTACCAGCGGCGTATCCACCATGTGCTTATTGTATTATCTAGTTTCGTTATCTAAATCACCAACAATCTACACACAACCAACCCTCGAGTCGTAAAGTACTTCTTAAAAACCTTACTATGAAGATAGGAAGATCTAAGACTATACTTCAAACATCCTATAAGAATCAATCTATCAAGATAGATAGATGCTATAAGGATTCTAGATAATAACTGTGTTTGCATAATCGGAATAAGACACCTCAAATCAGTTAGTAAACACATACATGCCATACATTTTGAAAATAAATCGATTAAACATATGAATCACCCCAAAACATTGAAAATGGTAAAAGAGGGGAACTATGTACTTGCCTGGGATTGCGTATAGTTCCGGTTCAAAGGGTATAACAAAGCTCAAAAGACCAAGAGTTCAAGTGTTGAAGCGGTTCCTAGGGTAACGGATACTATGTTAGCGAATCGACACCTAAATCGGAAGATCGGGTAGAATGAGGTCTTGTTAACCAAACGAGTATTGGAACTCATGTGATATGGTTTAACAAAGCCTACATTCTAAATCGAAACCTATCCTAAGTGCTTACGACCCATTAAGGTAGCTTTGCTACTTTAACGCGTCGTTCACGCGAAAGCGCGTTCGAGACGTCTAACTAGTCCTATGATAAGTATTATATGACTTAACACATCTAATTATGTTATATAATCAGTTTAGATGTCAAAACATGTGTTACATATGCTTAAAATGAAATTATGCACAAAATGTGACAACCGGTGATTTACGACTCTTAATTACGTGATTAACAGGTGATTAATGCAATAATAAATAGTGTTTACAGCGCAAATTAATTTAATTAGGCCTTTGGAGTGCCTAGGAACGTTTATCCAACTTTACAGTACGCGCATGAAGATTCGCGTGGAATCTGCGGAACATCAAACAACAACGAACTGATACCGTATGAAATAATGACAATGCCGACAAATACGGGTTTTCTATGAGTATTTTATATTTATGATTTTAATTTTGTGAAGTTATTTGGGCTTCCGTGCGACACAAACGCAAACGTGAACTAAAAACGCGATAGCAGGAAACGCATCGGCAACGAAACGAAAGCGACGGAGACGCCTATCACCTTCGAAACTTACATTTTACGCTATATTTAGCTCCGTAATAAAATTTTAGTAACTACAGTCGAAACCGGATCGAAAAACGGATTAAAAACGATACACGAAGCATTTTACGCGCTTTTTACGCAACCGACGACTAAACGAACAAACAACGACTACCGATCGTATTTTATGTATTTTAATACTAAATTTATCTTTTGACGTTAAACGGAGTTCGGGTTTTGACAATGGGTCTCGTAGGAATTACGGGCCACTTACACATGAGATGGGCTTGTGGGCCCTGGGCCCCAAGCCCAAAACCCACAAGCCTAAACCTGCACATAATATATCAGATCTTTTCCTTAAGAATCTTATCAAGATCTTATAAAGATCTACTAAATCTCAACAAGATCTACTCAATCTCTAACAAATCTACTAAATCTCTACAAAAATCTTTCCAAAATCTCCTCAAGATCTTTAAAAGATATTGTCTCAAAAGTTGAAGCATTTGCAATCTATAAATCCCTTACCTGATTTTCACCATCCCCATACTCTCTAAAATTCTCTCATTTGCAGACTTATCCAAACCCCATTCTCCCTCAGCTTCTCTAAATATAAACAAATGAAAATAGAATTCCCACTTCAAATCACAATCACAAACAACATCTACACTCTCCCTCTCGATCTACTGTGCACGATGACCGGAGCCAAAACCGGCGTGGATGCCGGTGGTTTTTCAGGCGAGGCACCCCCCCTCCAATAACACCCACACACCCCTGAATATCCCCCCCTTTTCTGTTCGATCTGTCAAATCGGACCCCCACCACCATCGTTGGGTGGTGGTGATGAGCGATGGCTGGTTCAAGAGAGGCCGAGGAGAGAGAGTGAAGCGAGATAGAGAGAGAGGCCGAGGAGAGAGAGCGGCGGAGACAGAGCAGCACTGCCGCTCACGGCGGCGGCAGTGGCAGACGACGGCGGTGGCATAGCGGTGCACCGTCTTTCCGACGTTCCCGACGACAGCAAACACATGACCCCGGTAAGTAGATCTTGGCCTAAATCATGAGTTGAGACACAGATCGGTTACATTTTGGTTCTATTTTGGTCTTTAGGGGTTCGGGGGATGGCTGTCGCGAGGTGTTGGCTGACAACAGTGGGGGTGGTTAGCAGTGATGATGGACGGCGGGTGCCGTCGGAACTCCGGTTATTGTTTTGGGGAACAATCTGGGGGTTGGGATGGTTGTTTTCAACTTCGAGTTCAGGCTCACTCGATTCAGACTCAGTCCAAGTTCGGTTCAGTCAGGGCTCGGGTCGGAAAGTAAACTCAGTCAGCATCCGGGTTCAGTCAACAGTGGTCAACGGAAGCTCGGGTCAAGGTTCAAGTTCAGTCAACGAAAGTCAGATTTGGTGGTTTAACTTGGTTGAGTCAACTCAGTGTTCGGGTTAACTCGGTGTGGTTCGACTCGGTTCAACTCGACTCAGCCGGTCAACTTCCAGTCAACAGTTAAATCTGCCAAACGGTCAAACCGAGTCAACTCAGTTGACTCAGTCAACTCAGTCAATGGATCGACGCGAAGAGCGGTAAAGTTTTAACGGCGTGAATTATTTCATTATTTTATATATCTGTTTATTTTTCGTGGAAACGAGCTCTTGGATCGCACACATAAGTGAAACCGTTTGAAATTTAGTTGGATTAGTTTATTATCTTGTTCGTCTAACTTGAGTTTACACATATATTGTCACACCCGCTCATAGCGGAAACGCAAGGTGTGATCTGTCTGGTTTTCATTGCATAAATATCGATGTACATGAACAAACTATATGAATAAACATACTCCATTGCCATTACATAAGTGTTTCAAAAGATCGCAACATAAGTTATGTTCATTGTTTACGAACCATCAAATGAAAATAAGTTGTCATTGTTTCATACATCAAATGTAAGTCTAAAAATGTCAAGGCTTTGACCACTATATCACCGCAAAGAGGCGTTATATAATAGGCAAACCCTTCAATAGTTGGCATGGAGTATTGATACTTGTTTTCTTTGAACTGAAATCTTTGCATTGGTCCACTAATTCCCTGAAATACATGTAAGTTTGAAAACATCAACAAAAGTTGAGCGAGTTCATGCAGTTTAGCTGTATAAGATGTATCTGTATCAAAACAGTATGTAATATGTATTTGTCTCAATTGTAATTGTATCCAAACTGGATATAAGATGTATCTGCAAAATATGAGATGTATCTGTATTTGTATCAATTGTAGTATGAAAAGCGTCAATGAAATCGTGATCATTAATGTTTTGCAAGGACATTAATATGTATGACGAAATAGGAAGCAAACCAACCCTAGACGATTTTATGCCGATTCCTATCGACTGGGACACAAACGCACTCTTCTGTATGGGTCCACGACCAAGAGTGGGGCTCGCCAAAACCCATTAGATCTAAACCTTTGTTCCTTGGTCCATACTGGATTAATGGTGCTTTAGTTATGGCCCTAATTTCTCACATGATCTAAGGTGTTTCATTCCTTGACTTATCATACTATTGTACATGTATTTTCCCCGATAGTTGTAAAGCTTGAAAAGCATTTAAGATGAAAAGGGGACATGAACTCACAGAATTGCGTCCGTGAATAGTAACTAACTGTGATCTGACATACGGTCGTCTTGAACAATGTTGCGACCTACAAATGTCCTTATATTTGTTAGACCCTTCGGTCTTTGTAAATGACCTGAGTATAAGTCTTGTGTCTTGAATATGTGTAAGACTTGTATGTCTTTACTGTTCGTTAACTGTGTATTCGATGAATGAGTTGTTCAAATGTTATATATATATTTTTCACCAAATATATATATATATAAACGTTATCTTGTATCTTGTGAGTTGTATAGTCGGATCTAGTCCGCTGAATCTCGTGTCTTATATGTATCAATTGTATAGTTGTGTTTCCAATAATTGTATCATTGGGCCGAGCCCATGTTTTCATGTTATTGGGCCCCAAATAATGTTGGGCCTAAATAGTGTTGGGCCTCAAATAGTGTTGGGCCTCAATAGTGTTGGGCCTCAAATAGTGTTGGGCCTCAAATAGTGTTGGGCCTCAATAGTGTTGGGCCTCAAATAGTGTTGGGCCTCAAATAGTGTTGGGCTTGAATAGTATTGGGCTTGAATAGTGTTGGGCTTGAATAGTGTTGGGCTTGAATAGTGTTGGGCTTGAATAGTATTGGGCTTGAATATTGTTGGGCTTGAATAGTATTGGGCTTTGGCCCATATGTTTGGTGTTTTGGGCTTAGCCCATGAATTTATGTTAAGCCCATGATGAAGATAAGCCCATTAAGAAAACTAAGCCCATTTGTAGAAAAATAGCCCATTAAATAAATAACCCATTAAGTAAAATAAGCCCATTTGTAGAAATAGTCCATTAAGTATAATAAGCCCATTTGTAAAGGTAAGCCTTTCATTTTTATAAAAACCATTTTATAAAAATTTACTAAGTACACTTGTTAGTAAATAAAAACATACTAGTTTTTATAAGTTTGTAAACATCCGAAATTTGTTATCGATAGCATATTTATATTTCGTGTCGAAAAATCGTCTAATCATCGTAGTAACTCCTCGGATTGGCGATTCACTTATGTATTCGTCTGTCGTTTGGTTTGACCATAAATGGTGTCCGATCCTTCGGATTGTCCGTACTCGTTTTTAAGGCGTTATTATATGAAGTCTTGTAGGACTTTTGTTATAAGGTGTTTTGAGTTTAAATGTTACATTAGATACTAGTTCCTACTTTGATATACATAACTAATACATCAAGTAGTACATATCACAAATCTTATTAAAGTAACCAAATATATATTTTCTAAAAAAAAATATATATTTATCTTGTCTTTTATTTTATAAACCTTTCTTTAATAACCTTTTTAAATCTTTGTAGAGATTTAACCAAAAATGTGATTACTTTATAAAATAAAGTTTTTATGAAAAATGGCCATATAACCTTTGTATTTTTATCTTAACCATGTTTCATAAACATATCATTTTCTTTATCAAATCACCACCAATTTACTCAACATCTTAACTAAACATATGAGACTTTTATAACATGAAATTATCAAGATGATATCCAAATCATGTAGGGTTTTAAACATGTTCATTACATATGCTAACTAGTTCAAAAACCAAGTTTAATTCTAGTTTTAACAACTTTTATAAAAATCTCTAGTTGTATGTTACTTTTTATAATCTTGTGAAAGTATTGTTTTTAAATAAAAACCTTTAATACTTTCACAAGAACAAAGGTTATGATCATTACTTTAAACCCTTATGTTAAAAACCCTTTTAACATAAACATGTAAAATTGTTAGCTCATATTTTAAAACATCTTCTAACAATTTATTTGTATCATCATCATCACAACAAGATCAAATATGCATATCACAAGTCTTAAATCACAACATAAACCAATATAAATATATCATGATTATTATCTTTGCTTCTTTGTATTTTTCATGCTTATTATGTATGATATCTTGGTTATTATTAGTAATAATAACAATCATAAACATAATATATTTGTATAAAAAAAAATAGATATTGAAGCTTACTTCTAGCACTAGGCTAGGGATGATCTTAGAAGATTATTAAGACTTAAGTAGATGATGATCTTGTTGGTAGAACACTTTTGTATGGATGAAAACCCTTCCTTTTACTTCCAAAAGCTTTAGATCACCTTAAGCTCCATAGAAGTACAACTTGATCATCAAATAAAGGCTAAAAAGGAAATGGGTTTTTGTGGTGTTCTTGGTAAAAAGATGAAGATGATGAGAGTATTCTTATGTGTGTGTAAAGTATGGTGAAAAGTGGTGTAGAATGGTTAGTAACTAATGAGATTACATGTTATAATAATTCACCAACTTGATCCACTTGCATCTAAATAAATATCTTGATATTTTTAACACATAAATAAGGGTATGTGGGCCCTTATACACGTTCATACATGGGGGGGGGGGGGGTACCTTATGTGATTTCAAGTGTTAGTAAAATTCATGGTTTAAAATGAGATGAAAATATTAGAATGTTAAGGGCTTTAATTGTTTGCAAAATTTCAAGATGTTTCATGACTTAAAATAGTCATAAATTAACTTTTCAAGACCAAAATAATATTAGATGGTTACTAAAAAAAAGATCCGACATTGTTCGGATATTCGTTTCGAATTGTTTCGGTTAGACGTTGTTTGAACGCTAAGTTGTGTAACTTGTGTAAATTGATGTAGTTATTGGTTCGGGTGATACCCGAAGGTATCCTCACATGAATTCTATGTTAAATAATATTTTTACATGTCGTAAAAATATTACAAAGCTGATTTCTGCAGAATTTCTGCGGAAAAGTGTAGAAATCGTCGCTTTTAGTGCTTTTCGGCAGTTTTCGGTGCTACCGGACATTGGTAGTATATTAAACCAAACTCTTGTATTCCCGTATAGGTTTAATATGTAATTGATGTTGGACTATCATCCGAGTCCTAACGATGTAATTTAGATGATTTATGCGGATCCTGAGTTTTCGTCAGCACGCTAGTTTACTAGATACTACTCTAGTTGTTTCGATGCATTGTTTACACTATTTCAAATGTAACCAATAAAAATGAATAATGTGCATCATAAATGAATATTCCTTGAGTGCTCTAAGATGTATATCATGAAATCATGCAGTTCGAATATTCAAAAACACATGTATAATGTAAATCATTGCTTTAAATGTACGTAAATTACCCGAAAGTGGCAGTTGTCACATATATTGTCGTATAAATTGTTGAATTTTGATGAAATAACGACAACTTGTGTTGTCGGGGGCGTCCAAACACAGAGGAAACTCTGCCCGTTTTTCGAGAAAAATCCGTAAAAACAAAACATGTTTTATTGAAAAGCGATTTTTATGAGAACCAATATAAATGTGTATATTACTTCAACGACATGTTATAACATACAAGAGCGACGATAACACATTCTTTTACAAAAATAAATATAGTTTTCATGTTTATTTCAGATATCGAACAAACGAATACTCTTTATAGAAATAAATATAGTTATATATTTATTTCAGATGTCAAGCAAATGAAGAGTTTTTATAAAAATAAATATAGATTATATATTTATTTCAGGCGTGAAACGACTCGTGTTCTTTTATAAAATAAATATATTTTTTTATTTATTTCAAACGCCTAAACGGCATTACATATGTTTTGGCAAATATATACAAGACGCTATATATAATACAAGTTTATTATTTTCATACGATTACTCGATACATACACGTACGATATCTCGAGACGACTAACGCGCTTTTAACAATATATTTATGTATTTCTATATAAATATTTATATTATTTTAAATCTCTCGAGAATTAAGTCTTTTCAAGACTTATTAGTTATCACCGACAATAGACAAAACTTAATGAGTATAACTTAATCATTTTTTAACAACTTATCGTCGAATCGTTCAGTTAACGATTCGGTAGAGCTCGATGACACGTAGTTTAATTACTGCATTTATTTAGAAACTTATAAGATATTCCGTGTTAGGAATATTGTAGAATGCACGCTAGCGAGTCAAGTCTTGGAAATGACATCACGAAGTCGTAATTAGCTAGCTTTGCACAAGGAAATTCAGGTGAGTTCATAACCCCATCTTCTTACGGTTTTACATTTTTATCAATGTTTTCGGGGTGGAAAGACATGCACGTTTTGTAGAAAACACACAAAGTTTTTGATGCACAAAGACTGCATATTTTAGACAAAGCACGTTTTGCAAGAACATACAAAGTTTTTGAACGAACAAAAACTCATATTCTAAATCATGTTACGAATGGATTTCGAGGAACTCAAATGGTTTACGAGTGGATTATACTAAATATACCGGTTTTTACAAAAAAAATGCGTATTATCGAAATGTGAATGATTTTCATGACTAGGGATGGGATCGTCTGGTGATAATATAGAGAGACTGGGGAGTTGACCTTAGAGGCTGGGGAGGTTCAGCCTTAGAGGCTGGGGTAAAATACATGTTACAATTATTACAGACATTTTATACATGGTATGGTTAGCTTAAGGAGGGTTTACTGCTAGATCATGTGAATGGGTAGGCTATTTTCTTAAGACCATTAATCCTTGTATAAGGACCGAGGGACATGAGTGATAGATCTATTGGGTGTTGTGAGCCCCACCCATGGGCCTGCGAGTGGCTGCATGTGGTGACTATGTAATTCCACCGGAGGGGCCGGTACGAAACACGCATATAGGTTTGAGTACTTCCTGCACCATTTCACACATACCAGTGGCTTTTCAACCCATTGGTGATCTCTTTTCCTTATTGCTACATACCAGGGACATACATACTTACAGAAATACTTGATTTATACAAATTAAATACCATGTTTTATACAAATTCAAAGCATAGGAGTATGCGTGTCACACCCTGACTTTTGCGGAAGCGTGGGTTATTGGTGTGACTTCTTAATACCATAGCAATCAATCATAACAATGCTATATGATAAAAACATGAGATGTTCATTCATTAATAAAGTTTGGAAAAATACCATATTATACTTGTCTTAAAACATCAGTTCCAGAATAAGTTACAAACCATGATTTGTTTAAATGAGTCATAAAAACTTAGCAAAAGACCTTAAACAAAATTAGGTTTAGAGATATGTAACCCGTCCAGGTAGAGATTACACCTTCTAAACCCTACAACCCTGGATGACTTCTTTATTCAAACTCAGCTTGAAAATACGTGCATACCGTGCCAGATCCGTTAGATTCCTGAAATACATGTAGTTTGAAAAGAAATCAACATAAAGTTGAGCGAGTTCATGTGTAAGTGAGTATGTATAAACCTTTGTAATATGTCTGTATGTATGAAAATCCCTGGTATGTAGCAATTAAGGAAAAAGAGATCACCACTGGGTTGCAAAGCCAATGATATGTGTGAAGTGATGCAGGAAGACTCAAACCTAGCAGATTTTTGCGTCGGGCTCAAAGTCACCCCAGGTCCGCATAGTTTGGACTCAGGAGTTGGGCTCGCTACACCCAAATAGATCTACCGCTCATGACCCTCGGTCCTACAACGAGGATTAATGGCCTCAAGTTCCACCTACCCACTCACATGATCTAAGTAGTATACCCTCCTTAAGCTAACCATACCATGTATAAAAGTGTCTGTAATTACTGTAACATGTATTCCACCCCCGAAGTATAAAAACTGAAAACAGTTAAGAGAAAAGGGGGACATGAACTCACAGAAGTGCGTATCCAGCAACGTCAATCTCCAACTCTATCTGCTGCGTGACGACCTACACGTACTAATTCCTATTAGACGGATGGGCCTTGCCTTGGCTTATGGTTTAATGTTTTTGGAGAAATAGTTAGGTAACTATTCCGTATTCACACTTCTTATTTATTTTATATTTCCTTCCCAATGATGGGGGTTTTTAATACATGTATACGTTATAATTCCGAAAATATATTTTAACCAATTGTCTAAAGTATTTTAATTCCAAAATATACATATTTTTCCCAAAAATATTATATTTTACTTTATACTTTTTCCAAATAATACTTTATCAAAATATACGTATGAGAGCATTTTCCGACATATACATAAGTTACATTTTAGAGTTCGCGTTGTAATAAAAATACCGGTGTAACTTAAATATTTATTTGTGAGAGCGTTGGTATTACTTTGGAGTCGTAATTCCACAGTATTTCCAAGTTATATTATTTTTAGGGTAAATATCTAGTTCACGTGATAAACAAACAATCACACAAGCGTTTTAGTATAAACTATATATATATTTAACAAACTTTATTTACGAAAATCAACCTCCGGCACTTGGTATGTTTGGAATAAAAATCATGGCGAAGTTTATTTTGAAAACCAAGTTAAAAATATATTTTGTAATCATTTATTAGAAAAATATTTCTAAGTGTTGAAATTCTAGAAAAATTTCGCCAGAGTTTTCCTTTGTAAATGGAGGCGTCCACGCTTACTAGCGTATCATTTTCTTTTCAAAAATTTATTCAACAATCATCAACCAACAATATACAATCTTTAATCATCAACTTGACCAAAATAAGCCTAAATATTAAACTCACGAACTTGAAAGTGTGTAAAAATATGTAGTAAGTTACTATCATGCTTAGTAGGTCTTGTTATCTTTAAAAATAAGATTAGTTTCTCAAAACTTTATTTTTAAAGAATTTGAAGTTTAACAACTTCTAGTCATGATTTACAAAAATATTTCTTTGTTAAATTTCCTTGTTACACAAGTGTTCACACACTTGTTTACTTACTAAAAATGCTTTTAGTTCACAAAATATCCGGGTTTTAACAAGACTAGTATTTTTCACTTGGTTCTTCCGAAAAACCACTTGTAGACCTTTAGATCTACAAGTTTAGAATCTTATTTTTCAAGAAAAATTATATTTATTCGAGTTCAAGGTTCATGTATGGATGGGTCCTTCATCTTTCACATTTCTAACTTTTACATCCTACTAGTTTATGTTCTTAAACATGAACTCGTATGTCTAGATGATGATCCATCTTGCTTCTACCAACAAACAAATGTAATAATCATAACAACACAAGATCTACATGATTTACCCATATATCTTCTCTTTATCCACCCTTTATCCATTATGTTCAAGACTTAGATTATGTTCATTAGTGTTCTTCAACATTTAATCATTCTTTTTTTTTTTTTTTGGGTAAAGGGTTACCCCGGTGATTCTATTAAAACAATCCCAATAAAGTACAAGTAGTGAGGATGTGTTCCACACTAATTCATATACAGGACATGCCCCGTATATGTGAACCAAAACAAAAACCAAAAAACTCTAAGACAACCCATGACCTAGCCTACATTACATCATGAAACTAAGTAGACAAGACCAAAAACACGAAAACCAAAAAGAAAGCGACTCATCCTCCATCATCAAAGATGAAGTTGCCACAAACCGGCAACCTCTTGACTCGAATCACATCATGTCTAGCCATTGGAACCCTTTGTGGAGGAGTTGCTTTCCCTTGCTCTAGAAGAAGAAGGATGTGTTCCCGAAGTCATAAATTCATTAGTTTCATTGTAGACTTCAACGACCTCCTCCTCATCTGAATCCTGCTTGTCATTCGTCTACATGGCCTTCTTCTCCATACGACCCACAGTACTACCTCCCTGACCACCATCATCGTCCTTGAGGATATCAAAGGGATTTGACGTTGAAACTTGATTGTTCATCGGCTTCCTTAAGGACGAATTTGGTTTAGGGTTAACAACTGGTCTATATACTAACTTAGGCTTCTGATTTTTCATATGAAGCCCTTGGTTAGTAGCTTTCTTCTTCTTGGCCCCCACAACCTGAAACTCATCAATTTTCTTCCCAAACTCCCCACTCGAAACAACCTGAGGGTTCTTTGGGCACGAGCTATCCTCATGACCAAACACGCAACAAGATGAGCACCTTAAAGGCTCCCAATCATATTCAACTGTTACCTCCACCTTTGAATGACCATTACCATCTAAAGATGGGATTGCAACAGTAACACTCCTCTTTAAATCAGCCCCCGCCTGAATTTCAATGAGAGCTCTAGCTTAACTGCTTCATCCCCAAGACTCAGCACACATCGTAGCAGTGTACGAATCTAGCACCTTAGGCACCCCTATCTTAGAAGAAAGCAAACTAAGACCATCCTCGGTATATGCCGCTAACGGCACATCATGCATCTTGACCCAAACATGAATAGCTTTTATATCTTCCTTTTCCTACTTGATAGAAGCCGACCACTCCTTCAAAATTATCGAAACATTTCTAATCATCCAAGGTCCATCCTCTACCATTTTATCCATCCCTTCCTTTGTTTTGAACTTAAAGAAAAAGAACCCGTTCGCATTCATCATTAGTCTAGAGAGACCATATTTAACCCAGTTGTTCTTTGCAAAGTAATCCACCACAGGAAAAGCCAGACGTTTACCCAGAAAATATCCATACAAAGTGTTGGCATACCTGTCAGTTACTTGTTTAACCGAAGACAACGGAATAACGACATCAGCTCCGTCAACAAACTCGCTAGAGTCCATCATCCGAAAATTAACCTTCACATTCTCCTTAGCGTTATTCACTATTTTAGCAAATGATAAAGGTTCAGCAGCCCTAGAAAATCTTGTGTTCAACTGACCAGCCATAGGAGTCGCAGAAAGCTTTATACTCCTCTGATCAGCTGACAAATTCGCTCCATCAACAACTGTTGTTGGCGAGAACAGTTTATCCAACTGAACCGATGACGTGACCTTTGTGAGTTCGTCGATGATGTTTACACCACGTCTTGGCTGTATAGTGTTCCTATCAACATCAAGAATTCGATCAGCTGTTTCTTTAAATGACAGTGGCGGCTTACCACCAGGTTTCATGCGTTCATCCATTCAACCCTAATCTGATAGGTATGACGGCTGAAAACAAAAGAAACCTGACAAACCCTAGCAGCCGTCAAGCAGAAATTCGATCAAGATTTGTATACCCAAACCAGATATAAGAATCGGAACCCTAAACTCAACAAACGAAAGCAGTAGATTAACGAAATCACAAAAGAAACCGGAACCCTAAACTCGAAATTAGAAATCGACAGCTTAGCATACGAACGAAATAGACAGAAATCCTAATCTCGAATAAACCCTAATCTGATTTCAATCGATTAGAAACTAAGGAGCGTAATCAGGTACTCCCTAGATGCTAAGCAAGATCGATCAGAACCAGGGTTGGATTGAAAAGAGGCTTGTTTCACAAGATCGCCCAAAACGCCCTATTCGCCCAGAGGCTTGTTTCAGAACCAGGGTTGGATTGAAAAGAAGCAACATTTAATCATTCTATCATCTATTAACCACTAAATACAAGAACAAGATGATGTTTTAGAGCACTTACTACTAGCACAAGGCTAGGGGAGAAACAAGGCGTAAAAGTGGTGGATAAAAGAAATCTAGGGTGGTCCTTGAGCTTCCGAGTGCATCAAGCTTAGTTGTAGGACTCCTTGCACCTTTGTATGTATGTAGATGGCTTGGATGGAAGCTTGATAGTGGTGATATAGTGGTGATGGTGTTCGGTCGCAAGCAAGGGGAGAAGAAGAAGAAGAAGAGGGTGTTTGTTGGTGGGTGTTTGATGAGAGAAGGTGATTATCCAAGGAGCTTATTTATAAACCACTTCCACCATTATCCAACATGTATTGTGCTTCTAGATATTCAACATCCACAAATAAAATAATGAAAGAATTGTGGGGTGTGTCCCCACTCCACAAACCGGTTCGAAGGGGGGGGGGGGGTATGGGGTTGGGATGTAATGTTATAGTTATAATCTTGTTAGATTATAAAGGTATGTTAGGGTGTTCGGGGACCCTAACTAGCTCAGAAAAGTAAAAACAATGTTTTTGGCAATATTTTTATGTTCCGGGTAAAGTCCGGTTGTTCGGTTGGATGTTGATCCGTTAAAGTGCTAAATAAAGCTTTAAAGTGTCTTTTATATTGTTTTTAGTAACACCTTAAATTCCCAATACTTTGGAAAGTGTCTAGGGCTATTTTACCAAGTTTTTGCACTTTACTAGCATTATTAAATGCTGAAATTTGCTTATTTAGTGCAGAATTCTGCACTTAAAGTGTGTTTTAGGCACTTCCCGGCACTATAACTATCACCTAGTGACGCAGTTTAATGATCCTCACCTCCCTACACTCCCTACCAGTGTAGTACTCTATCTCCGGCTCATACTGGCCTCAAAACATTGTATGTCTATGTGCTGGTATTGTCAGCATGTTTTCTGGGTTATCCGCTCAGTGTGCTAACTGTGCCTTGTGCATCAAGTTTGTCACTAAGGTTTGTATGAAATAAATGGAGTGACAACATAAAATGTGATGCATATGCATGTATGTAACAGAATTCAGTAAGCAGTTTAATCACAGTTAGAATCAAGCGCAGTCATCAAGCACAAATTAAGAATTAATTAATTGTACGGATACCTATAAATGTGAGGGTTGTCACATTCTCCCCCTGTTAAGAAAATTTCTTCCTCGAAATTTGTACCACCTTAACTCCTTATGGTTACGTCACATATGTATATATATATATATATATGCATAATATCGAGGCGGATAATCGCCCACTGAATCAAACCTTACCTACATGAGGTGAGTCCAAGAACATGTAATAACTTGAACCCTATGGTTAAAAAGGTATGTGCTTTTAGCATTTGATGTCAAAGTTTTAGGACGTATTTGACGTATAGTCTAGTGTAAACCAGCTAGCAGGGGGGTTCCACAAAAGAAAAGCCTCGACTAATAAGACTCTTAAACGATCGTTCGCAATATGCAAACGAGTTTTCACGAACCATAGCATCCGTTATATGAATTCAAAATCAACAACTCAAATGAAATAGTAAAATGACCTGTCAACTCCTGAGTAGATGAATGGTAAGGTTTAGTGTGTTGACAATTTTCGAATTGCGAGAATATGCTGAGTGAATACAAGCAAATCTGGTGTATCCTCGCCTTAATTAGTAGTTGCATCAGAAATGTTTAAATGACAAGTCAAACAAAAGTATATGTAGTTTTACGTGAAACGGTTGACCATGATTAGCACAAGCTACAAGTTCGTAGTGATGCCACAAGGTGTCGCAATGACATAATTCAATAGTAGCGGTGACTGAACAAGTTCATCGTGTTTGAGATCAGATGAAAGTGTACCGAAACAAGCCGGAAGATTTGATTTACACAATGTCCTCAAGTTTTCGGTTGAATACGGAATCATCAAAGAGCTATTGTTTTGATCGAAGATGAAAAAGTATTAAGTAATGTAAGGCATTTGATTGACAACGAAAGAATCGTTAGGAGGTACATTGTGCTTATGAAATGAATATATGTACCATTGCTTTAACACTCAATTGTGTTAAGACAGCTTCGATCGTAGATATCAAAATGGATCGTTAACAAATAAATAGGAAATTAAATCCGTGTATGAAATGAGTAACCCAATTAGCGCAAGCTTCAATTCTGTGAAAGTATCACTGAAATGACCAACCGAATCTGCTATGACTCGAAATGAAAAGATCTTTGCGAAAATATTTGAATATGATGCTCCCAATACATCATATGACGTCTGAAACTGGACATGCGAAGTGGATAAGTTCAAGCAATCGAACTTAATCTCAGTGTAGCCCAGCAATAAACATATGTATCAACAAAGGAAATATCGGCATGGTAACAAAATAAACCGTGAATGTAATTTGTAATAAAAGAAGTTTCAAGAGGGTGTGTTGACTCGATAGCAAAAGAGCCAACAATTTCAATAACGTAGGTCATTCGAGTCACAAACCAGTAATTAGATTTAGCAACGTAATATTTGAACTTTAATGAAGCGTTTATTCGAGATGAAACCGCATGCGTAGCAAAAGGTGCATGGGTTATATATAAGTTTTCAAGTAATGAAGCAATGTGTATTTGTCAAAATGGAGAAGTGACCAAGTATACGAAGCAAACGTGTGTTCGCTCTCAGCGAAGAAAATTAGCGTGATGCAACCACTTTGAGGGGAGTAGAGATGTAAACATCTACTTGCTAGAAGCAAAAGTGAAGATTTCAACGAAAGAAAATTTAAGTACTTTCGGTTTTGTTAACTGAAATGACATGTTTGTCAGGTTAATGATGGTTGATTGAGTTGACAGATATGGTTCCTAAGTAAAAGCCCTTACGAGTTTAGACCTGGGTCCCCAAGGGTCCTAAATATATGTTTTCTAGATCCTCCAGATTCCGTATCCCGTGTAGATCTGGTTTTTGCATTGTGTAGGAAGCACCATTTTTGTGTATGTTTAAGAACAAGTCATTGTCCCACAATTTTCTCCGGTCTACTTTCTTCCCGAATTCACCGCTAACGACACTCGATCGTCATCCAGTCGTGTAATAGTCATTGGGTCCTCACAGTCAGTTATGTAAGAAGTTCGTTAATCCTCAGCAAGAGTCACCGACTCTCGTGGGTTAGCTTGTTCGGCTCCTGGTAGTCGATGCTCATTTGAAAAATCATCATCCTTCTTCTTGATGAGCAGAATTGGGGTTACCCAAAAGGAAATTTTGGTCTGTTATCTTCCTTCTCTATCAACTTCTGAAGCTTCACTGTCAATTCTTGCATCTCCGAATGTGTAAGTTGTTAAGGGGTATTAACTGCAGGGCGACGCCTGGAATTAAACTGATGCGAAATTCGACTAGTCGTTGAGGAGATAATTCTGGCAAGTCTTCGAGGAAGACTTCAGGATATTCTCTGACCACGGAAGTATCTTCGAGCTTTAATTCCTCGGCTCCCTTGCCCCCGACATGAGCCAGAAAACAACATATCCTTTCCGCATCAACTTTCGTGCCTCCATGCAATTTGTGATCTGTAGAGGCGTATCCTGCTTCGTGAGTCACGATCGTGCCTTCATTCGTCATCGGGGTGCGGATATCAATTTCCGCTCGATCGATCGGCAACCAATCCATCCCAATTACCTCGTCGAAGCTTCCAAACTCAACTGGCAGTAGATCTAGCGTAAACTTACGCTCTCAGGGTTCTATCTTGCCGATTCTAATTTCTTCGTTGGCTTCCAATAGATTCCCGTTAACTAGTGCTATCGTGTGCGGATTATCTAACTTACTTGTTACTAAACCAAGTATACTTCCAAATTCTAGAAATGCGAAGCTAAAATTTGCAACAGTATCTAGCACAAATGCATAACGTTGACTAGTATTGGACGTACCGATATCCATACTTGGATTCCATCCCCGCTGTTGAGCTTTCATCCACGTGCCTGAGCGTTCTTAGGGCAATACTTCCTGAAATGCCCCACATCACCGCAATTAAAGCGTGCTTGACCACGTCCTTGATCGTCCCCATTCCTGCCTTGATTGTTGTTGTCGTCGTTGTTTCCTCCGCGAATTCCGCTACCATCTTAACCTCTATTTCCATGTTCAGTACCTTGCCGGCATGTTTCCTTGACATGTCCCACCTTGCCACAGTTACCACATTTTCCATATCTACATCGCCCGTTATGGTGACGTCAACTGTTGTCGCACTTTGGTAGGATACCCGTGTACCGTTTTTCCTTTTTGGAATCGATGTTATCTGCCTGAGTACCCTTCTTGAAATTGGTAAACTTCCTCTTGTTCTCACCAGATGACTCCCCATGAGTCTCCTTTTTCTCCTCGGAGTTTGAGAATTTACCCAACCTAACTGCTTCTTCAGTGAGCGTCACACTTAGATTGATGGCCTTAGCGATTGTTTCTGGCTTTGATGTTGCCACCATGCTCGTGATTTGGGGTGCCAATCCCCAAATGAAACGCTCAATCTTCTTAAACTCTGAATCTACCATGTCGGGAAAAATATGCGACAGAATTTGGAACTTCTCCACGTACTCAGCTATTTTTGGACCTTCCATCTTCAAGTTCCAGAACTCAGTTTCCACCTTATGGCTTTCTGTTCTCGAACAGTACTTTTTATGCATTAGCTCTTTCAGCTCGTCCCATGATAAAGCATACGCAGCAGCCTCGCCCATCATCTGAACCTGGAGTTTCCACCATGACAGAGCCCCATCTAGGAATAGTCCGGAAATGTACGTGACCTGATCCTCTGGGCGGATTTGCTCTCACGCAAATCAGAATCCGTCTTTTCAACCCAGCGCACGAAGGCTATGGCACCCCCTGTGCCGTTGAAATGTAGGGGTTGGCAGCCCAAGAACTGCTCGTAGGTGCAGCCTGCGATATAAGCAACATTATTCGCGTAAGGCATTAGCAAGGCACTCGTGGAAATGTCTAAATGTTTTGTAATGTGTCTTAAAGGACTAAACATTTCCGTTGGGGGGGTTATTCCCTGAGGTACCTCCGCTGCAATCGGAGAGAAGGGCCTCGTACCGTGCGATGGCCTGTAAGAGGCGCTCTTGCATTTCCGCTTCTGTTGTCGGTAGAGGGTTGTTGATATCGGTGTTCCCTTGAGTTGACATCTTCCTAGAAGAAGGTCGGTTAGGTCAGGTCTTGTTAAGGACACGAGTACACAAGCCTCTATTTAACGAATGAGACCTCAGAGGTGTATTACATATACGTATATACGCAGTCGTTATAACATTCAATCACATATTATCACAATTATTGCACAACTTGTAATTAGGAATGTAGCAAGTAAGCATGTAGCATTATAGTTACAGCACAAATATGTATATCAACAGCGTGCTTAGTGGGGACATAGCGACTGAGTTTTTCATTAGTCATAGGTATTGTCGCATGTTTAAAGATGATTGGGCTTTCATTATCCTCCAGCCACAATCACTGTGTCTTACAAAATGTATCACAGCAAAAGGGACACAGGGCCACCCTACCCTTGTCCAACAAGTATATTAGTGCATCAAAATTTCGTAGTCAGAAGTGGTCCTCAAAAGTCTCCGCAATCCCGGCTTATCATTAGTGTCTTTACCCAAGCGTAATGCAATCCTCATAATCCAGAAACCAACTATACTGGTGACTGAGATGGAGGAGGAAAGAAAAGTAAACTATCGACATGCTTGAATTCCTCCGCGAGCTTGTATATTCGTCGAAGTAGTTAACTGATTTGCTGCTCGATAGTAAAGGAACGAGCATAAAAAGAAAACCTGGAAAAAGGCGTTATAGCAGCAGATGAGAGTGCAAAAGAATTCTTTGATAATTGTGGAGGATCAAAGTATACTGGCAATAAACAGGGTGGAGGTTGTGGTGTCAACTCGAGCTCCTAAACTTTGCGACTTATACCCTCAAACTGTAGCTGTTGTTACGGGAGCACTCACTCCGTGTGTAGCCTCCAAAATGTGAGGGATGACAAGGGTCTAAAATCATCATAGTGTAGCATAGGAACCATCGAAATGGCTTATCCAGCGTTGTAGAGGTGAAAGTAGCAAACGGTGCGGCCTGTGGAAAATGCTGCTGTAGCAATTGGGATCGTTACGCGGTTGCTAGCCTGGTGTACCTTTTCGTGGTGCGGGTATGTATTGAATGAAAGCGATAGGCATGTTGGCGCAATAGACGTCGGTCTTTATAAGGGCAACATCAGCGGCTGAAGGTGTAGGAACATACGTCTCAACCAATAAGGACATCATCTGTGCAGGTACTGGTCAGATATAAGGGGTACAATGTCTGGTAGAACAAAAAGAAATAGGATCGTGATCACGTAAAGGTGTAGGTTCATCAGGTGCAACATCGAGCTGACCCAAAAGGTGCAGAAGCCAGCTCAAGAGCAGGCTCTGGGTCGTGTAACGGTGTGATGCCTCGAGCAGGTGATAGAGCAACAACCATGTTGTCGTCAAATTTTCTATCGTCATGGGCGTCGGTAGGAGGAGCATCGATAAGCGTGTCAACGTCATCATAAATTGTTTGTCGAGTAGCCAACCTTCAGTAGAAATGTCCGCATGAGGCGCATCATCGAGGATCGGAGCCATGGTGTGTCCATCATCGGGATGACCAGTGGTCATGGATTGAAACAAGAGTGACAGAAAGATTCTTGTCAGAGAAACCATCAGCAAAGATAAAGTATCACCAAAATATGGTAGCGCGGACTGTTAGAAGTCATCCTTGTCCTTAGTCATCATATCAAGATCACTCTCAGTGTCTAAAGTAAATGTCTCTGGCGCAGATGTAGTCTCATTATCTGTGGCGGTGGTCGTAGGGTTATCAACGTCTGATAACTCGTTTTCTAAATAGAGTGTCATGTGTGTCGGTGCGTAGCATGTATATCCATAGTAATTACTAACAATTAGTGTATGCAAACAACGACCACATATTCACGTTTATCAATAATTAGCAATTTAGCATGTATGTAGTAATAATGGAAGCATGTAGTCATAATCAATGTAAGCAAGTAATCATCCTAGTCTCCCCAGACTATACTTAGCGCGTGGTACGAAGACTTAGCAACATGCCAGAAACACTTATATATAGGAAGTACCAGCGGCGTATCCACCATGCTTCTGACATGTCACCTTATCCTCGCCTTCGGCGCTACTCTCTGGTTTCTAAGACTAACTCCCTGGCCTCTAAGACCAACTCTCTAGTCTCTAAGACTAACTCCCTGGCCTCTAAGACCAATCCTCCCAGTCTCTAAGACTAAATCCCTGGCCTCTAAGACCAATCCTCCCAGTCTCTAAGACTACATCCCTGGCCTCTAATATCAATCCTCCCTCAGCATTTAAGACTGATCCTCCCTTAGCCTCTAAGACTGATCCTCCCTCAGCCTCTAAGACTGATCCTCCCTCAGCCTCTAAGACTGATCCTCCCTCAGCCTCTAAGACTGATCCTCCTTCAGTCTCTAAGACTGATCCTCCCTCAGTCTCTAAGACTGATCCTACCTCAGCCTCTAAGACTGATCCTCCCTCAGCCTCTAAGACTAAATTATAAATATAAATTTGGAGATGTGTATTTGTGCCTTTTTTTTGTAAAAATGTTTGTGCCTTGGATCTGGACGTTTAGTGTATGCATTGTAAAAATTGTTTGAAAACATTTTCGTGAGTGCCCTGATGATCATAGTCTAGACTCGAGAAAGAATCCTAGTTCGCTATGATCGAGCTCTCATACTGTGACAACTCGAGTTTCCGACATTCTTTATTCGCATTTATTGCACGTTGACTTTGACTGTCTAGTTGTTTGACTCGTCTGATTTGTAACGATACACTTTGTGTGATAATAAAAGTATTATGTTTGCTTGGTTATGTGTTGATATTATAGCATGAGACTTAGTGTATTTGAAATAACATAAACTACTAAACATATGAAACAACTCGACGAAACAGAGTTGTGATTCGCCATGAACACACTCGACGAAACAAGGCTGTTTCGCCACTCATCTCGACGAAACAGACTGTTTCGCCGGCCCAGTTTCGCCAAAAGCCCAGTACGGCCCAGAACGTTATTTCATGAATATTTACGTGAAACGGGTTTAGTTTCACAAGTTAAGCAATCAGGAAACCCTAGAACACTCTCCCTTTTGTGCGACGGCAACAACCATCGTTTACCATCATTCCTAGCTCTTGAATCCGTGTTTGTTCATCTATAATCGGTTAGTATGTGTTCGTTAATCGGTTTCTTGATTCTGTATCATCTCGCTTCATGTGTGTTTGAATAACTGATGCGTGTACTGCTGTGATTATAAGTATGATGATGATATAGATTTTTATATGTATGTTGTAGTGGGATGTATACAATTCTATGCGAAACTGAATATGATCGAATGCTCGGTTCTGAATGTTGTTAATATGATTTGATTCTGAATGCAAGTTAGCATCTTGATAGGGTTTGATGATGTGATGTTGTAATCGATATGTTGATACGTTTAAACTAGGGTTCATGCTAGATGTTAAAGCGATGATGCTGATGTTAGGATTATGTGATAATGAATTCTGTGAATGAATGTTCCTGCATGATTGCTGATGTTGATGACGGCTGTTAGCATGATTAGGGTTTTCATACGTGACTGATTATGCGACGTAACAGACTGTTCGACGAAACAGGTCTCTTGACGAAACAGAAGTGTTTCGCCAAGAGCAAATCGACGAATCAGAATCCTGTTTCGCCAAACCAGGCCACGACGAAACTGAGTATGTTTCGTCAATATTGTGTTTCGCCAACTATTGTGTTTCGCCATATATGTGTTTCGCCGAGCTGTGCTGTAACTTGAGTTAATTCTGTTAACTTTTAACTGGAATAATTAACTGCTGTTAGACGTTGAACATAACTTGTATGATTGTGATTATGTATTACATGCTTATACGTGAACGACTGGAACACAAACTGATTAAGTATACGTGCATACTCTAGGACGTGATTGATTTACTTTGAGCACATACTTAGCATACCGAGCAAACCAAGGTGAGTTCACACTCTTACCAAGGCATGGGATTCCCCAGTTGGGTTGGGATTGAATGATTACCTGTACTTACATTAACACTAGACTATTTACCACGGTCCTCGGATTGGGAAGGATGCCTGTGCCAAATTCTACGCAAAGCCTACGTACTGTCCTCGGATTGGGAAGGACACCAGCACTAAACCTACGTAGAACCTACGTACTACCGTCCTCGGATTGGGAAGGACGCCAGTGCTAAACCTACGTACTACCGTCCTCGGATTGGGAAGGACGCCAGCGCTAAACCTACGTACTCGCTACGTACTGTCCTCGGTTGGGAAGGGCACTTACATAAAACCTGCGTAAACCTATACTTACTACTATCCTCGGATTGGGAAGGATACTTATGATTACGAATAGTCTAGGGGATATATATAACATGGGAAGCCCCCACCAATAGAACGTACTATCGGCCCAGTAGAGCCACATGTTACATACGAACTTACTATTACGCATTTACTTTCTGTGAACTCGCTCAACTAGTTGTTGATCCTCTGTTACATGCCTTGCAGGACCTTAGGTACTTATGGAGCTTGCACGGGAGGCGTAGTCGTTGTGGGCAAGGATCTTGAATACTTGTTTAGACTTTATGACATTTCATACTTTATTATGTTGGGTTTAATTATACGCTTCCGCTATACAGTGATAACATACTTATGTTTTGGAACACCTCTCATATGGATTGTTTGGAATTAAATTGCAATTACATTTACTTTATACATTGTTCTATATGATTGGTGGCTTGATCCTGGTCAGTCACGCCTCCAAGCGGTGATACTCCGCGTGTGGATTTTGGGGGTGTGACAGATTGGTATCAGAGCCATTGGTTATAGAGAACTCGGTTTTAATATAGGGAAAACGATTTTATTAAAACCAGACTATAACCAGAACAGTGCTCTCAACGATCCACAACGACGCTTCGCTCCACGTGCAAGACTCGACATCCTAGGTAATAAGGTTTATGTTTATTGCCTACATATTAGAAATACATAGAACTTTGCTCGTGGTATGCTTAGAGTACATTGCTCACTATTTGTTATTGCATGAGAACACTTGTGTGCTCACTCTCTTCTGTCATCGCACTATTCGCGAACCTATCTCACTTACGTTATCTGTACTATGAAGATCATGTCTGGACGTATCAACATGACTAAGGACCAGTTGACGGCCCTCATTAACGAACGAGTTACTGCGGCAGTTGCAGCCGCACAAGCAGGAGGTATACCCTGCAGTTACAACTCACACTAGGATCCTTAGATCCTACATTCCTAAATCAACTCTCGTGTTTAAACTTGTCCTAATTCTTTTACACAACAGGTCAAGCGCCTGTTTGCACTTTCAAGACTTTCATGGACTGTCGTCCATCCACTTTCAGCGGCACTGAAGGAGCCGTAGGTCTCCTACACTGGTTTGAAAAGATAGAGTCTGTGTTTGAGATGTGTGAATGCCCTGAGGCACGCAGGGTGAAATATGCTACCGGTACCCTCGAGGGTTTAGCCCTCACATGGTGGAAAGCACAGGTCCAAATACTGGGGTTGGTTGCTGCTAACGCCACCCCATGGAACAATTTCAAAGAGATGATCAAGGAGGAATACTGCAGTCGAGATGATATTCATAAGCTGGAAGTCGAGTTTTTCAACCTCAAGATGACGGGGTCTGAGATCGAAGCGTATACCAAGAGATCGAATGAGCTTGCATTACTGTGTCCTACTCTGGTGGACAAGCGTATTGAACTTTATCTTAAGGGTCTGGTGCCAGAGATCCAGAGTCATGTGACTTCAGCAAATCATGCCACTTACCAGCAGGTTGTTCAGTTGGCTCACCGTCTCACTGATCAAGCGGTGGAGCAGAACCGGTTGCCCAAACGCATCAACGCTACCCCTACAGCTACTACTTCGGTTACTCCCGCTACTCCTAGTGACAGCAAGCGAAAATGGGAGGGGGATTCCAGCAAGGGATCAGCTTCAGTTCAGCCCCAAGTTCAGCAACGAAAGACTGACAACTACCAGAGCCCTAGTCAGCACTCTTCGGGCAGTCACAAGCAGGGTGGTTATCGAGGGAACCTCCCAAAGTGCAACATCTGCAACAAGCACCACAATGGCCAGTGTAACAGGGGTCGTTGTCAAAGGTGTTTCAGGACGGGCCATGAGGCCAAGGATTGTAGGAGCCCACAGCCTGTAAACCAGAATCAGCCGCAGCAGCAAGCACGGCAGAATCAGCAACAGGGCAACAAAGGATGTTTTCAGTGTGGCGCCGAAGGTCACTTCAAAAGACACTGCCCTCAGCTAAACCGAAACCAGAACAACAACAACAACCAGGGCAATGGGAACAACAACAATGGTGGGGACAATAACAACAATGGTGCTAGAGGCCGTATGTTTGTGATCGGTCAGGGTGATGCCAGGAATGATCCCAACGTGGTTATGGGTAAGTTTCTTCTTGACGACTTTTATGTTACTGTACTATTTGATTCTGGTGCGGATACTAGTTACATGTCTTTAAAAGCTAGTGAAATGTTGAAACGTGCCCCAACTCTCCTAAACACCAAACATGTCGTAGAGTTAGCTAACGGTAAAAGTTTAGAAGCCACACACATAGTTAAAGGGTGTAATCTTATCCTCGCTGGTCAGACTTTCTCCATCGATCTCATTCCTATAACCTTGGGTAGCTTTGACGTCGTCATTGGTATGGATTGGTTATCTCAACAACAAGCGGAGATTTTATGCAAAGAAAAAGTTATTCGTATTCCTCGGTCGGGCAAAGAACCTCTCGAAGTTCAAGGCGACAAGAGTGGTGTCGTGAGTGGCATCATTTCCTTCTTGAAGGCTCAGAAGTGTTTACGAAAGGGCCACACAGCTGTTTTAGCTCTCGTTACGGATACATCGAAGAAAGAGAAAAAGATTGGGGATATTCCGGTGGTACGTGACTTTCCTCAAGTGTTCCCTGAGGAATTACCTGGGTTACCGCCCCATCGTCAAGTCGAATTCCAGATCGAGCTCGCTCCAGGAGCAGCACCCATAGCTCGAGCACCTTATCGTCTAGCTCCAACTGAATTAGAAGAACTGTCAAAGCAGCTACAAGAGCTCTTGGAAAAGGGTTTCATACGTCCAAGCTCTTCGCCCTGGGGAGCTCCAGTACTATTTGTAAAGAAGAAAGACGGTACGTTCAGGATGTGTATAGACTACCGTGAACTCAACAAGGTGACGATCAAGAATCGTTATCCTCTTCCGCGCATAGATGATTTATTCGACCAGCTGCAAGGGTCGAGCTACTACTCCAAGATAGACTTAAGGTCAGGATACCACCAGCTGAGAGTCCGGGATGAGGACGTCTCCAAAACAGCGTTCAGAACACGGTACGGCCACTACGAGTTTATGGTCATGCCATTTGGGCTAACGAACGCGCCTGCTGTATTTATGGATCTTATGAACAGGGTGTGCAAACCCTATCTCGACAAGTTCGTCATTGTTTTCATCGACGACATCCTGATTTATTCGAAAAGTCAGGAGGAACACGAGCAGCACTTACGACTTATACTGGAACTTCTGCGAACGGAACAGCTATACGCTAAGTTTTCCAAATGTGACTTCTGGCTTCGTGAAGTCCACTTCTTAGGCCACGTGGTAAACAAGGATGGGATTCATGTAGATCCATCCAAGGTGGATTCGATCAAGAACTGGCCTGCACCTCGCACACCAACAGAAATACGCCAATTCTTGGGTTTGGCGGGTTATTACAGAAGGTTCATCAAAGACTTCTCAAAGATTGCTCAGCCACTTACGCTACTGACGCAGAAGGGTGTTGTCTACCGTTGGGGTAATGCACAGGATACAGCGTTCCAACACTTAAAGGATAGACTCTGTAGCGCACCTATTCTCTCATTGCCTGAAGGCACGGACGATTTCGTAGTCTACTGCGACGCATCTATCCAAGGTCTTGGATGTGTATTGATGCAGAGGGATAAAGTTATTGCTTATGCTTCGCGCCAGCTTAAGATTCACGAACGAAACTACACTACGCATGATTTAGAGCTGGGAGCGGTTGTTTATGCACTTAAGATATGGCGACACTACTTGTACGGTACCAAATGTGCAATCTACACTGATCACAGAAGCCTTGAACATATATTCAAGCAGAAGGAACTGAATATGCGACAGCGACGATGGGTCGAACTGCTAAACGACTATGAATGCTCAATCAGGTACCACCCAGGCAAAGCCAATGTTGTGGCTGACGCCCTCAGTCGAAAGGACACTGCGCCTAAGCGCGTACGAGCTTTACAACTCACCATACAGTCTAGTCTTCCTTCCCAGATAAGAAATGCTCAGGTGGAAGCATTGAAACCAGAAAATGTCAGGGCTGAGGCCCTGCGCGGCTCAAGACAACGATTAGAACAGAAGGAAGATGGTGCTTACTACGTCACAGGACGCATTTGGGTCCCACTGTACGGCAACTTACGCGAGTTGGTAATGGATGAAGCTCACAAGTCTCGCTACTCGGTACACCCTGGTTCGGATAAAATGTACCACGATATTAAGACTACATACTGGTGGCCTAGCATGAAGGCCCACATAGCCACATACGTTAGCAAATGCTTGACTTGTGCGAGAGTCAAGGCAGAATATCAGAAACCGTCAGGGCCACTCCAACAACCTGAGATACCACAATGGAAATGGGAGCAAATTTCCATGGATTTTGTTACTGGCTTACCTAGATCCCAGCGCGGAAATGACACTATTTGGGTGATCGTGGATCGACTCACTAAGTCTGCTCATTTCCTGGCAATCAAAGAAACGGATAAGTTCTCCACACTAGCAGACGTGTATCTTAGGGAAGTTGTTTCGAGGCACGGTGTGCCCACCTCTATTATCTCTGATCGCGACGCTCGTTTTACTTCTGAACTATGGCAGGCAATGCATAAATCTTTTGGCTCTCGTTTAGACATGAGCACGGCGTATCATCCTCAGACAGATGGGCAGTCTGAGCGCACTATTCAAACTCTAGAAGACATGCTTCGGGCGTGCGTAATTGACTTTGGCAATGGTTGGGAAAAACATCTGCCACTTGTGGAGTTTTCATACAATAACAGCTACCACACCAGCATTAAAGCTGCTCCATTCGAGGCATTGTACGGGCGTAAGTGCCGGTCACCTCTCTGTTGGGCAGAGGTGGGAGAAAGTCAAATCACAGGTCCAGAAATGGTAGTTGATACTACTGAAAAGATTGCACAAATACGACAACGCATGGCGGCAGCTCGTGACCGTCAGAAAGTATACGCTGATAAAGACAGGAAACTACTCGAATTCCAGGTTGGGGATCGAGCGCTACTCAAAGTTTCGCCTTGGAAGGGTGTGGTTCGTTTTGGCAAACGCGGCAAACTCAATCCACGATACGTCGGACCTTTCGAAGTTATTGAGAAAATAGGCAAAGTGGCCTACAGACTGAACTTACCACCTGAACTCAGTGCAGTTCACAACGTCTTTCACGTGTCGAATCTGAAAAAGTGTACGTCAGATGAGACCCACATAGTTCCCTTAAAGGAACTCACTATCGACGAGCGGTTGCACTTCGTCGAGGAACCTGTTGAAATCACGGACCGGGATGTTAAGGTCCTCAAGAACACGAGAATTCCTCTTGTACGACTTCGTTGGAACTCCCGCCGCGGCCCAGAGTTCACCTGGGAGCGTGAAGATCAAATGGAACTCAAATATCCCCAGTTATTCGAAAACCAAGCAACTACTACTGAGGCTGGAGCTACCAATGCTGAATTTCGGGACGAAATTCCAAATCAACGGGGGGATAATGTGACACCCCAAGAAAACCAGTAATCTTCGCAAACCTGCTCGAGGAGCCGCGATACGACACAGGTAAACAACGTCACACTACTAGCTTCCTCAGTAACTGCATGCTAAATTTCGAAACGAAATTTCTTTCAAGTTGGGGATAATGTGACAACTCGAGTTTCCGACATTCTTTATTCGCATTTATTGCACGTTGACTTTGACTGTCTAGTTGTTTGACTCGTCTGATTTGTAACGATACACTTTGTGTGATAATAAAAGTATTATGTTTGCTTGGTTATGTGTTGATATTATAGCATGAGACTTAGTGTATTTGAAATAACATAAACTACTAAACATATGAAACAACTCGACGAAACAGAGTTGTGATTCGCCATGAACACACTCGACGAAACAAGGCTGTTTCTCCACTCATCTCGACGAAACAGACTGTTTCGCCGGCCCAGTTTCGCCAAAAGCCCAGTACGGCCCAGAACGTTATTTCGTGAATATTTACGTGAAACGGGTTTAGTTTCACAAGTTAAGCAATCAGGAAACCCTAGAACACTCTCCCTTTTGTGCGACGGCAACAACCATCGTTTACCATCATTCCTAGCTCTTGAATCCGTGTTTGTTCATCTATAATCGGTTAGTATGTGTTCGTTAATCGGTTTCTTGATTCTGTATCATCTCGCTTCATGTGTGTTTGAATAACTGATGCGTGTACTGCTGTGATTATAAGTATGATGATGATATAGATTTTTATATGTATGTTGTAGTGGGATGTATACAATTCTATGCGAAACTGAATATGATCGAATGCTCGGTTCTGAATGTTGTTAATATGATTTGATTCTGAATGCAAGTTAGCATCTTGATAGGGTTTGATGATGTGATGTTGTAATCGATATGTTGATACGTTTAAACTAGGGTTCATGCTAGATGTTAAAGCGATGATGCTGATGTTAGGATTATGTGATAATGAATTCTGTGAATGAATGTTCCTGCATGATTGCTGATGTTGATGACGGCTGTTAGCATGATTAGGGTTTTCATACGTGACTGATTATGCGACGTAACAGACTGTTCGACGAAACAGGTCTCTTGACGAAACAGAAGTGTTTCGCCAAGAGCAAATCGACGAATCAGAATCCTGTTTCGCCAAACCAGGCCACGACGAAACTGAGTGTGTTTCGTCAATATTGTGTTTCGCCAACTATTGTGTTTCGCCAACTTATGTGTTTCGCCATATATGTGTTTCGCCGAGCTGTGCTGTAACTTGAGTTAATTCTGTTAACTTTTAACTGGAATAATTAACTGCTGTTAGACGTTGAACATAACTTGTATGATTGTGATTATGTATTACATGCTTATACGTGAACGACTGGAACACAAACTGATTAAGTATACGTGCATACTCTAGGACGTGATTGATTTACTTTGAGCACATACTTAGCATACCGAGCAAACCAAGGTGAGTTCACACTCTTACCAAGGCATGGGATTCCCCAGTTGGGTTGGGAATGGGATTGAATGATTACCTGTACTTACATTAACACTAGACTATTTACCACGGTCCTCGGATTGGGAAGGATGCCTGTGCCAAATTCTACGCAAAGCCTACGTACTATCCTCGGATTGGGAAGGACACCAGCACTAAACCTACGTAGAACCTACGTACTACCGTCCTCGGATTGGGAAGGACGCCAGTGCTAAACCTACGTACTACCGTCCTCGGATTGGGAAGGACGCCAGCGCTAAACCTACGTACTCGCTACGTACTGTCCTCGGTTGGGAAGGGCACTTACATAAAACCTGCGTAAACCTATACTTACTACTATCCTCGGATTGGGAAGGATACTTATGATTACGAATAGTCTAGGGGATATATATAACATGGGAAGCCCCCACCAATAGAACGTACTATCGGCCCAGTAGAGCCACATGTTACATACGAACTTACTATTACGCATTTACTTTCTGTGAACTCGCTCAACTAGTTGTTGATCCTCTGTTACATGCCTTGCAGGACCTTAGGTACTTATGGAGCTTGCACGGGAGGCGTAGTCGTTGTGGGCAAGGATCTTGAATACTTGTTTAGACTTTATGACATTTCATACTTTATTATGTTGGGTTTAATTATACGCTTCCGCTATACAGTGATAACATACTTATGTTTTGGAACACCTCTCATATGGATTGTTTGGAATTAAATTGCAATTACATTTACTTTATACATTGTTCTATATGATTGGTGGCTTGATCCTGGTCAGTCACGCCTCCAAGCGGTGATACTCCGCGTGTGGATTTTGGGGTTGTGACAGATTGGTATCAGAGCCATTGGTTATAGAGAACTCGGTTTTAATATGGGGAAAACGATTTTATTAAAACCAGACTATAACCAGAACAGTGCTCTCAACGATCCACAACGACGCTTCGCTCCACGTGCAAGACTCGACATCCTAGGTAATAAGGTTTATGTTTATTGCCTACATATTAGAAATACATAGAACTTTGCTCGTGGTATGCTTAGAGTACATTGCTCACTATTTGTTATTGCATGAGAACACTTATGTGCTCACTCTCTTCTGTCATCGCACTATTCGCGAACCTATCTCACTTACGTTATCTGTACTATGAAGATCATGTCTGGACGTATCAACATGACTCAGGACTAGTTGACGGCCCTCATTAACGAACGAGTTACTGCGGCAGTTGCAGCCGCACAAGCAGGAGGTATACCCTGCAGTTACAACTCACACTAGGATCCTTAGATCCTACATTCCTAAATCAACTCTCGTGTTTAAACTTGTCCTAATTCTTTTACACAACAGGTCAAGCGCCTGTTTGCACTTTCAAGACTTTCATGGACTGTCGTCCATCCACTTTCAGCGGCACTGAAGGAGCCGTAGGTCTCCTACACTGGTTTGAAAAGATAGAGTCTGTGTTTGAGATGTGTGAATGCCCTGAGGCACGCAGGGTGAAATATGCTACCGGTACCCTCGAGGGTTTAGCCCTCACATGGTGGAAAGCACAGGTCCAAATACTGGGGTTGGTTGCTGCTAACGCCACCCCATGGAACAATTTCAAAGAGATGATCAAGGAGGAATACTGCAGTCGAGATGATATTCATAAGCTGGAAGTCGAGTTTTTCAACCTCAAGATGACGGGGTCTGAGATCGAAGCGTATACCAAGAGATCGAATGAGCTTGCATTACTGTGTCCTACTCTGGTGGACAAGCGTATTGAACTTTATCTTAAGGGTCTGGTGCCAGAGATCCAGAGTCATGTGACTTCAACAAATCATGCCACTTACCAGCAGGTTGTTCAGTTGGCTCACCGTCTCACTGATCAAGCGGTGGAGCAGAACCGGTTGCCCAAACGCATCAACGCTACCCCTACAGCTACTACTTCGGTTACTCCCGCTACTCCTAGTGACAGCAAGCGAAAATGGGAGGGGGATTCCAGCAAGGGATCAGCTTCAGTTCAGCCCCAAGTTCTGCAACGAAAGACTGACAACTACCAGAGCCCTAGTCAGCACTCTTCGGGCAGTCACAAGCAGGGTGGTTATCGAGGGAACCTCCCAAAGTGCAACATCTGCAACAAGCACCACAATGGCCAGTGTAACAGGGGTCGTTGTCAAAGGTGTTTCAGGACGGGCCATGAGGCCAAGGATTGTAGGAGCCCACAGCCTGTAAACCAGAATCAGCCGCAGCAGCAAGCACGGCAGAATCAGCAACAGGGCAACAAAGGATGTTTTCAGTAAGGCGCCGAAGGTCACTTCAAAAGACACTGCCCTCAGCTAAACCGAAACCAGAACAACAACAACAACCAGGGCAATGGGAACAACAACAATGGTGGGGACAATAACAACAATGGTGCTAGAGGCCGTATGTTTGTGATCGGTCAGGGTGATGCCAGGAATGATCCCAACGTGGTTATGGGTAAGTTTCTTCTTGACGACTTTTATGTTACTGTACTATTTGATTCTGGTGCGGATACTAGTTACATGTCTTTAAAAGCTAGTGAAATGTTGAAACGTGCCCCAACTCTCCTAAACACCAAACATGTCGTAGAGTTAGCTAACGGTAAAAGTTTAGAAGCCACACACATAGTTAAAGGGTATAATCTTATCCTCGCTGGTCAGACTTTCTCCATCGATCTCATTCCTATAACCTTGGGTAGCTTTGACGTCGTCATTGGTATGGATTGGTTATCTCAACAACAAGCGGAGATTTTATGCAAAGAAAAAGTTATTCGTATTCCTCGGTCGGGCAAAGAACCTCTCGAAGTTCAAGGCGACAAGAGTGGTGTCGTGAGTGGCATCATTTCCTTCTTGAAGGCTCAGAAGTGTTTACGAAAGGGCCACACAGCTGTTTTAGCTCTCGTTACGGATACATCGAAGAAAGAGAAAAAGATTGGGGATATTCCGGTGGTACGTGACTTTCCTCAAGTGTTCCCTGAGGAATTACCTGGGTTACCGCCCCATCATCAAGTCGAATTCCAGATCGAGCTCGCTCCAGGAGCAGCACCCATAGCTCGAGCACCTTATCGTCTAGCTCCAACTGAATTAGAAGAACTGTCAAAGCAGCTACAAGAGCTCTTGGAAAAGGGTTTCATACGTCCAAGCTCTTCGCCCTGGGGAGCTCCAGTACTATTTGTAAAGAAGAAAGACGGTACGTTCAGGATGTGTATAGACTACCGTGAACTCAACAAGGTGACGATCAAGAATCGTTATCCTCTTCCGCGCATAGATGATTTATTCGACCAGCTGCAAGGGTCGAGCTACTACTCCAAGATAGACTTAAGGTCAGGATACCACCAGCTGAGAGTCCGGGATGAGGACGTCTCCAAAACAGCGTTCAGAACACGCTACGGCCACTACGAGTTTATGGTCATGCCATTTGGGCTAACGAACGCGCCTGCTGTATTTATGGATCTTATGAACAGGGTGTGCAAACCCTATCTCGACAAGTTCGTCATTGTTTTCATCGACGACATCCTGATTTATTCGAAAAGTCAGGAGGAACACGAGCAGCACTTACGACTTATACTGGAACTTCTGCGAACGGAACAGCTATACGCTAAGTTTTCCAAATGTGACTTCTGGCTTCGTGAAGTCCACTTCTTAGGCCACGTGGTAAACAAGGATGGGATTCATGTAGATCCATCCAAGGTGGATTCGATCAAGAACTGGCCTGCACCTCGCACACCAACAGAAATACGCCAATTCTTGGGTTTGGCGGGTTATTACAGAAGGTTCATCAAAGACTTCTCAAAGATTGCTCAGCCACTTACGCTACTGACGCAGAAGGGTGTTGTCTACCGTTGGGGTAATGCACAGGATACAGCGTTCCAACACTTAAAGGATAGACTCTGTAGCGCACCTATTCTCTCATTGCCTGAAGGCACGGACGATTTCGTAGTCTACTGCGACGCATCTATCCAAGGTCTTGGATGTGTATTGATGCAGAGGGATAAAGTTATTGCTTATGCTTCGCGCCAGCTTAAGATTCACGAACGAAACTACACTACGCATGATTTAGAGCTGGGAGCGGTTGTTTTTGCACTTAAGATATGGCGACACTACTTGTACGGTACCAAATGTGCAATCTACACTGATCACAGAAGCCTTGAACATATATTCAAGCAGAAGGAACTGAATATGCGACAGCGACGATGGGTCGAACTGCTAAACGACTATGAATGCTCAATCAGGTACCACCCAGGCAAAGCCAATGTTGTGGCTGACGCCCTCAGTCGAAAGGACACTGCGCCTAAGCGCGTACGAGCTTTACAACTCACCATACAGTCTAGTCTTCCTTCCCAGATAAGAAATGCTCAGGTGGAAGCATTGAAACCAGAAAATGTCAGGGCTGAGGCCCTGCGCGGCTCAAGACAACGATTAGAACAGAAGGAAGATGGTGCTTACTACGTCACAGGACGCATTTGGGTCCCACTGTACGGCAACTTACGCGAGTTGGTAATGGATGAAGCTCACAAGTCTCGCTACTCGGTACACCCTGGTTCGGATAAAATGTACCACGATATTAAGACTACATACTGGTGGCCTAGCATGAAGGCCCACATAGCCACATACGTTAGCAAATGCTTGACTTGTGCGAGAGTCAAGGCAGAATATCAGAAACCGTCAGGGCCACTCCAACAACCTGAGATACCACAATGGAAATGGGAGCAAATTTCCATGGATTTTGTTACTGGCTTACCTAGATCCCAGCGCGGAAATGACACTATTTGGGTGATCGTGGATCGACTCACTAAGTCTGCTCATTTCCTGGCAATCAAAGAAACGGATAAGTTCTCCACACTAGCAGACGTGTATCTTAGGGAAGTTGTTTCGAGGCACGGTGTGCCCACCTCTATTATCTCTGATCGCGACGCTCGTTTTACTTCTGAACTATGGCAGGCAATGCATAAATCTTTTGGCTCTCGTTTAGACATGAGCACGGCGTATCATCCTCAGACAGATGGGCAGTCTGAGCGCACTATTCAAACTCTAGAAGACATGCTTCGGGCGTGCGTAATTGACTTTGGCAATGGTTGGGAAAAACATCTGCCACTTGTGGAGTTTTCATACAATAACAGCTACCACACCAGCATTAAAGCTGCTCCATTCGAGGCATTGTACGGGCGTAAGTGCCGGTCACCTCTCTGTTGGGCAGAGGTGGGAGAAAGTCAAATCACAGGTCCAGAAATGGTAGTTGATACTACTGAAAAGATTGCACAAATACGACAACGCATGGCGGCAGCTCGTGACCGTCAGAAAGTATACGCTGATAAAGACAGGAAACTACTCGAATTCCAGGTTGGGGATCGAGCGCTACTCAAAGTTTCGCCCTGGAAGGGTGTGGTTCGTTTTGGCAAACGCGGCAAACTCAATCCACGATACGTCAGACCTTTCGAAGTTATTGAGAAAATAGGCAAAGTGGCCTACAGACTGAACTTACCACCTGAACTCAGTGCAGTTCACAACGTCTTTCACGTGTCGAATCTGAAAAAGTGTACGTCAGATGAGACCCACATAGTTCCCTTAAAGGAACTCACTATCGACGAGCGGTTGCACTTCGTCGAGGAACCTGTTGAAATCACGGACCGGGATGTTAAGGTCCTCAAGAACACGAGAATTCCTCTTGTACGAGTTCGTTGGAACTCCCGCCGCGGCCCAGAGTTCACCTGGGAGCGTGAAGATCAAATGGAACTCAAATATCCCCAGTTATTCGAAAACCAAGCAACTACTACTGAGGCTGGAGCTACCAATGCTGAATTTCGGGACGAAATTCCAAATCAACGGGGGGATAATGTGACACCCCAAGAAAACCAGTAATCTTCGCAAACCTGCTCGAGGAGCCGCGATACGACACAGGTAAACAACGTCACACTACTAGCTTCCTCAGTAACTGCATGCTAAATTTCGGGACGAAATTTCTTTCAAGTTGGGGATAATGTGACAACTCGAGTTTCCGACATTCTTTATTCGCATTTATTGCACGTTGACTTTGACTGTCTAGTTGTTTGACTCGTCTGATTTGTAACGATACACTTTGTGTGATAATAAAAGTATTATGTTTGCTTGGTTATGTGTTGATATTATAGCATGAGACTTAGTGTATTTGAAATAACATAAACTACTAAACATATGAAACAACTCGACGAAACAGAGTTGTGATTCGCCATGAACACACTCGACGAAACAAGGCTGTTTCTCCACTCATCTCGACGAAACAGACTGTTTCGCCGGCCCAGTTTCGCCAAAAGCCCAGTACGGCCCAGAACGTTATTTCGTGAATATTTACGTGAAACGGGTTTAGTTTCACAAGTTAAGCAATCAGGAAACCCTAGAACACTCTCCCTTTTGTGCGACGGCAACAACCATCGTTTACCATCATTCCTAGCTCTTGAATCCGTGTTTGTTCATCTATAATCGGTTAGTATGTGTTCGTTAATCGGTTTCTTGATTCTGTATCATCTCGCTTCATGTGTGTTTGAATAACTGATGCGTGTACTGCTGTGATTATAAGTATGATGATGATATAGATTTTTATATGTATGTTGTAGTGGGATGTATACAATTCTATGCGAAACTGAATATGATCGAATGCTCGGTTCTGAATGTTGTTAATATGATTTGATTCTGAATGCAAGTTAGCATCTTGATAGGGTTTGATGATGTGATGTTGTAATCGATATGTTGATACGTTTAAACTAGGGTTCATGCTAGATGTTAAAGCGATGATGCTGATGTTAGGATTATGTGATAATGAATTCTGTGAATGAATGTTCCTGCATGATTGCTGATGTTGATGACGGCTGTTAGCATGATTAGGGTTTTCATACGTGACTGATTATGCGACGTAACAGACTGTTCGACGAAACAGGTCTCTTGACGAAACAGAAGTGTTTCGCCAAGAGCAAATCGACGAATCAGAATCCTGTTTCGCCAAACCAGGCCACGACGAAACTGAGTGTGTTTCGTCAATATTGTGTTTCGCCAACTATTGTGTTTCGCCAACTTATGTGTTTCGCCATATATGTGTTTCGCCGAGCTGTGCTGTAACTTGAGTTAATTCTGTTAACTTTTAACTGGAATAATTAACTGCTGTTAGACGTTGAACATAACTTGTATGATTGTGATTATGTATTACATGCTTATACGTGAACGACTGGAACACAAACTGATTAAGTATACGTGCATACTCTAGGACGTCATTGATTTACTTTGAGCACATACTTAGCATACCGAGCAAACCAAGGTGAGTTCACACTCTTACCAAGGCATGGGATTCCCCAGTTGGGTTGGGAATGGGATTGAATGATTACCTGTACTTACATTAACACTAGACTATTTACCACGGTCCTTGGATTGGGAAGGATGCCTGTGCCAAATTCTACGCAAAGCCTACGTACTGTCCTCGGATTGGGAAGGACACCAGCACTAAACCTACGTAGAACCTACGTACTACCGTCCTCGGATTGGGAAGGACGCCAGTGCTAAACCTACATACTACCGTCCTCGGATTGGGAAGGACGCCAGCGCTAAACCTACGTACTCGCTACGTACTGTCCTCGGTTGGGAAGGGCACTTACATAAAACCTGCGTAAACCTATACTTACTACTATCCTCGGATTGGGAAGGATACTTATGATTACGAATAGTCTAGGGGATATATATAACATGGGAAGCCCCCACCAATAGAACGTACTATCGGCCCAGTAGAGCCACATGTTACATACGAACTTACTATTACGCATTTACTTTCTGTGAACTCGCTCAACTAGTTGTTGATCCTCTGTTACATGCCTTGCAGGACCTTAGGTACTTATGGAGCTTGCACGGGAGGCGTAGTCGTTGTGGGCAAGGATCTTGAATACTTGTTTAGACTTTATGACATTTCATACTTTATTATGTTGGGTTTAATTATACGCTTCCGCTATACAGTGATAACATACTTATGTTTTGGAACACCTCCCATATGGATTGTTTGGAATTAAATTGCAATTACATTTACTTTATACATTGTTCTATATGATTGGTGGCTTGATCCTGGTCAGTCACGCCTCCAAGCGGTGATACTCCGCGTGTGGATTTTGGGGGTGTGACACATACCAAGCTGTCACACCCTGACTTTTGCGGAAGCGTGGGTTATTGGTGTGACTTCTTAATACCATAGCAATCAATCATAACATCGCCCGTTATGGTGACGTCGACAGTTGTCGCACTTTGGTAGGATACCCGTGTACCCTTTTTCCTTTTTGGCATTGATGTTATCTGCCCGAGTACCCTTCTTGAAATTGGTAAACTTCCTCTTGTTCTCACCAGATGACTCCCCATGAGTCTCCTTTTTCTCCTCGGAGTTTGAGAATTTACCCAACCTAACTACTTCTTCAGTAAGCGTCACACTTAGATTGATGGCCTCAACGATTGTTGCAGGCTTTGATGTTGCAACCATGCTCGTGATTTGGGGTGCCAATCCCCAAATGAAACGCTCAATCTTCTTAAACTATGGATCTACCATGTCGGGAACAATATGCGACAGAATTTGGAACTTCTCCACGTACTCAGCTATTTTTGGACCTTCCATCTTCAGGTTCCAGAACTCAGTTTCCACCTTCTGGCTTTCTGTTCTCGAACAGTACTTTTTATGCATTAGCTCTTTCATCTCATCCCAGGATAAAGCAAACGCAGCAGCCTCGCCCATCATCTGAACCTGGAGTTTCCACCATGACAGAGCCCCATCTCGGAATAGTCCCGAAATGTACGTGACCTGATCCTCTGGGGCGCATTTGCTCGCACGCAAATCAGAATCCGTCTTCTCAACCCAGGGCACGATGGCTACGGCACCCCCTGTGCCGTCGAAATGTAGGGGTTGGCAGCCCAAGAACTGCTCGTAGGTGCAGCGTGCGATATAAGCAACATTATTCGCGTAAGGCATTAGCAAGGCACTCGTGGAAATGTCTAAATGTTTTGTAATGTGTCTTAAAGGACTAAACATTACCGTTGGGGTGTTATTCCCTGAGGTACCTCCGCTGCAATCGGAGCGAAGGGCCTCGTACCATGCGATGGCCTGTAAGAGGCGCTCTTGCATTTCCGCTTCTGTTGTCGGTAGAGGGTTGTTGATATCGGTGTTCCCTTGAGTTGACATCTTCCTAGAAGAAGGTCGGTTAGGTCAGGTCTTGTTAAGGACACGAGTACACAAGCCTCTATTTAACGAATGAGACCTCAGAGGTGTATTACATATACGTATATACGCAGTCGTTATAACATTCAATCACATATTATCACAATTATTGCACAATTTGTAATTAGGAATGTAGCAAGTAAGCATGTAGCATTATAGTTACAGCACAAATATGTAGATCAACAGCGTGCTTAGTGGGGACATAGCGACTAAGTTTTTCATTAATCATAGGTATTGTCGCATGTTTAAAGATGATTGGGCTTTCATTATCCTCTGGCCACAAACACTGTGTCTTACAAAATGTATCACATCAAAAGGGACACAGGGCCACCCTACCCTTGTCCAACAAGTATATTAGTGCATCAAAATTTCGTAGTCAGAAGTGGTCCTCAAAAGTCTCCGCAATCCCGGCTTATCATTAGTGTCTTTACACAAGCGTAATGCAATCCGCATAATCCAGAAACCAACTATACTGGTGACTGAGATGGAGGAGGAAAGAAAAGTAAACTGTCGACATGCTTGAATTCCTCCGCGAGCTTGTATATTCGTCGAAGTAGTTAACTGATTTGCTGCTCGATAGTAAAGGAACGAGCATAAAAAGAAAACCTGGAAAAAGGCGTTATAGCAGCAGATGAGAGTGCAAAAGAATTCTTTGATAATTGTGGAGGATCAAAGTATACTGGTAGCGCGGACTGTGTCCATCATCGGGACGACCAGTGATCATGGATTGAAACAAGAGTGACAGAAAGATTCTTGTCAGAGAAACCATCAGCAAAGATAAAGTATCACCAAAATATGGTAGCGCGGACTGTTGGAAGTCGTCCTCGTCCTTAGTCATCATATCAAGATCACTCTCAGTGTCTGAAGTAAATGTCTCTGGCGCAGATGTAGTCTCATTATCTGTGGCGGTGGTCGTAGGGTTATCAATGTCTGATAACTCGTTTTCTAAATAGAGTGTCATGTGTGTCGGTGCGTAGCATGTATATCCATAGTAATTACTAACAATTAGTGTATGCAAACAACGACCACATATTCACGTTTATCAATAATTAGCAATTTAGCATGTATGTAGTAATAATGGAAGCATGTAGTCACAATCAATGTAAGCAAGTAATCATCCTAGTCTCCCCAGACTATACTTAGCGCGTGGTATGAAGACTTGGCAACATGCCAGAAACACTTATATATAGGAAGTACCAGCGGCGTATCCATCATGCTTCTCACATGTCACGTTATCCTCGCCTTCGGCGCTACTCTCTGGTCTCTAAGACTAACTCCCTGGCCTCTAAGACCAACTCCCTAGTCTCTAAGACTAACTCCCTGGCCTCTAAGACCAATCCTCCCAGTCTCTAAGACCAATCCTCCCTCAGCCTCTAAGACTAATCCTCCCTCAGCCTCTAAGACTGAATTATAAATATAAATTTGGAGATGTGTATTAGTGCCTTTTGTTTGTAAAAATGTTTGTGCCTGGATCTGGACGTTTAGTGTATGCATTGTAAAAATTGTTTGAAAACATTTTCGTGAGAGCCCTGATGATCATAGTGTAGACTCGAGAAAGAATCCTAGTACGCTATGATCGAGGCTCTGATACCAAGTTGTCACACCCTGACTTTTGCGGAAGCATTGGTTATTGGTGTGACTTCTTAATACCATAGCAATCAATCATAACAATGCTATATGATAAAAACATGAGATGTTCATTCATTAATAAAGTTTGGAAAAATACCATATTATACTTGTCTTAAAACATCAATTCCAGAATAAGTTACAAACCATGATTTGTTTAAATGAGTCATAAAAACTTAGCAAAAGACCTTAAACAAAATTAGGTTTAGAGATATGTAACCCGTCCAGGTAGAGATTACACCTTCTAAACCCTACAACCCTGGATGACTTCTTTTTCAAACGCAGCTTGAAAATACGTGCATACCATGCCAGATTTGTTAGATTCCTGAAATACATGTAGTTTGAAAAGAAATCAACATAAAGTTGAGCGAGTTCATGTGTAAGTGAGTATGTATAAACCTTTGTAATATGTCTGTATGTATGAAAATCCCTGGTATGTAGCAATTAAGGAAAAAGAGATCACCACTGGGTTGCAAAGCCAATGATATGTGTGAAGTGATGCAGGAAGACTCAAACCTAGCAGATTTTTGCGTCGGGCTCAAAGTCACCCCAGGTCCGCATAGTTTGGACTCAGGAGTTGGGCTCGCTACACCCAAATAGATCTACCGCTCATGACCCTCGGTCCTACAACGAGGATTAATGGCCTCAAGTTCCACCTACCCACTCACATGATCTAAGTAGTATACCCTCCTTAAGCTAACCATACCATGTATAAAAGTGTCTGTAATTACTGTAACATGTATTCCACCCCCGAAGTATAAAAACTGAAAACAGTTAAGAGAAAAGGGGGACATGAACTCACAGAAGTGCGTATCCAGCAACGTCAATCTCCAACTCTATCTGCTGCGTGACGACCTACACGTACTAATTCCTATTAGACGGATGGGCCGTGCCTTGGCTTATGGTTTAATGTTTTTGGAGAAATAGTTAGGTAACTATTCCGTATTCACACTTCTTATTTATTTTATATTTCCTTCCCAAGGATGGGGGTTTTTAATACATGTATACGTTATAATTCCGAAAATATATTTTAACCACTTGTCTAAAGTATTTTAATTCCAAAATATACATATTTTTCCCAAAAATATTATATTTTACTTTATACTTTTTCCAAATAATACTTTATCAAAATATACGTATGAGAGCATTTTCCAACATATACATAAGTTACATTTTAGAGTTCGCGTTGTAATAAAAATACCGGTGTAACTGGTATTTATTTGTGAGAGCGTTGGTATTACTTTGGAGTCGTAATTCCACAGTATTTCCAAGTTATATTATTTTTAGGGTAAATATCTAGTTCACGTAATAAACAAACAATCACACAAGCGTTTTAGTATAAACTATATATATATTTAACAAACTTTATTTACGAAAATCAACCTCCGGCACTTGGTATGTTTGGAATAAAAATCATGGCGAAGTTTATTTTGAAAACCAAGTTAAAAATATATTTGTAATCATTTATTAGAAAAAATATTTCTAAGTGTTGAAATTCTAGAAAAATTTCGCCAGAGTTTTCCTTTGTAAATGGAGGCGTCCACGCTTACTAGCGTATCATTTTCTTTTCAAAAATTTATTCAACAATCATCAACCAACAATATACAATCTTTAATCATCAACTTGACCAAAATAAGCCTAAATATTAAACTCACGAACTTGAAAGTGTGTAAAAATATGTAGTAAGTTACTATCATGCTTAGTAGGTCTTGTTATCTTTAAAAATAAGATTAGTTTCTCAAAACTTTATTTTTAAAGAATTTGAAGTTTAACAACTTCTAGTAATGATTTACAAAAATATTTCTTTGTTAAATTTCCTTGTTACACAAGTGTTCACACACTTGTTTACTTACTAAAAATGCTTTTAGTTCACAAAATATCCGGGTTTTAACAAGACTAGTATTTTTCACTTGGTTCTTCTGAAAAACCACTTGTAGACCTTTAGATCTACAAGTTTAGAATCTTATTTTTTGTCACACCCCGACCACGTAGAACATACAAAACGTGGCGGAAACATCGGGGAGTGTTGTAACAGAATTAATGTTTCACAACCATGGAAATTAAAGTTTTGTTTTATTCATCAAACAAGCGAGTTACATTGTCTTTAAACAAGAAATACAACATAATTAACTAGTCTTGCATCTTTTATTGTCACTAAAGCCCAAGTCTGCCTATGTGTATCTTGACCAATCCTATTCTTCATTTCCTGAAACACATGTGAAAATAGGTACGTCAGCATAAAAATGCCGGTGAGATACATAGGTTTTGTGAAAATAGGTTTCATGACTTATGTTTGAGAAAATGTTTAGTCATGAACCTTGTTATTTGCTATGTCTTGTAAATCATTTGAAAAACAATAAGATCAGATGATATGTATAAATAAATGTCAGGTTAAATGAATAACCATGTAAAATGAGTTTGTATAAGATAAGTTGTTTGTAAAACAATGTCTTGTGAAAAGTATGTTATTTGTATAAAATGTTATATATCTCAAATTGAAATGATTCAAATAACGCTACGACATGTAATACCATACAAACACTTATATATAGGAAGTACCAGCGGCGTATCCACCATGCTTGTATCATATTACACACGCATCGTTACTTAATCACTTAATCAAACCAAACCAATCAATGTAAGATGTCTATGTTTAAACCAATTGCCAAAAGTATTGAATAATATGTCAAAGTGTTTATGTCAAGATGTAAATCATGTAATGTAAAACAAATGTGATATGTATGGCTAGTGAAATGTATCAACTAAACCATAGGTGAAACGCACAAAACAAAGCATTGAAGTAAAACTTGGTTTAAATCAAAGTTATGTTTTGTGGGAAATGCATGATCAAATGTCAATCATGTTAAAATGTCTATGTCGAAATGTCTATGTCAAATGTCTATGTCAAAATGTCATTGTGTAAACCATGTCAAAATGTCATGTATGGCTAGTGAAATGTATCAACTAAACCATATGCACAAAAGCAAAGTATTGAAGTAAAACTTGGTTTAAATCAATATTATGTCTTTTGTAAATGCATGCTATACTGAATATGAACATTTATGCGGTATTGTTATAATGCATACATCCAAGCCTTGCGACTGTGGCGATAAACCCTTAAACGACTTAAAGGATTATCTGTTCTTCATATCATCGAATTCGGACATTCCTTTCATCCCCTTTCCCTGGGATGTCCGGAACGGGAGTTGTCAATTCCTATGGTACCACTACCTACTAACGAACGGCGTAGCTAATGTTAATGAATGTATTGTCCCATGTAAACAAACCAAATGTCATACCAAAATGTAAGCATGTGAAAACAATGCACTAAGTATGTAATCAAATGAACATACATAGCGTGAAATGTCATGTAAAACGATGTACTAAGTAGGCTTACATAGCATAAAATGTAATGTAAAACGATGTACTAAGTAATGCACACAATGGGCATACATAGCATAAAATGTAATGAAATCATGTACTATGAATGTACTAATAAACATAGCAAGTATATGATGTGAAAGCAGGAAAGCATGAAAGTAACAAGTAGGCACATGTGTTCCACCCCAAAATGTTTGGAAAACAGTAAAAGAGGGGTTCTATGTACTCACTTGAGATTGCTCAGTAGTCCTTGAGTAACAACCAAACAATGCTAGAGATCGCGGATATCAAACGGCACCTAATATAGGTAACTATGTTAATAAACCGGACCTATATCGGAAGATCGGGTAGCATGAGGGTTCGTAAACCAAACGAGTGTGGAGACTCGTGTCATTTGGTTTAACAAAGCCTACATACTAATTGAAACTTAACCTAAGTCTTATCGACCCATTACGACCCGTTTAGGTAGCTTATGCTACTTTAACGCGTCGTTAGCGTGAAACGCATTCGGACCATCTAACTAGCCCTATGACAAGTGTTATATGCCAAAACATGTTACATAATCAGTTATGTGACAAATGTTTAGGTTACATATGCTCAATTACCAATTATACATGAAAAGGGTATTCTGGTAATTTACCTAAGGCATATAAACTACTTAAACGAAGCGACCATAAGGTATAACCTCGGAAGGTTATTCCCTATATACTATGGTCACCTAATGTATTTGGTCGGATCCTAATGATCGACCAAATGGGTCGGGTTCGAAGGTATAAGCGATTTATTAGATCGCTTACCCTACGACCCTAGACAACGTGGTAATCAGTAGGCATAGTCCCAAGGGACTATAACCAACGTGATTACACTCACGTTGCGAAGTTCAAACGAACTTCGCATTGACCATTACTGGTCAACGCAGAAAGTCAAACAAAGTTTGACTTTCAGACTCGAAAGACTCGAAAAGCAATAAAAGAACGAAAGAATACTTACGAAGGGTCCCCGAATGCTAATTTCGATCCGAGAATCTCAGGTATGAAACAATGGTTTCAACTTAGAGTTTCTAAGATCAAAATTCTAGTGATTTTAAAGCATGGGGGATGGGGTATTTATAGTAAAAGGTCCACCGTTAAGATCGTTTCATGGAAAATGTGCCTTAATCGCATCCGTACATGTGTCGGAAACTTGTGGTGGCTAAGAATTGATCCTTATCAGCTGACTAGACAATTTAGAACATGTGGTTGTGGTTAAATCTGCTGCAAACAGGCTGTTAAAACTCTGCATCTGGTCTGAAGAACCCATACGCACCGTAGGGCAAAAACCCATGCGCATCGTAGGGCATAAGTTTGGCAGAATTACACTTTTGGTCCCTGTTATGCAATAAGGTCATTTTTGACACGTTTAAGGCCCGTTAACCCCATTTCAAAGCTCTAAATGAAGTTAAAGTATAGGGAACTTAAAACATGCTCAAAAATATCTCGGATGTCGGTTCGTTTAGCCGTACGGTTGCGATGTTCGGTTAATTACGACGGAATGCGCACAAGCGTGAAAAACGATCCAAATGACACGACGAATGGGTTTTTCTTATGGCGAACACTAAAACATAATATAGTCATGCTTACATAAATTTTTGGATGTCCGGATGTATTCAGAACGTAAGTTACGCGCGAAAATGCAAACTTGTGCACTTTTTGACGCTTTTAGTCCCTGAATGAGCATAAAGTTTATTTTAGCATACCGTACCCCTCAAAGCCTATTTCTAAGCTTTGTAAAGGATATTTAGGGTATGTTTAACTTATGATCAAGTTCTGGAATGTTCGTCACAGTTCAAATTGGCATACTTTCGCAGTTTGTCAAGTTTAGTCCCTGTAAGCGAAATAACTTGTTTTTGCCATACCAAAGCCTTCAAAACTTATTTCTAAGTTATGTAAAGGTTATTTAAGGTATGTTAAGCCTATGTCACTATTCCGGAGTGTTTGTTGCATTAAACTGGTTATATTTACGCATCAGTGCGCGTATAACCTTCCAGAAAGCGATTTAAAGTTTGAAATCGAACAAGAATCGATATGTGCAAATGATACACATATTTATACAAATCCCAAGTATGAAATACAATATTTCATTGGTTTGGTATTTGTTTGATGGCCGTGGAGGCACAGGTGTTACATTTTTCAAGAAAAATTATATTTATTCGAGTTTAAGGTTCATATATGGATGGGTCCTTCATCTTTCACATTTCTAACTTTTACATCCTACTAGTTTATGTTCTTAAACATGAACTAGTATGTCTAGATGATGATCCATCTTGCTTCTACCAACAAACAACATGTAATAATCATAACAACACAAGATCTACATGATTTACACATATATCTTCTCTTTATCCACCCTTTATCTATTATGTTCAAGACTTAGATTATGTTCATTAGTGTTCTTCAACATTTAATCATTCTATCATCTATTAACCACTAAATACAAGAACAAGATGATGTTTTAGAGCACTTACTACTAGCACAAGGCTAGGGGAGAAACAAGGCGTAAAAGTGGTGGATAAAAGAAATATAGGGTGGTCCTTGAGCTTCCGAGTGCACCAAGCTTAGTTGTAGGACTCCTTGCACCTTTGTATGTATGTAGATGGCTTGGATGGAAGCTTGATAGTGGTGATATGGTGGTGATGGTGTTCGGCCGCAAGCAAGGGGAGAAGAAGAAGAAGAGGGTGTTTGTTGGTGGGTATTTGATGAGAGAAGGTGATTATCCAAGGAGCTTATTTATAAACCACTTCCACCATTATCCAACATGTATTGTGCTTCTAGATATCCAACATCCACAAATAAAAAATAATGAAAGAATTGTGGGGTGTGTCCCCACTCCACAAACCGGTTCGAAGGGGGGGGGGGGGAATGGGGTTGGGATGTAATGTTATAGTTTTAATCTAGTTAGATTATAAAGGTTAAGTTAGTGTATTAGTTTGTGTTATACAATATAAGGTGTGTTAGGGTGTTCGGGGACCCTAACTAGCTCAGAAAAGTAAAAACAATGTTTTTGGCAATATTTTTATGTTCCGGGTAAAGTCCGGTTGTTCGGTTGGATGTTGATCCGTTAAAGTGCTAAATAAAGCTTTAAAGTGTCTTTTATATTGTTTTTAGTAACACCTTAAATTCCCAATACTTTGGAAAGTGTCTAGGGCTATTTTACCAAGTTTTTGCACTTTACTAGCATTATTAAATGCTGAATTTTGCTTATTTAGTGCAGAATTCTGCACTTAAAGTGTGTTTTAGGCACTTCCCGGCACTATAACTATCACCTAGTGACGCAGTTTAATGATCCTCACCTCCCTACACTCCCTACCAGTGTAGTACTCTATCTCCGGCTCATACTGGCCTCAAAACATTGTCTGTCTATATGCTGGTATTGTCAGCATGTTTTCTGGGTTATCCGCTCAGTGTGCTAACTGTGCCTTGTGCATCAAGTTTGTCACTAAGGTTTGTATGAAATAAATGGAGTGACAGCATAAAATGTGATGCATATGTATGTATGTAACAGAATTCAGTAAGCAGTTTAATCACAGTTATAATCAAGCACAGTCATCAAGCACAAATTAAGAATTAATTAATTGTACGGATACCTATAAATGTGAGGGTTGTCATAATGCGGGCATGGAGTCAAAGTCAGGGTGGGCATTGATGGTTATACGAACATTATGAATACGAGGGTTTACAAATACATGGTTTCACGAACATAATACGTTAAAAATACAAAGTTTCCATATACTTGACAAGAAAATAATTTCTAAATTCGTTTTCTCAATAATATTTTACAAACCGGTTATTCAAAAGATTATTTCAAATCTTTTACAAACAAACTATAAACTCGCTCAACTTTATGTTGACTTTTTCGCTTGTTTCTTTCTCAGGTTACTTTTCAGAAACTATGGCACGGTTGGAATAAGAGAACCATGTGGAGTCGAGTACTTAGTGGCGTTCAAATTTCTAGAAGTCTTAGCTTATTTTGCTTCCGCTGTGCAATGAAGATACCAGTCCAGTCACGCCAGCTCTGATAAATTCGGGGTGTGACAGATTGGTATCAGAGCTATAGGTTACAGCGAATAAGGTTTTCTGTAGGAATACCTAGGCTCTAACCTCACTTTTCTCTGGGACTAAGACTATTAAGACGTTAAATACATACAGAACGCCTAATACTCGAATGTGGTCTCCAACCGTTATCGAAAAACAAACAGTCAAAATTTTGTTTTCAAACATACGCTGTTGTGGTGTTTCATACACGGTGCATAAAACAACTACATACAGTACACAAAACTCTGAGAATTTAGGAAACATGCATTTAAGACCTTCGGAAACTTATGTTGAAGTTCATTAAAGGTCATCACGTAGGAACCGCGAATATTAACTCGGGCACGCTCGATTATCCATATTGTCTATGATATTTTAACTTCCCGAGCAGGCAGCCTACGCATAATGAAACGCTAGTGCACGAGAATACATGAAACTCAAATTTTACGTCAACGGATGTCAGAGTACATCACATTCTACGCGGCACGAAATGCTAGTGCACAGGTATACGTGAAACTTAAGCTATACGTCAACGGAGGTTGAAGTACGCCACATACGACTTCCGAGGTGAAGTCACCGAGAAGACACTATGGAGCATTTCAGCGATGATGTTAATCCTGTCAGCACGAAAACTATCGATCAGGAAGCGGCGGTTTGGCACGCGGTCCTGCAACGACACGAATCACGCCAAGGAGAAGACGCATGTCTTCGCATTCCCCCTTTCTCATTAATGACGAATACGCTATGTTCGACATTCCATGGTAATGTCACCTAACAACCGGTCATCACACTCAACCCCAGGTAGAGTCCTCAAATTTCTTTTATTGAAAATTTCGAATTTCACATTTACTGAGTAGATTTTCGTATCTCTACTCCTCTTAATGGTCATTGCATCACAATAACTTCTTACACTACAGCGAATACTCATTTGCTTCATTTCTTGAAAAATTCATATGTTACGCATGCATCGTTTGTTGAGCATGTGGTTTCGTTTCAAATAAGCATTTTATCAAAGTTCAAGTATTGTTTCGCTAAGCCTAATTATTGATTTGTGATTCGAATGACTCGCATTATTGTAATTGTTGGCTTCTTTGTTATCAAGTCAACACATTTTCTTGAAATTTCTTTTCTTTTCAAATACATACATGGTTTTCGTTGTGACCATGCCAAAAGTTTTCTTGTCAATACATGTATTTATTGTCGGCTTGCGCCGAAACCAAGTTCAATTGTTTGAACTTGTCCATTACACGTATTCAATCCAAGACACCATATGATGTATTGAACACATCATACTCAGATTCGTTTTAACAAGCGTTTCATTTGTTCCTAGTCGTAGTAGACTTGTTTGGTCTATGACTCCATTAAGTCGTTTGTTGATTTCGACACCATGTGATGGTGATTTTCATTAAGTTGAGGCTTGCGCTAATCTCGTTTACGCATCTCATGCACGAATTAAATTATCTATTTATTGATTTGCTTTAAATCCGCTTTGATTATCATATTAAAGCTGTCTTAGCACAATCGTGTGTTAAGACAGTGGTACACAAATTTATTTCTATATTCCAGTGACCTATTAACGGTTCTTTCATTATCGATCGAATGTTTTGCGAAATTCATTGCGTCTTCATCTTCGATCGAAAACATTATTTCTTTCATGTTCCATTTTCAATTGAAAATCATATGATGTCATTTGAAATAAACTTTCAGATTTACTTTATTGCGTTTTCATTTGACTTCAAACACGGCGAATTTGTTTAATCACCGAAATTAATGAATTATTTAAATCACTACGACACCTTGTGGTGTCAGTACAAACTTGTAGCTTGGGCTAATCATGATTGAGCGTTTCATGAAAAACACAGGTGATACTTGTTCGATCACCCCTATTATTGAATTGTTTCATTCATTGCGGCACCTTGGGGCGTCGGTATAACTTGCAGCTTGTGCTGATCACGATCGAGCGTTTCATGCAAACTAGTACATTTGAGATTGTTGATTCTAAGTTCATCCAGTGGATGTTATTGCTTCTAGAACTCATTTACTCATTGTAAACGTTATATGGAATTCGATTGGTCGAAGTTCCGGTTCATTGTTGGATCCCTGTTGACTTGGTCACGTTAGTGATGGTATCTATACATCTTGTTTCCTTTAACATCAACTTTTGAAACACATTTCTTTTAAACTGTTGGGTTCTTATTGTTGAGGAATGTCCTTGAATTCGCATGATTCGAATAAGTCTTGTTTCGATTAAGCGGTCATTCACTTTGTTATTATTTGGACTTACCTGCGAACAACACAATTCTGAGGAGATAACATAGTCTAAATTTCGAGGACGAAATTTCTGTAATAGGGGGAGAATGTGACAACCGGTGATTTACGACTCTTAATTACGTGATTAACAGATGATTAACGCAATAATAAATAGTGTTTACAGTGCAAATTAACTTAATTAGGCCTTTGGAGTGCCTAGGAACGTTTATCCGACTTTACAGTACGCGTATGAAGAGTCGGGTGGAATCTGCGGAACATCAAACGACAACGAACTGATACCGTATGAAATACTGACAAAGCCGAAAAATACGGGTTTTCTACGAGTATTTTATATTCATGAGTTTTATTTTTTGAATTTATTTGGGCTTCCGTGCGACACAAACGCAAACGTGAACTAAAAACGCGATAGGAGGAAACGCATCGGCAATGAAACGGAAGCGACGGAGACGCCTGTCACCTTCGAAACTTACATTTTACGCTATATTTAGCTCCGTAATAAAGTTTTAGTAACTACAGTCGAAACCAGATCGAAAAACGGATTAAAAACGATACACGAAGCATTTTACGCGCTTTTTACGCAACCGATGACTAAACGCACAAACAACGACTACCGATCGTATTTTATGTATTTTAATACTAAATTTATCTTTTGACGTTAAACGGAGTTCGGTTTTTACAACGGGTCTCGTAGGAATTACGGGCCACTTACAGATGAGATGGGCTTCTGGGCCCTGGGCCCAAGCCCAAAACCCACAAGCCTAAACCTGCACATAATATATCAAATCTTTTCCTTAAGAATCTTATCAAGATCTTATAAACATCTACTAAATCTCAACAAGATCTACTCAATCTCTAACAAATCTACTAAATCTCTACAAAAATCTTTCCAAAATCTCTTCAAGATCTTTAAAAGATATTGTCTCAAAAGTTGAAGCATTTGCAATCTATGAATCCCTTACCTGATTTTCACCATCCCCATACTCTCTCAAATTCTCTCATTTGCAGACTTATCAAAACCCCATTCCCCCTCATCTTCTCTAAATACAAACAAATGAAAATAGAATTCCCACTTCAAATCACAATCACAAACAACATCTACACTCTCCCTCTCGATCTACTGTGCACGATGACCGGAGCCAAAACCGGCGTGGATGCCGGTGGTTTTTCAGGCGAGGCACCCCCCATCCGATAACACCCACACACTCCTGAATATCCCCCCCCCCTTTTCTGTTCGATCTGTCAAATCGGACCCCCACCACCATCGTTGGGTGGTGGTGATGAGCGATGGCTGGTTCAAGAGAGGCCGAGGGGAGAGAGTGAAGCGAGACAGAGAAAGAGAGGCCGAGGAGAGAGAGCGGCGGAGATAGAGCAGCGCCGCCGCTCACGGCGGTGGCAGTGGCAGATGACAGCGGTGGCATGGTGGTGCACCGTCTTTCCGACGTTCCCGACGACAGCAAACACATGACCCCGGTAAGTAGATCTTGGCCTAAATCATGAGTTGTGACACAGATCGGTTACATTTTGGTTCTATTTTGGTCTTTAGGGGTTCGGGGGATGGCTGTCGCGAGGTGTTGGCTGACAACAGTGGGGGTGGTTAGCAGCGGTGATGGACGGCGGGTGCCGTCGGAACTCCGGTCATTGTTTTGGGGAACAATCTGGGGGTTGGGATGATTGTTTTCAACTTCGAGTTCAGGCTCACTCGATTCAAACTCAGTCCAAGTTCGGTTCAGTCGGGGCTCGGGTCGGAAAGTAAACTCAGTCAGCATCCGGGTTCGGTCAACTGTGGTCAACGGATAGCTCGGTTCAAGGTTCAAGTTCAGTCAACGAAAGTCAGATTTGGTTGTTTAACTCGGTTGAGTCAACTCAGTGTTCGGGTTAACTCGGTGTGGTTCGACTCGGTTAAACTCAACTCAGCCGGTCAACTTCCAATCAACAGTTAAATCTGGTCAAACGGTCAAACCGAGTCAACTCAGTTGACTCAGTCAACTCAGTCTATGGATCGACGCGAAGAGCGGTAAAGTTTTAACGGTGTGAATTATTTCGTTATTTTATATATCTGTTTATTTTTCGTGGAAACGAGCTCTTGGATCGCACACATAAGTGAAACCGTTTGAAATTTAGTTGGATTAGTTTATTATCTTGTTCGTCTAACTCGAGTTTACACATATATTGTTGTATAAATTGTTGAATTTTGATAAAATAACGACAACTTGTGTTGTCGGGGGCGTCCAAAAACAGAGGAAACTCTGCCCGTTTTTCGAGAAAAATCCGAAAAAACAAAACATGTTTTATTGAAAAGCGACTTTTATGAGAACCAATATAAATGTGTATATTACTTCAACGACATGTTATAACATACAAGAGCGACGATAACACATTCTTTTACAAAAATAAATATAGTTTTCATGTTTATTTCAGATATCGAACAAACAAATACTCTTTATAGAAATAAATATACTTATATATTTATTTCAGATGTCAAGCAAACGAAGAGTTTTTATAAAAATAAATATAGATTATATATTTATTTCAAGCGTGAAACGACTCGTGTTCTTTTATAAAATAAATATAACTTTTATATTTATTTCAAACGCCTAAACGGCATATACATATGTTTTGGCAAATATATACAAGACGCAATATATATAATACAAGTTTATTATTTTCATACGATTACTCGATACATACACGTACGATATCTCGAGACGACTAACGCGCTTTTAACAATATATTTATGTATTTCTATATAAATATTTATATTATTTTAAATCTCTCGAGAATTAAGTCTTTTCAAGACTTATTAGTTATCACCGACAATAGACAAAACTTAACAAGTATAACTTAATCATTTTTTTAACAACTTATCGTCGAATCGTTCAGTTAACGATTCGGTAGATCTCGATGACACGTAGTTTAATTACTGCGTTTATTTAGAAACTTATAAGATATTATGTGTTAGGAATATTGTAGAATGCACGCTAGCGAGTCAAGTCTTGGAAACGACATCACGAAGTCGTAATTAGCTAGCTTTGCACAAGGAAATTCAGGTGAATTCATAACCCCATCTTCTTACGGTTTTACATTTTTATAAATGTTTTCGGGGTGGAAAGACATGCACGTTTTGTAGAAAACACACAAAGTTTTCGATGAACAAAGACTGCATATTTTAGAGAAAGCACGTTTTGCAAGAACATACAAAGTTTTTGAACGAACGAAAACTCATATTTCTAAATCATGTTACGAATGGATTTCGAGGAACTCAAATGGTTTACGAGTGGATTATACTAAATATACCGGTTTTTACAAAACAAATGCGTATTATCGAAATGTGAATGATTTTCATGACTAGGGATGGGATCGTCTATTGATAATATAGAGAGACTGGGGAGTTGGCCTTAGAGGCTGGGGAGGTTCAGCCTTAGAGGCTGGGGTAAAATACATGTTACAATTATTACAGACATTTTATACATGGTATGGTTAGCTTAAGGAGGGTTTACTGCTAGATCATGTGAATGGGTAGGCTATTTTCTTAAGACCATTAATCCTTGTATAAGGACCGAGGGACATGAGTGATAGATCTATTGGGTGTTGCGAGCCCCACCCATGGGCCTGCGAGTGGCTGCATGTGGTGACTATGTCGTTCCGTCGGAGGGGCCGGTACGAAATACGCATACAGGTTTGAGTACTTCCTGCACCATTTCACACATACCAGTGGCTTTGCAACCTATTGGTGATCTCTTTTCCTTATTGCTACATACCAGGGACATACATACTTACAGAAATACTTGATTTATACAAATTAAATACCATGTTTTATACAAATTCAAAGCATAGGAGTATGCGGGCATGGATTCAAATTCAGGGTGGGCATTGACGGTTATACGAACATTACGAATATGAGGGTTTACAAATACATGGTTTCACGAACATAATGCGTTACAAATACAAAGTTTCCATATACTTGACAAGAAAATGATTCCTAAATTTGTTTTCTCAATAATATTTTACAAACCGGTTATTCAAAAGATTATTTCAAATCTTTTACAAACAAACTATGAACTCGCTCAACTATATGTTGACTTTTTCGCATGTTTCTTTCTCAGGTTACTTTTCAGAAACTATGGCACGGTTGGAATAAGAGAACCATGTGGAGTCGAGTACTTAGTGGCATTCAAATTTCTAGAAGTCTTAGCTTATTTTGCTTCCGTTGTGCAATGAAGATACCAGTCCAGTCACGCCAGCTCTGATAAATTCGGGGTGTGACACAAAAAGGGTATTTTGGTCATTTTCCTAAGGCATATAAACTACCTATCATACAACTAACTAAACGAAGTGACCATAAGGTATAACCTCGGAAGGTTATTCCCTATACAACTATGGTCACAATACATGTTTGGTCAGATCCTAATGATCGACCAAACGGGTCGGGTTCGGAAGTCTAAGCGGTTGTTTAGACCGCTTATCTTATGACCCTATATAAGCACTATCCTAAAAGTGACAAGTTAAACATGTTAAAACATGTTTAACTAAGTTAGAAAACAGGTTTGATAGCAAAACAAACGGTTTTGATACCCAAGAATAGTTTGGTTGCAAAATACGCATAAGCACCTATTTTAACCGAAACTACGACTCGTCACTACGCCTAATTAACGTGGTAATCAGTAGGTATAGTCATAAGGGACTATAACCATCGTGATTACGCTCACGTTGCAAAGTTCAAACGAACTTTGTGTAGACCAAAGACTGGTCAATGTAGAAAGTCAAACACTGTTTGACTTTTACGCTTGAAAAACGATAACAAGCATGAAAGAAACTTACAAAAGGTCCAAGCAAGGAAGATTTGAACTCAAACTTTCTCAGGTATGAAGCTTCACAAGAAGAGCTTCAACTTAGAAAAGGAGATTGAGATTCAAATGTGAGGAATGAAGGAAATTCAAGTGGGTATTTATAGAATTTCAAGAACCATTAGGATTGTTTCTCGTAAATTGTGCTTCAATCTAGACCTTACATGTGTGCCCACTGATTTAGAATACTATGGGTGCCCCAAAACCATCAAACGGTATTGAGAAAGTTACACAAAAGACCCCCAAGTTCAACCCCATTGCTAAAAATGAGTTTTCTGCCCAGATGAGGGGGTGGTGTGCCGCTATGTGACATTTGTGCTTGTAATCATTGTATAAACCATAATTAGTTCAGTTATCAATAAAACAATGTTATTTGATCCCAATTTTTGTTTGTTTATGTTTGACATTTTTCATGTTTTGATTTTTGTTCAATTTCAAACTCTATATCGCTTTCTGGAGAGTTATACGCAAACCGATGCGTAAACATAATCAGCTTAATGCGGCAAACACTCCGGAACATCAATTTATGCTTAACATACCTTAAATAACCTTTACATAACTTAGAAATAAGTTTTGAAGGCTTTGGTATGGCAAAATCAAGTCTATTCGCTTACAGGGACTAATTTCGACAAACTGCGAAAGTATGCCGATTCGTACTATAATGAACATTCCGGAATTTGATCATAAGTTAAACATAACCCCTTTGTTTATAAAGAAAACAAAACTTTAAATACCATGGTTGTGAAACAATAATTCTGTTGCTCGACTCCCCGAAGTTACCGCCGCGGTTTGTTGTTTTACGCGGTCGGGGTGTGACACGCCACCACAAAACCATTAGATTGTGGTGCGACGCCACAGGTCCCCAGATCCAGAAACTTTCGAATATTGACAGTTTTGGTCCCTGCAACACTTTTAAGCCATTTTTATGCGTTTAAACACCGTTAACCCATTTTCAAGGCTCTACAAGGATGTTAAAGCATAGGGAACATGAAACATGCTCAAAAACATCTCGGATGTTGGTTGTACGATTGCGTTGTTCGGTTAATTACGAAGGGAGTCGTAACGGACGCGAAATCGATCCAAATTATGCGACGAGTGAAATTCTAACATTCCAAACACTAAAATAAAATATTTTAATGATTACAAAAATTTTTGGATGTCCGGATATATTCAGAATGTAAGTTATGCGCGTAAATGCAAACTTACGCAATTTTTGACGCTTTTAGTCCCTATTGATTAAGTAAGCATATTTTCGCATAACGAACCCCTCAAAGCCAATTTCTAAGCTATGTAAAGGATATTTAGGGTATGTTTAGCTTTTGATCAAGTTCCGGAATGTTCGTTACTATACGAATCAGTAGACTTTCGCAGTTTGACGCAATAGTCCCTGAGAGTGAATAAACTTGTTTTTGACACACCAAAGCTCAAACCCTATTTATGGGTTATATAAAAGTTATTTAAGGTATGTTAAGCCTATTTCACTATTCCGGAGTGTTTGCCGCATTAAACTGATTACGTTTACGCATCAGTTCGCGCATAACTTTCCAGAAAGCGATTTAAAGCTTGAAAATGAACTAGAATCAAAACGTGAAATTGTAAAACACAAATAAACAAATTTTGAGACCAAAACACATTGTTTCTTTGATAAAAGATAGTGTCCTACATCATGTGGTGTTTATGGAGTACAAGTGTCACAGTTATTACCGTTGCTTTATCAAAAACTTCTCCAAGATTGCAATTCCTCTCACTGCTCTAACTCAGAAGAATAAACCCTTTGAATGGGGATCTAAACAAGAAGAAGCATTTCAGACCTTGAAACAAAAACTTTGTGATGCGCCTATTCTATCTTTACCTGAGGGTGACGATGATTTTGTCGTGTATTGCGATGCATCAAATTTGGGTCTTGGCTGTGTTCTTATGCAAAGAAACAAAGTCATAGCTTATGCATCGAGACAACTGAAGATACACGAGAATAACTACACGACTCATGATCTTGAGTTAGGTGCAGTAGTTTTTGCTCTCAAAATCTGGAGACACTACTTGTATGGTACAAAATGTGGGGTTTTCACTTACCACAAAAGTCTTCAGCATATTTTCAGTTAGAAGGAACTTAATATGAGGCAACGACGTTGGGTTGAACTTTTAAATGACTATGACTGCAAAATTCGCTATCATCCTGGTAAAGCGAATCTCGTGGCTATGCATTGAGTCGTAAAGAACGTGTCAAGCTTCATTGTGTTTAGGTTTGATCTGATATTCAAACCCGCATTTCTCAGGCTCAACATACTTGTGTTACACAAGACTTGATGGATAAGGAATTACAATATCTCATTAAGCCTGATCTTGAACTGAAGGGCAATGGATTGTATTATTTCATGGATCGTTTCTAGGTCCCAAGTCAAGACAATCTTCGCACCTTGCTAATGGATGAAGCTCATAAGTCTCATTATTCTATTCATCATGGTGTAGATAAAATGTATAAGGATCTTCGAACCCAGTATTGGTGGCCCGATATGAAGAAAGACATTGCCTTATATGTATCCAAATGCCTTACTTGTCTTAAGGTTAAGGCTGAACATCAACATCCCTCGGGATTATTGGAGCAACCAGAGATTCCAGTTTGGAAATAGGAAAACATTGCTATAGATCTTATTACCAAACTTCCACACACTAAAAGAGGTCATGACGCTATCTGGGTAGTTGTTGATCGTCTTACAAAGTCAGCATATTTCTTGCCAATCTGTGAGGATCTATCTGCCGACAAGCTAGCTAAAATCTATGTGGATGAGATTGTATCCCATCATGGCGTTCCTTTGAACATTATTTTTGATAGAGATGCTCGATTCTCGTCTCGCTTTGGAGAACCATGCAATCTGCAATGGGAACCCAACTTAATTTGAGCACAGCTTATCATCCGCAATCCGATGTTCAATTTGAAAGAACAATCCAGACATTGGAGGATATGCTTAGAGCTTGTGTGATCGATTTTGGTGGTAGTTGGGATTCGTATCTTCCATTTATTGAATTCTCCTACAACAATAGTTATCACTCCAGCATCAACATGGCTCCTTTCGAAGCTTTATATGGTCGAAAATGTCATTCACCAATCTGCTGGAATGAGATCGGTGAAGCTCAGCTTACTGGACCTGAGCTCATTCTAGAGACTACAGATAAGGTTAAGAAAGTTCGCGATAACCTTCAGACAGCTAGAAGCCGTCAAAAGAGTTACGCGGAAAAACGAAGCAAGCCTCTGGAATTTCAAGTCGGTGATCACGTCTTACTTAAGGTTTCACCTTGGAAAGGTGTGATCAGATTTGGAAAGACAGGAAAAGTTGCACCTAGATTTGTTGGACCATTCAGGATCGTCGAAATAATCAGAAAAGTGGCCTACAGATTAGAGTTACCTCCTGAACATAGAAATGTTCATCCAACCTTCCACGTGTCCAATCTTAAAAAGTGTCTGGCTGATGAAAACTCCACATACCGCTTGATGAAATTCATGTTGATGACACGATGCATTTTGTTGAGAAACCTGTGGAAATCATGGAACGTGAAGTCAAATGGCTCAAGCGCAAACCTATTGTCAAAGTTTGCTGGGAATCTAAACGTGGACCAGAATTTACTTGGGAACGTGAAGATCAAATGAAGGCGAAATATCCACATCTATTCTCACAAGTTTCCTCAAAATAAATTTTGGGACGAAATTTCCTCAAGCAGGGGAGACTGTGACATCTGTGCTTGTAATCATTGTATTAACTCTAAATAGTTCATTTACCAATAAAAAAATGTGATTTGACCCCAATGTTTGTTCATTTATGTTTGACATTTTACATGTTTTGATTTTTGTTCGATTTCAAACTCTAAATCGCTTTCTTGAGAGTTATACGCAAACTGATGCGTAAACATAATTAGTTTAACACGACAAACACTTTGGAACATCAACATATGCTTAACATACCTTAAATAACCTTTACATAACTTATAAATAAGTTTTGAAGGGTTTGGTATGGCAAAATCAAGTTTATTCAATCATAGTGACTAATTGTGACAAACTGCGTAAGTATGCTGATTCTTATAGTAACAAACATTCCGGAACTTGATCATAAGCTAAACATACCATAAATATCCTTTACATATCTTAGAAATAGGCTTTGAGGGGTTCGGTATGCTAAAATAAACTTATTGATCAATCAGGGACTAAAAGCATCAAAAAGTGCATAAGTTTGCATTTACGCGCATATCTTACGTTCTGATTATATCCGGACATCCAAAATTTTTGTAATCATTAAAATATTTTAATGTAGTGTTTGGAATGCTAAAATTTCATTCGTCACTTAATTTGGATTGTTTTCGCGTCCGTTCGTGTTTCATCGTAATTAACCGAATAACGCAATCGTACGACCAAACGAACCGACATCCGAGATGATTTCAAGCATGTTTCAAGTCCCCTACGCTTTAACATCCTTGTAGAGCCTTGAAAATGGGTTAAAGGGGTTTAAACGCGTCGAAAATGGGATAAACATGCTGCAAGGACCATTTTTGTCAGTTTTTGAAACTTTCTGGACCTGGGGAGTGGTGGCGTCGCACGACAGGGTGCCCCCCCTTTGCCGTGGTGGCACGCGACGGGTTCATTTTGACATAAATCCTTTTTTCAGCAACCAGCTTGAATTTGAGGGTCTTTTATGCAACTTTCTCAATACTATGAACTGGTTTTGGAGCTCTCATTGTATATAAAACCATGTTTCACATGTGTATGGCTAGGATTGAACCTTGATTCTTGCAAAAACACTTGGAATGATCTTGGTGATCCTAACTTCCTATAAATAGAAGTGGGTTCTTCACTTCATTCCTCACACTTGATTCAAAATCTGCTCTAAGTTGGAGTTTTATACTTCATACCTAAGTAATTTGAATCAAATCTTCATTGCTTGGACCTTTTGTAAGCTTCTTTCATGCTTTTTATGCTTTTCAAGCATGAAAGTCAAACAGTGTTTGACTTTCTGCTTTGACCATGAATTGGTCAACACAAAGTTCGTTTGAAATTTGCAACGTGAGCGTAATCACAATGGTTATAGTCCTTTGTGACTATACCTACTGATTACCACGTTGATTAGTCGAAGTGACGAGTCAAAGTTTGGTCAAAATACGTGTTTATGCGTATTTTGCAACGAAGCTATTTTCGGGTATCAAAACACTTTGTTTTGATATCAAACTTGTTTTCTAACTTAGTTAAACATGTTTTAACATGTTTAACTCGTCACTTTTAGTCTAGTGCTTGTTTAGGGTCGTAAGTCAAGCGGTCTTGACAACCGCTTAGACTTTCGAACCCGACCCGTTTGGTCGATCGTTAGGATCTGACCAAACATATTTTTTGACCATAGTTGTATAGGGAATAACCTTCCGAGATTATACCTTATGGTCACTTCGTTTAGTTAGTTGTATAATAGGTAGTTTATATGCCTTAGGAAAATGACCAAAATGCCCTTTTTGCGCATAATTTCATTTTAAGCATATGTAACTTAAATTTAGACATCTAAACTGATTAGGCGTTAATATTAGACATGTTAAGGAATATAATACTTGTCATAGGGCTAGTTAGGAGGTCCGAACGCGTTTTGCGCAAATGACGTGTTAAAGTAGCGTAGACTACCTTAACGAGTCGTAACGGGTCATAAGCACTTAGGTTAGGTTCCGATTTAGAATGTAGGCTTTATTAAACCATATCACATGAGTTCCAATACTCATTTGGTTTACAAAACCTCATTCTATCCGATCTTCTGATTTAGGTCCGGTTTATTAACGTAGTTACTTATATTTAGGTGCCGATTGATTCCGTGATCCTTCTAGCATTGTTTGATTGTTATTCAAGACTACTAAGCAATATCAAGTGAGTACATAGTCCCCTCTTTTACTATTTTCAAATATTTTGGGGTGAAACACATGTGCCTACTTGTTACTTTCGTGTTTTTCATGCTTTCATGACATATACATGCTATGTTCATTAGTACGCATATAGTACATGATTTCATTTATGCTTTGCTATGTATGTTGATTGAGCATGCTAGCACATTGATTTCATAAACACATTTGTTTCATATGTTTAATCAACATATGCACACATTGATTTACATTACATTTTTGCTATGTATGTTCATTTAGCATACTTAGTACATTGTTTTCACATAACATGCTTACATTTGGTATGACATTTGGTTTGCTTAACGGGTCAAAAATACATTCATTAACATTGATCACGCCGCTCGGTAGTATGTAGTGGTACCATAGGAATTGACAACTCCCATCCCTGGAATCCTAGGTTTGTTTGGATGTAAGGGATGACTGAATCCGATATACATAATTGATAAACCTTTAACTTGTTTAGGGTTTGTCCTTCAGTCGCAAGGCTTGAATGTATGCGATAAACAATACCGCATAAATGTTTGTATCAGTAAAGCATTGATTTTGCAACACATAACTTTTGACTTAAACTATGATTTATTCAAATACATTGTTTTGTACATTTTACCTATGGAGTTGAGTAATACTTTTATTCACCATACATTTCATTTGATTACACATAAACGTTATACATATAGTTTGAGTAGTTACTTTTACTTACCATACATAACATTTGATTATACAAGACATGGTTTACATTTAACAATTGGACATTAATTATACATAAACATTTTGACATTTATTTAAACAAGACATTTTGATGGTTATTGATAAATGATCTACGTAACGAGGCGATGTGTAATATGATAAAAGCATGGTGGATACGCCGCTGGTACTTCCTATATATAAGTGCTTTTATGATATTACATATCGTAGCGTTATTTAAATCATTTCAACAAAGACATGATATATTTTATTCAAACGACATATTTACACAAGATCTTGTTTTACAAACGACATAACTTATACAAATGCATTGTTACTTGGTTATTTATTTAACCAAGCAATATTCTTTTATATATCATCTGATTTTCTTATCTCTTTTTCGTATGATTTATAAAAGAAAACATTTTCTTAAGGTTCATGACTACTATTTGTCAAACATTTCTTTTAACTACAAGTCATGAATTCTACATCAACAAAACCTATGTATCTCACAAGCATTTTTATGCTGATGTACATATTTTCACATGTGTTTTCAGGAGCTGATGCATAGGGTTGTTCGTGACACACTTAGGTGGACTCAGGCCTTAGTGAGAATAAAAAATGCATGACTAGTTTAACTTATGTTATGTTTCCTTTGTTTTAAGACAATGTTATCTCTTTTATATAAATAAAACGAAACTTTAAATACCTTGGTTGTGAAACAATAATTTGGTTGCTCCACTCCCCGATGTTTCCGCCGCGGTTTGTTATTTTACGCGGTCGGGGTGTGACATGAACGGCTACGATTGCAAGATTCGCTACCATCCTGGTAAGGCGAATGTCGTATCTGATGCGCTAAGTCGAAAAGAATGCGTCAAGCTTCATTGTGTTCAAGTTCGATCTGATATTCAAACCCACATCTCTCAAGCTCAACGTACTTGTGTTACACAAGGCATGATGGGTAAGGAATTACCACATCATCTTGAGCTTCAACTTGAAACAAAGCACAATGGATTACTCTTCTACATGAACCGTTTATGGATTCCAAGTCAAGACAATCTCCGTACCATATTGATAGATGAAGCTCATAAGTCTCGTTATTCAATTCATCCTGGTGCAGACAAAATGTATAAATATCTTCAAACCCAGAATTGGTGGCCGAGAATGAAGAAAGACATTGCCTTATATGTATCCAAATACCTTACTTGTCTCAAGGTTAAGGCAAAACATCAACATCCCTCTGGATTATTGGAGCAACCAGAGATACCAGTTTGGAAATGGGAAAACATTGCTATGGACCTCATTACCAAACTACCGCGCACTAATAGAGGTCATGATGCCATTTGGGTAGTCGTTGATCGTCTTACAAAATCAGCACACTTCTTGCCAATCCGTGAGGATCTATTTGCTTACAAACTTGCCAAGATCTATGTAGATGAGATTGTATCCCGACATGGTGTTCCTTTGAACATCATATCTAACCGAGATGCTCGATTCTGATCTCACTTTTGGAGACCCATGCAATCTGCTATGGGAACCCAACTCAATTTGAGCACAGCTTATCTTCCACAAAGGGATGGACAATCTGAAAGAACAATCCAGACACTGGAGGATATTCTTAGAGCTTGTGTGATCGATTTTGGTGGTAGATGGGATTCGCATCTACCATTGATCGAATTCTCCTATAACAATAGTTATCACTCCAGCATCAACATGGCTCCTTTCGAAACTTTATACGGTCGAAAATATTGTTCACCAGTCTGCTGGAATGAGATTGGTGAAGCTCAGCTCACCTAACCTGAACTCATTCTGGAGACTACAGACAAAGTCAAGAAAATTCGCGATAACCCCTTAACAGCTAGAAGCCATCAAAAGAGTTACGCGGATAGACGACACAAGCCCTTGGAATTCCAAGTCAGTGATCACGTCCTTCTCAAGGTATCCCTTTGGAAAGGTGTGGTTAGATTTGGAAAGAAAGGAAAACTTGCACCACAATATGTTGGACCATTCAAAATCGTTGAAAGAATCAGAAAAGTAGCTTACAGACTTGAGCTGCCTCCTGAACTTGGAAATGTTCATCCAACTTTCCACATATCCAATCTTAAAAAGTGTTTGGCTGATGAAAACCTCCACATTTCCCTTTATGAAATCCGTGTCGACAACACGATGCACTTCGTTGAGAAACCTGTGGAAATATTGGACCGTGAAATTAACAAACTCAAGCATAAGCACATACCGATAGTCATAGTCAAAGTTTGCTAGGAATCCAAACGTGGCCCAAAATTTACTCGGGAACGAGAGGATCAAATGAAGGTGAAATATCCACATCTTTTCTCACAAGTTTCCTCTAAATAAATTTCGGGACGAAATTTCCTAAAGTAGGTGAGACTGTGACATTTGTGTATTTCAATCATTGTACATTTCCGAACAATTTTGTATTTAATGAAATATGGTGTTTTAATTCCAAGATTTGTTTAATTATTTATGACATTTGTACGTTTTCAATCCTTGTTCAATTTTGAACCCTCAAAGCTTTCCTGGAAGTTATACGTAAACTGTTACGCAAACGTAATCAGTTTAACGCAACGTACACTCTGGAACAATGACATAAGCTAAGAATACCCTAAATACCCTTTACATAACTTAGAAATAAGTTTTGAAGGGTTCGGTATGGCAAAAACATGTTTATTCGAACTTAAGAACTATTTGTGACAAACTGCGAAATGAACGTCAGTGAGCGCCCGGATAATATTAAAATCCTAAAAAAAATATTTTGTATTGATTAAAATTCTACTTTTAATCATGTTCGTAATGAAAAATAAATTAAAACGCTTAAAAACGTTATTTTTCGAGTTTAAGCGCGTATTGAGCAACACAGTGCGTATACTACGAAACACGGACAACGCAGCCAGTCAAGGCAACTGATATTTATTTCAGTAATAATTTGATAAGTTTATTTTTATAGAGTGATAAAAATAATTTAAAACGCCTTAAAACAGGAATAAAACGCTAGTTAAAATACCCGGTAATCAGTAAAATACCAGTTTAAAGCCTATGTTATATATATGTTATATGTGTACTCGTGTATGTAGGAGAGAGAAAATACAAATGTGGTGTCACACCCTGACTTTTGCGGAAGCGTGATTATGTGTGACTTGCTTAATATCATTGCATTCAATCATAACAACAACTATATGATAAAACCGAAGATGTTCATCCATTAAATAAGTTTAAAAACATAACAACATTGTCTTGAAACATAGAATTCAAATTCGAGTACAAACCATGCAACTTGTTGTTAGAGTTCACAAGGACTTGACAAAAGGCATTAATGTGACACTTGTGTCGCTGTGACCATCAAACAAATACCAAACCAATGAAATATTGTATTTCATACTTGGGATTTGTACAAATATGTGTATCATTTGCACATATCAATTCTTGTTCGATTTCAAACTCTATATCGCTTTCTGGAGAGTTATACGCAAACTGGTGCGTAAACGTAACCAGTTTAATACGAAAAATACTCCGGAACATCAACATATACTTAACATACCTTAAATAACCTTTACATAACTTAGAAATAAGTTTTGAAGGCTTTGGTATGGCAAAAACAAGTTAATTCGCTTACAGGGGCTAAACTTGACAAACTGCAAAAGTATGTCAATTTGAACTGTAACGAACATTCCGGAACATGACCATAAGTTAAACACACCTTAAATATCCTTTACATAGCTTAGAAATAGGCTTTGAGGGGTTCGGTGTGCTAAAATAAACTTTTGGGTCATTCAGGGACTAAAAGCGTCGAAAAGTGCACAAGTTTGCATTTTCGTACATAACTTACGTTCTGAATACATCCGGACATCCAAAAATTTATGTAAGCACTAAAACATTTTATTTTAGTGTTTGGCATAAGAAAAATCCATTCGTCACGCCATTTGGATCGTTTTTCGCGCTTATGCGCATTCCGTCGTAATTAACCGAACAACGCAATCGTACGGCTAAACGAACCAACACCCGAGATATTTTTGAACACATTTTAAGTTCCCTATACTTTAACTTCATTTTAGAGCTTTGAAATGGGGTTAACGGGGCTTAAACGTTTAAAAAAAACGCATCGAAAACCAAGTTTTGAGGTTGCAGGGACTGAAACTGTAAATCTGCCAAACTAGGTCCGTAAGTAGGGGCCAGATGCAGCAAAACGTTTTTTTACAGCTGTTAACAGCCCTTAACACTCTCCAAAGGCCAAGTTCCAAGTGTCAAACTCTTATGGTGGATGGCAAATGAGTTACCACAACTTTCCAACAAGTGTACGGCTTAGATCGTGCCCCCTTTTCCAAGAAACGATCCTAACGGTGGACCATTTACTATAAATACCCACCTCCACCCTTCACTTTTCCTCACAATAATCTGATCTAATGTGCTCTAAGTTGAAACCTTTGTTTCATACCTGAGCTATTTTGATCTAGATTAGCATTCGGGGACCCTTCGTAAGTGTTCCTTCGTTCTTTTATTGCTTTTCGAGTCCGAAAGTCAAACTTTGTTTGACTTTCTGCATTGACCAGTTTATGGTCAATGCAAAGTTTGTTTGAACTTCGCAACGTGATTGTAATCACGATGGTTATAGTCCCTTGTGACTATGCCTACTGATTACCACGTTGTCTAGGGTCGTAAGGGTAAGCGATCTAATAAATCGCTTATACCTTCGAACCCGACCCAATTGGTCGATCATTAGGATCCGACCAAACACATTAGGTGACCATAGTATATAGGGAATAACCTTCCGAGGTTATACCTTATGGTCGCTTCGTTTAAGTAGTTGTATGATAGGTAGTTTATATTCCTTAGGTAAATTACCAAAATGCCTTTTTTCGCCAAAATTCATTTTAAGCATATGTAACATAACTTTTGGTATCTAAACTGATTTGGCAACAATATTAGACATGTTAAGGCATATTTTACTTATCATAGGGCTAGTTAGGCGTTCCGAACGCGTTTTACGCGAACGACGCGTTAACGTAGCATAAGCTACCTAAACGGGTTGTGATGGGTCGTAAGCACTTAGGTTTGGTTTCATTTTAGTATATGGGCTTTGTTAAACCATATTACATGAGTTCCCCTACTCATTTGGTTTACGAGCCTCATTCTATCCGATCTTCCGATTTAAGTCCGGTATATTAACATAGTTACCCATATTAGGTGCCGTTTGATATTCGAGATCTCTAGCATTGTTTGGTTGTTACTCAAGGACTACTAAGAAATCTCAAGTGAGTACATAGACCCCTCTTTTACTGTTTTCCAAACATTTTGGGGTGGAACACATGTGCCTACTTGTTACTTTCATGCTTTCCATGTTTTCATATCATATGCTTGTTATGTTCATTAGTACACTTATAGTACATGATTTCATTGTATTTTTTGCTATGTATGCCCATTGTGTGCCTACTTAGTACATCGTTTTACATTACATTTTATGCTATGTATACCCATTGTGTGCCTACTTAGTACATTGTTTTACATTACATCACATCACATGCTATGTATGTTCATTTGTTGCATACTTAGTACATTTTCATTTCATCACATGCTTACATTTTGGTATGACATTTGGTTTGTTTAAATGGGACAATACATTCATTAACATTAGCTACGCCGTTCGTTAGTAGGTAGTGGTACCATAGGAATTGACAACTCCCGTTCCTGAAATCCCGGGTTTGTGGGGATTGGAAGGAATGACCGAATTCGATATACATAACTTAGATAAACCTTTAGATTGTTTAAGGGTTTATCGCCACAGTCTCAAGGCTTGGATGTATGCATTTTCACAACACCGCATAAATGTTCATATTCAGTATAACATGCATTTCCACAAGACATAACATTGATTTAAACCATGTTTTACTTCAATATATTGTTTTGTGCATTTTTACCTATGGCTTAATGGGTATATTTATACATATATATATTCCACTTGCCATACATGACATTTTGACAAGGTTTACACAAAGAAATTTGACATAGACATTTTGACATAAACATTTTAACATGATTTACATTTGATCATGCATTTTCCACAAAAACGTAACTTTGATTTAAACCAAGTTTTACTTCAATGCTTTGTTTAGTGCGTTTCACCTATGGTTTAGTTGATGCATTTCACTAGCCATACATATCATTTTGGTTACACATTACATTATTTACATTTGACACATAAACATTTTTGACATTTGTTTTACATTACATGATTTACATCTTGACATAAACACTTTGACATATTATTCAATACATTTGACAATTGGTTTAAGTAACGATGCATGTGTAATATGATACAAGCATGGTGGATACGCCGCTGGTACTTCCTATATATAAGTGTTTGTATGGTATTACACATCGTAGCGTTATGTGAATCATTTCAATTTGAGACATATAACATTTTATACAAATAACATATTTTTCACAAGACATTGTTTTACAAAACAACTTATTTTATACAAACTCATTTTATATGGTTATTAAGTTAACCATACATTATTCTCTTATTTATACATATCATCTGAACTTATCGTTTTTCAAATGATTTACAAAACAAAACAATTAACAAGGTTCATGACTAAATTTTATTAAACATTTTCTTAAACTTAAGTCATGAATCCCATCTTCACAAATCCTATGTACTCGCCGGCATTTTTATGCTGACGTACCTATTTTCACATGTGTTTCAGGAAATGATACATAGGATTGATCAAGATACACCTAGGCGGACTTGGGCCATAACGACAATAAAAGATGCAAGACTAGTTAATTTATGTTGTGTTTCTTTGTTTGTCAAGACATTGTAACTATTTTATTCAATAAAACAATACTTCAATTTCCATGTGTTATGAAACAATGATTCTGTTACAACACTCCCCGATGTTTCCGCCACGTTTTGTTGTTTTACGTGGTCGGGGTGTGACAAATAAATAAAAACCAGGTTTTGGGAAGACGTGTCTCGTCCAGGATAAGACACACTGACCAAACCCTAAGACCATGGATGACATCTTTTATTCTCAAACCACACTTGGAACTTTCGAACGCCTGCCAGATCCACATCTAATTCCCTGAAATACATGTAGTTTTAAAAACATCAACAAAAGTTGAGCGAGTTCATGTGTTTGTTTGTGTGTATGAATAAACCTTTGTAATTACTGAAAGTATGTATGTATGTTTGAAAACCCTGGTATGAAAGCAACAAGGAAAACAGATCATTAATGGTTTGCAAGGCCATTAATATGTGTGACGTGATGCAGGAAGGCTCAAACCTAGCAGACTTTGCACCGGGCTTCCGGCTGTAAGACATAGTCAACCCATGGGCCAAACCCTGGTCCAACATGGGCGGGGCTCGCTACACCCAAATAGATCTATCACTCATGTCCCTCGGTCCTACAACGAGGATTAATGGTCTTAAGCGTTATACCCACCACTTACATGATCTAGCAGTACCCTTCCTTAGCTAACCATACCAAATAATTGTGACAACTGCCACTTTTCAGTAACTTTCTTACACTTAAAGTACTCATCTTAGCTACACTTTTTATGCATTTTGAACACTCGAACTGCGTATTTCGTGACATACACTTAGAATACTCATGGAATATTTACTTAGGATGCATATGATCCATTTTTATTAAGTACATTTGAAATAGTTTAAACAATGCATCAAAACTACTAGAAAAGCACCTAGTAAACTAGTATTCTAACAAAAACGCAGGATCCGCAGAAACCATCTAAACGACATCTTTAAGACTCAGAGGAAAGTCCAACATCTAATATATATTAAACCCTAACTAGGAATGCAAGGGTTTGATTTAAAACCTTCCCGAAGTCCGATAACACTAAAAACTGCCCGAAAAGCACTAAAAGCGACGATTTCAACACTTTTTCGCAGAAATTCTGCAGAAATCAGCCATTTAATATTTTTGCAACATGTAAAAGTGCTATTTAACATAGAATTCATATGAGGATATCTTCGGGTATCATCCGAACCAATAACTACATCAATTCACACAAGTTACACAACTTAGCGTTCAAATAACGTCTAACCGAAACAATTCGAAATGAATATCCGAACAATATCAGATCTTTTTTTAGTGACCATCTAATGTTAATTGGATCATTATGGACTAGTAATGGTCACTGACCACCTTTTAAACACTTAAACACTTATACATATAAGTTTCCTAAACAAATTCCTTATAAAACTAACACTTCTACCTAAGGAAAACAAGTTCACAAAGCAAGGGTACCCCCCCCCCCCATTCACGGTAATAAACTCCCTTGTGGGACCCACTTTTTTTCAACTAGTTTCCACAAATATCTTTGATATTTACCTAGCTTTCAAGTTGGTTAAACAAGTGGGTCTAGTGGTGAACCTTGGTGAAAAGTAATAACAACTTAGATCACAAATCATTAAGCACATTTCATAGCATTTCACCTTCATTTTCATACACATAAGAAAACTCTCTCAATATTCATATATTATCCAAGAACACCATCAAAAACATTTCACCTTTCAAGACTTCTTTGATGATCAAAATGGAGCTTGAAGATACTTATGGTGATCTAAAGCAACAACAAGTTGGAGAAGCCTTTCCATCCATTCAAAAGCTTTCAAAACCCCAAGATCAACAACTTTTCTTTTCTTTAAATCATCATTAAGATCATCCCTAGCCATTAGTGCTAGAAGTAAGCTTCTAAAATCCCTTTTTCATACTTATTTATGTATTATTTGGTTAAAGAACATGTAATAAACTAAATAATCATACAAAATAATATGGAAATACAAAGAAGCAAAATAATAATCATGATATAAAAGTGTGTTTATGTTGTGATTTAAGGATGAATACTTGCATATTTGATCTAGTTTTGATGATTAGCATACAAATGACTTGTTAGATTATGTTTAAAAACATAATCTAACAAGTGTACATGAAATTGTTTAAGGGTTTTGTTAAACATAAATGTCTAGATGGATGATCATAATCTTTGATTTTGTTAAAGTATATAAGGTTTTTCACTAAAAATAATACTTTTACAAAGTTATAAAAAGAAACATACAAGATGGGTTTTTATAAAAAGTTTGTTAAAACTAGAAGTAAAGCATGGATTTTGAACTAGTTAACTTATGTAATGATCATACCAAAACCCTACATGTTATTGATTTCATCTTGTTAAGATTTTGATATAAATCTCATATGTTTTTATTAAGAAAAATATGAGAAGATTATTGGTGATTTTATAAGAAAAAGATATGTTTTATACAAACATGGCAAAGTATATATTTCAAAGGAAATATGACCATTTTTCTTAAAAATCATAAGTTATAAAAACTATTATTTTTGACAAAATCTTTATTAGATTAAAAAGATTTTAAAGAATAGTTTTTATAACAAAGTTTGATATAAATATATATTTTTGGGAAAATATATATTTAGTTAACTTAACAACTTATGTGCTATGTGTTATTTGTTTGTATTAGTTATATTTATGATAACTAGGAACTTGAATACAATGATACAAATAAACACAATGTGCATTTCGACTAAAGTCTTACAAGACTACATGTAAATACGCCTTAAAAACAACTTACGGACATTCCGAGCCTTCGGACACAACTTATGGTCAAAACGGACGACGGGCGAATCTATAAACATATCGCCATTTCGAAGAGTTGCTACGACGCTTAGGCGATCTTTCGACGCGGATACATATATATATTACCGTTAACAAAAGTCAAAGTTTTAAAACTTATAAAAACTTATATGTCTTTTATTTAACTAAAAACTCCATGTATGGTGATTTTTATAAAATGAAAGATGTTTTATAAATGGGCTTATAATTTACAAATAGGCTTATTTTTATAAATGGAATTATACTTACAAATGGACTTATTTTAACTAAATGGGCTTATATCTTTACAAATGGGCTTGTTTTATACAAATGGGCTTATTTTATACAAATGGGCTTCTTTTATACAAATGGGCTTATCATCCTAATTGGGCTTTAACATATATACATGGGCTAAGCCCAATATCAAGACTCATGGGCTAAGCCCAAAACCAAACATATGGGCCAAGGCCCAATAACATTAAGCCCAATAACATTTGGGCCCAAAACTATTTAGGCCCAATAACATTAAGCCCAATAACCTTTAGGCCCAATACTATTTAGGCCGAATACTATTAAGCCCAATAACATGAATACGTGGGCTAAGCCCAATGTCAAAACATATGGGCTAAGGCCCAATAACATTAAGACATGGGCCCAGCCCAATGACATATAATTGATGAAAATACAATTATACAATTTATTCATACAAGACATGAAATCAAGAGGATAAGACCCGATGATACAACTCACAAGATACAAGATTATATATATATATATATATATATATATATATATATATATATATAACAGTTTAACAAATCATAGATCTAATACACAGTTCAATGAAAAACAAAGACATACAAGTCTTACACATATTTAAGACACAAGACTTGTACTCAAGTCATTACAAGACCGAAGTGTCTAACAAATATAGAATGTTTGTAGGTCGTGACACTATTCAGGATGACCGTACATTAGATCACAGTTACTTACCATTTACGGACGGAATTCTGTGAGTTTATGTCCCCTATTCAATTAAATGTTTTACAGCTTTACAAATATCGGGGAAAATCCATGTTCAACGTATGTTAAAGTTGGGGAATGAAACACCTTAGATCATGTGCGAATTAGGGTCATACATCTAAGCACCATTAATCCAGTTTGGACCTAGGTACAGAGGGTTAGATCTAATGGGTTTTGGCGAGCCCCACTCTTGGTCGTGGACCCATACAGAAGAGTTCGTTTGTGTCCCAGTCGAGACTAGTTGACATAAAATCATCTAGGTTTGGATTGCTTCCTATTTCGTCACACATATTAATGTCCTCGCGAAACATTAATGATCAACGATTTCATTGACGCTTTACATACTACATCATTACATACAGATACATTTTATACAACTCACATTTTATGGATACATTTTATACAACTCACATTTTACAGATACATCTCATACAACTAAACTGCATGAACTCGCCAACTTTTGTTGATGTTTTCAAACTTAACATGTATTTCAGGAAATTAGTGGACCATGCAGACATTTCAGTTAAGGAAAGCAAGTATCAAGACTCCATGCCACCATTTGAAGGGTTTGCCCATTATATACCGCCTCTTTACGGTGACATAGTGGTCAAAGCCTTGACATTTTAAGACTTACATTTTGATGTATAAAACGATGACAACTTATTTTCATTTGATGGTTTGTAACCAATACATTCAACTTATGTTGCGTTTTTTGAAACAATTATGACAATGGCATTGGAGCTTGTTTTTATTCATTTAGTATGTTCACTTATATTGTTATGCAATGAGAACCGATCAGATCACACCTCGCGCTTCCGCTATGAGCGGGTGTGACAAATTGGTATCAGAGCATCGATTGTAGTGAACCAGGATTCTTTCTCGAGTCTAAGTCTACAATCACTAGGGACCTCTCACGAAAACCTCTTGTTCATGTTGAATAGATTATAAAAAAAATTGGACAGGTCAAAAGGTTTTCATTGCATAAACATTTTTCAAGGTCCACTACAACAAAAATTCACTTCACATAAATCAAACGAGGACATTTCCATGGGTGAAGTCTATGAGAAATAGACACATTACATTAACAGACTATGTGCCTACAATACATTACATTATCAGTTTACGCATTATAAACGATTTACAAGTTCAGCTTATGCAAGATAGAAATCCTTGTTAGATAGGATTTTATGTGATTATATATAAATGATTTATATATGTGTTCTAAGGAATATTGTGGCAAGAACAAAATGACTTCGACTTCGAATTCCATTGTCATCCTTGACACACATAACATGGTTAAGACACGACATCTTTTACACAAGATATGATCCTCTATTTCAAAACATAACATATTTTATACAATACATCTTCCATGAGAATATTGACCTCACGTCTATTGCGGAGCTTATAACGAATGTAGTTCCTGAGTGAGACCATAAAGCATTGATCCCGTGGAAGAATGGTTACTTTCTCGCGGATGCTGAGACGCCTGACTTCAGTAGTGACGATGAGGCAGAGGTGGCAGCCTTAGACAACAACTCCATTAGTGGGACGAGGTCCCTGTTGCTCATACAAATCATGATTGACGACACTCTTGTCCAGTTAAGGAAGATGAAGTACTCATCTTACAAGTGCCTCTCCAGTTGTTATTTTTACAAATTCTCTCTATTCCTATTTCATCTAACGTCGTGACGTTCTGCGAGTAATGACAACGGACGTTGACACGTGAACTATCACGAAGTTTCCTTCTATGTTGAAGGTATATAGACAATAGTGTCCTCTCTCTGACTGATCGCCTGCTCTGAAAGAGAGAATGCTAGGGTGACCATGCAAAACAATTTATTATTATGGGGGCCCACTTAATAACAACTTGTAGTGCATGGAAATTCTGGTGGACTCTGCGGTTCAAAGCTAGTGATCACTATCAATTCAAAATTCTTAAGTTGTTCAAGTTTCTATCCAGTAGAACACTAACCGAGATGGTTACTACAATACAATACAATACAATACAATACAATACAATACAATACAATACAATACAATACAATACAATACAATACAATACAATACAATACAATACAATACAATACAATACAATACAATACAATACAATACAATACATGAAGACGATACGTATTGCTCGCACCTAACATTCGATCTACAACACGAGTTGTTCGAGACTAGTCATCTAAACAAACAAAACTTGTTAACCACTCATGGAGGATCTTTCCTCAACATTCTAGAATTCTTGTACATGAGTTGGTTCTTTGGTGTCTATGACACCTTATCTTATTTATTGGAAATAAATACAATAAATTCCGTCATTTGACATTTGTCTTATCCAAACGGATAGTATGGCATGAGCCATGCTACAACTCCCTCATTGCATTATATTCGACATCTATGAAGATCTTAATGATCTTGTTGGAGCTCGTGAAGCTTAAGCACTATTACCATATTCGTCACATGGGCAAGTACGACGAAGGAATTTCTCTACTTCGGATGATCAAAGCCTATGTAGTATGGAATGCATACTATAGGGACGGAGGCCACTGGTTGGTTTCCCCCCCTCAACAAATTATTTTGTTTTCCATTTAGACATATGTCCAGTACACGCAAGAGGCGCTACGCATTTTGGTTGCGGTTATCCACATTATCATTTATTCAAACATGTATGAACATTACGATTTTAAGGATTCTATGACCAATTTCCTTCTTCGTTCTTGGGCACATGATAGACTATATTTATCCAAAATATATGTCTAGATTCTTTTAATGTTGTATATTAAAAAGATCATGGCGCCAGGAGGATGGTCTACACCCAAAAAGGGGTTAACTAATCAACATCTCACAGTCAAACTAAAGTTCTTGTGGAACCACACGAGGGTGCAGAAATTGCACAACATGAGGTTAATCGGGACGACACTAGTGACGGTACTGGTGGTACTGGTAGTTCAAGTGATTCAAATCCCAATGGATCGGGAATGAGTAGCAATGCCACACCAGAAGATGCGACCACACAAGGCCTTAATTTTAAGACTTTTCGGACTGTAAGCGGCAAGACCTCGTTAATACGAGAGGTGTGGTAGGTTCTGTCTGCCACGTAAAGACAATGAAGTCGGTTAGTTATACTAGGAAACGCATTCCTGAGTAGACAATTAGATACACAGATAGTCTCCTGCTGAACGCAACCTTAACTTGATGGAATCTCCAGGTACAAAGGCTAGGAAGGGATACAGTGAAGAGGTTGTCAGGGGAAGAACTCAAGGATCTTATACGAGAAGAGTATTGCTTACTGATTTAAATTCAAAGGTTGGAAACAAAATTCTAGAACTCGATCATGATTAGAGCCAATGTTGTTGGTTACACTCGAGGCTTTCACGATATCTCAAGAGTTGTTTCCATACTACGTAACACCCGAATTCAAACGCATTGCGCGTTACATATGGGATTTAGCCCCGGAGATCCGAGGCATGGCCACATCATCCCACCCTACCTCAATCACTCAAACAGTAGTTACCCGACACGTTTCTTACCAATCAAACTCATGCATGTGAAATGAGTTTCATGGCTAGTGACGGGATTGTCCAAGCTATAATTAGGGATTGGGTTATCCTACATCTAAACATATGGATTGGGTTATCCTACATTTAAATATAGGGTTCCTAAAACTATACAGTGAAGTCCTCGCCACACAGAATTTAAAATGTACTTGGCCTAGAGCCAAGTCAGCTAGACGTCCCCTCATTCTATAGAATCGACATACGGTAAACTAAGTCAAGTCAGGGAAATTGTTAGAGGATGTTCCTTGGAACTTGGCGAGCGAAGATTCAGTATCGATCTCTTACCCGTTGAGTTGGGTAGTTTTGACATAGTGGTTGGCATGAATTGGTTATCCGATAACCAAGCCGAAGTCTTTTGTCAAGAGAAGGTCATTCGCCTACCACCACTGAACAAAGTGACACTTGTTATTCACGGAGAGAAGCACGATACACCATTGCGGATCATCAATTACATAAGGGCATAGAAGTACTTATGGAAAGGTTGTGTTGCCTTTCTGGAACATGTTGTCAACAAGAAGACCGTTGGGCCGAATCTGACAGATATTCCAGTGGCAAAAGAATTTCCTGAAGTCTTTTCTGAAGACTTCCCGGGACTATAACCATATCGACAAGTCAAATTTCATAATCGACTTGGTACTGGGAACCGCACCCATAACCAAATCTTTATACCGATTAGCACCTTCTGAAATGCAAGAATTATCCACACAACTTCAAGAGTTGCTGGATAAAGGATTCACTAGGCCAAGCTACTCACCTTAGGGGAGCTCCAGTCCTATTTGTGGAAAAGAAGGACAAAATGTTCAGAATGTGCATGGAGTACATAGAGTTGAATAATCTCACCATCAAGGATCGGTATCCACTACCGAGGATTGTTGACTTATTCGATCAATTGCAAAGTTCAAGCATCTACTCCAAGATAGACTTACGATCAGGGTATCAAAAGTTACGAATACAAGAGGAAAGCATACCAAGGACGGCTTTTCAAACTCGTTATGGTCATTACGAGTTTCTCGTTATGCCCTTTGGTTTAACGAACGCACCAGCGGTCTTCATGGATTTAATGAACCACATGTGCTAGCCGTATCTTGACAAATTCGTCATGGTGTTCATTGACGACAACCGTATCTTGACAAATTCGTCATAGTGTTCATTGACGACATTTTAATATACTCACGATCGGCCGATGAGCACGAACAACATTTGAGAACCATTTTAGAACTGCTTAAGAAGGAGACACTATACACAAAATTTTCCAATTACGAGTTTTGGATTCGTGAAGTACAATTTCTCGGGCATAGAGTGAATGAGAAAGGTATTCAAGTAGACACCTCGAAGATCGAAACAATTAAGAACTGGGAAGCGTCCAAGACTCCAACCGAAGTCCGACAATTCTTGGGATTAGGAGGGTACTATCGGAGATTTATAGAGAATTTTTCTAAAATTTTCTCAACCGCTAACCTCCCTCACCCAATCAGGAAATAAGAAGAATCATTTCAACTTCTCAAGGATAAGTTGTGCGATGCACTAATCTTATCACTACCCGATGGTACCGATGACTTCGTAGTTTACAGTGATGCTTCGCATCAAGGATTGGGTTGCGTACTTATGCAACGGGAGAAAGTTATCGCGTACGCATCACGTCAACTGAAAGTTCATGTAAAGAACTATACCACTCACGACCTCGAGTTAGGTACGGTGGTATTCGCTTTCAAAATATGGGGACATTATTTATATGGTACTCAATGCACTATTTTCACGGATCATAAAAGCCTTCAACACGTATTCAACCAAAAAGAATTAAACATACGTCAACGATGTACGGCTGAATTGTTGAATGACTATGATTATAAAATAAAGTACCATCCGAGCAAGGCGAACGTTGTAGCAGACACCTTGAGCCGCAAGGAGCGAGTTAGAACACTGAGAGTTCAAGCATTAGAGAAGTTGATTCGCAAGCGATCAATGAAGAGCATATTCAAGAAGAAACACTTCGAGGCATGAAGGAACAATTAGCGCCGAAAGAAGATGGAACTTTATACCTTATGGGTCAAAAATGGGTTCCATTCTTTGGCGGCCTTCGATATGTTATTTTGAGGAAGCACATAGGCCCAAGACTTGAAAGAGTACTATTGGTGGCCTGACCTCAAAAAGGATATTGTGACTTATGTTGGGAATGCTTGACCTACGCAATGGTCAAGGCAAAATATCAGAAACCCTTGGGTTTGCTACAACAACCCGAGATTCACGTCTGGAAATGGGAACAAATATCAATAGACTTTGTTACGAAGTTACCTAGGACCTCAAGAGGCCACGACATGATATGGGTAATCGTCGATAGATTGACAAAGTCCGCACACTTCTTGCTGATTCGGGAGAAGGATAGCATAGAGAAACTAGTAGAACTCTATCTCAAAGAAATAGTGGCTTATCATGGAGTGCATATTTCAATCATTTTAGACCGAGACAGTCCCTTTACGTCAAGAATTTGGAAGTCATTCCAACAGGCCTTTGGATCTCGTTTAAATCTAAGCACGGCCTTTCATCCATAAACTGACGGCCAGAGCGAACGGACAATCCAAACACCCAAAGATATGCTTCGTGCGTGTGTTTTGGATTTGGGCAGAAACTGGGATACTCATTTACCTTTGGTTGAGTTTTCCTACAAACAACAACTACCATACAAGTATACCAACTGTAACGTTTGAAGCTCACTATGGTCGAAAGTACCGCTCTCTGCTATGTTGGGCGGAAGCAGGCAATAAACAACTAAGTGGTTCGGAATTAGTCCAAGAGACTACGGATAAAATTTTTCAGATTAGAGGCCGTATCAAGATGGCTCGCGATCGACAAAAGGGCTACGCAGACAAGAGACAGAAGCCATAATCTTTCGAGGTCGGAGACAAAGTCTTATTGAAAGTCTCGACTTGGAAGGACGTAGCAAGGTTCGGTAAGCGTGGAAAGCTTAACCCACGATATGTAGGACCATTTGAAATCTTAGAGAAGATTGGCACTGTTTCCTACAAACTGAAGTACTAGAAGAACTAAGTAGTGTACACGACACATTTCATGTGTTGAATCTTAAGAAGAGTCCAACACAAGAAACGGTTATCATCTCGGAGGATGAGATTCACATTTATGACAAACTCCAATTCACAAAGCACCTGTTAAGGTCATGGACTGGAAGGTCCAGAAAATACGAGGGAGTCGTAACATATTAGTAAAAATTCGTTGGAACTCTCGACACGAACCCGAATATACTTGGGAACGTGAAGATCAAATCAAAGTCAAATATCATCACCTGTTTGAGAACAATCCTGCAAAGGATGACTCAGCTTGAATTTCGGGATGAAATTCTCAATAACAGGGGGAGAATGTGACAACTGCCACTTTTCGGTAACTTTCTTACACTTAAAGTACTCATTTTAGCTACATTTTTTATGCATTTTGAACACTCGAACTGCGTATTTCGTGACGTACACTTAGAATACTCATGGAATATTTACTTAGGATGCATATGATCCATTTTTATTAAGTACATTTGAAACAGTTTAAACAATGCATCGAAACTACTAGAAAAGCACCTAGTAAACTAGTATTCTGACGAAAACGCAGGATCAACAGAAACCATCTAAACGACATCTTTAGGACTCAGACGAAAGTCCAACATCTAATATATATTAAACCCTAACTAGGAATGCAAGGGTTTGATTTAAAACCTTCCCGAAGTAGGATAACACTAAAAACTGCCCGAAAAGCACTAAAAGCGACGATTTCAACACTTTTTCGCAGAAATTCTGCAGAAATCAGCCATTTAATATTTTTGAAACATGTAAAAGTGCTATTAAATATAGAATTCATATGAGGATAACTTCGGGTATCATCCGAACCAATAACTACATCAATTCACACAAGTTACACAACTTAGCGTTCAAATAACGTCTAACCGAAACAATTCGAAATGAATATCCGAACAATATCAGATCTTTTTTTAGTGACCATCTAATGTTAATTGGATCATTATGGACTAGTAATGGTCACTTAACACCTTTTAAACACTTAAACACTTATACATATAAGTTTCCTAAACAAATTCCTAATAAAACTAACACTTCTACCTAAGGAAAACAAGTTCACAAAGCAAGGGTACCCACCCCCCATTCACGGTTATAAACTCCCTTGTGGGACCCACTTTTTTTCAACTAGTTTCCACAAATATCTTTGATATTTACCTAGCTTGCAAGTTGGTTAAACAAGTGGGTCTAGTGGTGAACCTTGGTGAAAAGTAATAACAACTTAGATCACAAATCATTAAGCACATTTCATAGCATTTCACCTTCATTTTCATACACATAAGAAAACTCTCTCAATATTCATATATTATCCAAGAACACCATCAAAAACATTTCACCTTTCAAGACTTCTTTGATGATCAAAATGGAGCTTGAAGATACTTATGGTGATCTAAAGCAACAACAAGTTGGAGAAGCCTTTCCATCCATTCAAAAGCTTTCAAAACCCCAAGATCAACAACTTTTCTTTTCTTTAAATCATCATTAAGATCATCCCTAGCCATTAGTGCTAGAAGTAAGCTTCTAAAATCCCTTTTTCATACTTATTTATGTATTATTTGGTTAAAGAACATGTAATAAGCTAAATAATCATACAAAATAATATGGAAATACAAATAAGCAAAATAATAATCATGATATAAAAGTGTGTTTATGTTGTGATTTAAGGATGAATACTTGCATATTTGATCTAGTTTTGATGATTAGCATACAAATGACTTGTTATATGATGTTTAAAAACATAATCTAACAAGTGCACATGAAAATGTTTAAGGCTTTTGTTAAACATAAATGTTTAGATGGATGATCATAATCTTTGATTTTGTTAAAGTATATAAGGTTTTTCACTAAAAATAATACTTTTACAAAGTTATAAAAAGAAACATACAAGATGGGTTTTTATAAAAAGTTTGTTAAAACTAGAAGTAAAGCATGGATTTTGAACTAGTTAACTTATGTAATGATCATACCAAAGCCCTACATGTTATTGATTTCATCTTGTTAAGATTTTGATATAAATCTCATATGTTTTTATTAAGAAAAATATGAGAAGATTATTGGTGATTTTATAAGAAAAAGATATGTTTTATACAAACATGGCAAAGTATATATTTCAAAGGAAATATGGCCATTTTTCTTAAAAATCATAAGTTATAAAAACTATTATTTTTGACAAAATCTTTTTTAGATTAAAAAGATTTTAAAGAATAATTTTTATAAAAGCAAAGTTTGATATAAATATATATTTTTGAGAAAATATATATTTAGTTAACTTAACAACTTATGTGCTATGTGTTATTTGTTTGTATTAGTTATATTTATGATAACTAGGAACTTGAATACAATGATACAAATAAACACAATGTGCATTTCGACTAAAGTCTTACAAGACTACATGTAAATACGCCTTAAAAACAACTTACGGACATTCCGAGCCTTCGGACACAACTTATGGTCAAAACGGACGACGGGCGAATCTATAAACATATCGCCATTTCGAAGAGTTACTACGACGATTAGGCGATCTTTCGACGCGGATACATATATATATTACCGTTAACAAAAGTCGAAGTTTTAAAACTTATAAAAACTTATATGTCTTTTATTTAACTAAAAACTCCATGTATGGTGATTTTTATAAAATGAAAGATGTTTTATAAATGGGCTTATAATTTACAAATGGGCTTATTTTTATAAATGGGCTTATACTTACAAATGGACTTATTTTTACTAAATGGGCTTATATCTTTACAAATGGGCTTGTTTTATACAAATGGGCTTATTTTATACAAATGAGCTTATTTTATACAAATGGGCTTATCACCCTAATTGGGCGTAACATAAATACATTGGCTAAGCCCAATATCAAGACTCATGGGCTAAGCCCAAAACCAAACATATGGGCCAAGGCCCAATAACATTAAGCCCAATAACATTTGGGCCCAAAACTATTTAGGCCCAATAACATTAAGCCCAATAACCTTTAGGCCCAATACTATTTAGGCCGAATACTATTAAGCCCAATAACATGAATACGTGGGCTAAGCCCAATGTCAAAACATATGGGCTAAGGCCCAATAACATTAAGACATGGGCCCAGCCCAATGACATATAATTGATGAAAATACAATTATACAATTTATTCATACAAGACATGAAATCTAGAGGACAAGACCCGATGATACAACTCACAAGATACAAGATTACATATATATAACAGTTTAACAAATCATACATCTAATACACAGTTCAACGAAAAACAAAGACATACAAGTCTTACACATATTTAAGACACAAGACTTGTACTCAAGTCATTACAAGACCGAAGTGTCTAACAAATATAGAATGTTTGTAGGTCATGACACTATTCAGGACGGCCGTACATCAGATCACAGTTACTTACCATTCACGGACGCAATTCTGTGAGTTCATGTCCCCTATTCATTTAAATGTTTTACAGCTTTACAACTATCGGTGAATATACATGTTTATGTTAAAATTAGGGAATGAAACACCTTAGATCTAGACCTTACATGTGTACCCACTGATTTAGAATACTATGGGTGCCCCAAAACCATCAAACGGTATTGAGAAAGTTACACAAAAGACCCCCAAGTTCAACCCCATTGCTAAAAATGAGTTTTCTGCCCAGATGAGGGGGTGGCGTGCCGCTATGTGACATTTGTGCTTGTAATCATTGTATAAACCTTAATTAGTTCAGTTATCAATAAAACAATGTTATTTGATCCCAATTTTTTTTGTTTATGTTTGACAATTTTCATGTTTTAATTTTTGTTCAATTTCAAACTCTATATCGCTTTCTGGAGAGTTATACGTAAACCGATGCGTAAACGTAATCAGTTTAATGCGGAAAACACTCCGGAACATCAATTTATGCTTAACATACCTTAAATAACCTTTACATAACTTAGAAATAAGTTTTGAAGGCTTTGGTATGGCAAAATCAAGTCTATTCGCTTATAGGGACTAATTTTGACAAACTGCGAAAGTATGCCGATTCGTACTATAATGAACATTCCGGAATTTGATCATAAGTTAAACGTAACCCCTTTGTTTATAAAGAAAACAAAACTTTAAATACCATGGTTGTGAAACAATAATTCTGTTACTCGACTCCCCGAAGTTACCGTCGAGGTTTATTGTTTTACGCGGTCGGGGTGTGACACGCCACCACAAAACCATTAGGTTGTGGCACGACGCAACAGGTCCCCAGATCCAGAAACTTTCGAATATTGACAGTTTTGGTCCCTGCAACACTTTTAAGCCATTTTTATGCGTTTAAACACCGTTAACCCATTTTCAAGGCTCTAAAAGGATGTTAAAGCATAGGGAACATGAAACATGCTAAAAAACATCTCGGATGTCGGTTCGTTTGGTCGTACGATCGCGTTGTTCGGTTAATTACGAAGGGAGTCGTAACGGACGCGAAATCGATCCAAATTATGCGACGAGTGAAATTCTAACATTCCAAACACTAAAATAAAATATTTTAATGATTACAAAAATTTTTGGATGTCCGGATATATTCAGAATGTAAGTTATGCGCGTAAATGCAAACTTACGCAGTTTTTGACGCTTTTAGTCCCTATTAATCAAGTAATCATATTTTCGCATAACGAACCCCTCAAAGCCAATTTCTAAGCTATGTAAAGGATATTTAGGGTATGTTTAGCTTTTGATCAAGTTCCGGAATGTTCGTTACTATACGAATCAGTAGACTTTCGCAGTTTGGCGCAATAGTCCCTGAGAGTGAATAAACTTGTTTTTGACACACCAAAGCTTTCAAAACCTATTTCTGGGTTATATAAACGTTATTTAAGGTATGTTAAGCCTATTTTGTCACACCCGCTCGTAGCGGAAGCGCGAGGTGTGATCTGATCGGTTCTCATTGCATAACAATATAAGTGAACATACTAAATGAATAAAAACAAGCTCCAATGCCATTGTCATAATCGTTTCAAAAGAATGCAACATAAGTTAAATGTATTGGTTACAAACCATAATATGAAAATAAGTTGTCATCGTTTTATACATCAAAATGTAAGTCTTAAAATGTCAAGGCTTTGACCACTATATCACCGCAAAGAGGCGGTATATAACGGGCAAACCCTTCAAATGGTGGCATGGAGTCTTGATACTTGCTTTCCTTGACTGAAATGTCTGCATGGTCCACTAATTTCCTGAAATACATGTTAAGTTTGAAAACATCAACAAAAGTTGGCGAGTTCATGCAGTTTAGTTGTATGAGATGTATCTGTAAAATGTGAGTTGTATAAAATGTATCTGTAAAATGTGAGTTGTATAAAATGTATCCATAAAATGTGAGTTGTATAAACTGTATCCATAACATGTGAGTTGTATAAAATGTATCTGTATGTATGATGTAGTATGTAAAGTGTCAATGAAATCGTTGATCATTAATGTTTCGCGAGGACATTAATATGCGTGGCGAATTAGGAAGCAATCCAAACCTAGACGATTTTATGTCGACTACTATCGACTGGGACACAAACGCACTCTTCTGTATGGGTCCACGACCAAGACTGGGGCTCGCCAATACCCATTAGATCTAACCACTTGTACCTAGGTCCAAACTGGATTAATGGTGCTTAGATGTATAACCCTAATTCGCACATGATCTAAGGTGTTTCATTCCCTAACTTTAACATACGATTTAACATGTATCTTCCCCGATAGTTGTAAAGTTGTAAAACATTTAAATGAATAGGGGACATGAACTCACAGAATTGCGTCTGTGAATAGTAAATAACTGTGATCTGACGTACGGTCGGTCGTCTTGAACGATGTTGCGACCTACAAATGTACTTATATTTGTTAGACACTTCGGTCTTTGTAAATGACTTGAGTACAAGTCTTGTGTCTTAGATGTGTGTAAGACTTGTATGTCTTTGTTGTTCCTTGAACTGTGTATTAGATGTATTAACTGATAACTGTTTAGTGTATATATTTCTCCAAATACATATTCTTGTATCTCGTGAGTTGTATCATCGGGTCTTGTCTTCTTGGTTTCATGTCTTGTATAAGTAAATTGTATAATTGTAATGTTTATCAATTATATGTCATTGGGCTTAGCCCAAGAATTCATGTTATTGGGCCCAAATAGTGTTGGGCCTAAATAGTGTTGGGCCTAAATAGTGTTGGGCCTAAATAGTGTTGGGCTTAAATAGTGTTGGGCCTCAATAGTGTTGGGCTTAAATAGTGTTGGGCTTAAATAGTGTTGGGCTTAATGTTATTGGGCCTTAGCCCATATGTTTGGTATTGGGCTTAGCCCATGAGTTTTTTATATTGGGCTTAGCCCACGTATTTATGTTAAGCCCATTATGAAGATAAGCCCATTAAGAAGTGTAAGCCCATTTGTATAAAATAGTCCATTAAGAAGTGTAAGCAAGCCCATTTGTATAAAATAGCCCATTAAGAGGTGTAAGCCCATTTGTATAAAATAGCCCATTTGAAAGTATAAGTCTTTCATTTTTATAAAAACATTTTTATAAAAATCACTAAGTATACTTTTTAGTTAATAAAAACATAATAGTTTTTATAAGTTTCAAAATGTCCGAATTTTTGTTAATGGTAACGTAATTTTTGTGTCCGCGTCGAAAGATCGTCTATACGTCGTAGTAATTCCTCGGAATGGCGATATGTTTATAAATTCGCCCGTCGTCCGTTTCGACCATAAGTTGTGTCCGAAAGCTCGGAATGTCCGTAAGTTGTTTTCAAGTGTGTCTATATGTATTCTTGTAAGTCTTTAGTTGTAAGTATGTCTTGTATTTATTTGTGTCATTGTTATCAAGTCTCTAACTTGTATATATAACTAATACAAATAATAACACATAGCACATACTTGATATGTTCAATAAATATGTATTTTACCAAAATATATATTTATGTCAATTTTTATGTTTAGAAAGACCAACTTTCTAATCTTGTAAAGACTTTGTAAAAAAAAAGAAAATAATAGTTTTTTCTAACATATGATTTCTAAGAAAAGTTGGCCATAGTTCCTTTGTAATATGAACTTTGCCATGTTTATTTACATATCATTTTCTTTTCCAAATCACCATCTATTTACTCATAACATCTTAACTAAAACATATGAGATTTTTATAACATAAACTTATCAAAATGATCTCCAAATCATGTAGGGTTTTGGACATGATCATAACATGTGCTAACTAGTTAAAAAAACCAAGTTTACTTCTAGTTTTAACAACTTTTATAAAAATCTCATGTTGTATGTTACTTTTTATAATCTTGTAAAAGTCTTGTTTTTAAATAAAAACCTTAAATACTTTCACAAGATCAAAGGTTATGATCATCCCTTTAAACCTTTATGTTAAAAACCCTTTAACATAAACATGTATAATTGTTAGATCATATTTTCAAAACATCCTCTAACAATTTATTTATATCATAATCATCATAACAAGATCAAATATGCATATATCAAGTCTTAGATCACAATATAAACCAACATAAATATATCATGATTATTATTTTTGCTTCTTTGTATTTTTCGTGTTTATTATGTATGATTATTTAGTTATTTATTAGTTATAATAACAATCATAAACATAATATAAGTATGGAAAAAAAAATATATCTTGAAGCTTACTTCTAGCACTTGGCTAGGGATGATCTTAGAAGATGATTAAGAACTAAGAAGATGAAGATCTTGATGGTAGAATACTCTTGAATGGATGAAAACCCTTCCTTTTACTTACAAAAGCTTTAGATCTTCTTATGTTACTTAGAAATCCATTTTGATCAACAAATAAAAGACTAAAGTGAAGTGGGTTTTTGGTGTTCTTGGTAAGATGGATGAAGATGATGAGAGAGTTTTAGTGAAAGTAACAAAAGATGAAAAAAATGAGTGTAAGGAGCTAGTTTACTTAGTGAGTAAGTGTTGTAATAATTCACCAACATAATCCACTTGCATAATAATAAAATATCTAGATATTTAACAAAAAAATTAGGGTGTGGGACCCCTTTAAAAACGTTCACAACAACATGGGGGGGGGGGGGTCTTGAATTGTTGAAATGTTATTAAGTGTTTAAAGTGTTAGAAACTTTTAGCAAAGTTTAGGTGTTTTGGTGTTTAAATGTTTCAAGTGTATAAATGTGTTAAGAAGGTGTTAAGTGACCATTACTAGTCTAATATGATCTAATTAATATTAGATGGTCACTAAAAAAAAGATCCGACATTGTTCGGATATTCGTTTCGAATTGTTTCGGTTAGACGTTAAGAGAACGCTAAGTTGTGTAACTTGTGTGAATTGATGTAGTTATTGGTTCGGATGATACCCGAAGGTATCCTCATATGAATTATATGTTTAATAACATTTTTACATGTAGTAAAAATATTAGAAAGTTGATTTCTGCAGAATTACTGCGGAAAAGTGTTGAAATTGTCGTTTTTAGTGCTTTTCGACAGTTTTTAGTGTTATCGGACATCGGTAATATATTAAACCAAACCCTTGTATTCCCATATAGGGTTTAATGTATATTTGATGTTGGACTTTCGTCTGAGTCCTAACGATGTAATTTAGATCGTTTCTACGGATCCTGAGTTTTCGTCAGCACGCTAGTTCACTAGGTACTACTCTAGTTGTTTCGATGCATTGTTTTAAACTGTTTCAAATATAACCAATAGAAACGAATAATGTGCATCATAAATGAGTGTTCTAAGATGTATATCATGTAATCAAGCAATTCAGATATTCAAAACACATATTTGTATAATGTAATTCATTGCTTTAAATGTACGTAAATTACCAGAAAGTGGCAGTTGTCACATTCTCCCCCTGTTATTGAGAATTTCGTCCCGATATTCAAGCTGAGTCATCCTTTACAGGAGACTACTCGAACAGGTGAGAGTATTTGGCTTTGATTTGATTTTCACGTTCCCAAGTATATTCGGGTTCGTGTTGAGAGTTCCAATCGAATTTTTACTAATATGTTACGACCCCTTCGTGTTTTCTGGACCTTCCAGTCCTTGACATCAACAGATTCTTTAGTGAATTGGAGTTTGTCGTCAATGTGAATTTCATCCGAAAGAATGATAACGGTCGCTTGTGTTGGACTCTATTTAAGATTCGACACATGAAACGTGTCGTGCACACTGTTAAGTTCATCTAGTAACTTCAACTTGTAGGCAACAGTGCCAATCTTTTCTGAGATTTCAAATGGTCCAATGTAACGTGGGTTAAGCTTTCCACGTTTACTGAACCACGCTACTCCTTTCCAAGGCGAGACTTTCAACAAGACTTTGTCTCCGACCTTGAAAGATAATGGTTTTCGTCTTTTATCTGCATAACTCTTTTGTCGATCGTGAACCGCCTTAATACGGTCTCAGATCTGATAAATTTTATCCGTAGTCTCTTGGACTAGTTCCGGACCAATTAATTGACTATCGCCTGTTTCCGCCCAACATAGCGGAGAGCGACACTTTCGACCATAAAGAGCTTCAAACGGTGCAGCTTGTATACTAGTATGGTAGCTGTTATTGTAGGAAAACTCAACTAAAGGTAGATGAGTATCCCAATTGCCGCCTAAATCCATAACACATGTGCGAAGCATATCTTCGAGTGTTTGGATTGTCCGTTCGCTCTTGCCGTCAGTTTGTGGATGAAAGGACGTACTTAAATTCAAATGATATCCAAAGGCCTGTTGAAATGATTTCCAAATTCTTAAAACAAAACAACCGTCTCGGTCCGAAATGATTGAAATAGGCATTCCATGATGAGCCACTATTTCTTTGAGATAGAGTTCCGCTAGTTTCTCAGTACTATCCTTCTCCCGAGTCGGTAAGAAGTGTGCGGACTTTGTCAATCTATCGACGATTACCCATATCATGCCGTGACCTCTTGAGGTCCTGGGTAACTTCGTAATGAAGTACATCGATATTTGTTCCCATTTTTAAACGGGAATCTCGGGTTGTTGTACCAAGTCCGAGGGATTTTGCTACTCGACTTTGACTTTCGCGCAAGTCAAGCATTCTCCGACATAAGTGGCGATATCACTTTTGAGGTTAGGCCACCAATAGTATTCTTTCAATACTTAGGCCTATGTGCTTCCTCAAAATATCATCTCGAAGGCCGCCAAAGAATGGAACCCAATTTCGACCCATAAGGTATAAAGTTCCATCTTCTTTCGGCACTAATTGTTCCTTCATGCCTCGAAGTGTTTCTGCTTGAATATGCTCTTCCTTGAGCGCTTGTGAATCATCTTCTCTAATGCTTGAACTCTTAGTGTTCTAACTCGCTCCTTGCGGCTCATGGCGTTAGCTACAACGTTCGCCTTGCCCGGATGGTACTTTATTTCACAATCATAGTCGTTCAACAATTCAACCAACATCGTTGACGTATATTTAATTCTTTTTTTTTGTTGAATATGTGTTGAAGACTTTTATGATCCGTGAAAATAATGCATTGAGTACCATATAAATAATGTCGCCATAATTTTTAAACGAATACCACCACGCCTAACTCAAGGTCGAGAGTGGTATAGTTCTTCTCGTGAACTTTTTAATTGGCGTGACGTGTACACGATAACTTTTTCACGTTGCACGAGTACACAACCCAATCCTTGATGCGAAGCATCATAGTTTACAACAAAGTCATCGGTATCGTCGGATAATGATAAGATTGTAAAATGCTATGCACCAATCTTAAGAATAAGTTGTAATGTTATATCTTGTTTTTCGATTTGGGCAAATTTATTGTCTTTATGGGTGAGGGAGGTTAGCAATTGAGTAATTACAAAAAAAAATCTCAATAGATCTCCGATGATATCATGCTAATACCAAAAATTGTCGGACTCCAGTTGGGGTCTTGGACGCTTCCCAGTTCTTAATTGCTTCGATCTTAGCTGGGTCTACTTGAATGCCTTTCTCGTTCACTACATGCCTGAGGAATTTTACTTCGCGAATCCAAAATTCGCACTTGGAAAATTTTGCGTATAGTTTCTCCGTCTTTAACAACTCTAAAATGGTTCTCAAATGTTGCTCATGTTCATCAGTGTCACACCCCGACCACGTAGAACATACAAAACGTGGCGGAAACATCGGGGCGTGTTGCAACAGAATTAATGTTTCATAACCATGGATATCAAAAGTGTTTCGTTTTATTAATCATTGAATAATTACATCGTTTGGAAATCTAAATACACAATTTAAACGTAATCTATCATTGTTATTTAGTCACTAAGGCCTTGTCCAGTCCTATGTGAGCATGCATCTTATCAATCGATATCATTCAACAATACCTGAAACATATGTGAAAACGAGGTCAGCAAAGAAATGCTGGCGAGTACATAGGTTTTGTGAAAATAAGATTCATGACTTCTGTTTAAGAAAATGTTTAGTCATGAACCTTGTAATTTGCTTTGCCTTTGTAAATCATTTGAAAAATAATAAGTTCAGGTGATATGTATAATAAGAGAATAATGCATGATTAAATGAATAACCATGTAAAATGAGTTTGTATAAGATAAGTTGCTTGTAAATAAATGTCTTGTGAAAAGTATGTTACTTGTATAAAATGTTCTATGTCTCAAACTGAAATGATTCAAATAACGCTACAATATGTAATACCATACAAACACTTATATATAGGAAGTACCAGCGGCGTATCCACCATGCTTGTATCATATTCCACACGCATTGTTACTTAATCACTTAATCAAACCAACCCACCAAAGTAATGTTCATGCCCAATGTAAATCATGTAATATGTAACCAAAACCCAATCGTATATCGCTTTGAAGCCAATCGTTTACCCAATCGTTAAAACATCGTGTGAAAACCAATCGTTTACCCAATCGTTAAATTCGTTTTAGGTCGTGAAACTACTTAAATGGTCGTCTCGCTAATAACATTCAAACCTTCTTGACTCGCATTAATAAACCCTTACCAAAGGATAGATTAATAATTCGCATTAATAAACCCTTACCAAAGGATAGATTAACATCTCGCATTAATAAACCCTTACCAAAGAGTAAATTAACATCTCGCATTAATAAACCCTTACCAAAGAGTAAATTAACAATTACAGATTCAGTCGCTACCCACAACACCCACACATAACTACGGGTGTAGTAACTAACGGGATTTGTCAGATCCTATGGTACCATAACCTAATACTGGTCGGCTTGATCATTGCTAATGAATGTCATTTGTTATGTAACCCAACCAACAAGTTTGTTCACTTTATTGAAATCGTTATTAGTTTTGTATAAATCGTCTTAATCGTTTTTGAAACCATCGTTATAACATCGAAAATCGTTTTGTTATCATCGTTAAAGCCTTGAAAACATTTAGCACATATGAGTCACCCCAAAACAATTGAAAGCAGTAAAATAGGGGAATAATGTACTCGCCTGAGAATGCTTAGAGGTCTTGAACAACAACCAAACAAAGCTAGAGAGAGCACGGAATCAGTCGACAATCTAAAACTATATAAATAAACCGGACTTAAATCGGGAGATCGGATAGGATGAGGCTTGGTAAACCAAATGAATATTGGAACTCATATGATATGGTTTAACAAGGCCTACATACTACAATGAAACCAAACCTAAGTGCTTTCGACCCATCGCGACCCATTAAGGTAACATACGCTACTTTAACGCGTCGTGCGCGCAAAGCGTGTTCGAGACGTCTAACTAGTCCTATGACAAGTATTTATATGCCTAAACGTGTTTAATTATGTTGTATAATCAGTTATGTACAAAAGTTTAGGTTACATAAGCTTAATTACCAATTATACATGAAAAGGGTATTCTGGTAATTTACCTAAGGCATATAAACTACCTATCATACAACTATTCAAACGAAGCGACCATAGGGTATAACCTCGGGAGGTTATTCCCTACCTACTATGGTCACCTAATGTATTTGGTCGGATCTTAATGATCGACCAAACTGGGTCGGGTTCGAAGGTATAAGCGATTTATTAGATCGCTTACCCTACGACCCTAGACAACGTGGTAATCAGTAGGCATAGTCCCAAGGGACTATAACCAACGTGATTACACTCACGTTGCGAAGTTCAAACGAACTTCGCATTGACCATAACTGGTCAATGTAGAAAGTCAAACAAAGTTTTACTTTCAGACTCGAAAGACTCAAAAAGCAATAAAAGAACGAAAGAATACTTACGAAGGGTCCCCGAATGCTAAATTCGATTCAAAAATCTCAGGTATGAAACAATAGTTTCAACTTAGAGTTTCTCAAATCAAAGTTCTTGTAATTTTGAAGCATGGGGGGTGGGGTATTTATAGGATTTCCCGAACCGTTAGGATCGTTTCTTGGAAAAAGTGCTTCAATCTTGGCCATACACTAGCACCCATGGTATTGTAATACCATGTGCCCAAAATACCAGCCCATAGATTCCCAAAACCATGTGCAACAAGTGGGAAGGACTAGATTCGATGTATAAGCAAACATCTTTCAGAAATGACAGTTTTGGTCCCTGTTATGTTTTTATGCCATTTCCGACACTTCTAAGGCCCGTAAAGCCAACTTTAAGGCCCTAAAATGATGTCTAAACATTGTGGACATGAAACATGCTCAAAAATATGTCGGATGTCAGTTCGTTTGGTCGTACGAACGCGATGTTCGCTTAATTACGACGGAATGCGCATAAGCGCGAAAGACGATCCAAATGGCATGACGAATGGATTTTTCTTAAGCCAAACACTAAAGCATAATATAGTCATGCTTACATAAATTTTTGGATGTCCGGATGTATTCAGAACGTAAGTTATGCGCGAAAGTGCAAACTTGTGCACTTTTTGACACTTTTAGTCCCTGAATGACCCAAAAGTTTATTTTAGCACACCGAACACCTCAAAGCTTATTTCTAAGCTATGTAAAGGATATTTATGGTATTTTTAACTTATGGTCATGTTCCGGAATGTCTGTTACAGTTCAAATTGGCATACTTTCGCAGTTTGTCAACTTTAGTCCCTGTAAGCGATTTAACTTGATTTTGCCATACCAAAGCCTTCAAAACTTATTTCTAAGTTATGTAAAGGTTATTTAAGGTATGTTAAGCCTATGTCACTATTCCGGAGTGTTTGTTGCATTAAACTGGTTATATTTACGCATCGGTGCGCGTATAACCTTCCAGAAAGCGATTTAGAGTTTGAAATTGAACAAGAATTGATATGTGCAAATGATACACATATTTTTACAAATCCCAAGTATGAAATATAATATTTCATTGGTTTGGTATTTGTTTGATGGCCGTGGAGGCACAGGTGTTACAGTCTCCCCTACTTTAGGAAATTTCGTCCCGAAATTTATTTAGAGGAAACATGTGAGAGTTTAAAACATGAAGTTGAAAAAGATCGAACAATATTGATTAGGGTTCTGAACTTCTAGTAACCTTTAATAACATCATGATTGCAATGTAAGAGGGATACTTATATACAAGTATATGAAGCGTCATTGGTGCGTCCACCGTACCTCTATTACATCGTTCTCATTTCGTTATTGTCGTCACTATCGGTTCTTACACATAATAAATCTTACTGGGTTTCTGTGCACTAAATTTCATAATTATGTACGCGTCCATAATCAGACCATTCCTTGCACAGTTTACACAGTCTATTTTATAATATGTAGGGGAAAAACCAAATGAATGAACCTGTGATGAGTGTGACTAGACCGCCATAAAGTCCTTTTAATTAAATCAATAAATGATCTAAATAGACTATCAAGGAGTCTGTTCAGCTACATCACTAGATGTCGTTCTTTAGCCAAATTGTGAATCAATCTTTTAGGCTAGACCACTAAGAGGGTCTCTTATGAATCATGGAGTGGTACTATATAACCCAAGGGTCTTAACTACCAGGTAGAAGCCCATAAGGATTTAAGGTAGTACCTTTTGAATATCCTACTATGAATCTCTCATATGAAAACATGAAAGATTCTATGAGGATTTGAAAATCGGATCACACAAAATCATAGAGGAGAACACATAAACACATATCACATAACCACAAAATTGTTCGTTAATTTGTCTTGTAAATTGCGTACATGCATTTAAAGCACACTTGGAATCCATTCCGTGGATTTCATTTGGTACTTTAAACGTTATCAAGAATCCAACTATAAAGATAGAAAGATTCAAAAAGAAAATTCGATTTCGATTACTAGGAACCGAAGTGTTTGAATTAAGGTACATAAGGAATCCAATTAAGGACTCTGATTTGAACGATAATCATCCACAAGGATCTAATTGTAGAGATAAAAAGATCCCATATGAATTTTAGAAGTTGAAGATGTTTTGAAACCTTGCACTGGATGTGCTTAGGTCAAAACATGATATAAAATGCTTATGAAGTTGAGATGCTTGATATGTCAAGGCGACATATGAAGCAGAATTTTGAAGGTTAAGTCAATGTATGAGGAAAATATTTTTGAAAACTATGCATGGGGTTCTTTTAAGAAAATGTGTTTAACGTTTTTGAAACCTTATATATAATACTTTTTGAAATCATAAAGTAGGTGTATTAGATAGATATATTTACAAAAAAGTTTTAAAATCATGCGAGATGAATTTTGAAATTATGTATAAGGTTTTTGAAAGACATGAATGATGCTTTTCGAAATCATGCACTTGATCAGAAAATGTATTGTGTTAATATTGTCTTCAGACTATATGAAATATTTTGAAATTAGAAAGGTTGGTTTTGATAACATGGCCAATGTTTTTGAAATAACATAGACAATGCATCTAGAAAATTTGTTTTCAAACTATATGAAATGTTTTGAGATCATGAAGATTGTTTTGAAATACTTGTACTGTGTATGTTGAAAAATCAAAACGTAATGGGTATGAGATTTGAAAATACCCTTAGTTATCTAACCAAGGATTTAAAGGCACAGATGTGCGAAAAGCACGATTACTCATAATGTCACTTAATTTTCTGTACTTTGTTTCTTAGAGTGAAACGAGTACTTAAAATTTTCGAGGGAATCATGAGCAATCATTTGAAAGAGAGAAATCACAAGAGTAGTTTGTAAGGTACACAGTTCCTTGATGTAGGTATCATAGGAAAAGCCATACACACCTAGCAGGGGGTTGAGCTGGTTGGTTGGGGACTGCTTTACCATTGTGAGCGACCATGGCGAAGTTCTGAGAAGCCTTTCGCTTCTTTGACTTCTTAGGGGATCGTTCATCCATGGTCTTTGATTCCTCGATTGGTTTCTCGGCCGATGGTGTTGTCGCCTGACTAGGTCCTGCCTGTCTTGGTGACTCTTGAGTGGCTTCATCCTGGAGATGATACATGGCAGTAGCTAATTCAACAGTCTTCAGGACTACTTCGCCTATTCGCTGAGCGAATTTTGGCTGCTTACTCAGATATCTGGGCGTCATCGTGATGAAGAGACATTCTTGAATAAAAAGAAAGGCATAGGGAGAAACAGGTGAAAGATTATTGGACAATCAAAACAGAATGATAACGCATGAAGATTGCGATCATTTGTTTGTTACCTAAGGCAAACAAATGAGACGGTGACTGATCAAAGTAAATGGGTCAAAAATAATGTATCGCGAAGACATGCTCGCCTATAAGTGAACACTCATCCCAAGAATTCCCAGGTAAGCACAACTGGTCTCGCGTCTGATGAGATGTATACGAAGTGCTTGCCTAGACAGAAAACCCAGAATACAGGCATTCACCCTTCCAGTTTGCACGTGTTCACATTATTTAAAACCCAAAACCTTGACGAAGTTTTGAAAACTCAAAGGGGTTCAAAACCATAAAATAGAGAGTTCAAAACCTTACAATAGAGGGTTCAAAACCTAGTAATCAATCATCCTAGAACAGATGATTAGTTTTCAAAGCGGTTTTGAAATTTATGTTCTTGTTGTGGTCGTCGCCTAAGGATAGGTGACGGTATTGTTTTATGACTAAACGCAAGTAAACTCGCGTTAGGGTCCTAAGAAGGTTATAGACTAGGTCAAAGCATTACTAATAACCTAATTCCCTATAACCATTGGCTCTGATACCATCTTTTCTGTCACACCCCGACCACGTAGAACATACAAAACGTGGCGGAAACATCGGGGCGTGTTGCAACAGAATTAATGTTTCATAACCATGGATATCAAAAGTGTTTCGTTTTATTAATCATTGAATAATTACATCGTTTGGAAATCTAAATACACAATTTAAACGTAATCTATCATTGTTATTTAGTCACTAAGGCCTTGTCCAGTCCTATGTGAGCATGCATCTTATCAATCGATATCATTCAACAATACCTGAAACATATGTGAAAACGAGGTCAGCAAAGAAATGCTGGCGAGTACATAGGTTTTGTGAAAATAAGATTCATGACTTCTGTTTAAGAAAATGTTTAGTCATGAACCTTGTAATTTGCTTTGCCTTTGTAAATCATTTGAAAAATAATAAGTTCAGGTGATATGTATAATAAGAGAATAATGCATGATTAAATGAATAACCATGTAAAATGAGTTTGTATAAGATAAGTTGCTTGTAAATAAATGTCTTGTGAAAAGTATGTTACTTGTATAAAATGTTCTATGTCTCAAACTGAAATGATTCAAATAACGCTACAATATGTAATACCATACAAACACTTATATATAGGAAGTACCAGCGGCGTATCCACCATGCTTGTATCATATTCCACACGCATTGTTACTTAATCACTTAATCAAACCAACCCACCAAAGTAATGTTCATGCCCAATGTAAATCATGTAATATGTAACCAAAACCCAATCGTATATCGCTTTGAAGCCAATCGTTTACCCAATCGTTAAAACATCGTGTGAAAACCAATCGTTTACCCAATCGTTAAATTCGTTTTAGGTCGTGAAACTACTTAAATGGTCGTCTCGCTAATAACATTCAAACCTTCTTGACTCGCATTAATAAACCCTTACCAAAGGATAGATTAATAATTCGCATTAATAAACCCTTACCAAAGGATAGATTAACATCTCGCATTAATAAACCCTTACCAAAGAGTAAATTAACATCTCGCATTAATAAACCCTTACCAAAGAGTAAATTAACAATTACAGATTCAGTCGCTACCCACAACACCCACACATAACTACGGGTGTAGTAACTAACGGGATTTGTCAGATCCTATGGTACCATAACCTAATACTGGTCGGCTTGATCATTGCTAATGAATGTCATTTGTTATGTAACCCAACCAACAAGTTTGTTCACTTTATTGAAATCGTTATTAGTTTTGTATAAATCGTCTTAATCGTTTTTGAAACCATCGTTATAACATCGAAAATCGTTTTGTTATCATCGTTAAAGCCTTGAAAACATTTAGCACATATGAGTCACCCCAAAACAATTGAAAGCAGTAAAATAGGGGAATAATGTACTCGCCTGAGAATGCTTAGAGGTCTTGAACAACAACCAAACAAAGCTAGAGAGAGCACGGAATCAGTCGACAATCTAAAACTATATAAATAAACCGGACTTAAATCGGGAGATCGGATAGGATGAGGCTTGGTAAACCAAATGAGTATTGGAACTCATATGATATGGTTTAACAAGGCCTACATACTACAATGAAACCAAACCTAAGTGCTTTCGACCCATCGCGACCCATTAAGGTAACATACGCTACTTTAACGCGTCGTGCGCGCAAAGCGCGTTCGAGACGTCTAACTAGTCCTATGACAAGTATTTATATGCCTAAACGTGTTTAATTATGTTGTATAATCAGTTATATACAAAAGTTTAGGTTACATAAGCTTAATTACCAATTATACATGAAAAGGGTATTCTGGTAATTTACCTAAGGCATATAAACTACCTATCATACAACTATTCAAACGAAGCGACCATAGGGTATAACCTCGGGAGGTTATTCCCTACCTACTATGGTCACCTAATGTATTTGGTCGGATCTTAATGATCGACCAAACTGGGTCGGGTTCGAAGGTATAAGCGATTTATTAGATTGCTTACCCTACGACCCTAGACAACGTGGTAATCAGTAGGCATAGTCCCAAGGGACTATAACCAACGTGATTACACTCACGTTGCGAAGTTCAAACGAACTTCGCATTGACCATAACTGGTCAATGTAGAAAGTCAAACAAAGTTTTACTTTCAGACTCGAAAGACTCAAAAAGCAATAAAAGAACGAAAGAATACTTACGAAGGGTCCCCGAATGCTAAATTCGATTCAAAAATCTCAGGTATGAAACAATAGTTTCAACTTAGAGTTTCTCAAATCAAAGTTCTTGTAATTTTGAAGCATGGGGGGTGGGGTATTTATAGGATTTCCCGAACCGTTAGGATCGTTTCTTGGAAAAAGTGCTTCAATCTTGGCCATACACTAGCACCCATGGTATTGTAATACCATGTGCCCAAAATACCAGCCCATAGATTCCCAAAACCATGTGCAACAAGTGGGAAGGACTAGATTCGATGTATAAGCAAACATCTTTCAGAAATGACAGTTTTGGTCCCTGTTATGTGTTTATGCCATTTCCGACACTTCTAAGGCCCGTAAAGCCAACTTTAAGGCCCTAAAATGATGTCTAAACATTGTGGACATGAAACATGCTCAAAAATATGTCGGATGTCAGTTCGTTTGGTCGTACGAACGCGATGTTCGCTTAATTACGACGGAATGCGCATAAGCGCGAAAGACGATCCAAATGGCATGACGAATGGATTTTTCTTAAGCCAAACACTAAATCATAATATAGTCATGCTTACATAAATTTTTGGATGTCCGGATGTATTCAGAACGTAAGTTATGCGCGAAAGTGCAAACTTGTGCACTTTTTGACACTTTTAGTCCCTGAATGACCCAAAAGTTTATTTTAGCACACCGAACACCTCAAAGCTTATTTCTAAGCTATGTAAAGGATATTTATGGTATGTTTAACTTATGGTCATGTTCCGGAATGTCTGTTACAGTTCAAATTGGCATACTTTCGCAGTTTGTCAACTTTAGTCCCTGTAAGCGATTTAACTTGATTTTGCCATACCAAAGCCTTCAAAACTTATTTCTAAGTTATGTAATGGTTATTTAAGGTATGTTAAGCCTATGTCACTATTCCGGAGTGTTTGTTGCATTAAACTGGTTATATTTACGCATCGGTGCGCGTATAACCTTCCAGAAAGCGATTTAGAGTTTGAAATTGAACAAGAATTGATATGTGCAAATGATACACATATTTTTACAAATCCCAAGTATGAAATATAATATTTCATTGGTTTGGTATTTGTTTGATGGCCGTGGAGGCACAGGTGTTACAATCAGTCGATCGAGAGTATATCAAAATGTCGTCAATAAACACTATGACGAATTTGTCAAGATACGGCTTGCACACACGATTCATTAAATCCATGAAGACCGCTGGTGCATTTGTTAAACCAAAAGGCGTAACGAGAAACTCGTAATGACCGTAACGAGTCTTAAAAGCTGTTTTCGGTATGCTTTCCTCTTGAATTCGTAACTGATGATACTCTGATCGTAAGTCTATCTTAGAGTAGAAGCTAGAACCTTTCATAAATCATTTAAATTAGTTGGAAATTCATTTGTAACATGGTTTAGAAATATGAATTTTCATTCATCTAAATGTTGTGCACTTTTGCAAAACTTGCATGTCTTTCCACCCCCAAAACCTTTATAAAGATGTATAGTGGTAAAGAGTGGGGGTTATGAACTTACAACATCCTTATTCGGTCAACTACAAGGTTCAGAAGGTGCTAATCGACATGGAGATTTGGCTATGGGTGCGGTTCCCGGTACCAAGTCGTTATGAAACTCGACTTGTCGATATGGTTATAGTCCCGGCAAGTCTTCCAGAAAGACTTCAGGAAACCATTTTGCCAACGTAATACCTGTCAGCTTTGGCCCAACGGCCTTCTTGTCGACAACATGTGCCAGAAAGGTAACACAACCTTTCCGTAAGTACTTCTGTGCCTTCATGCAATTGATGATCTGCAATGGTGTGTCATGCTTCTCTCCATGAATAACAAGTGTCTCTTTATTCGGTAGTGGTAGGCGAATGACCTTCTCATGATAGAAGACTTCGGCTTGATTATTGGATAGCCAATCCATGCCAACCACTGTGTCGAAACTACCCAATTCAACGGGTAAGAGATCGATATGAAATTTCTGCTCCTGACTCGGCTAGTTTACCGTTTGCCAATTCAATAGAATGAGGAGACGTCTAGCTTACTTGACTCTAGGCCAAGTACATTTTGAATTCTATGTAGTAAAGACTTCCCTGTACAGATGTAGAGGACAACCCAATCCCTATGTTTAGATGTAGGATAACCCAATCCTTGACTGTAGCTAGGACAATCCCGTCACTAGCCATGAAACTATGCATGTGAAATGTTGAGATAAAGCTAAGAATCTGCAATGGTATCAAATAATATGGATGTGAAATGTTGATTGATAGGATACGTACCGGTGACCCTTAATGATTTGACCTGTCTAAGCTAATTTCCCCATTAGCTAACTTGATATAGTAATGTGTGTCCAACATGACTCTAATTCGAGTATATGCTTAACATTTAAAGACAATAGCTAAGCTCGGTGTTGGTATTAAAAGAATTGATACATGATGATTGTAGAGTGTACGTACTCATGACTTCATTGGGATTTTGTGGAGTATTCATAGTTCTAACCACACACACACTTATTCACTAGCTTGATCCATTCTTAAGTATTATCGTCTTACTAGCCTTTGTTTTGCGCCTGGTCTCTGCACACTGCTACTCTTGGCGCTTTTGTAAGTGTTCTCATGATGAACGTCTCACTTGTCGCATTTAGAATTTCGGCAAGTTACCAGCATACATCCTGGTTCCAAAATCTTTTATGGCAGCAGTTGCCTTCATTTCTCTCAAGGCGCGAGTTATTATTTGAGTGATCGAGGTAGGGAGGGATGATGCGGTCATGCTTCGGATCTCCGAGGCTAAACCCAAAATGTAACACTCAGTGTGTTTGAATTCGGGTGTTACGCAGTATGGAACAACCCTTGAGAGACCGTGAAAGCATCAAGTGTAACCAACAACATAGGCTATAGTCGTGATCGAGTTCTAGAATAAAATCATATGAAGATTGATATGCAGCTCAGACGATATAAAAGAATGATGTATGGTTAAATAAATAACCAATTGAAATGTAGTGTATGAAATATATCATGTCCTGAATTAGAATAATATATCTTGTGTAGAAGATGTCGTGTCTTGTGCAAAAAGGTCATGTCTTATCTTTGTCGAAGAGGTTTGAATAACACCACGATATGCAATATAATATAAGCACTTATATATAGGAAGTACCAGCGGCGTATCCACCATGCTTTTATCATATTACACACGTCTCATCAATTACAAATAACCACCATAAATGTCTTGTGTATACCAATGTCAAATGCCATATACAATGTCTTGCGTAACAATGTCAAGTATAAACCACGTCTTGTGTAAAAGCAATGATTTTCAACACATAACTTTTGACTTAAACGTTTGTTTCTTTTGGTGCCATGATCTTTTTAATACTCAATATTAAAAGAATCTAGACATATATATTTGGATAAATATAGTCTATCATGCGCCCAAGAATGAAGAATGCAATCGGTCATCGAAACCTTAAGACCGCATGGTTCATATATGTTTGAATAAATGATAATACGAATAACCAAAAATGAATGATAATGTGGATAACCAAAACCAAAAGGTGTAATACCTCTTGCATGTATTGGTCATACGTCTAAATGGAAAGAGAAATAATTCGTTGAGGAGGGGAAACCAACTAGTGGTCTTCGTCCATATAATATGTATTCCCTACTCTATGGACCTCGATCGTCCTAAGTAGAGAAAATCCTTTGTCTTATTTGTCCATGTGAAAATTATGGTAATAGTGCTTGAGTTTCACGAGCTCTAGCAAGATTATTAGAATCTCCAGAAATGTCGAATAGAATGCAATGAGGGAGTTGCAGCATGGTTCATGCCATACCATCCCTTGGAAAAAGACAAATGTCAAACGACGGAATTTATTGTATCACTTCCAATAAATATGATAAGGTGGAATATGATAAAGTAAGGTAAGGTAAAGTAGGGTAAAGTGTCATAGACACCATGGAACCAACCCATGTTCAAGAATTTCGAGAATGTTGAGGAAAATCCTCCATGAATAGCTAACACGTTTTGTTTGTTTAAATGACTAGGCCCAACTGAATCGTGATATAGATCGAATGTTAGGTGTGAACAAATACGTGTCGTCTTCCTGTATTGTATTGTATGGTATTGTATTGTAGGGTGTTATACTAACCACCTCAGTTTGTGTTCAAATAGATAAGAAAAATTGAATCTCAAGTAATAACTTAAGGATTTTGAACGAATAGTGATCATTAGCTTGGCCCGCAGAGTCCACCAGAATTCCCATGCACTACAAGTTGTTATTACGTTGGCCACCGTAATAATAAATTGCCTTGCATGGTCACCCTAGCGTTCTCTCATACGAAGCAGGCGATCAATAAGAGAGGAAACACTATTGTCAATATACTTTCAACATAGGAGGGACCTTCGTAATAGATCACGTGTCAATGTTCGTTGTCATTACTCGCAGAACGGCACGGCGTTAGATGACAATAGAAATGAAAAGAATCTGTAACAATAACAACTGAAGAGGCACCTTCAAGATGAGTACTTCATCTTCCTTGTAAGGACAAGAGTATATCCACCTTGGTTAGTATGAGTCACATGGATCTCGTCCCACTATTGGAGTTGTTGTCCAAGGTTACCACCTTCGCCTCGTCGTCATTATCATGGTCAGGCATCTCAGCATTCGCGAGAAAGCAACCATATTTTACGGAATTAAGTTTAAGATTTCACTTAGGAATCATGTTCGCCATAAGCTCCGCAATAGACATGAGGTCGATATTTTCATCGTGTGAGTAAAGAATAATAATAGAGTTTGAAGTCGAAGGTATTTTGTTCTTGGCAAAATATTTCATGCAACATATATATATGAACAACCTATATATATAATCATGTAAAATCCTATCAATCAAGGATTTCTATCTTGTATAAGCTGAACTTGTAAACTGTTTATAATGCATAAACTGATAATGTAATGTATTGTAGGCACATAGTATATTAATGTATTGTGTCTGTTTCTCATAGACTTCACCCATGGAAATGTCCTCGCTTGATTTATGTGAAATGAATTTTTGTTGTAGTGGACCTTGAAAAATGTTTATGCAATGAAAACCTTTTGACATGTCCAATTTTATTTATAATCTGTTCAACATGAACAAGAGGTTTTCGTGAGAGATCCCTAGTAATTGTAGACTTAGACTCAAGAAAGAATCCTGGTTCACTACAATCGATGCTCTGATACCAATCTGTCACACCCGCTCGTAGCGGAAGCGCGAGGTGTGATCTGATCGGTTCTCATTGCATAACAATATAAGTGAACATACTAAATGAATAAAAACAAGCTCCAATGCCATTGTCATAATCGTTTCAAAAGAATGCAACATAAGTTAAATGTATTGGTTACAAACCATAATATGAAAATAAGTTGTCATCGTTTTATACATCAAAATGTAAGTCTTAAAATGTCAAGGCTTTGACCACTATATCACCGCAAAGAGGCGGTATATAACGGGCAAACCCTTCAAATGGTGGCATGGAGTCTTGATACTTGCTTTCCTTGACTGAAATGTCTGCATGGTCCACTAATTTCCTGAAATACATGTTAAGTTTGAAAACATCAACAAAAGTTGGCGAGTTCATGCAGTTTAGTTGTATGAGATGTATCTGTAAAATGTGAGTTGTATAAAATGTATCTGTAAAATGTGAGTTGTATAAAATGTATCCATAAAATGTGAGTTGTATAAACTGTATCCATAACATGTGAGTTGTATAAAATGTATCTGTATGTATGATGTAGTATGTAAAGTGTCAATGAAATCGTTGATCATTAATGTTTCGCGAGGACATTAATATGCGTGGCGAATTAGGAAGCAATCCAAACCTAGACGATTTTATGTCGACTACTATCGACTGGGACACAAACGCACTCTTCTGTATGGGTCCACGACCAAGACTGGGGCTCGCCAATACCCATTAGATCTAACCACTTGTACCTAGGTCCAAACTGGATTAATGGTTCTTAGATGTATAACCCTAATTCGCACATGATCTAAGGTGTTTCATTCCCTAACTTTAACATACGATTTAACATGTATCTTCCCCGATAGTTGTAAAGTTGTAAAACATTTAAATGAATAGGGCACATGAACTCATAGAATTGCGTCCGTGAATAGTAAATAACTGTGATCTGACGTACGGTCGGTCGTCTTGAACGATGTTGCGACCTACAAATGTACTTATATTTGTTAGACACTTCGGTCTTTGTAAATGACTTGAGTACAAGTCTTGTGTCTTAGATGTGTGTAAGACTTGTATGTCTTTGTTGTTCCTTGAACTGTGTATTAGATGTATTAACTGATAACTGTTTAGTGTATATATTTCTCCAAATACATATTCTTGTATCTCGTGAGTTGTATCATCGGGTCTTGTCTTCTTGGTTTCGTGTCTTGTATAAGTAAATTGTATAATTGTAATGTTTATCAATTATATGTCATTGGGCTTAGCCCAAGAATTCATGTTATTGGGCCCAAATAGTGTTGGGCCTAAATAGTGTTGGGCCTCAATAGTGTTGGGCCTAAATAGTGTTGGGCCTAAATAGTGTTGGGCTTAAATAGTGTTGGGCCTCAATAGTGTTGGGCTTAAATAGTGTTGGGCTTAAATAGTGTTGAGCTTAATGTTATTGGGCCTTAGCCCATATGTTTGGTATTGGGCTTAGCCCATGAGTTTTTGATATTGGGCTTAGCCCACGTATTTATGTTAAGCCCATTATGAAGATAAGCCCATTAAGAAGTGTAAGCCCATTTGTATAAAATAGTCCATTAAGAAGTGTAAGCCCATTTGTATAAAATAGCCCATTAAGAGGTGTAAGCCCATTTGTATAAAATAGCCCATTTGAAAGTATAAGTCTTTCATTTTTATAAAAACATTTTTATAAAAATCACTAAGTATACTTTTTAGTTAATAAAAACATAATAGTTTTTATAAGTTTCAAAATGTCCGAATTTTTGTTAATGGTAACGTAATTTTTGTGTCCGCGTCGAAAGATCGTCTATACGTCGTAGTAATTCCTCGGAATGGCGATATGTTTATAAATTCGCCCGTCGTCCGTTTCGACCATAAGTTGTGTCCGAAAGCTCGGAATGTCCGTAAGTTGTTTTCAAGTGTGTCTATATGTATTCTTGTAAATCTTTAGTTGTAAGTATGTCTTGTATTTATTTGTGTCATTGTTATCAAGTCTCTAACTTGTATATATAACTAATACAAATAATAACACATAGCACATACTTGATATGTTCAATAAATATGTATTTTACCAAAATATATATTTATGTCAATTTTTATGTTTAGAAAGACCAACTTTCTAATCTTGTAAAGACTTTGTAAAAAAAAAGAAAATAATAGTTTTTTCTAACATATGATTTCTAAGAAAAGTTGGCCATAGTTCCTTTGTAATATGAACTTTCCCATGTTTATTTACATATCATTCTCTTTTCCAAATCACCATCAATTTACTCATAACATCTTAACTAAAACATATGAGATTTTTATAACATAAACTTATCAAAATGATCTCCAAATCATGTAGGGTTTTGGACATGATCATAACATGTGCTAACTAGTTAAAAAAACCAAGTTTACTTCTAGTTTTAACAACTTTTATAAAAATCTCATGTTGTATGTTACTTTTTATAATCTTGTAAAAGTCTTGTTTTTAAATAAAAACCTTAAATACTTTCACAAGATCAAAGGTTATGATCATCCCTTTAAACCTTTATGTTAAAAACCCTTTAACATAAACATGTATAATTGTTAGATCATATTTTCAAAACATCCTCTAACAATTTATTTATATCATAATCATCATAACAAGATCAAATATGCATATATCAAGTCTTAGATCACAATATAAACCAACATAAATATATCATGATTATTATTTTTGCTTCTTTGTATTTTTCATGTTTATTATGTATGATTATTTAGTTATTTATTAGTTATAATAACAATCATAAACATAATATAAGTATGGAAAAAAAAATAGATCTTGAAGCTTACTTCTAGCACTTGGCTAGGGATGATCTTAGAAGATGATTAAGAACTAAGAAGATGAAGGTCTTGATGGTAGAATACTCTTGAATGGATGAAAACCCTTCCTTTTACTTACAAAAGCTTTAGATCTTCTTATGTTACTTAGAAATCCATTTTGATCAACAAATAAAAGACTAAAGTGAAGTGGGTTTTTGGTGTTCTTGGTAAGATGGATGAAGATGATGAGAGAGTTTTAGTGAAAGTAACAAAAGATGAAAAAAATGAGTGTAAGGAGCTAGTTTACTTAGTGAGTAAGTGTTGTAATAATTCACCAACATAATCCACTTGCATAATAATAAAATATCTAGATATTTAACAAAAAAATTAGGGTGTGGGACCCCTTTAAAAACGTTCACAACAACATGGGGGGGGGGGGTCTTGAATTGTTGAAATGTTATTAAGTGTTTAAAGTGTTAGAAACTTTTAGCAAAGTTTAGGTGTTTTGGTGTTTAAATGTTTCAAGTGTATAAATGTGTTAAGAAGGTGTTAAGTGACCATTACTAGTCTAATATGATCTAATTAATATTAGATGGTCACTAAAAAAAAGATCCGACATTGTTCGGATATTCGTTTCGAATTGTTTCGGTTAGACGTTAAGAGAACGCTAAGTTGTGTAACTTGTGTGAATTGATGTAGTTATTGGTTCGGATGATACCCGAAGGTATCCTCATATGAATTATATGTTTAATAACATTTTTACATGTAGTAAAAATATTAGAAAGTTGATTTCTGCAGAATTACTGCGGAAAAGTGTTGAAATTGTCGTTTTTAGTGCTTTTCGACAGTTTTTAGTGTTATGGACATCGGTAATATATTAAACCAAACCCTTGTATTCCCATATAGGGTTTAATGTATATTTGATGTTGGACTTTCGTCTGAGTCCTAACGATGTAATTTAGATCGTTTCTACGGATCCTGAGTTTTCGTCAGCACGCTAGTTCACTAGGTACTACTCTAGTTGTTTCGATGCATTGTTTTAAACTGTTTCAAATATAACCAATAGAAACGAATAATGTGCATCATAAATGAGTGTTCTAAGATGTATATCATGTAATCAAGCAATTCAGATATTCAAAACACATATTTGTATAATGTAATTCATTGCTTTAAATGTACGTAAATTACCAGAAAGTGGCAGTTGTCACATATTTCACTGTTCCGGAGTGTTTGCCGCATTAAACTGATTACGTTTACGCATCAGTTCGCGTATAACTTTCCAGAAAGCGATTTAAAGCTTGAAAAAGAACTAGAATCAAAACGTGAAATTATAAAACACAAATAAACGAATTTTGTGACCAAAACACATTGTTTATTTGATAAAAGATAGTGTCCTACATCATGTGGTGTTTATGGAGTACAAGTGTCACAGTTATTACCGTTGCTTTATCAAAAACTTCTCCAAGAATGCAATTCCTCTCACTGCTCTAACTCAGAAGAATAAACCCTTTGAATGGGGATCTAAACAAGAAGAAGCATTTCAGACCTTGAAACATAAACTTTGTAATGCGCCTATTCTATCTTTACCTGAGGGTGACGATGATTTTGTCGTGTATTGCGATGCATCAAATTTGGGTCTTGGCTGTGTTCTTATGCAAAGAAACAAAGTCATAGCTTATGCATCGAGACAACTGAAGATACACGAGAATAACTACACGACTCATGATCTTGAGTTAGGTGCAGTAGTTTTTGCTCTCAAAATCTGGAGACACTACTTGTATGGTACAAAATGTGGGGTTTTCACTGACCACAAAAGTCTTCAGCATATTTTCAGTTTGAAGGAACTTAATATGAGGCAACGACGTTGGGTTGAACTTTTAAACGACTATGACTGCAAAATTCGCTATCATCCTGGTAAAGCGAATCTCGTGGCTGATGCATTGAGTCGTAAAGAACGTGTCAAGCTTCATTGTGTTTAGGTTTGATCTGATATTCAAACCCGCATTTCTCAGGCTCAACATAATTGTGTTACACAAGACTTGATGGATAAGGAATTACCATATCACATTAAGCCTGATCTTGAACTGAAGGGCAATGGATTGCATTATTTCATGGATTGTTTCTAGGTCCCAAGTGAAGACAATCTTCGCACCTTGCTAATGGATGAAGCTCATAAGTCTCATTATTCTATTCATCATGGTGTAGATAAAATGTATAAGGATCTTCGAACCCAGTATTGGTGGCCCGATATGAAGAAAGACATTGCCTTATATGTATTCAAATGCCTTACTTGTCTTAAGGTTAAGGCTGAACATCAACATCCCTCGGGATTATTGGAGCAACCAGAGATTCCAGTTTGGAAATAGGAAAACATTGCTATAGATCTTATTACCAAACTTCCACACACTAAAAGAGGTCATGACGCTATCTGGGTAGTTGTTGATCGTCTTACAAAGTCAGCACATTTCTTGCTAATCTGTGAGGATCTATCTGCCGACAAGCTAGCTAAAATCTATGTGGATGAGATTGTATCCCGTCATGGCGTTCCTTTGAACATTATTTCTGATAGAGATGCTCGATTCTCGTCTCGCTTTGGAGAACCATGAAATCTGCAATGGGAACCCAACTTAATTTGAGCACAGCTTATCATCCGCAATCCGATGTTCAATCTGAAAGAACAATCCAGACATTGGAGGATATGCTTAGAGCTTGTGTGATCGATTTTGGTGGTAGTTGGGATTCGTATCTTCCATTTATTGAATTCTCCTACAATAATAGTTATCACTCCAGCATCAACATGGCTCCTTTCGAAGCTTTATACGGTAAAAAATGTCGTTCACCAGTCTGCTGGAATGAGATCGGTGAAGCTCAGCTTACTGGACCTGAGCTCATTCTAGAGACTACAGATAAGGTTAAGAAAGTTCGCGATAACCTTCAGACAGCTAGAAGCCGTCAAAAGAGTTACGCGGAAAAACGAAGCAAGCCTCTGGAATTTCAAGTCGGTGATCGCGTCTTACTTAAGGTTTCACCTTGGAAAGGTGTGATCAGATTTGGAAAGACAGGAAAACTTGCACCTAGATTGTTGGACCATTCAGGATCGTCGAAATAATCAAAAAAGTGGCCTACAGATTAGAGTTACCTCCTGAACTTGGAAATGTTCATCCAACCTTCCACGTGTCCAATCTTAAAAAGTGTTTGGCTGATGAAAACTCCACATACCGCTTGATGAAATTCATGTTGATGACACGATGCATTTTGTTGAGTCAAATGGCTCAAGCGCAAGCGCATACCTATTGTCAAAGTTCGCTGGGAATCTAAACGTGGACCAGAATTTACTTGGGAATGTGAAGATCAAATGAAGGCGAAATATCCACATCTATTCTCACAAGTTTCCTCAAAATAAATTTCGGGACGAAATTTCCTCAAGCAGGGGAGACTGTGACATCTGTGCTTGTAATCATTGTATTAACTCTAAATAGTTCATTTACCAATAAAAAATGTGATTTGACCCCAATGTTTGTTCATTTATGTTTGACATTTTACATGTTTTGATTTTTGTTCGATTTCAAACTCTAAATCGCTTTCTGGAGAGTTATACGCAAACTGATGCGTAAACATAATTAGTTTAACATGAAAAAACACTTTGGAACATCAACATATGCTTAACATACCTTAAATAACCTTTACATAACTTAGAAATAACTTTTGAAGGGTTTGGTATGGCAAAATCAAGTTTATTCAATCATAGTGACTAATTGTGACAAACTGCGAAAGTATGCCGATTCTTATAGTAACAAACATTCTGGAACTTGATCATAAGCTAAACATACCACAAATATCCTTTACATAGCTTAGAAATAGGCTTTGAGGGGTTCGGTATGCTAAAATAAACTTATTGATCAATCAGGGACTAAAAGCATCAAAAAGTGCATAAGTTTGCATTTACGCGCATATCTTACGTTCTGATTATGTCCGGACATCCAAAAATTTTTGTAATCATTAAAATATTTTATTGTAGTGTTTGGAATGCTAAAATTTCATTCGTCACTTAATTTGGATTGTTTTCGCGTCCGTTCGTGTTTCATCGTAATTAACCGAATAACGCAATCGTACGACCAAACGAACCGACATCCGAGATGATTTCAAGCATGTTTCAAGTCCCCTATGCTTTAACATCCTTGTAGAGCCTTGAAAATGGGTTAAAGGGGTTTAAACGCGTCGAAAATGGGATAAACATGCTGCAAGGACCATTTTTGTCAGTTTTTGAAACTTTCTGGACCTGGGGAGTGGTGGCGTCGCACGACAGGGTGCCCCCCCTTTGCCGTGGCGGCACGCGACGGGTTCATTTTGACATAAATCCTTTTTTCAGCAACCAGCTTGAATTTGAGGGTCTTTTATGCAACTTTCGCAATACTATGAACTGGTTTTGGAGCTCCCATTGTATATAAAACCATGTTTCACATGTGTATGGCTAGGATTGAACCTTGATTCTTGCAAAAACACTTGGAATGATCTTGGTGATCCTAACTTCCTATAAATAGAAGTGGGTTCTTCACTTCATTCCTCACACTTGATTCAAAATCTGCTCTAAGTTGGAGTTTTATACTTCATACCTAAGTAATTTGAATCAAATCTTCATTGCTTGGACCTTTTGTAAGCTTCTTTCATGCTTTTTATGCTTTTCAAGCATGAAAGTCAAACAGTGTTTGACTTTCTGCTTTGACCATGAATTGGTTAACACAAAGTTCGTTTGAACTTTGCAACGTGAGCGTAATCACGATGGTTATAGTCCCTTGTGACTATACCTACTGATTACCACGTTGATTAGTCGAAGTGACGAGTCAAAGTTTCGGTCAAAATACGTGTTTATGCGTATTTTGCAACGAAGCTATTTTCGGGTATCAAAACACTTTGTTTTGGTATCAAACTTGTTTTCTAACTTAGTTAAACATGTTTTAACATGTTTAACTTGTCACTTTTAGTCTAGTGCTTGTTTAGGGTCGTAAGTCAAGCGGTCTTGACAACCACTTAGACTTTCGAACCCGACCCGTTTGATCGATCGTTAGGATCTGACCAAACATATTTTTTGACCATAGTTGTATAGGGAATAACCTTCCGAGGTTATACCTTATGGTCACTTCGTTTAGTTAGTTGTATGATAGGTAGTTTATATGCCTTAGGAAAATGACCAAAATGCCCTTTTTGCGCATAATTTCATTTTAAGCATATGTAACTTAAATTTAGACATCTAAAATGATTAGGCATTAATATTAGACATGTTAAGGCATATAATACTTGTCATAGGGCTAGTTAGGCGGTCCGAACGCGTTTTGCGCAAACGACGCGTTAAAGTAGCGTAGACTACCTTAACAAGTCGTAACGGGTCATAAGCACTTAGGTTAGGTTCCGATTTAGAATGTAGGCTTTATTAAACCATATCACATGAGTTCCAATACTCATTTGGTTTACAAAACCTCATTCTATCCGATCTTCTAATTTAGGTCCGGTTTATTAACGTAGTTACTTATATTTAGGTGCCGATTGATTCCATGATCCTTCTAGCATTGTTTGATTGTTATTCAAGACTACTAAGCAATATCAAGTGAGTACATAGTCCCCTCTTTTACTATTTTCAAATATTTTGGGGTGAAACACATGTGCCTACTTGTTACTTTCGTGTTTTTCGTGCTTTCATGACATATACATGCTATGTTCATTAGTACGCATATAGTACATGATTTCATTTATGCTTTGCTATGTATGTTGATTGAGCATGCTAGCACATTGATTTCATAAACACATTTGTTTCATATGTTTAATCAACATATACACACATTGATTTACATTACATTTTTGCTATGTATGTTCATTTAGCATACTTAGTACATTGTTTTCACATAACATGCTTACATTTGGTATGACATTTGGTTTGCTTAACGGGTCAAAAATACATTCATTAACATTGATCACGCCTCTCGGTAGTATGTAGTGGTACCATAGGAATTGGCAACTCCCATCCCTGGAATCCTAGGTTTGTTTGGACGTAAGGGATGACTGAATCCGATATACATAATTGATAAACCTTTAACTTGTTTAGGGTTTGTCCTTCAATCGCAAGGCTTGAATGTATGCGATAAACAATACCGCATAAATGTTTGTATCAGTAAAGCATTGATTTTGCAAAACATAACTTTTGACTTAAACTATGATTTATTCAAATACATTGTTTTGTACATTTTACCTATGGAGTTGAGTAATACTTTTATTCACCATACATTTCATTTGATTACACATAAACGTTATACATATAGTTTGAGTAGTTACTTTTACTTACCATACATAACATTTGATTATACAAGACATGGTTTACATTTAACAATTGGACATTAATTATACATAAACATTTTGACATTTATTTAAACAAGACATTTTGATGGTTATTGATAAATGATCTACGTAACGAGGCGATGTGTAATATGATAAAAGCATGGTGGATACGCCGCTGGTACTTCCTATATATAAGTGCTTTTATGATATTACATATCGTAGCGTTATTTAAATCATTTCAACAAAGACATGATATATTTTTTCAAACGACATATTTACACAAGATCTTGTTTTACAAACGACATAACTTATACAAATTCATTGTTACTTGGTTATTTATTTAACCAAGCAATATTCTTTTATATATCATCTGATTTTCTTATCTCTTTTTCGTATGATTTATAAAAGAAAATATTTTCTTAAGGTTCATGACTACTATTTGTCAAACATTTCTTTTAACTACAAGTCATGAATTCTACATCAACAAAACCTATGTATCTCACAAGCATTTTTATACTGACGTACATATTTTCACATGTGTTTTTAGGAGCTGATGCATAGGGTTGTTCGTGACACACTTAGGTGGACTCGGGCCTTAGTGAGAATAAAAAAAGCAAGACTAGTTTAACTTATGTTATGTTTCCTTTGTTTTAAGACAATGTTATCTCTTTTATATAAATAAAACGAAACTTTAAATACCTTGGTTGTGAAACAATAATTCGGTTGCTCCACTCCCCGATGTTTCCGCCGCGGTTTGTTATTTTACGCGGTCGGGGTGTGACATGAATGGCTACGATTGCAAGATTCGCTACCATCCTGGTAAGGCGAATGTTGTATCTGATGCGCTAAGTCGAAAAGAATGCGTCAAGCTTCATTGTGTTCAAGTTCGATCTGATATTCAAACCCACATCTCTCAAGCTCAACGTACTTGTGTTACACAAGGCATGATGGGTAAGGAATTACCACATCATCTTGAGCTTCAACTTGAAACAAAGCACAATGGATTACTCTTCTACATAAACCGTTTATGGATTCCAAGTCAAGACAATCCCCGCACCATATTGATAGATGAAGCTCATAAGTCTCGTTATTCAATTCATCCTGGTGCAGACAAAATGTATAAATATCTTCAAACCCAGTATTGGTGGCCGGGAATGAAGAAAGACATTGCCTTATATGTATCCAAATACCTTACTTGTCTCAAGGTTAAGGCGGAACATCAACATCCCTCTGGATTATTGGAGCAACCAGAGATACCAGTTTGGAAATGGGAAAACATTGCTATGGACCTCATTACCAAACTACCGCGCACTAATAGAGGTTATGATGCCATTTGGGTAGTCGTTGATCGTCTTACAAAATCAGCACACTTCTTGCCAATCCGTGAGTATCTATTTGCTTATAAACTTGCCAAGATCTATGTAGATGAGATTGTATCCCGACATGGTGTTCCTTTGAACATCATATCTGACCGAGATGCTCGATTCTGATCTCACTTTTGGAGACCCATGCAATCTGCTATGGGAACCCAACTCAATTTAAGCACAGCTTATCTTCCTCAAAGGGATGGACATATTTTCACTTTTATACTGACGTACATATTTTCACATGTGTTTTCAGGAGCTGATGCATAGGGTTGTTCGTGACACACTTAGGTGGACTCGGGCCTTAGTGAGAATAAAAAAAGCAAGACTAGTTTAACTTATGTTATGTTTCCTTTGTTTTAAGACAATGTTATCTCTTTTATATAAATAAAACGAAACTTTAAATACCTTGGTTGTGAAACAATAATTCGGTTGCTCCACTCCCCGATGTTTCCGCCGCGGTTTGTTATTTTACGCGGTCGGGGTGTGACATGAATGGCTACGATTGCAAGATTCGCTACCATCCTGGTAAGGCGAATGTTGTATCTGATGCGCTAAGTCGAAAAGAATGCGTCAAGCTTCATTGTGTTCAAGTTCGATCTGATATTCAAACCCACATCTCTCAAGCTCAACGTACTTGTGTTACACAAGGCATGATGGGTAAGGAATTACCACATCATCTTGAGCTTCAACTTGAAACAAAGCACAATGGATTACTCTTCTACATAAACCGTTTATGGATTCCAAGTCAAGACAATCTCCGCACCATATTGATAGATGAAGCTCATAAGTCTCGTTATTCAATTCATCCTGGTGCAGACAAAATGTATAAATATCTTCAAACCCAGTATTGGTGGCCGGGAATGAAGAAAGACATTGCCTTATATGTATCCAAATACCTTACTTGTCTCAAGGTTAAGGCGGAACATCAACATCCCTCTGGATTATTGGAGCAACCAGAGATACCAGTTTGGAAATGGGAAAACATTGCTATGGACCTCATTACCAAACTACCGCGCACTAATAGAGGTTATGATGCCATTTGGGTAGTCGTTGATCGTCTTACAAAATCAGCACACTTCTTGCCAATCCGTGAGTATCTATTTGCTTATAAACTTGCCAAGATCTATGTAGATGAGATTGTATCCCGACATGGTGTTCCTTTGAACATCATATCTGACCGAGATGCTCGATTCTGATCTCACTTTTGGAGACCCATGCAATCTGCTATGGGAACCCAACTCAATTTAAGCACAGCTTATCTTCCTCAAAGGGATGGAAAATCTGAAAGAACAATCCAGACACTGGAGGATATTCTTAGAGCTTGTGTGATCGATTTTGGTATTAGATGGGATTCGCATCTACCATTGATCGAATTCTCCTATAACAATAGTTATCACTCCAGCATCAACATGGCTCCTTTCGAAACTTTATATGGTCGAAAATATTGTTCACCAGTCTGTTGGAATGAGATTGGTGAAGCTCAGCTCACCTGACCTGAACTCATTCTGGAGACTACAGACAAAGTCAAGAAAATTCGCGAAACCCCTTAACAGCTAGAAGCCATCAAAAGAGTTACGCGGATAGACGACACAAGCCCTTGGAATTCGAAGTCAGTGATCACGTCCTTCTAAAGGTATCCCTTTGGAAAGGTGTGGTTAGATTTGGAAAGAAAGGAAAACTTGCACCACAATATGTTGGACCATTCAAAATCTTTGAAAGAATCAGAAAAGTAGCTTACAGACTTGAGCTGCCTCCTGAACTTGGAAATGTTCATCCAACTTTCCACATATCCAATCTTAAAAAGTGTTTGGCTGATGAAAACCTCCACATTTCCCTTTATGAAATTCGTGTCGACAACACGATGCACTTCGTTGAGAAACCTGTGGAAATATTGGACCGTGAAGTTAAGAAACTCAAGCATAAGCACATACCGATAGTCATAGTCAAAGTTTGCTGGGAATCCAAACGTGGCCCAAAATTTACTCTGGAACGAGAGGATCAAATGAAGGTGAAATATCCACATCTTTTCTCACAAGTTTCCTCTAAATAAATTTCGGGACGAAATTTCCTAAAGTAGGTGAGACTGTGACATTTGTGTATTTCAATCATTGTACATTTCCGAACAATTTTGTATTTAATGAAATATGGTGTTTTAATTCCAATATTTGTTTAATTATTTATGACATTTGTACGTTTTCAATCCTTGTTCAATTGTGAACCCCTCAAAGCTTTCCTGGAAGTTATACGTAAACTGTTACGCAAACGTAATCAGTTTAACGCAACGTACACTCTGGAACAATGACATAAGCTAAGCATACCCTAAATACCCTTTACATAACTTAGAAATAAGTTTTGAAGGGTTCGGTACGGCAAAAACATGTTTATTCGAACTTAAGAACTATTTGTGACAAACTGCGAAATGAACGTCAGTGAGCGCCCGGATAATATTAAAATCCTAAAAAAATATTTTGTATTGATTAAAATTCTACTTTTAATCATGTTCGTAATGAAAAATAAATTAAAACGCTTAAAAACGTTATTTTTCGAGTTTAAGCGCGTATTGAGCAACACAGTGCGTATACTACGAAACACGGACAACGCAGCCAGTCAAGGCAACTGATATTTATTTCAGTAATAATTTGATAAGTTTATTTTTATAGAGTGATAAAAATAATTTAAAACGCCTTAAAACAGGAATAAAACGCTAGTTAAAATACCCGGTAATCAGTAAAATATCAGTTTAAAGCCTATGTTATATATATGTTATATGTGTACTCGTGTATGTAGGAGAGCGAAAATACAAATGTGGTGTCACACCCAGACTTTTGCGGAAGCGTGATTATGTGTGACTTGCTTAATATCATTGCATTCAATCATAACAACAACTATATGATAAAACCGAAGATGTTCATCCATTAAATAAGTTTAAAAACATAACAACATTATCTTGAAACATAGAATTCAAATTCGAGTACAAACCATGCAACTTGTTGTTAGAGTTCACAAGGACTTGACAAAAGGCATTAAATAAAAACTAGGTTTTGGGAAGACGTGTCTCGTCCAGGATAAGACACACTGACCAAACCCTAAGACCATGGATGACATCTTTTATTCTCAAACCACACTTGGAACTTTCGAGCGCCTGCCAGATCCACATCTAATTCCCTGAAATTCATGTAGTTTTAAAAACATCAACAAAAGTTGACCGAGTTCATGTGTTTGTTTGTGTGTATGAATAAACCTTTGTAATTACTGAAAGTATGTATGTATGTTTGAAAACCCTGGTATGAAAGCAACAAGGAAAACAGATCATTAATGGTTTGCAAGGCCATTAATATGTGTGACGTGACGCAGGAAGGCTCAAACCTAGCAGACTTTGCACCGGGCTTCCGGCTGTAAGACATAGTCAACCCATGGGCCAAACCCTGGTCCAACATGGGCGGGGCTCGCTACACCCAAATAGATCTATCACACATGTCCCTCGGTCCTACAACGAGGATTAATGGTCTTAAGCGTTATACCCACCACTTACATGATCTAGCAGTACCCTTCCTTAGCTAACCATACCAAATAATTGTGACAACTGCCACTTTTCAGTAACTTTCTTACACTTAAAGTACTCATTTTAGCTACATTTTTTATGCATTTTGAACACTCGAACTGCGTATTTCGTGACATACACTTAGAATACTCATGGAATATTTACTTAGGATGCATATGATCCATTTTTATTAAGTACATTTGAAACAGTTTAAACAATGCATCGAAACTACTATAAAAGCACCTAGTAAACTAGTATTCTAACGAAAACGCAGGATCCGCAGAAACCATCTAAACGACATCTTTAGGACTCAGAGGAAAGTCCAACATCTAATATATATTAAACCCTAACTAGGAATGCAAGGGTTTGATTTAAAACCTTCCCGAAGTCCGATAACACTAAAAACTGCCTGAAAAGCACTAAAAGCGACGATTTCAACACTTTTTCGCAGAAATTCTGCAGAAATCAGCCATTTAATATTTTTGCAACATGTAAAAGTGCTATTTAACATAGAATTCATATGAGGATACCTTCGGGTATCATCCGAACCAATAACTACATCAATTCACACAAGTTACACAACTTAGCGTTCAAATAATGTCTAACCGAAACAATTCGAAATGAATAATCGAACAATATCAGATCTTTTTTTTTAGTGACCATCTAATGTTAATTGGATCATTATGGACTAGTAATGGTCACTGAACACCTTTTAAACACTTAAACACTTATTCATATAAGTTTCCTAAACAAATTCCTTATAAAACTAACACTTCTACCTAAGGAAAACAAGTTCACAAAGCAAGGGTACCCCCCCCCCATTGACGGTAATAAACTCCTTGTGGGACCCACTTTTTTTCAACTAGTTTCCACAAATATCTTTGATATTTACCTAGCTTGCAAGTTGGTTAAACAAGTGGGTCTAGTGGTGAACCTTGGTGAAAAGTAATAACAACTTAGATCACAAATCATTAAGCACATTTCATAGCATTTCACCTTCATTTTCATACACATAAGAAAACTCTCTCAATATTCATATATTATCCAAGAACACCATCAAAAACATTTCACCTTTCAAGACTTCTTTGATGATCAAAATGGAGCTTGAAGATACTTATGGTGATCTAAAGCAACAACAAGTTGGAGAAGCCTTTCCATCCATTCAAAAGCTTTCAAAACCCCAAGATCAACAACTTTTCTTTTCTTTAAATCATCATTAAGATCATCCCTAGCCATTAGTGCTAGAAGTAAGCTTCTAAAATCCCTTTTTCATACTTATTTATGTATTATTTGGTTAAAGAACATGTAATAAACTAAATAATCATACAAAATAATATGGAAATACAAAGAAGCAAAATAATAATCATGATATAAAAGTGTGTTTATGTTGTGATTTAAGGATGAATACTTGCATATTTGATCTAGTTTTGATGATTAGCATACAAATGACTTGTTAGATGATGTTTAAAAACATAATCTAACAAGTGTACATGAAAATGTTTAAGGGTTTTGTTAAACATAAATGTTTAGATGGATGATCATAATCTTTGATTTTGTTAAAGTATATAAGGTTTTTCACTAAAAATAATACTTTTACAAAGTTATAAAAAGAAACATACAAGATGGGTTTTTATAAAAAGTTTGTTAAAACTAGAAGTAAAGCATGGATTTTAAACTAGTTAACTTATGTAATGATCATACCAAAACCCTACATGTTATTGATTTCATCTTGTTAAGATTTTGATATAAATCTCATATGTTTTTATTAAGAAAAATATGAGAAGATTATTGGTGATTTTATAAGAAAAAGATATGTTTTATACAAACATGGCAAAGTATATATTTCAAAGGAAATATGGACATTTTTCTTAAAAATCATAAGTTATAAAAACTATTATTTTTGACAAAATCTTTATTAGATTAAAAAGATTTTAAAGAATAGTTTTTATAAAAGCAAAGTTTGATATAAATATATATTTTTGAGAAAATATATATTTAGTTAACTTAACAACTTATGTGCTATGTGTTATTTGTTTGTATTAGTTATATTTATGATAACTAGGAACTTGAATAGAATGATACAAATAAACACAATGTGCATTTCGACTAAAGTCTTACAAGACTACATGTAAATACGCCTTAAAAACAACTTACGGACATTCCGAGCCTTCGGACACAACTTATGGTCAAAACGGACGACGGGCGAATCTATAAACATATCGCCATTTCGAAGAGCTACTACGACGCTTAGGCGATCTTTCAATGCGGATACATATATATATTACCGTTAACAAAAGTCGAAGTTTTAAAACTTATAAAAACTTATATGTCTTTTATTTAACTAAAAATTCCATGTATGGTGATTTTTATAAAATGAAAGATGTTTTATAAATGGGCTTATAATTTACAAATGGGCTTATTTTTATAAATGGGCTTATACTTACAAATGGACTTATTTTAACTAAATGGGCTTATATCTTTACAAATGGGCTTGTTTTATACAAATGGACTTCTTTTATACAAATGGGCTTATCATCCTAATTGGGCTTTAACATATATACATGGGCTAAGCCCAATATCAAGACTCATGGGCTAAGCCCAAAACCAAACATATGGGCCAAGGCCCAATAACATTAAGCCCAATAACATTTGGGCCCAAAACTATTTAGGCCCAATAACATTAAGCCCAATAACCTTTAGGCCCAATACTATTTAGGCCGAATACTATTAAGCCCAATAACATGAATACGTGGGCTAAGCCCAATGTCAAAACATATGGGCTAAGGCCCAATAACATTAAGACATGGGCCCATCCCAATGAAATATAATTGATGAAAATACAATTATACAATTTATTCATACAAGACATGAAATCAAGAGGACAAGACCCGATGATACAACTCACAAGATACTAGATTATATATATATATATATATATATATATATATATATATATAACAGTTTAACAAATAATACATCTAATACGCAGTTCAATGAAAAACAAAGACATACAAGTCTTACACATATTTAAGACACAAGACTTGTACTCAAGTCATTACAAGACCGAAGTGTCTAACAAATATAGAACGTTTGTAGGTCGTGACACTATTCAGGACGATCGTACATTAGATCACAGTTACTTACCATTCACGGACGCAATTCTGTGAGTTCATGTCCCCTATTCATTTAAATGTTTTACAGCTTTACAACTATCGGGGAAAATACATGTTCAACGTATGTTAAAGTTGGGGAATGAAACACCTTAGATCATGTGCGAATTAGGGTCATACATCTAAGCACCATTAATCCAGTTTGGACCTTGGTACAGAGGGTTAGATCTAATGGGTTTTGGCGAGCCCCACTCTTGGTCGTGGACCCATACAGAAGAGTTCGTTTGTGTCCCAGTCGACAGTAGTTGACACAAAATCATCTAGGTTTGGATTGCTTCCTATTTCATCACACATATTAATGTCCTCGCGAAACATTAATGATCAATGATTTCATTGACGCTTTACATACTACATCATTACATACAGATACATTTTATACAACTCACATTTTACGGATACATTTTATACAACTCACATTTTACAGATACATCTCATACAACTAAACTGCATGAACTCGCCAACTTTTGTTGATGTTTTCAAACTTAACATGTATTTCAGGAAATTAGTGGACCATGCAGACATTTCAGTCAAGGAAAGCAAGTATCAAGACTCCATGCCACCATTTGAAGGGTTTGCCCATTATATACCGCCTCTTTGCGGTGATATTGTGGTCAAAGCCTTGACATTTTAAGACTTACATTTTGATGTATAAAACGATGACAACTTATTTTCATTTGATGGTTTGTAACCAATACATTCAACTTATGTTGCGTTTTTTGAAACAATTATGACAATGGCATTGGAGCTTGTTTTTATTCATTTAGTATGTTCACTTATATTGTTATGCAATGAGAACCGATCAGATCACACCTCGCGCTTCCGCTATGAGCGGGTGTGACAGATTGGTATCAGAGCATCGATTGTAGTGAACCAGGATTCTTTCTCGAGTCTAAGTCTATAATCACTAGGGACTTCTCACGAAAACCTCTTGTTCATGTTGAACAGATTATAAAAAAAAATTGGACAGGTCAAAAGGTTTTCATTGCATAAACATTTTTCAAGGTCCACTACAACAAAAATTCCCTTCACATAAATCAAGCAAGGACATTTCCATGGGTGAAGTCTATGAGAAATAGACACATTACATTAACAGACTATGTGCCTACAATACATTACATTATCAGTTTACGCATTATAAACGATTTACAAGTTCAGCTTATGCAAGATAGAAATCCTTGTTAGATAGGATTTTATGTGATTATATATAAATGATTTATATATGTGTTCTAAGGAATATTGTGGCAAGAACAAAATGCCTTCGACTTCGAATTCCATTGTCATCCTTGACACACATAACATGGTTAAGACACGACATCTTTTACACAAGATATGATGCTCTATTTCAAAACATAACATATTTTATACAATACATCTTCCATGAGAATATTGACCTCACGTCTATTGCGGAGCTTATAACGAACGTAGTTCCTGAGTGAGACCATAAAGCATTGATCCCGTGGAAGAATGGTTACTTTCTCGCAGATGCTGAGACGCCTGACTTCAGTAGTGACGATGAGGCAGAGGTGGCAGCCTTAGACAACAACTCCATTAGTGGGACGAGGTCCCTGTTGCTCATACAAATCATGATTGACGACAATCTTGTCCAGTTAACGAAGATGAAGTACTCATCTTACAAGTGCCTCTCCAGTTGTTATTTTTACAAATTCTCTCTATTCCTATTTCATCTAACGTCGTGCCGTTCTGCGAGTAATGACAACGGACGTTGACACGTGAACTATCACGAAGTTTCCTTCTATGTTGAAGGTATATAGACAATAGTGTCCTCTCTCTGACTGATCACCTGCTCTGAAAGAGAGAATGCTAGGGTGACCATGCAAGACAATTTATTATTATGGGGGCCCACGTAATAACAACTTGTAGTGCATGGAAATTCTGGTGGACTCTGCGGTTCAAAGCTAGTGATCACTATCAATTCAAAATTCTTAAGTTGTTCAAGTTTCTATCCAGTAGAACACTAACCGAGATGGTTACTATAACACCCTACAATACAATACAATACAATACAATACAATACAATACAATACAATACAATACAATACAATACAATACAATACAATACAATACAATACAATACAATACAATACAATACAATACAATACAATACAATACAATACAATACAATACAATACAATACAATACAATACAATACAATACAATACAATACAATACAATAAAATACAATACAATACAATACATGAAGACGATACGTATTGCTCGCACCTAACATTCGATCTACAACACGAGTTGTTCGAGACTAGTCATCTAAACAAACAAAACTTGTTAACCACTCATGGAGGATCTTTCCTCAACATTCTATAATTCTTGTACATGAGTTGGTTCTTTGGTGTCTATGACACCTTATCTTATTTATTGGAAATGAATACAATAAATTCCGTCATTTGACATTTGTCTTATCCAAACGGATAGTATGGCATGAGCCATGCTACAACTCCCTCATTGCATTATATTCAACATCTATGAAGATCTTAATGATCTTGTTGGAGCTCGTGAAGCTCAAGCACTATTACCATATTCGTCACATGGGCAAGTACGACGAAGGAATTTCTCTACTTCGGATGATCAAAGCCTATGTAGTATGGAATGCATACTATAGGGACGGAGGCCACTGGTTGGTTTCCCCCCCCCCCCCCTCAACAAATTATTTTGTTTTCCATTTAGACATATGTCCAGTACACGCAAGAGGCGCTACGCATTTTGGTTGCGGTTATCCACATTATCATTTATTCAAACATGTATGAACATTACGATTTTGAGGATTCTATTACCAATTTCCTTCTTCATTCTTAGGCACATGATAGACTATATTTATCCAAAATATATGTCTAGATTCTTTTAATGTTGTATATTAAAAAGATCATGGCGCCAGGAGGATGGTCTACACCCAAAAAGGGGTTAACTAATCAACATCTCACAGTCAAACTAAAGTTCTTGTGGAACCACACGAGGGTGCAGAAATTGCACAACATGAGGTTAATCGGGACGACACTAGTGACGGTACTGGTGGTACTGGTAGTTCAAGTGATTCAAATCCCAATGGATCGGGAATGAGTGGCAATGCCACACCAGAAGATGCGACCACACAAGGCCTTAATTTTAAGACTTTTCGGACTGTAAGCGGCAAGACCTCGTTAATACGAGAGGTGCGGTAGGTTCTGTCTGCCACGTAAAGACAATGAAGTCGGTTAGTCATACTAGGAAACGCATTCCTGAATAGACAATTAGATACACAGATAGTCTCATGTTGAACGCAACCTTAACTTGATGGAATCTCCAGGTAGAAAGGCTAGGAAGGGATATAGTGAAGAGGTTGTCAGGGGAAGAACTCAAGGATCTTATACGAGAAGAGTATTGCTTACTGATTTAAATTCAAAGGTTGGAAACAAAATTCTAGAACTCGATCATGATTAGAGCCAATGTTGTTGGTTACACTCGAGGCTTTCACGATATCTCAAGGGTTGTTTCCATACTACTTAACACCCGAATTCAAACGCATTGCGCATTACATATGGGATTTAGCCCCGGAGATCCGAGGCATGACCACATCATCCCACCCTACCTCAATCACTCAAACAGTAGTTACCCGACACGTTTCTTACCAATCAAACTCATGCATGTGAAATGAGTTTCATGGCTAGTGACGGGATTGTCCAAGCTACAATTAGGGATTGGGTTATCCTACATCTAAACATATGGATTGGGTTATCGTACATTTAAACATAGGGTTCCTAAAACTATACAGTGAAGTCCTCGCCACACAGAATTTAAAATGTACTTGGCCTAGAGCCAAGTCAGCTAGACGTCCCCTCATTCTATAGAATCGACATACGGTAAACTAAGTCAAGTCAGGGAAGTTGTTAGAGGATGTTCTTTGGAACTTGGCGAGCGAAGATTCAGTATCGATCTCTTACCCGTTGAGTTGGGTAGTTTTGACATAGTGGTTGGCATGAATTGGTTATCCGATAACCAAGCCGAAGTCTTTTGTCAAGAGAAGGTCATTCGCCTACCACCACTGAACAAAGAGACACTTGTTATTCACGGAGAGAAGCACGACACACCATTGCGGATCATCAAGTACATAAGGGCACAGAAGTACTTATGGAAAGGTTGTGTTGCCTTTCTGGAACATGTTGTCAACAAGAAGGCCGTTGGGCCGAAGCTGACAGATATTCTAGTGGCAAAAGAATTTCCTGAAGTCTTTTCTGAAGACTTGCCGGGACTATAACCATATCGACAAGTCAAATTTCATAATCGACTTGGTACTGGGAACCGCACCCATAACCAAATCTTCATACCGATTAGCACCTTCTGAAATGCAAGAATTATCCACACAACTTCAAGAGTTGTTGGATAAAGGATTCACTAGGCCAAGCTACTCACCTTAGGGGAGCTCCAGTCCTATTTGTGGAAAAGAAGGACGAAACGTTCAGAATGTGCATGGAGTACATAGAGTTGAATAATCTCACCATCAAGGATCGGTATCCACTACCGAGGATTGTTGACTTATTCGATCAATTGCAAAGTTCAAGCATCTACTCCAAGATAGACTTACGATCAGGGTATCACAAGTTATGAATACAAGAGGAAAGCATACCAAGGACGGCTTTTCAAGCTCGTTATGGTCATTACGAGTTTCTCGTTATGCCCTTTGGTTTAACGAACGCACCAGCGGACTTCATGGATTTAATGAACCGCATGTGCTAGCCGTATCTTGACAAATTCGTCATGGTGTTCATTGACGACAACCGTATCTTGACAAATTCGTCATAGTGTTCATTGATGACATTTTAATATACTCACGATCGGCCGATGAGCACGAACAACATTTGAGAACCATTTTAGAACTGCTTAAGAAGGAGACACTATACACAAAATTTTCCAATTACGAGTTTTGGATTCGTGAAGTACAATTTCTCGGGCATAGAGTGAATGAGAAAGGTATTCAAGTAGACACCTCGAAGATCGAAGCAATTAAGAACTGGGAAGCGTCCAAGACTCCAACTGAAGTCCGACAATTCTTGGGATTAGCAGGGTACTATCGGAGATTTATAGAGAATTTTTCTAAAATTTTCTCAACCACTAACCTCCCTCACCCAATCAGGAAATAAGAAGAATCATTTCAACTTCTCAAGGATAAGTTGTGCGATGCACTAATCTTATCACTACCCGATGGTACCGATGACTTCGTAGTTTACAGTGATGCTTCGCATCAAGGATTGGGTTGCGTACTTATGCAACGGGAGAAAGTTATCGCGTACGCATCACGTCAACTGAAAGTTCATGAAAAGAACTATACCACTCACGACCTCGAGTTAGGTACGGTGGTATTTGCTTTCAAAATATGGCGACATTATTTATATGGTACTCAATGCACTATTTTCACGGATCATAAAAGCCTTCAACACGTATTCAACCAAAAAGAATTAAACATACGTCAACGATGTACGGCTGAATTGTTGAATGACTATGATTATAAAATAAAGTACCATCCGAGCAAGGCGAACGTTGTAGCAGACACCTTGAGCCGCAAGGAGCGATTTAGAACACTGAGAGTTCAAGCATTAGAGAAGACGATTCGTAAGCGCTCAATGAAGAGCATATTCAAGAAGAAACACTTCGAGGCATGAAGGAACAATTAGCGCCGAAAGAAGATGGAACTTTATACCTTATGGGTCAAAAATGGGTTCCATTCTTTGGCGGCCTTCGATATGTTATTTTGAGGAAGCACATAGGCCCAAGACTTGAAAGACTACTATTGGTGGCCTAACCTCAAAAAGGATATCGCGACTTATGTCGGGAATGCTTGACCTATGCAATGGTTAAGGCAAAATATCAGAAACCCTTGGGTTTGCTACAACAACCCGAGATTCCCGTCTGGAAATGGGAACAAATATCAATAGACTTCGTTACGAAGTTACCTAGGACCTCAAGAGGCCATGACATGATATGGGTAATCGTCGATAGATTGAAAAAGTCCGCACACTTCTTGCTGATTCGGGAGAAGGATAGTATAGAGAAACTAGTAGAACTCTATCTCAAAGAAATAGTGGCTTATCATGGAGTGCATATTTCAATCATTTTAGACCGAGACAGTCCCTTTACGTCAAGAATTTGGAAGTCATTCCAACAGGCCTTTGGATCTCGTTTAAATCTAAGCACGGCCTTTCATCCATAAACTGACGGCCAGAGCGAACGGACAATCCAAACACCCAAAGATATGCTTCGTGCGTGTGTTTTGGATTTGGGCGGAAACTGGGATACTCATTTACCTTTGGTTGAGTTTTCCTACAAACAACAACTACCATACAAGTATACCAACTATAACGTTTGAAGCTCACTATGGTCGAAAGTACTGCTCTCTGCTATGTTGGGCGGAAGCAGGCAATAAACAACTAAGTGGTTCGGAATTAGTCCAAGAGACTACGGATAAAATTTTTCTGATTAGAGACCGTATCAAGACGGCTCGCGATCGATAAAAGAGCTACGCAGACAAGAGACGGAAGCCATAATCTTTCGAGGTCGGAGACAAAGTCTTATTGAAAGTATCGACTTGGAAGGGCGTAGCAAGGTTCGGTAAGCGTGGAAAGCTTAACCCACGATATGTAGGACCATTTGAAATCTTAGAGAAGATTGGCACTGTTTCCTACAAACTGAAGTACTAGAAGAACGAAGTAGTGTACACGACACATTTCATGTGTTGAATCTTAAGAAGAGTCCAACACAAGAAACGGTTATCATCTCGGAGGATGAGATTCATATTTATGACAAACTCCAATTCACAAAGCACCTGTTAAGGTCATGGACTGGAAGGTCCAGAAAATACGAAGGAGTCGTTACATATTAGTAAAAATTCGTTGGAACTCTCGACACGAACCTGAATATACTTGGGAACTGAAGATCAAATCAAAGTCAAATATCCTCACCTGTTTGAGAACAATCCTGCAAAGGATGACTCAGCTTGAATTTCGGGATGAAATTCTCAATAACAGGGGGAGAATGTGACAACTGCCACTTTTCGGTAACTTTCTTACACTTAAAGTACTCATTTTAGCTACATTTTTTATGCATTTTGAACACTCGAACTGCGTATTTCGTGACGTACACTTAGAATACTCATGGAATATTTACTTAGGATGCATATGATCCATTTTTATTAAGTACATTTGAAACAGTTTAAACAATGCATCGAAACTACTAGAAAAGCACCTAGTAAACTAGTATTCTGACGAAAACGCAGGATCAACAGAAACCATCTAAACGACATCTTTAGGACTCAGAAGAAAGTCCAACATCTAATATATATTAAATCCTAACTAGGAATGCAAGGGTTTGATTTAAAACCTTCCCGAAGTCCGATAACACTAAAAACTGCCTGAAAAGCACTAAAAGCGACGATTTCAACACTTTTTCGCAGAAATTCTGCAGAAATCAGCCATTTAATATTTTTGCAACATGTAAAAGTGCTATTTAACATAGAATTCATATGAGGATACCTTCGGGTATCATCCGAACCAATAACTACATCAATTCACACAAGTTACACAACTTAGCGTTCAAATAATGTCTAACCGAAACAATTCGAAATGAATATCCGAACAATATCAGATCTTTTTTTTAGTGACCATCTAATGTTAATTGGATCATTATGGACTAGTAATGGTCACTGAACACCTTTTAAACACTTAAACACTTATTCATATAAGTTTCCTAAACAAATTCCTTATAAAACTAACACTTCTACCTAAGGAAAACAAGTTCACAAAGCAAGGGTACCCCCCCCCCATTGACGGTAATAAACTCCTTGTGGGACCCACTTTTTTTCAACTAGTTTCCACAAATATCTTTGATATTTACCTAGCTTGCAAGTTGGTTAAACAAGTGGGTCTAGTGGTGAACCTTGGTGAAAAGTAATAACAACTTAGATCACAAATCATTAAGCACATTTCATAGCATTTCACCTTCATTTTCATACACATAAGAAAACTCTCTCAATATTCATATATTATCCAAGAACACCATCAAAAACATTTCACCTTTCAAGACTTCTTTGATGATCAAAATGGAGCTTGAAGATACTTATGGTGATCTAAAGCAACAACAAGTTGGAGAAGCCTTTCCATCCATTCAAAAGCTTTCAAAACCCCAAGATCAACAACTTTTCTTTTCTTTAAATCATCATTAAGATCATCCCTAGCCATTAGTGCTAGAAGTAAGCTTCTAAAATCCCTTTTTCATACTTATTTATGTATTATTTGGTTAAAGAACATGTAATAAACTAAATAATCATACAAAATAATATGGAAATACAAAGAAGCAAAATAATAATCATGATATAAAAGTGTGTTTATGTTGTGATTTAAGGATGAATACTTGCATATTTGATCTAGTTTTGATGATTAGCATACAAATGACTTGTTAGATGATGTTTAAAAACATAATCTAACAAGTGTACATGAAAATGTTTAAGGGTTTTGTTAAACATAAATGTTTAGATGGATGATCATAATCTTTGATTTTGTTAAAGTATATAAGGTTTTTCACTAAAAATAATACTTTTACAAAGTTATAAAAAGAAACATACAAGATGGGTTTTTATAAAAAGTTTGTTAAAACTAGAAGTAAAGCATGGATTTTAAACTAGTTAACTTATGTAATGATCATACCAAAACCCTACATGTTATTGATTTCATCTTGTTAAGATTTTGATATAAATCTCATATGTTTTTATTAAGAAAAATATGAGAAGATTATTGGTGATTTTATAAGAAAAAGATATGTTTTATACAAACATGGCAAAGTATATATTTCAAAGGAAATATGGACATTTTTCTTAAAAATCATAAGTTATAAAAACTATTATTTTTGACAAAATCTTTATTAGATTAAAAAGATTTTAAAGAATAGTTTTTATAAAAGCAAAGTTTGATATAAATATATATTTTTGAGAAAATATATATTTAGTTAACTTAACAACTTATGTGCTATGTGTTATTTGTTTGTATTAGTTATATTTATGATAACTAGGAACTTGAATACAATGATACAAATAAACACAATGTGCATTTCGACTAAAGTCTTACAAGACTACATGTAAATACGCCTTAAAAACAACTTACGGACATTCCGAGCCTTCGGACATAACTTATGGTCAAAACGGACGACAGGCGAATCTATAAACATATCGCCATTTCGAAGAGTTATTACGACGCTTAGGCGATCTTTCGACGCGGATACATATATATATTACCGTTAACAAAAGTCGAAGTTTTAAAACTTATAAAAACTTATATGTCTTTTATTTAACTAAAAACTCCATGTATGGTGATTTTTATAAAATGAAAGATGTTTTATAAATGGGCTTATAATTTACAAATGGGCTTATTTTTATAAATGGGCTTATACTTACAAATGGACTTATTTTAACTAAATGGGCTTATATCTTTACAAATGGGCTTGTTTTATACAAATGGGCTTATTTTATACAAATGGGCTTATCATCCTAATTGGGCTTTAACATATATACATGGGCTAAGCCCAATATCAAGACTCATGGGCTAAGCCCAAAACCAAACATATGGGCCAAGGCCCAATAACATTAAGCCCAATAACATTTGGGGCCAAAACTATTTAGGCCCAATAACATTAAGCCCATTAACCTTTAGGCCCAATACTATTTAGGCCGAATACTATTAAGCCCAATAACATGAATACGTGGGCTAAGCCCAATGTAAAAACATATGGGCTAAGGACCAATAACATTAAGACATGGGCCCAGCCCAATGACATATAATTGATGAAAATACAATTATACAATTTATTTATACAAGACATGAAATCAAGAGGACAAGACCCGATGATACAACTCACAAGATACAAGATTACATATATATATATATAACAGTTTAACAAATCATACATCTAATACACAGTTCAAGGAAAAACAAAGACATACAAGTCTTACACATATTTAAGACACAAGACTTGTACTCAAGTCATTACAAGACCGAAGTGTCTAACAAATATAGAACGTTTGTAGGTCATGACACTATTCAGGACGACCATACATCAGATCACAGTTACTTACCATTCACGGACGCAATTCTATGAGTTCATGTCCCCTATTCATTTAAATGTTTTACAGCTTTACAACTATCGGTGAATATACATGTTCAACATATGTTAAAGTTAGGGAATTAAACACCTTAGATCATGTGCGAATTAGGGTCATACATCTAAGCACCATTAATCCAGTTTGGACCTGGGTACAGAGGGTTAGATCTAATGGGTTTTGGCGAGCCCCACTCATGGTCGTGGACCCATACAGAAGAGTGCGTTTGTGTCCCAGTCGACAGTAGTCGACACAAAATCGTCTAGGTTTGGATTGCTTCCTATTTCGTCACATATATTAATGTCCTCACGAAACATTAATGATCAATGATTTCATTGTCGCTTTACATACTACATCATTACATACAGATACATTTTATACAACTCACATTTTACAGATACATTTTATACAACTCAAATTTTACAGATACATCTCATACAACTAAACTGCATGAACTCGCCAACTTTTGTTGATGTTTTCAAACTTAACATGTATTTCAGGAAATTAGTGGACCATGCAGACATTTCAGTCAAGGAAAGCAAGTATCAAGACTCCATGCCACCATTTGAAGGGTTTGCCCGTTATATACCGCCTCTTTGCGATGATATAGTGGTCAAAGCCTTGACATTTTAAGACTTACATTTTGATGTATAAAACGATGACAACTTATTTTCATTTGATGGTTTGTAACCAATACATTCAACTTATGTTGCGTTCTTTTGAAACAATTATGACAATGTTATTGGAGCTTGTTTTTATTCATTTAGTATGTTCACTTATATTGTTATGCAATGAGAACCGATCAGATAACACCTCGCGCTTCCGCTATGACCGGGTGTGACAATAATAACGTTTGTAAACAGTTTGTAACATGTACTTCACCCCCGAAGTTATAAAACCGAAAACAGTTAAAAGAAAAGGGGGTCATGAACTCACAATCTTGCGTCTTCAATCACCATAACTCAAGCTTCTTCGGATAAACATGACTACCTTCAACGTACTATGATCTATTAGACGAGCGGGTCGTGCCTTGACTTAGTATTAATTAGTGTCTTTGAGTTACGTTTCAAAGTGTGACACCTGTGTTACTTCAACCATCAAACAAATGCCAAACCAATGAAATATTTTATTTCATACTTGGGATTTGTATAAATATGTGTATCATTTGCACATATCAATTCTTGTTCGATTTCAAGCTTTAAATCGCTTTCTGGAAGGTTATACGCGCACTGATGCGTAAATATAGCCAGTTTAATGCAACAAACACTCCAGAATAGTGAAATAGGCTTAACATACCTTAAATAACCTTTACATAACTTAGAAATAAGTTTTGGATGGTTTGGTGTGTCGAAATCAAGTTTATTTGCTTACAGGGACTAAATTCGACAAACTGTGAAAGTATGCTGATTTGTACTATAACGGATATTCCGGAAAATTATTATAAGTTAAACACACCTTAAATATCCTTTACATAGCTTATAAATAGGCTTTGAGGGGTTCGGTGTGCTAAAATAGACTTTATGCTCATTCAGGGACTAAAAGCGTCAAAAAGTGCATAAGTTTGCATTTTCGCGCATATCTTATATTCTGAACATATCCAGACATCCAAAAATTTATGTAATCACTAAAATATTATGTTTTAGTGATTGGCATGATAAAATTCCATTCGTCGCGTGATTTGGATCGTTTTTCGCGTTCATGCGACTTTCTTCGTAATTAAGCGAATATCGCGATCGTACGACCAAACGAACCCTCACCCGACATATTTTTGAACATGTTTCATGTCCCTCATACTTAGGCATTATTGTAGAGCCTTAAAAATGGTTTAACGGGCCTTAAACGTGTCGAAAAAGGCCTTAAACGCATGCAGGGACTAAAACTGCAATTATGGAAACTTGTTGTGCAGATCTGGGGTTCAGGCGGCCCGTGTAAGCCCCATTAAAACGTTACGCAGCCCGTGTATGGAAACCAAATGTGCAGAAACTGATTTCCAGCTGTTTCCAGCTCATTCCAGCCATTTTTCTCACTTCCAATGGTATTTTAGAATCTATGGGCCATATTTGGGGCTCCCATGGTTTTACAAAACCATGGGCACATGTGTACGGTCCAGATTGAGGCACAATTCACGAGGAATGATCCTAACGGTGGTCCATTTCCTATAAATACCCACCATAGTTTCTTGCAATCCTCACTCAAATCTGATCTAAGATGCTCTAAGTTGAGGCCTTTGCTTCATACCTGAGCTACTTGGATCAAGATTTGCTTGCGGGGACCCTCTGTAAGTATTCCTTTGTTCTTTTTATGCGTTTTTAGCTTAAAAGTCAAACGTTGACCTTTTGCATTGACCAGTTTATGGTCAATGCGAAGTTCGTTTGAACTTCATAACGTGAGCGTAATCACGATGGTTATAGTCCCTAGTGACTATACCTACTGATTACCACGTTATCTAGGCTTAGTGACGAGTCGTGGTTTCGGCCAAAATGCGTATTCTTGCGTATTTTGTAACCAAACTACTTTTGGGTATCAAAACCGTTTGTTTTGATACCCAACCTGTTTTCGAACCTCGTTAAACATGTTCTAACATGTTTACCACGTCACTTTAGGATTAGTGCTTATGTAGAGTCGTAAGTCAAGCGGTCTAATCAACCGCTTAGACTTTCGAACTTGACCCGTTTGGTCGATCATTAGGATCCAACCAAACATGTTTAGTGACCATAGTATATAGGGAATAACCTTCCGAGGTTATACCTTAGGGTCACTTCGTTTAAGTAGTTGTATGATAGGTAGTTTATATGCCTTAGGAAAATGACCAAAATGCCCTTTTTATGCATAATTGATATTTAAGCATTTGTAACCCAAACTTTTGTCACTTAACTGATTATGCAATATAATTAAACATATTTAGGCATATAATACTTGTCATAGGACTAGTTAGGCGGTCCAAACGCGTTTTATGCGAACGACGCGCTAAAGTAGCGTAAGCTACCTAAACGGGTCGTAATGGGTCGTAAGCACTTAGGTTAGGTTTCCTTTTAGTATGTAGGCCTTGTTAAACCATATCATATGAGTTCCCACACTCATTTGGTTTACGAGACCTCATCCTATCCAATCTTCCGATTTAGGTCCGGTTTATTTATGTAGTTACCTATAGTAGGTGCCGTTTGATTCCGTGCTCCCTCTAGCTTGCTTGGTAGTTGTTCAAGACTTCTAAGCACTCTCAGGTGAGTACATAGTCCCCTCTTTTACTGTTTTCAAACGTTTTGGGGTGAAGCATGTGTACCTATTTGTTATTTTCATGATTTCAAAGTATAATTGATTATACATGTTAATACTTATCTTTTGACAAACTGAATGATTATTTATAGTTTAAACACTGATTTTTCAAAGATTATAAAATTAATTGTTGGAATAGTACTTATTTTTGTTCACCAGACCGGTTGGTAGTATGATATAGCGCTATAGGATTTGACACCCCATTCCTGTTGTCATGGATTGTCTGAAACCAATTTATTTCTCCATCCAAATAGGGATTGCCTTCGTGGTATTCCTATAGTCTCAAAGGTGTAGTTTGATGCACTAGGTCTGAATGAATTCTTAAATCACATTATTTTTGTATATTTAGTTATACTCTCAAAAGTATAGTTTGATATGCTCTTATATGTGATATTGTACAAAACCAACATATATTTTGTTAAAATCCAAAACATAGTTTAATATGTTATTTTCAAAACCAAAACAAAGTTTAATATGTTATTTATAAAACCAAAGCATAGTTTAATATGTTTTTTTATAAATCCAAAGTATACTTTTAATATACTACTGAAAATTATTTTTTTTTACAACTAAAGTATATTTAATATACTATTTGTTTAACGATTGGGTTTTGGTTAGTGTTTAGATAACAGGACGGGTGTAATTTGATGAAAACATGGTAGATACGCCGCTGGTACTTCTTATATATAAGTGTTTTCATCACGTTACATACAGTGGCGTTATTTAGTACACTTGGGTTAACGATTTTGGAACTAAAATATATTTTAATATATTACTTATTCGACTTTCTTAAAACCAAAGTATATTTTTATATATATTATAAACCTTTTTATCAAAATATTGTTTTTCAAACAACATATTTTATACAACTCATTTTACTTAATTATTTAATTTCCTATGTATTATTATTTTGTATCATCTGATTTCTTATAAATTTTAGTATGATTTATAAAAGAAAACCTTTTACAAGGATCATGACTACTTTTATTAAAACATTTTCTTTAAACTTATAAGTCATGAATCCTAATTACAAATAAACCTATGTATCTCACAGGAATTTTTATGCTGACGTACCTATTTTTACACATGTTTCAGGTGCCGTTATGTGATGATTGTTGGTGCATGCTATACATAGGATGGACTCGTGCCTTAGCGACTTTAAAATTTGAAAGATAATAGTTGTACTTATTTGATTGTATTAAAACAATGAGTTCATTAATTCAATAAAACGAAATTATTTATGCCATGGTTGTGAAACAATGATTCTGTTACAACACTCCCTGACGTTTCCGCCACATTTTGTTGTTTTACGTGGTCGGGGTGTGACAGAAGAGTTGGTATCAGAGCCAATGGTTATAGGGAATTAGGTTATTAGTAATGCTTTGACCTAGACTATAACCTTCCTAGGAGCCTAACACAAGTTATCTTGTGTTTAGTTTTAAAAACAATACCGTCGCCTATCTTTAGGTGACAACCACAATAAGAACACAAATTTCGTATCCACTTTGAAAACCGATCATCTGTTCTAGGATGATTTATCATAAGGTTTTGAACCCTTTAAGTTTTCAAAATCCCATCAAAGTTTGGTCTAAATAATGTGAACACGTGCAAACTGGAAGGGTGGGTGCCTGTACCCTGAGTCTTCTGTCTAAGGCTAGAGTGTTCGTACAAATCCGCAATATCAGACCAGTCACTCTTACCTGGGAACTCTTGGGGTGATTGTCCATTTATAGGCGAGCATGTCTTCGCGATACATTATTTTTGACCCATTTACTTTGATTAATCACCATGTGTCGTTTGTTGCTTTGTGGTAACAAACAAATGACCACCATCTTTGCTTTCATCAATTTTGTCTCATCTCATTCTTTTCGTCTAATCCTCTCACTTGTTTTTCCTTCATGTTTCCCCTTTTAGAATGCCTCCTCGACGCGAAAATCCGCTACCAAATGCCGAAATGGCACATATTATGGCACAGCATATGGCTGCTGTACTCCCCGATATTATTGCTCAAGTGAATCAAGCCAACAATAACCAGAATGCTCCATGCAATTTCAAAAGTTTCAATTCGGCTAACCCACTCAAGTTTAGCGGTTCTGAAGGAGCAACTGGGCTCCTACAGTGGTTCAAGAGTATTGAAAGTACGTTTCGTCACATTCAGTGTCCTGAAAATCGGAAAGTCGAGTTTTCTTCCAGTGTGTTTCAGAAGAGGGCTCTTACATGGTGGAACGGAGTTATGAGGGACCGTGGTGCTGAGGTTGCGTTAGCACAGACTTGGGCTGAGCTTAGGGCTCTTATGATGAGGGAGTTTTGTCCTCGTCATGAATTGAGAGCTTTAGAAAGGGAATTTGATGACTTAAAGCAAGACAGTGGTGAACATCGAGCCTATACTGACCATTATGAAGAACTGAGCCTGTTGTGTCCTGCTATGGTTACGCCTGTGGATAAGGCGATCGAGAAATACATTGATGGTCTTCCTGACCTAGTTCAGGATATTGTTACTGGCAGCAACCCTACTACTGTCAGACAAGACATTGAATTGTCTGCCACCCTAACTGAATCCCACATCAGGAAGGGTAAGCTTTTTCGAAAAGGCGACCCAAGACCATCTGACAAGATTGCTGAAGATGAACCGAAGGAAAAACAGGCTGAGGTATCCAAGAAAAAGAAGCGTAAGGCTTCTCAAAATTGTGCCATAACTGCTCAGAACAATCAGGGTGCACCAAACCAGCCAGCACAACCTCGCAAAAGGCAAAATTATGTTGGTACCGCACCTTTGTGCAATAAATGAAACCGTCATCATCTGGAGCAAGAGCAATGTCACAAATGTACCCACTGTGGGCGGTTGGGACATTTGATCAATGTTTGTCGTTATGCAAATCAAGCTGCTGCAAACCCTGCTGCTGTTCAAGCACGGTTCCCACCGGGGTCATGTTATAACTGTGGTGACCTTACTCACAACAGAAACAATTGCTCAAGACCAGTTAACATACCTCCAGCGTGTGGACGAGTGTTTAATATCAATGAGGCAAACGTGAACAATGATGCAGCAGTGAATAATTAGTATTTTGAAATTCCTCTGGTTGTTATCTTTTGACATTTAAAGACAATTCGGTTGTTTTATAAATAAAATTGTTTGCCTCAATTTTTATTTTGCAAAACTGATATGATTGTGTGAATGTTTGATACAACCTTATGATGCCAACACCAAGACAAACTACTCGTGTGGTCACTTGTGATCTCCCCAAAACCTTAAACGCTCGTTTCTTTTAAGAAACAAAGCCAAACTCCTATTGAAGATCTTTCTATCTCCATAGATAGATTCTTGAAGATGATTAAAGTGCCAAATGAAATCCACGGATTGGATTCCTGGTGTGCTTTAAATATCCGTACCCAAAGATAACAGATTAAAGATCAAGTTAACTAATTATGTGATTATGTGCTTATGTGTTTTCTTATATGTTTTGTGTTTTTATGTGATCCATCCAAATCCTCGTAGAATCTTCCATATCTCATATGAGGGATTCATAGTAGGATATCTAAAGGTACTATCTTTAATCCTTAATGGACTTCTACATTGTAGTTAAAGTCCCTTGGGTTTTATAGTACTATTCTATAATTGGACCCCTTGAGTGGTCTAGTTAAACAGATTGATTTGAGAATCTAGTTAGGAATATCATACGATGATATAATTGAAAAGATCCCTTTAAGTGGTCTATTTAAGAAGATTATACAACGGCCTAGTTAAGCAGATCATGTGTTGATCTAGTTAAAAAGATCGTTCGTTCATCTAGTTAAAAAGATCCGTTGGTGGTCTAGTCAAGTCGCTTCATGTTTATTCAATTGATTTTCCCCTACGCATTATGAAATGAACTGTGCGGACTGTGCAAGGAATTACGTAATTATGGATGCATACATAATTATGGAATTCAGTGCACAGAAACCACAGCAAGTTTTGTCATGTGTTAAGACCTATAGTAACAAGAATAATGATATGGGAGAAGTCCTAGACCTTGACCAATGCCATTTTATCTTACACTCTCCAATTCTGATTTCAAGCACACACCAAGTTTCCTATGATAAGTCTTCATAAGAAACGTTCTTCTGTCCGTAGTTCGAAACCTCATGTTTTGTTACTACAAGGATTTCACTTTGATAGTTGAAAATTTCGCTAAGAATCAAAACATGGCCTAGAAGTTTTACTTAGCGTTCAATGGTTTATTTGAAAGAGAAACCATCACAGCTGTCTTCACAAGTTTCCTCTAAAATTAAATTTCGGGACGAAATTTCCTAAAGTAGGGGAGACTGTGACACCTGTGTCACTTCAACCATCAAACAAACTCCAAACCAATGAAATATTGTATTTCATGCTTGGGATTTGTATAAATATGTGTATCGTTTGCACATATCAATTCTTGTTCGATTTCAAGCTTTAAATCGCTTTCTGGAAGGTTATACGCGCACTGATGCGTTAATATAACCAGTTTAATGCAACAAACACTCCGGAATAGTGAAATAGGCTTAACATACCTTAAATAACCTTTACATAACTTAGAAATATGTTTTGGATGGTTTGGTGTATCGAAATCAAGTTTACTCGCTTACAGGGACTAAATTCAAAAAACTGCGAAAGTATGCCGATTTGTACTGTAACGGACATTCTGGAACATGATCATAAGTTAAACACACCTTAAATATCCTTTACATAGCTTATAAATAGGCTTTGAGGGGTTCGGTGTGCTAAAATAGACTTTATGCTCATTCAGGGACTAAAAGCGTCAAAAAGTGCATAAGTTTGCATTTTCGCGCATATCTTACGTTCTGAATATATCCAGACATCCAAAAATTTATGTAATCACTAAAATATTATGTTTTAGTGATTGGCATGATAAAATTCCATTCGTCGCGTGATTTGGATCGTTTTTCGCGTTCATGCGCATTTCGTCGTAATTAAGCGAATATCACGATCGTACGACCAAAAGAACCAACACCCAACATATTTTTGAACATGTTTCATGTCCCTTATACTTAGGCATCATTGTAGAGCCTTAAAAATGGTTTAACGGTCCTTAAACGTGTCGAAAAAGGCCTTAAACGCATGCAGGGACTAAAACTGCAATTATGGACACTTGTTGTGCAGACCTGGGGTTCAGGTGGCCCGCGTAAGCCCCATTAAAACCTTACACGGCCTGTCTAAGGACACTAGATGTGCAGAAACTGATTTCCAGCTGTTTCCAGCTCATTCCAGCCATTTTTCTCACTTGCAAATGGTATTTTAGAATCTATGGGCCATATTTGGGGCTCCCATGGTTTTACAAAACCATGGGCACATGTGTACGGTCCAGATTGAGGCACAATTCACGAGGAACAATCCTAACGGTGGTCCAATTCCTATAAATACCCACCATAGTTTCTTGCAATCCTCACTCAAATCTGATCTAAGATGCTCTAAGTTGAGGCCTTTGCTTCATATTTGAGCTACTTGGATCAAGATTTGCTTGCGGGGACCCTCTGTAAGTATTCCTTCGTTCTTTTTATGCGTCTGTTAGCTTAAAAGTCAAACTTCGTTTGACTTTCTGCATTGACCAGTTTATGGTCAATGCGAAGTTCGTTTGAACTTCATAATGTGAGCGTAATCACGATGGTTATAGTCCCTAGTGACTATACCTACTGATTACCACGTTATCTAGGCTTAGTGACGAGTCGTAGTTTTGGCCAAAATGCGTATTCTTGCGTATTTTGTAACCAAACTACTTTTGGGTATCAAAACCGTTTGTTTTGATGCCCAACCTGTTTTCGAACCTCGTTAAACATGTTTTAACATGTTTAGCTCGTCACTTTAGGATTAGTGCGTATGTAGAGTCGTAAGTCAAGTGGTCTAATCAACCGCTTAGACTTTCGAACTAGACCCGTTTGGTCGATCATTAGGATCCGACCAAACATGTTTAGTAACCATAGTGTATAGGGAATAACCTTCCGAGGTTATACCTTAGGGTCACTTCGTTTAAGTAGTTGTATGATAGGTAGTTTATATGCCTTAGGAAAATAACCAAAAGGCCCTTTTATGCATAATTGATATTTAAGCATATGTAACCCAAACTTTTGTCACTTAACTGATTATGCAACATAATTAAACATATTTAGGCATATAATACTTGTCATAGGACTAGTTAGGCGGTCCAAACGCGTTTTATGCGAACGACGCGCTAAAGTAGCGTAAGCTACCTAAACGGGTCGTAATGGGTCGTAAGCACTTAGGTTAGGTTTCCTTTTAGTACGTAGGCCTTGTTTAACCATATCATATGTGTTCCTACACTCATTTGGTTTACGAGACCTCATCCTATCCAATCTTCCGATTTAGGTCCGGTTTATTTATGTAGTTACCTATAGTAGGTGTCGTTTGATTCCGTGCTCCCTCTAGCTTGCTTGGTAGTTGTTCAAGACTTCTAAGAACTCTCAGGTGAGTACATAGTCCCCTCTTTTACTTTTTTCAAACGTTTTGGGGTGAAGCATGTGTACATATCTGTTATTTTCATGATTTCAAAGTATAATTGATTATACATGTTAATACTTATCTTTTGACAAACTGAATGATTATTTATGGTTTAAACACTGATTTTTCAAAGATTATAAAATTTATTGTTGGAATAGTACTTATTTTTATTCACCAGACCGGTTGGTAGTATGATATAGCGCTATAGGATTTGACACCCCATTCCTGTTGTCAAGGAATGTCTGAAACCAATTTATTTCTCCATCCAAATAGGGATTGCCTTCGTGGTATTCCTATAGTCTCAAAGGTGTAGTTTATGCACTAGGTCTGAATGAATTCTTAAATCACATTATTTTTGCATATTTAGTTATACTCCCAAAAGTATAGTTTGATATGCTCTCATATGTGATATTGTACAAAACCAACATATATTTTGTTAAAATCCAAAACATAGTTTAATATGTTATTTTCAAAACCAAAACATAGTTTAATATGTTATTTATAAAACCAAAGCATAGTTTAATATGTTATTTATAAATCCAAAGTATACTTTTGATATACTACTGAAAATTATTATTTTTTTACAACTAAAGTATATTTAATATACTATTTGTTTAACGATTGGGTTTTGGTTAGTGTTTAGATAACGGGACGGGTGTAATGTGATGAAAAACATGGTAGATACGCCGCTGGTACTTCTTACATATAAGTGTTTTCATCACATTACATACCGTGGCGTTATTTAGTACACTTGGGTTAACGATTTTGGAACTAAAATATATTTTAATATATTACTTATTCGACTTTCTTAAAACCAAAGTATATTTTTATATATACTATAAACCTTTTTATCAAAATATTATTTTTCAAACAACATATTTTATACAAACTCATTTTACTTACTTATTTAATTTCCTATGTATTATTATTTTATATCATCTGATTTCTTATAAATTTTAGTATGATTTATAAAAGAAAACCTTTTACAAGGATCATGACTACTTTTATTAAAACATTTTCTTTAAACTTATAAGTCATGAATCCTAATTACAAATAAACCTATGTATCTCATAGGCATTTTTATGCTGATGTACCTATTTTTACACAGGTTTCAGGTGCCGTTATGTGATGATTGTTGGTGCATGCTATACATAGGATGGACTCGTGCCTTAGCGACTTTAAAATTTGAAAGATAATAGTTGTACTTATTTGATTGTATTAAAACAATGAGTTCATTAATTCAATAAAACGAAATTATTTATGCCATGGTTGTGAAACAATGATTCTGTTACAACACTCCCCGACGTTTCCGCCACGTTTTGTTGTTTTACGTGGTCGGGGTGTGACACAAAGTGTCTTCATTATTATTCAAAGTTATAATTATTTGTTAAAATAATAAATATTTTAACTTAAATTATATTTATTAAACTCTAGAATAATCGTTAACAATATATTTTAACTTAATACTTTTCAAGTATTTATACTCGTATATCCTTCCCAAGGATGGGTGTACTCGGATTCTTGTATTAGTATATTTTTGCCATGTATTGGGGTCGTATTCCGGTGTGTATTTATACGTATGAGAATACGTATTTCTCGTAATTATTAAGTATCCTTATACTTAATGTCATATCAACTTTTCAGGAATAATATTTCTAGTACTTCATGAACTTGAATATTTGTAAAAATTTGTAGCAACTTACTAGGGTATTTAGTGAGTCTTGTTACCCTTTGAAATGTGGTTGATTCTTTAAAAACATCATTTTTGAAGAAGATAGATCTTTACAACTTATGATCATTTTTTTCTCAAAATGTTTCTTCATGGATTTTTCTTGTTACACATATACTTCTACACTTTATTAACCACCAAAAATAAGGTTTGTTTATGTAAGAATCAAGATCAAGTAAACCTTATATTTTTAGCTTGGTTTCTTAAGAAATCATCCATGAAATTTTAGATCTACATGATTAACAACTAACTTTGGTCATTACTTTACAAGAAAACCACATATTCTTTCAAGTTCAGGTTTCTCATGAGGATGATCCATTACCTTCTATCATGTTCATCCGCTCATCTTGCTAGATTATGTTTTTAATCAGGATCTAGCAAGATCATATGATGATCAACATCAAATACATATATGAATAACAATCATCAAGCATAACAACTCATATTCATTAATATTTCTTCATATTTTAAGCTTATGTTCAAGTTTACTTCTTGTGATTCTTAGTGTGCTTTCATGATCAACATTATGTAACATCTTTTAACCACTAATATAAGATGTAGAATAGGAAGATCAAGGTTCTTACCACTAGCACAGGGCTAGGGATGATCAAGTGAAGAAAACAAGTGGATAAAAGCAAATGAACAAGGTCTTTGAACTTCCGAAAGCTCCTAGCTCCTTTGTGTAACCTCTAACACCTTTGTATATACTTGGATTGTATGAGGCTTGATCAAAAATGGTGGGTGTGTGTGTGTTAATTCTCGGCCGAGAGCATAAGGGGAAGAAGGAGAAGTTTGTGTGTGTTTTGATGTGTGTAGAAATGAGACTATGATCCTTCAAGTTTACTTATAACCCATTTCATCATTTTAACTCATGGTTCATATGTTTTGTAAAGCACAACATGATCTAATTTAAAATTGAAAGAAAATCAAGTGTGGGGCCCTTGTTGGGGACGTCCACTAGGTGGGGTATTATGATGTTCGGGGACCATAACTAGCTTGGTAATGTTAAAACAGTGCTTCTAGTGAAAATTTGGTGTTTCGGGTAGTGTCCAGTTGTTCGGTTGGTTACCGGTTCGTTAAGGTGCTAAACTATGCAGTTTAGTGTGCTTTATGTACCCTTTTGTGACACTTTTGATTCCCTACACTTAGGAAAGCATTCAGGACTATTTAACCACATTTCTGAACGATATTAGATTGTTTAAATGCTTATTATTGCTGAATTTTGCTGAATTCAGCACTTTATGTGAGTTTTAGGCACTTTCCGGCACTTAAACTATCTCTAAATAGGCAGTTTTGTGATCCTTACTTTCCTACACACTATACTAGTGTAATACTTGGTTCTGGCTCATTCTGTGTCTCAGCACACTGTCTGTCTATGTACTGAACTCCGTCAGCATATTCCTGATTTATCTGATAAGTGTGCTAACTGTGTTTCATGCATCATTTGAGTCAAATAAGCTTTCATGCAATAATGGTATGACATTAAGCAATATATGATGCACATGTATGTATATGGTAATAGTCAGTAAGCAGTTAATTGCAATTCAGAACAGTCGTTAAGCACTAATCATCGTTTAATAATTGTACGGATACCTGAAATTTTGATAGTTGTCACATTCTCCCGCTGTTAAGAAAATTTCGTCCCGAAATTTTAAGCTTTACTACTAGCAGCAGGGGTGTTAGGGAATAAATGAGGGTATTTAGCTTTCATGAGGTCTTCACGCTCCCAAGTGAACTATGGGCTGTAACGCGCGTTTCATCGAACCTTGACAAGTTTAACACTACTCCTCCGAGTCTTGTTGACTTTCCAGTCAGTAACCTCAATGGTTTCTTCCGTAAAGTGGAGTGTGTCGTCAATGTTAACTTCATCAGCAGGAATAACCACTGTTTCTTTTGTTGGACTCTTCTTCAGATTAGATACCTGGAATGTATCATGATCACCATGGAGTTCTGCCGGTAGCTCCAACTTGTAAGCTACGGGACCAATCCTTTCCGGGATTTTGAACGGTCCGATATATCGTGGGTTTAACTTACCACGCTTCCCAATGCGTGCCACACCTTTCCAAGGTGAAACTTTTAACAGAACCATATCACCCACTTCAAATTCCAAAGGTTTCCTTCTTTCATCCGCATAGCTCTTTTGTCGATCGTGAGCTGCCTTGATGCGTTCTCAGATCTGCATGATCTTATATGTCATTTCTTGGACCAATTCGGGACCAACCAGCTGTCTATCACCTGCATCTGCCCAGCATAACAGTGATCAACACTTTTGTCCGTAGAGGGCTTCAAACGGTGCAGCTTGAATGCTTGTATGGTAGCTGTTGTTATAGGAGAACTCGACCAAAGGTAGGTGAGTGTCCCAACTGCCACCCAAGTCCATTATACAAGCTCGTAACATATCTTCAAGCATCTGAATCGTCCTCTCACTTTGATCGTCCGTCTGTGGATGAAATGTTGTGCTTAGATTCAACTAAGAACCAAACGCTTCTTGGAAGGAGTGCCAAATCCTTGACACAAATCTTCTGTCTCTATCCGATATAATCGAGATAGGTACTCCATGCATGCAACTATCTCCCTTAGGTACAGCTCAGCTAGCTTACCTGTGTTATCCTTTTCTCTGATCGGCAAAAAGTGCGTAGATTTTGTCAGGCGGTCTACGATTACCCAAATCGTATCATGACCTCTAGGTGTCCTTGGCAACTTCGTTATGAAATCCATTGAGATCTGCTCCTACTTCAACATGGGTATCTCAGGTTGCTGTAGAAGACCTGAAGGCTTCTGAAACTCAGCCTTCACCTTGGCGTAAGTCAAACACTTTCCAACATAAGTTGCGACATCACCTTCCAGTCTTGGCCACCAGTAGAAATCCTTCAAATCTTGGTACATCTTGTCCGATCCTGGGTGGATCGAGTACCTCGATTTATGAGCTTCATCAAAGATAATATCTCTAAGACCACCAAAGAGAGGAACCCAAATTCGTCCCATAAAACACAAGGTTCCTTCCTCATTGGGCACCAACTTTTTCTCCATCCCACGGAGATATTCATCCTTAAGGTTCTCTTTCTTAAGAGCTTCTCTCTGTGTAGCATGAATACGCAATGAGAGGTCTGTCTGAAGGATCATCTCTAAAGCCCTAACCCTTATAGGCTTAATCCTCTTCTTTTGACTTAAGGCGTCTGCCACCACATTAGCCTTTCATGGGTGATATTTGACTTTGTAATCATAGTCTTTTAACAACTCAACCCATCGTCGCTGTCTCATATTAAGCTCTTTTTGATCGAATATGTGCTGAAGGCTCTTATGATCTGTAAAGATCGTGCATCGGGTACCATACAAATAATGCCGCCAAATCTTCAAAGCAAACACCACTGCACCTAATTCCAAATCATGTGTGGTGTAATTCTTCTCATGAACCTTTAATTGGCGTGAAGCATAAGCGATAACCTTTTATCGCTGCATTAGCACACAGCCCAATCCCTGACGCGAGGCGTCACAGTATACCACGAAGTCATTGGTGACTTCGGGTTGGGATAAAATAGGTACATCGCAAAGCTTGTTCTTTAGCAGCTGAAAAGCTTCCTCTTGCTTATCTCCCCATTCATACTTCTTGTCCTTCTGAGTAAGGGAGGTCAGCAGCTGAGCGATTTTTGAAAAATCCTCAATGAATCTGCGATATTACCCAGCTAAACCTAGAAACTGGTGGATCTCGGTTGGTGTCTTCAGAGTTTCCCAATTCTTAATCGCCTCGATCATGGTGGGATCCACATGGATTCCATCTTCATTCACTACATGACCAAGGAATTGTACTTTACGCAACCAGAACTCGCACTTCGAGAACTTAGCGTACAGTTTCTCCTTCTTGAGCAGCTTTAAGATGGCTCTGAGTTGTTGCTCATGTTCTTCCTTTTTCCGCAAATAGATCAAAATATCATCGATAAATACAATCACGAATTTATCGACATGTGGCTTGCAAACTCGGTTCATCAAATCCATAAACACTGCTGGTGCATTTGTCAAACCAAATGGCATCATTAGAAACTCATAATGTCCATAACGAGTTCTAAAGGCAGTCTTCGGTATGCTCTCTTCTTAAATCTGCAGCTGGTGATAACCTGATCGAAGATCGATCTTGGAGTAATAACTCGAACCTTGAAGTTGATCGAAGAGGTCATCAATCCTCGGCAAAGGATACCGATTCTTGATGGTTAACTTGTTCAGCTCTCGGTAGTCAATGCACATACGGAAACTACCGTCCTTCTTTTTGACAAACAAAACTGGAGCTCCCCAAGGCGAGAAGCTTGGTCTAATGAATCCCTTGTCCAGAAGCTCCTGAAGCTGCATCAACAACTCTTGTATCTCGGAAGGCGCAAGCCGATAAGGTGCTTTGGCTACAGGCGCGGCGCCTGGAACCAAGTCAATATGGAACTCGACTTGTCGCTGGGGCGGTAATCCTGGCAAGTCTTCGGTTAAGACTTCAGGATTTTCCCTTACCACCGGGATATCTTCCAGCTTCAGCTCTTCGACTTCTTTATCAACAATGTGAGCCAAAAAGGCAACACATCCTTTCTGTAAAAACTTTCGGGCCTTCAAACAACTGATAATCCTTAGAGGCGTATCATGCTTCTCTCCATGCACTACTATTGTTTCTTCATTCGTCATCGGGATACGGATAATCTTCTCATGACATATGATCTCAGCTTGGTTGCTGGATAACCAGTCCATTCCAACTACCACGTCAAAGCTTCCCAACTCAACTGGTAGAAGATCGAGTGTAAACTCATGCTCTCCAAGCTCTATCACACAACCTCCAATCACTTCATTTGCCTCTACTAGCTTTCCATTAGCTAGTTCTATCGAGTATGGAATATCCAGCTTACTGGCAACTAATCCAAGTATATTCTTAAATTCTAGGGATACGAAACTATAATCGGCACCAGTATCAAATAGCACAGATGCAAAGTGTTGGTTGATAGGGAATGTACCCGTGACTACGTTCGGATCTTGACGGGCTTCCCTAGCTCCAATGTTGAAGACTCTCCCTTGGGCTTGATTGTTCTTTGGGCAATCTCGCTTGAAATGCCCAACATCACCACAACTAAAGCAACCCTGTTTGTTTCCAGTACCACCCTGGTTGTTGTTTGCTCCACGGTTTCCGTTTCCAGCTTGGTTTCCAGAACCGCCACGGTTTCCATTACCACCGAAATTTCCATTTCCTCCTTGGTTGTGGTTCCAAGTCTGATTCCTATTACCATTTCCACCACGGTTTCCATTTCCATTACCTCTCTGACCACCATTCCCACGACCATTACCAGCCCAGCATGTTTCCTTCGAATGGCCATTCTTTCCACAGGATTCATATTTCCTGAACCTACATTGGCTGGCATGATGGAACTGGCATACATCACATTTGGGCAGGGTGCCCATGTATCCTTTCCCTTTGTTCTCTGAACTTGCAGCACCAGTCCTGACCTCGGCTGGTGGGTTCGCATCTCTTTTCTTATTACTACTGTTGTTTCCTTGGGTACCCTTCTTGAAATTCGAGAACTTCCTCTTGTTCTCTCCTGACGACTCGACATGATTCTCCTTCTTTCCCTCGGAGATCGAAAACTTGTTCAATCTAATTGCTTCTTCAGTCAATGCTACGCTCAAATCAATGGCCTCAGTGATCGTTGGAGGCTTCGAAGTAGTCACCATGCTCATTATTTGGGATGCCAATCCCCAAATGAAACGTTCAACTCGCTTGAACTCTGGTTCTACCATGTAGGGGACCACACGAGACAGGTCATGGAATCTCTGTACGTACTCAGCAATCTTGGGACCATCCATCTTCAGATTCCAAAACTCGGTTTCCAACTTCTGAATCTTAGCCCTCGAACAGTACTTCTTCCGCATCAGTTCTTTCATCTCATCCCAAGTCATACCATACGCTGCATCCTCACCTAAAGTCTGAACCTGAAGGTTCCGCCACGATAGAGCTCCATCTAGGAATAGTCCAGAAATGTAGGTGACCTGGTGCTCTGGCGCACACTTGCTCATTCACAGCACAGAATCTGTCTTCTCCGCCCATCTTACGAAGGCTACAGCACCTCCAATGCCGTCAACGTTCAGAGGTTTACAGTCAAGGAACTGCTTGTAAGTACAGCTGTGAGGTGGGTTATTTCCTGAGGTACCTCTGGTGTGTTCAGAGCGTAGGGCCTCATGTTGTGCGATTGCCTGTGAAATCCGTTCATGCAGTTCTGCCTTTGTTGTGGGCAACTGAGTGTTCCTTCGAGGAGGCATCTTCTAAAAGAAGATTGTATAGGTCAGGTCTTAATTCATATAATAACTATATAGTACGTATATAATAGCATATAGCAAGCATGTTATTTAGCGTCATACTCAGATTATAAACATGTAAATTTGACAACGTATTTAATGAGAACATTACGATTGAGCTTTCATTAATCATCGACCACCAATATTGTTACATGTTTTACAAAAGTATCGTATCAAAAGGGAACACAGGGTCACACTAACCTTGTCCAAAACATCTATCAGTCTATAACAGTCATATAATCAAAAAGGGTGATCTCCAAAAGGCTTCACTATCTCAGCTCAATAGTGGTGCTCTCATCAAAAGCAAGCTACCTACATAAAACCAAAAACTGGCTATGCTAATGGTGGTGGAGGAGGAGGTGGAGGAACAAAAAAGTAAGCTGCGCACATGCGCAAGCTCCTCCTCAAGATCATAAACATGACGCAACAGATGACTGATCTGTTGCTCAATGGTGAGAAATCGAGTGTCAAACTCCGGAAATGGAGTAAGTGGTGCAGGAGGATGTGAAAATAGGGATGGTGATGAACGAGGAACAAATGCAAGCTGACACGGACATGTCAAGGGACGCGGTATCATCTCAAGCTCTAAAATCCTGCGACTCATGATCTCATACTGGAGCTGAAGTGAAAGTAGTAGCTCATCCCGTGTATAACCAGTAAAGTGCGAAGGATGGTAGGGATCAGAAATCGGCATGGTGTAAGGTGGGAACCATCTGAGTGGCTCATCAAGTGGTGAAGAAGTAAAATGAGCATAAGGTGCAGACTAAGGTATGTGGGGAAAAGCTGCTGAAACATGAGGATCATAACTAGACTGCTGGCCTGAAGTGCCTTCCCCTGGATAGGGTGCGGGTATATCCTGCAAGAAAACAATGGGTAGATCGTCACGGTGTACATCAGACTCCTGAAGTGCCCTCCCCATTGGAGTCTCTGGGTGAAGAGGAGCAACATCAGCGGGTGCAGGTGCAAGTGGAGGAGTGACTGGCTCAATAAAAGGAGGGTCAGCAGGTGCAGGAACTGGATCCGGTATGAGTGGTGTAATGTCAGGTATACCAAAAGGGATAGGGTCATGGTCAGGCAAAGGCTCAGGAGCAGATATCGGCTCGGGATCAGCAGGTGCAGCAACAGGCTAATCAACAGGGACATAATCAGGCTCAAGATCAAGCTCAAAGTCATGTGGAGGAGACGGTGCAGCTGACATGGCTGTATCATCGTCAGTATCAGTGGCGTAACGTCGCAAACCGACTACCTGTAAGGCGGAAGATGTCACAGACTCAAAGGAATCTGAGACAGAGTGTAAGCTAGAATCAGAAGAAATCTCAATAACAGGAATCCCCATAAGTGGAACATCAACAACGTCCTCATCGAGCTCTCCATCACCATGAGCGTCATCGGGAGGAACATCAACGAACAGATCAAAATCATTGTCAAACAGATCATCGAATGGCCAATCCTCAGGAGGAATGACCACTAAAGGAATAGGAGCGAGGATCGGTGCCATAATGTGCCCACCATCGGGATGACCGATGATAAGATGATCGTGGACAGGAATGGGAATAACAAAAGGATCCTCGTCTGGGATACCATCAGCAAACGGTAAATCGTCTCCGAAATCGGGCAGCGCAAATGGCTGAAAATCATCGTCATCGTCGGACATCATCTCTGGGTCACTCTCGGTATCAGATGTGAAGATCTCTGGCTTAGGGACGATCTCATCATCAGAAACAATAGCCATGGGATCATGGTCATCGGACAATCTGCTATCAGATGACGACATGGTATCTGTAACATAACAATCACCACATATGCACATATATTAACTACTAACATTAAGCATGTAATCAATTGACAATGTAATCATGTATTCATGTATCCTTCCTAGACTCCCAGACTAAACCACCTAGTCTCCCAGACTAAACCAACCAGTCTATCAGACTGAACCAACCAGTCTCTCGGACTGAACCAACCAGTCTCTCAGACTAAACCAACCAGTCTCTCAGACTGAACCAACCAGGCTCTCAGACTGAACCACCCAGTCTCTCAAACTGAACTACAAACATAAACCTTGAAATGTGTTTCGTGTCTTTTTGTTTGTAAAAATGTTTGTTTTCCTGGATCTGGGCGTTTCGTGTATGCAATGAAAACATGTTGTAGAAATATTTTCATGAGAGCCCTAATGATTGTAGTGTAGACTCGAGAAAGAATCCTAGTTCGCTACAATCAAAGCTCTGATACCAAACTGTTGCACCCTGACTTTTGCGGAAGCGTGATTATGTGTGATAAAACTGAAGATGTTCATCCATTAACTAAGTTTAAAAACATAACAACATTGTCTTGAAACATAGAATTCAAATTCGAGTACAAACCATGCAACTTGTTGTTAGAGTTCATAAGGACTCGACAAAAGGCATTAAATAAAAACCAGGTTTTGGGAAGACGTGTCTCGTCTAGGATAAGACACACTGACCAAACCCTACGACCATGGATGACATCTTTTATTCTCAAACCACACTTGGAACTTTTGAACGCCCGCCAGATCCACATCTAATTCCCTGAAATACATGTAGTTTTAAAAACATCAACAAAAGTTGAGCGAGTTCATGTGTTTGTTTGTGTGTATGAATAAACCTTTGTAATTACTGAAAGTATGTATGTATGTTTAAAAACCCTGGTATGAAAGCAATAAGGAAAACAGATCATTAATGGTTTGCAAGGCCATTAATATGTGTGACGTGATGCAGGAAGGCTCAAACCTAGTAGACTTTGCACCGGGCTTCCGGCAGTAAGACATAGTCAACCCATGGGCCAAACCCTGGTCTAACATGGGTGGGGCTCGCTACACCCAAATAGATCTATCACTCATGTCCCTCGGTCCTATAACGAGGATTAATGGCCTTAAGCGTTATACCCACCACTCACATGATCTAGCAGTACCCTTCCTTAGCTAACCATACCAAATAATAACGTTTGTAAACAGTTTGTAACATGTACTTCACCCCCGAAGTTATAAAACCGTAAAAAGTTAAAAGAAAAGGGGGTCATGAACTCACAATCTTGCGTCTTCAACCACCGTAACTCAAGCTTCTTCGGATAAACACGACTACCTACAACGTACTATGATCTATTAGACGAGCGGGTCGTGCCTTGACTTTGTATTAATTAGTGTCTTTGAGTTACGTTTCAAAGTGTCTTCATTATTATTCCAAGTTATAATTATTTGTTAAAATAATAAATATTTTAACTTTAATTATATTTATTAAATTCTGGAATAATTGTTAACAATATATTTTAACTTAATACTTTTCAAGTATTTATACTCGTATATCCTTCCCAAGGATGGGTGTACTCAGATTCTTGTATTAGTATATTTTTGCCATGTATTGGGGTCGTATTCTGGTGTGTATTTATACGTATGAGAATACGTATTTCTCGTAATTATTAAGTATCCTTATACTTAATGTCATATCAACTTTTCCGGAATAATATTTCTAGTAGAAATACATTAATATATATTTCCAAAATATATATCTTAAGAAATATTATTTAAATCTTCCCTTGGCAAAAATATTTGTCTTTCATATACATTCCAAAAATAATATATTTTCAAGTCTAACTTAGAAAATATATATATATATATATATATATATATATATATATATAAATCCATTTTTATTCCAAAAATTAATATATTTCAAGTTTGTTTGAGGAATATATATATATATATCTCTTCTAATATTTCCAAGAAAATACATATTTTTTTATTCACCCAAAAATAATATATTTTCTTCTTGTCAAAAATATGATATAAGTTTTTAATAATTGTAAAAATCATATTTTTGCCTTTTGGTGTCCAAAATATTATTTGCCAAAATATACTTGTGAATATAATTTCCGGAATATTTTGTAAGTTATATTACTTGGTTCAGTTTCACCAATACTTGTGTAAAATGTATATGTTTATATTCTTGGGAATTTTGGTTATATTTTGGATGGTAATTTTTGGTATTTTGATGTGTTATATTGTTTCAAGTCCTAAAATAATATAACTAATACACAAAATATACAAATAATCACACACATGGTGTCATCTAAATATATATTTCCTAAATACATATTTAGTCACTTTTATTTGTAAAAACCAACCTCCAATATTTATATTTTTGTAACAAAAATTATGGCAAAGTTTATGTAAATATTTATGGTTTGAAATACACTTGTAAATATTTGTTTAGAAATATTTTTTCTAAGTGTTTAATTTTTAGAAAAAATTTGCCATAGTTTCCCCAAAAAATGGAGGTTTCCATGCTTTTAAGCATATCATTTTCTTTTGTAAAAATCAACAGAATCAATCCACAATCAACAATAAACAACTTACACTTGCCAATTTTGCCAAAAACAAGCATAATCTACTACTTTATGAACTTGAATATTTGTAAAAATTTGTAGCAACTTACTAGGGTATTTAGTGAGTCTTGTTACCCTTTGAAATGTGGTTGATTCTTAAAAACATCATTTTTGAAGAAGATAGATCTTTACAACTTATGATCATTTTTTTCTAAAAATGTTTCTTCATGGATTTTTCTTGTTACACATATACTTCTACACTTTATTAACCACCAAAAATAAGGTTTGTTTATGTAAGAATCAAGATCAAGTAAATCTTATATTTTTAGCTTGGTTTCTTAAGAAATCATCCATGAAATTTTAGATCTACATGATTAACAACTCACTTTGGTCATTACTTTACAAGAAAACCACATATTCTTTCAAGTTCATGCTTCTCATGAGGATGATCCATTAACTTCTATCATGTTCATCCTCCCATCTTGCTAGATTATGTTTTTAGTCATGATCTAGCAAGATCATATGATGATCAACATCAAATACATGTATGAATAACAATCATCAAGCATAACAACTCATATTCATCAAGATTTCTTCATATTTTAAGCTTATGTTCAAGTTTACTTCTTGTGATTCTTAGTGTTCTTTCATGATCAACATTATGTAAAATCTTTTAACCACTAATATAAGATGTAGAATAGCAAGATCAAGGTTCTTACCACTAGCACAAGGCTAGGGATGATCAAGTGAAGAAAACAAGTGGATAAAAGCAAATGAACAAGGTCTTTGAACTTTCGAAAGCTCCTAGCTCCTTTGTGTAACCTCTAACACCTTTGTATATACTTGGATTATATGAAGCTTGATAAAAAATGGTGGGTGTGCGTGTGTTGATTCTCGACCGAGAGCACAAGGGGAAGAAGGAGAAGTTTGTGTGTATTTTGATGTGTGTAGAAATGAGACTATGATCCTTCAAGTTTACTTATAACCCATTTCATCAATTTAACTCATGGTTCATATGTTTTGTAAAGCACAACATGATCTAATTTAAAATTGAAAGAAAATCAAGAGTGGGGCCCTTGTTGGGGCCGTCCACTAGGTGGGGGGGGGGTAGTAGACTAGGTTCTAATCATAAGGTAGATTATGGTAAAATTGTAAGTATGTAGTTAGGTTTCTAGTTAGTTGATATTTATATGGGGTGTTATGATGTTAGGGGACCATAACTAGCTTGGTAATGTTAAAACAGTGCTTCTAGTGAAAATTTGGTGTTTCGGGTAGTGTCCGGTTGTTCGGTTGATTACCGGTTCGTTAAGGTGCTAAACTATGCAGTTTAGTGTGCTTTATATACCCTTTTGTGACACTTTTGATTTCCTACACTTAGGAAAGCATTTAGGACCATTTAACCACATTTCTGCATGATATTAGATTGTTTAAATGCTGATTATTGCTGAATTTTGCTGAATTCAGCACTTTATGTGAGTTTTAGCCACTTTCTGACACTTAAACTATCTCTAAATAGGCAGCTTTGTGATCCTTACTTTCCTACACACTATACTAAAGTAATACTTGGTTCTGGCTCATTCTTTGTCTCAACACACTGTCTGTCTATGTACTGAACTCCGTCAGCATATTCCTGATTTATCTGATAACTGTGCTAACTTTGTTTCGTGCATCATTTGAGTCAAATAAGCTTTCATGCAATAACGGTATGACATTAAGCAATATATGATGCACATGTATGTATATGGCAATAATCAGTAAACAGTTAATTGCAATTCAGCACAGTCATTAAGCACTATTCTTGGTTTATTAGTTGTACGGATACCTGAAATTTTGACAGTTGTCACATGTGGCTTGCATGGCCACCTCTCTCATGCATTTGACACTTGTTGAGTGTGGGGCTTGTTAGAAAGATTTATATCTCAAACAAAATCCAACATGATCTTACATAATCTTCCAATTCCCAAAACTCAATCTCATCTCTTTCCACCCCTCACATACTCGGCCGAACATCCCCTCCCACACTTCCATTTTTGAATTTCAAGCTTTTCTTCAAGATCCAAGGTGATTTCAAGGTATTTTTAGCAAGAACCAAGCTCCATATCATCACACGTTGTCAAAAACCCATCAAAATCTTGAAGGTATAAAACTTACTTTGAAATCCTTGTTCTTGATTTTTGTGATATTGATGATAATGGAAGTTTCTCAAGGTTCTTGGATGATTCAGTAACTTGAAAATAAAAAGAAATGGGTTTTTACACAAAATAAAAATGGAAGAGTATATCTGTGTATGTATGTATGTATGTATGTGTGTGTGTGTGTGTGTGTGTGTGTGTGTGTGTGTGTGTGTGTGTATGTATGTATGTATGTATGTATGTATGTATGTATGTATGTATATGTATATGAAATTGAGCTTTGATTTTTGATGGATTCTTGTTTGATTTGAATATTGAAAAGTGAATGCATGTATGATAAAAAATGTGTCATATAAAAGTTCTTTTGATTTGCGTTGGTTATGTGAAAAAGGAAATTTTTGGAAATATATATGTATGTATGCATGTGTCGTATATGTATATATATGTATATGCACATGTGGGTTTTTGTTAGTTAGTATATAAATGAAAGAATGTTGCATGCAATTATGTCTAGATGATTAGATGATGATTAGATGATGATTTGATGAACATGTCTTGGATTGTATGAATTAAATACCTGTGTGATGCATTTAAGCTCATGTGAGATGATGATGATATGATAAGTGTGCTTTAGATACTTGTACATAAGCATGCATGGTGATTAAATAATCATGAAATGATGAAAATGTTATTATATGAAAAAAGTGTTTTAGATCATATTATAAACACTAGAAATAATATTATTTGGTATATTATAATGGCAAGAAACTTTGTCATAGGTTTGGTGGCTTTGCATGTTGTATATGTAGCTTCAAAAGTGGTAAAATATGTTAAATTTGCATGATTTATGTGGTTTACATGAGACCTGCGTTATCATGAGTATAACCACCATTTTATTCAGTAAATAGCTTGGATTTTGTTAAAATATCAAGTCGTTACGATTTGGGATGGTTATAGCAACGTTTGATGCAAAACTATGCGGTAAACGATTAAAAATCGACTTTTCGGAGGATTTTTATAAAACTATTTTAGATCAGTAAGTAAACTGATATTTTTGATATAAAAATAAGTATTCTAACTTATATTAAGTATATTTGGTGTTTGGTTAGTCATGCGTGACTTCCGATGCCAAAAAAACATTACCGTATTACTAAAATACGCGTTTTTTCCAATATACACTAGAATGGGTTGTTCATAGGTGAACTTTATGTGTTACAACGTGTTATGTGATTTAGAATATGTGTATGATGATGTGTTAAGGGTCGACAAGATTATGTGTATTACGATATTGACAATATGTTCACGTTTATGTATATATTACGACGCGCAAATCGTAGACACATTGCTTATAAACAGGTGTGTCATAATGAGGGTCACCAATATAAACGTTCAAGTCGCAAAGTTCTTAAAATATATATATGAACGCATATATATATATATATATATATATATATATATATATATATGTATAGGGGAAGGTTCAAATGAAAACCACTAGTTATTGTGAAAACTCGAAAACTAATTAAAAAAGCCAAAAAAAACATACCAAATTTTTTTTTCATACCAATTTTCGCCACTTTTAGTATATAAAAAAATTCAAAAAAAAAATTTTTGTAGTGCACATGTGTAGTACACATACACATGTGTAATACAAAAAAGTTTTTTTTTTTAATTTATATAAAAAAACCTGTGATTTTTTATAAAAAATTGAAAAAAAAATTTGGTGTGTTTTTTAGGCTTTTTTTAGTTAGTGTTCGAGTTTTCACAATAAAAGTGGTTTTCATTTGAACCATACCCTATGTATGTATATATATATATATATATATATATACACCAACATAATAAAAAATAAACACTTTTCGAGAAAATCTCAAAGTTATGTGAAAAATTCTAATTATTTGAGAAACTTAAGTATTTTGTAAATTGTTGATTATTAAATCGTTCTTACTTAATTTAGGACGAATAAGCAGTTTGAGGGATTGTGTTAACACATAAAAACGCACACAAATGTGAGTACATAGTTTCCCTCTTTTACTTTTTCAAATGTTTTGGGGTGAAGCATATGTGCATAACTTTACTTTCTGTTTTCATGACATTATACATGCTTTGTTTACATAGTACATATAGTACATGATTTCAAATGTATTTTGCTTCGTATCTTTACCTAGCATACCTAGCACATTATTTCAAAGACATTATTACTTCGTATGTTTACCTAGCATACATGATTTCAAAGCATTTTTCATGACATGCTTACATTGTTTAAGACATATTGGTGCGTTGAATATACAATGAATCATTCAATAACTTTGACCACGCCGACCGATAGTATGTAGTGGTACCATAGGATTGACAATCCCGTTCCCGCTTCCTAGGTTTATTTGGAAGTGGACCCTAGGGAACGATAGAATTCGATGAACATTGATAAACCTTGATCCTGATAAGGGTTTATCCGACAGTCAACAAGGCTTGGGTGTATTCGCCAATAAATCTAATAAATGTTTACGCAATAAAAGCAATGATTTATAAAACAAAACTTTTTATAAACAATACTCTTGTTCATTCAAAAACATTGTTTTATACAAGACATTGGTTTATACATTACAATTTGGCTTACATAAGACATTGTTCGATACATAATATTTTTTTATGCATGACACATTTTTATACAAGACATGACACTTTCTATACATGACATTGTTTTACTCACATCATATTTGTTTATTCAATTAACCTTACATTACTTCTTTAAATCATTTGATTTTCATATGATTTTATAAAAGAAAACATTTTGTAAAGATTCATGGTTGCTTTACAGTTAAACATTTCTTTTAACATTCAAAGTCATGAATCTTCAACACAAAACATATGTTACTCACATGCATTTTTATGCTGACGTATTTACTTTTACATATGTTTCAGGAGTGAATGTGTGATGTTGAGCATGTTTCACTTAGTGCGACTTGGGCCTTAGCGACTTAAAATCATGAAAAACGTTATAGTTTATGTTATGTTTTCCATATGAACCAAGACAATGTAAACATGTCACTTTGTAATACTAAAATTTAAGTATCATGTGTTGTGAAACAATTATTCTGTGACATGACTCCCCGACATTTCTGCCGCGGTTTGTTATTTTACGCGGTTGGGGTGTGATAGTGGGGCCCTGTCTTTTCCATCTCTCGAGTCCCGAAGAAAACCCCCTCCCCTTCGGATTCCATATCTCTTTTGACTCTATATATGTGGGCACCTGATATCTATGAGGGTTCACCCACCCCGGTTACAACATTCCTTTCTATTGCGCCTAAAATCTCTATTTCTGCTAATATTTCACGTCTTTCTATATATGGTTCTTATGGAGCTACATTGCAACATATCTTCTTTTTCTGCAGCATTGCTTCTATGATCTTAGGAGCGCTGGCCGCCATGGCCCAAACGAAAGTCAAAAGACTTCTAGCTCATAGTTCAATTGGACATGTAGGTTATATTCGTACTGGTTTCTCTTGTGGAACCATATAAGGAATTCAATCACTACTAATTGGTATCTTTATTTATGCATCAATGACGATAGATGCATTCGCCATAGTTTCAGCATTACGGGAAAGCCGATTTGGGCGCTCTAGCCAAAACGAATCCTATTTTGGCTATTACCTTCTCCATTACTATGTTCTCCTACGCAGGAATACCCCCGTTAGCCGAATTTTGTAGCAAATTCTATTTGTTCTTCGTCGCTTTGGGTTTTGGGGCTTATTTCCTAGCCCCAGTGGGAATAGTGACTAGCGTTATAGGTCGTTGAGCGGCCGGAAGGTTGCCATGAGTAAGTCAGTTTGGGGGGACCGAAGGCAGTTCTCCGTGGATCAGACACGTAGCTTACCGAATCAGTTGCGACACGGAAGGGAATGCATGCTACAAAAGATAGGGTCGAATTTGATACATCAACAGTCTACTCAACATCCTTGTACGGGTCCACAATCACTACACGAGATGAACCTTTGTTTGGTGAACTGAAGTTGGCCTTAGGTGTAATAGGACTCCCAATTACTGTACGTAATTGTATACTAAGGTGCTACCCGCCGGTTGTTGGAATGATGCGAGCCGGGCCGGGTCTCGATTCAGAAAGATGAAGGGCCTAAAAGTCTAAATAGGGAGTTATAAATTCCCCATCTCATTGGGGGCAGAAAACGAATCGACATCTCGATGTCGTATAGTTTTTTCTATTTTAGTTGGGAAAGAACAGCGAAGTCCATCCGAACCGTCCAATGAAGAATAAGAGGAGAGCAAAGCGCCAATGGCGCGCGAAGCGCATGCAGAACAGGCACGAAGAAAAGGAAGTTAGGAGGAGAAGCAACCGAGCTCATTCCCTTTGCTTCTTGGGCCCAAAGCAGTGTAGTCTTTCCTAGCCAAATAAAGGATTTGGGGCTTCTTGCTACGCTACTTCACTAGAAAATCCTTTTTTAGTCATATATATAAAGAGAAAGATAGATCCATCTATCCTATCCGATTTCTATTTTGATATCAAAAAAATAATCAATTTCATTCAACGTTTGATTCAAAGAACTGTGCTTAGCCCTCTCCCACTCATGAAAGGGCTCTGCTGCAATGGATGGTAGAGGGTCTGTAGTACTCAAAGCACTGGAGTGATCCAGTAGTCGGGAAGGGGCCTAGAAGTGCCTACTACTACACCAGACTACACTTGGCTCTACACATTTACAGAGCTAACCCCTGTCCAGTACCTGTTGGAGCTATTAAGCATATGATGAATGACTCACCTCCAAGTCGAACATTCCGTTCATTTGGAGTGAGTCTTTTAGAATTCCATTTGTTCACTTAGATACATATCTTTTCGTTACACTCATTCGGCCGGATCGATAAGAGTGTGAGGAGGTGTTTATGGGGGCTGCCCCCAAGGGGATTGGTATTCTTTGTAATTTATCCTATCATAAGACAAGGCCTCCATCAATGGAAACAGCCGAAGCAAGTTGCCTACTCCACTAATTGAGAGTGGCAAGCTTCACTCTGAGGAAGAGATCAAAGAAATGGAAATGGAATGAGAACTAGAAGCTTGTTGATGCTCTTTCTTTTGTGAACCAGAGCTTCTTACTATACTAACAGTTACCTGACCACAGTCACGTAGGAGATTCAGCTCGAACTTAGATACGTAGTGAATGAGTTGAAAAATGAATAGCTCTGCATCTACTATACGTATAGAGCTTCTCAAATCATCATCTTTTCAGAGGAATCGACTAATCATCTCTTGGCTAGCATACGGATACTGAACTTCGTTACGTAACGAGTAACAATGGTTCACAACCCAAGGGCTAATTCAAGTTCCTCTTTCTGTGGAATAACCGGTATGAGTTTTTCATAGTTCAACGAATCCCTATTCCCTAGAAAGTCTTTTCTGTTTCAGTAAGAGCTATCGAGAAAATAGAAGATTTGGTCCTATCCGTTGTTGGTGTTGAAGTTTTCAAATTCAAATGGGTTGCAACAACTAATAAGAAAAACTTATTTGATTATTCAAAAATATTTTCGGATGTATAGCATAGGCTGAGTCTAATTCACCATCCCAGGATTGAGTTCTGACAATAAAATGAACTATCATGCTTGGATGGAAGGAGCATTCAAGACTATCGAGGTTGGACGGAGGCGCCTCTTCTCGGCCGGGAGTGAGTTGTGAATTCTAGTGATAAGGCTTGTGATGTTCGATCTAAGATATTCGGAATCAAGATCTGGATAGAATTGTTGGCTTTCTCAATAGCTTTCTTGAGTTGTTGTTGCTGAATCTGAGCTTGAAGAGCGGAGTTCAACGAGAATACTCTTGACAGGTCGGCATGGAAGCTATCTGCTATGCTATTAGAGGATTTATACCATAAACACACAACTTCCACCCTGTTGGCTGTAGTTTTAGCTTGTATATGTGAAAAATGAATAAGAAAATAAAGGATATTTAAAAAGAATTAAAATAAGATATTTTCTGCACAAAATAGGGAAAGAGAATGAACTAGAATAAAGCAGATTTTTTTCATTCCACACTACAAGCATTTTGTTACATGGGAGTACATCCAATAGGAAGCTGCTTACATACACATAGACCAGCCAAACAACTAAACACAACATAACAAACAAAACCAAACAAAGATACTTAACTTAGCATGGAAGTCTATCACTTGTAAGCATCAGAGTAGATCCCTACTAACATAAGACAAAGAACACCATACATCGAAACAAACTACTTTGCGTCTACAAACACTTATTTAAATCTTCTAGGAAGAGTCGACGAACTCTTCTAGTCTCCCTGGTCACTAAGGGTGTCAACCCGCACAATGAGCTCTTTTTGTTCGGCGAGGAGGGCCCGAATCCAGTCTTCCAGACCGCGAATCGGCCCAGGGTCAACTGTATCATATTTCCTACGACCTCCGGATCGAGAGAAGGCGAATGCTCCCGAAACAGACTGAGCTTTTGCTCCTATTGGAGCTTCTTGTTTTCTTCACAACCTATCTCGTGCTGAATTGTTGCAAGTCTTCCAGTGATATCCATTAGAGTGTTTGTTTTTGGACTAAGTGTTACTGAAAGTCTTTCTTTCTGACTTCTACCTCTCTCTTTGAAAATATAGACTGAAAGAAGCTTCTCTTTATAGGCCTTGGAGGCACCTAACTCTTTCTTATTATTAGTAAGATAAGTTTTCTTAGTTTCACAACAAGTTTCAACCCCGGCTTTTCATGAATATGGAACCGGATCCACTAGATTTTAGTGTGCTGAAGAATTCTCTTCGTACTCCAATCTGTACGAAAGGCCCCCTTTCTTTTGGTGGGTATCACCACGTGGCTTAATCCCGGATCACTCCTTCAGGAATAGGACACAATAATATAGCGCACATCAGAGAAGAGAATACCCCTTTATTATAAGACAACCCCCCCCCCCCCCGCGTCCTTTCTTAATAGATGGAGCAATCGTCACTCGACAGCTCGAAAGTGGATCAGTACAAACCCACGTGATCGGTATTCACTTACGTACCAGGCATGCTTCGTCGTACCCTGACTACTAGGAATAGTAAAAAAACATTGAAAAACATTAAAATGCACAAAAACAAGAGAAAAACAAAAATGAGTTTCCTGGCGAGAAAAAAAGAAAATTATAGTAAATCAGTGGTCTGTCGAAACCTCTTTAAACTTAAAATGAAAAACGATAAGTAGCTCTACTAATGATGTATCTGTAGGCTCAAAATAATTTTAATGTGCGCAGGGCGATATAAACATAACGAACTGAAGACCGTGTGGGAACCACTCAATGGCATATGGTCTTGGTATCGAAATTTCATTTGATAGATTGCCGAGGTTCAGATATACGTGGTCTTTATGTTGTTTATCATCTGGGTATCATATTTTTTTCTTTTACCGAAAACAACGGGGACGCAAGTCTAGAACTTCCATGATACCATACATACATGTACATACTATACGCAAGTCTTGAACTTCCATGATACCATACATATGTGTACATACTAACCATTTATTCCACTCCAGGTTTGATTTTTTTCCCCTGCATTTGATCATGAGAAGGATGTTGCCTGCATCTCTCCATATATTGCCTCTAAATTCACCTTTTTTCTGCTGAGAATGAGTTCGTTTCTCGCCTTCTAAATGGTCCAACACGTTGTCAAAATTATTGTTTTTATGAAGCTTCTTTTCCAGACATCAATTGTGCTTTGTTTGTAGAATTCCAGTAAATCCTTCATGTTGAAAGCGAAAATTTATTGTATTTTGCACCACTTACTCACTTTGTACCATAGAACTGAAGTCACATAACAAGCCGTGAATAAATGATACACATCTTTTTCTTGTTCCCCACAAAGTTTACATGTCGCCCAGTGTTGCTAACAAGGATGTATTGGTAGGCTCACAATAATTTTAAAGTGTGCAGGGCGATATAAACATAACGAACTGAAGACCATGTGGAAACCACTCATTGGCATATGGTCTTGGTACCGAAATTTCATTTGATAGATTGCCGAGGTTCAAAGATATGTGGTCTATATGTTGTTTATCATCTGGGTATCATGTTTTTTTCTTTGATCGAAAACAACGGGGACGCAAGTCTAGAACTTTCATGATACCATACATACGTGTACATACTATACGCAAGTCTTGAACTTCCATGATACCATACATACTAACCATTTATTCCACTCCAGGTTTGATTTTTTTTCCCCTGCATTTGATCCATGAGAAGGATGTTTCCTGCATCTCTCCATATATTGCCTCTAAATTCACCCTTTTTCTACTAAAAATGAGTTCGTTTCTCGCTTTCCAAATGGTCCAACACGTTGTTAAAATTATTGTTTTTATGAAGCTTCTTTTCCAGACATCAATTGTGCTTTGTTTGTAGAATTCCAGTAAATCCTTCATGTTGAAAGCGAAAATTTGTTGTATTTTGCACTACGTACTCACTTTGTGCCATAGAACTGAAGTCACATAACAAACTTTGATTAAATGATACACATCTTTTTCTTATTCCCCACAAAGTTTACATGTCGCCTAGTGTTGCTAACGATGATGTATCGGTAGGCTCACAATAATTTTAAAGTGTGCAGGGCGATATAAACATAACGAACTGAAGACCGTGTGGAACCACCCATTGGCATATGGTCTTGGTACCGAAATTTCGTTTGATAGATTGTCGAGGTTCAAAGATATGTGGTCTTTATGATGTTTATCATCTGGGTATCATGGGTTTTTCTTTTATGAAAAACAACGGAGACGCAGGTCTAGAACTTCAATGATACCATACATACGTGTACATAATATACATACATGTATATAATACATACTGTGTACGACCATCAATATGTTATAAAAATCTCACAGCCACCCCCGAATAAGTGATTCTAAATCACATCTATCATGTTAAAAATAGCATATGGTATATAATACATACTGTATACGACCATTAATAAGTGATCCTAAATCACATCTATCATGCTAAAAAAACGGCGTTTATAAAATAAAGCAAAAGGTATTAAAAATTATGTAAAAAATGTAAGGTTTTAAAAAGCATATGGTTTTAATAAATAAAAGGTTTAAAAATGAACGAATTTCGAACAAATGAACGATCCAAAAACGAAAGATTTTAAAAAAGATAAATGATTCGAATAATGCTATAAAAATAAAATGAACGTTTTACAAAAAGCGGTTCTAAATGGAAGCTTTAAAAATAAACGATTTTAAAAAATGAGCGCTTTTAAAAAATGAATTGTTTAAAAACCATATGGTTTTAGAAAGAATGGTAAAAAATGAACTGTTCAACTTTTTTTTTAAAAACGAAGGACTTAAAAAAGAATGATTTTAAGGACAAGTAGTTTAAAAAGAAAAGATTTTAAAAATGATAGACGGTTTAAAAAAAAATTAAATGACATTTATAAAAAAAATTAAAAATATGTATTTTTTTGTATATTTAAAGCATATATTGTTAAATAATAATCATGAAATAAAGAAATACAAAAATTAACTAATTACATAAATAAAAATATTAAAATAACTTTATAACTTACATAAACAGCCCCTAAGCTATAAAAGGACCATAATACCCTTAAACTTAACTGGAAAAAGGTAACTAAGCTAGTGTTAGAGGGCAAGACCGTTGAAAAATGCAATCTCAAGATCTAATATATTAAAAGATTTTTTAAACTAAAAGAGTTAAATCGGTTAAACTATAAGGGTCAAAATAGTAATTTAGTCTTTGTGAAAATAAATAATTACACTTAGCAGAAAGTCAGAAACCCCCAACCGTTACCCACATCCATTAAATTCTATGACATATAGTCAACAACCTCACATCCCTAAAATTTAATTACACCATGAATTTTTAAACTTCCGGCCCAAAATGGACGTCTGAGAAAAAGTTGAACTGCCACTCGACGACAAACGCAAACGCAAACGCCGGAGATGTATTTGTTTATCGATAATCATGGCGGCTATACTACTCGTCGCCTTAACCATTCTCATTCTAGCTCTCACCTGTTGATCAGTTCTGTTTAAACATAATGGAAAACATGTAATAACATACCTTTGATTGCATCAGTAGAGAATCCAGTCAGAGACGCAGCCACGGTGTTCGACAGAGTTGTCAGTTTGATCTGGTTCCTCCTTAGGGTGTAAAGTGATGATGGTGATGAACCGAGACTAGGGCAGAATCGGTTGAGGGAGAGAGAGGGACGAATTTGATGTTAGTGTTATTAGGTTGTGTGTCTAACCTTTTACCTCTCTAATAATCTCCTTATATACACCCAAGAGGAAACCCAATTAGTTAATAAGGGTAATATGGTCCATCAACAATTACCAACTAATTATTAATAGGTTATTAATATATTTTGATCTATATTATATAAATGATAATGATGGCTACTAGATTAAATATAAATAAATAAATATTTAATCTTACATTCTCTCACTTAGCCGAATAATCATTTATCATGAGTATTAGGTTAGTCTGATCAGAAGTTAATACTCATTTTAGCCTTAAACAAGTACTATAGCAGAGAAATACAGCCGTTGAATCATTATGCGACTCAGGACCCCCATTAGTCATACTATAGCCTTAATTTAAAACCTAACAGTTATGATCAAAATATGTAAGCCCTTTAACGTTTGATTTGTATTTATAGTTGTCTATATGTCATTACACCGGCAGAACATATGTAAGAGACATACAAAATCAAACTGATGAGGAAAATTAATTAATAGTCAGTCATTCATAGTACGATATGCAGTTGTACATGGTCATCAATTAAAACCCTTCTCTTTTATGTGCACTCTTAATAAGACTTATGGGTAATAGACCTTTAGTTATAGGATCCTTAAGCATATCACGAATGTATTCGATACAAAGATTTAGTTTCCTCAATTCGTTCATAAACGAATAATTAATTGTGTATCGAATTTTAATGCAGCACCTCTCGAACTGTTACTGTTCAAGGAGACATGGTAGCTGACTCTATCACAATAAGTCTTCAAAATATTAATTATATGGAGTTAATAAACTTATGAGTCCACTGATAAATTTCCAACAACATTTAGTAAATATTGCTTTGTGATCAACAATATATTATGTCGTTATAACTTATGTTGTTGATATCAGTCCATTATGACTCCTCCATGAGATAGGTTTTGTCTGCTGACATAAAGATATACCCAAAATTACATTTTATTATCTTTGAATATTACAAAGTTAGAGTAATAATAAACCGGTTTGAGTTCTCACTTCTTCTTTAAATTATAGTCTCTCGTTTCTTTTAAAGATATTGTAATACTCTATTAGATGCTTCACATTAATCTAGACATATCTAGTGTGTTGCAATGTGAGTAATATCTAAACGAGTATAGACTTAAACTTACATAAGGCTTCTAATTAACTAAGCGTAAGAAATAATCTCATTTATCCTATTATCCTCTAAAGGAGAGCAGTATTGTTTGTTACATATGTAAGGACCAATTTAATATTAAACTTATGGAACGGAAGTAATGTCCCATTTAGTCTATCTCAACATGTTATGATATCTATTATGTAAGAGATATCTCTGAGATCTATTATATCAAAGTTTGTGTTAACAATACTTTGACTTATGTAACATCTACTTGTCAAAAGAATATCATCTATATAGACAAGTTTATCTTAGTTGCTCCCACTCATCTTGAGGTAGGTACATTATTCCACTTGGTTGCTGATGAAAATAATTGTGTTAAGATTTCATCATATTATGATGTTTGCTTTAAACCATACATGGATTTTATTGGCTTACAAATAAAGTGTTCTTTAACCTTCAGTTAGGAACTTTAGGTTGTTATCTAATGAACATGTAAATGTGTCAACCATTTGTTAGGAAAATTGTTTTAATGTTCATCTAATGTAGCTCAAAACTATTATAAGCTACTAGAACAGTGATGATCCTAAAAGAAATCTTTTGTTAGATATGTAATAAAGATTCTTTAATAATATATCTCTTCCTGAGTATAACCTTTGACAATCAATCATGCTTCTTTGTGTCTTAACGTTTATATATTAGGATTTGGTTTAGTTATGAACACTCTTAAGTAATTCAATGAAATCCCAAACGTTATGCGAACACATAAAATCAGTTTTACTAGAAAACTATTTTATTCAATTCAGAAGATTGATTGACACTAATGGCTTAATTAGAAGAGATAGGATCAGTAAACTTTTCCAAAATCCATTTCAACTTCAGTTAGGGAGGTTATGTAATCATCAAAGTTAGTAGGTTTTTAAACCTAGATGACCTCCTTAGTTGATTATTGAGTTTGTTAGAAGTTTTTGTTAGAAGTTTCAGTTTTATGGATTAGCTCTTGCTTAGGTTGCTATCATTTTAAGGATTCTAAGTTTGTAAGAGAGTTGGTGCAGTATGGTGTACAAGAGGTGTAATCGGAGTTAAATTTGGAGTGAAATTTAATGACACTCTTCCCCCCGCCTCTTGTATTCCTTGCAAGTCATGATAAGGACTTTGACTGCTCCCACTGACCTTAGAAATCTTTAGGAACTCAGCATGCTTAGGGTCAATATGTAACGACCAACCAATTCTAATAGAGAAACGAGTTAATAACATTAGTCGTTATAGTTTCTCTTGTTGAGGATTATGTTAGTTCAGGTAAGAAATCTAAGTGTGCCCACAACTAAGCAACAATGAAACTTTTGTAAGAGTAGCATTAGATTTTAAGGAGACAAGTGATGATAGAACAGTGTCAAGATGGAGCAGTGTCTTGTACAAGAGGTGTAAACTGAAGTAATATAAAGTTTTCACTCCCCCACCTCTTGCAACTTTTTTTACAAGTTATAATTAAGACACTTAATGCTCCCACTGATCTATGATATCTCTATAAATGCTACAAGATAAGTTTCAATTAGGTATGTGACGTGGGAACCTATCATATATATGTTAGACTTTACTTGATTTCCTTAATGTCCAAATGTCATAAGAAACTTAGGGACATATTTAATAGAAATCATGTTAAGCACATATATGAATAGCTTTCTTTAAGACCATGGGCCATATGAGACTAATTTAGATACAAGCAGATAGTCTTTAATTGATAAATGAATTATGTCTGAATATTCCATTTGGAATAAGTTCCACGAATGTCAATGAATGACTTATGATGGACCCATACTTATTCCTTAAGCCAAGTAATATTTAGGGCTATAACGTCATGATTTAAAATCACTTAGAATGAGATTAGTTAAAAAAAAAAAAAAATCATCCTCATTAACCATGTCATGATTACTCATGAATTTTGGTTATAATGGATGAAATTGGTAAGTCTCATTTTCCTTTTATCAAATTCTCATTTTCATGATGACAAAAGTTGTGAAAGTGTAAGGTATCATCTAGTTTTATCTTAATAATGTTTCAATCCAGATGTTTAGAACAAATAAAATGAGAGTTTAAGGTAAGTGTGACTTTATGTTGACTATGCAAACCTCACAACCTTCATAACATTGCTTAATTATGATACTATATTCTGATTAATCTTCAGAGTATATAAGGTATCGAAAGGCGTTTGTTAGAAGACTGCTTATTATGGTTTTTATAGCCTTAACATTTAATTTTGTCACTAACTCTTATGTTAGTTATTTGTTAACTTCTGGTAAGGAAACGTTTAAAAAACTAGAGTCAACTAATCATGTGTTAATAGGAATATTAAAATTAGTAGACTTAAATATCTTTAATAAGTGACTATCTAATGAATTCATCCAACTGTTCTTTAGAATAATGGATAGTCTCGTTGCTTATGTCTAGTCTAATGACATAATGATGCAGTGAGATTTTCCCTTGAAGAACCTTAGAGGTAGAATTAACAGTTGTAATTTGTCTATGGACCTTAGAACAATCATCTTTTAAGGTTTTAAGTGGTTGTAAGGTGAGTAACAACTTATTTTCCAGCTTCAAACATTTATTTCTTTGTACATATGTTGCTTATCAACACACTCATTATACTTTGGTATTTTTGAGTGTTATAGTTGATTTATAAGGCATCAAATTGTACAAGTGAAAATCTTAATATGTAATGTACTGGAAAATGTACTTATTTCCATGCGTAAGCCCTTAACTTTATGGGTCATGGTATTTTTACATTATTATGTATTCACATATACCACTTAACTTTATAGCTTAGAATTTTAAAAGAAGGCATGCATCTTAGGAGTTCTAGTGATTATTCCATATATATAAGAGATTAGCCTTAAGAAAGACTTAATCTGAAATAACTTTAGTGATAGCATTATGTTAGAGAGTTCTTGATTATCATAAGAGACATCATGTTCGATTTGTCCTAATCATCATGCTCTAATTTTCTTCTTTATAATCTTTATCAGAAGAGAGCAATAGGATTATCGTGTCTTAAGAAATAATCAAGGATTTAATTTAAGAGCTAATTCTAATAGAAACTTTAAATAAAACAAACATTTTAGGTTTAGGAATCAAAGTGGATGAGATATATGTAGAAGTAAATTACAGTGAGTAAAAATTATGGGTACTAAAAAAAAATAAGACAGACGAAATGATCATAAAATTAATTAAGGATCATTAATATAAGGATCATTATGTGAAGAAATTGTGATATGTCTATTACTAACATCAAAATAATAGACTTAGTAAAATTCTACTTAAACAAAGACAAATCAGCTTTGGCCAGAAGTGTAATCATTTAAGTATGTGTGCAAAGTAATCGTGACAAATCAGCTTTGGCCAGAAATGAGACAATCACTTTAGTTATGCACTTGTCAAGCATGCTAAACATAAATGAATTACATCAGCTTTGGCCAGAATTAAGACATTTCACGTTTGTAATGCATACTTAACATAGCTTTTATAATACTTGAACAATAAATAGATGTATTAAATCAGCTTTGGCCAGAATTAATACATCAGAAGCTCATTCAAGTTAAGCTAGTTTGGTTTTGTAAAACATTATTTGATCCTTATTAATTAATTAAGTATAAACAAAACCAAGTATTTAATAGCAAAACCACCTGTTAGCGCGGATCGAACTGTGATGAGGTCTCGAGTCGCAATCTTAGTTTCGAGTCGCAATCTCAATCTCGAGTTGTGATGAGTGCGGTTGCGAGTCGCAATCTTAGTCTCGAGTTATGATGAGTGCGGTTGCGAGTCGCAATCTTAGTCTCGAGTTATGATGATCGTGGTTGCGAGTCGCAATCTCGTGGTTGCGAGTCGCAATCTTAGTCTCGAGTTGTGATGATTGTGGTTGCGAGTCGCAATCTCGTGGTTGCGAGTCGCAATCTTAGTCTCGAGTTGTGATGATTGTGGTTGCGAGTCGCAACCTTAGTCTCGAGTCGTGATCTCTGTTAACAGCTGCTGATTGTGATAAAACTGAAACTCGAAATTTAAGGGATTTGGGATAGTATTTCCTGTTTTAATCATGATCTAAACTTATCAAGGATTTCGAAAATAATAACTGATTATCTCTTTAACAGTTTTCGAAAATTTAATAGATAAAATTTAGATCAAACATTAGAAAAACATCCACTAATCCAAATTAGATTCCAAAATAATGGAATTTTCGAGTTTTATTAAGAACAAGCAATGAACCCTAATAAATTTAAAACATAATCTGGGATCCGAAACCTTAAATTTTATACTTTTATTAACAGATTTCGGAAATTAAGCTTGTCCATTACGATTTTTTTTTTGAGTCAAATATTAAACATAGTTTTCCCGAAAACAGGGATTTCGGTACCAAGGACTGTTAACAGCCGAGATTTTATAAAAACTTTAAAATTTCTGTTTTCCTTATAATGATCCCAGAATAATGGATATGAAAAACGGAACTGATTTATCAACATATGCTCTGATACCACATGTTGATCAGTTCTGTTTAAACATAATGGAAAACATGTAATAACATACCTTTGATTGCATCAGTAGAGAATCCAGTCAGAGACGCAGCCACGGTGTTCGACAGAGTTGTCAGTTTGATCTGGTTCCTCCTTAGGGTGTAAAGTGATGATGGTGATGAACCGAGACTAGGGCAGAATCGGTTGAGGGAGAGAGAGGGACGAATTTGATGTTAGTGTTATTAGGTTGTGTGTCTAACCTTTTACCTCTCTAATAATCTCCTTATATACACCCAAGAGGAAACCCAATTAGTTAATAAGGGTAATATGGTCCATCAACAATTACCAACTAATTATTAATAGGTTATTAATATATTTTGATCTATATTATATAAATGATAATGATGGCTACTAGATTAAATATAAATAAATAAATATTTAATCTTACATCACCGCCTTCAAACCCAAAAAGCCAATCACCACCGTCAACTCTGTCGCCGTTAAAGATTTAGACGCCACTGTCAACCTCCTTCCGCCAAGGGTATCGTTAAATGTGACGCTTGACCTGGACATCACAATCAAAAACCCCAACAAAGTTGGTGTCAAGTTCCTCAACAGCTCAGCGACTCTTTTGTACAAAGGCCAAGTCGTGGGTGATGTTCCCATCCCACCTGGTGAGATCGGCTCTGATGACACTCAGCAGCTGAACCTTATGCTCACGCTTTTTGCCGATCGGTTGCTGGCAAATGTTGACGTTTATGCTGATATTATTCGCGGTATCCTGCCGGTGTCTACCTACACGAGGATCTCCGGTAAAGCTAGGATACTTAATTTGTTCAATATTCGCATTGTTTCAGTCTCCTCCTGCGATTTGAATATCAGTCTTTCAAATAGGAGAATTTCGAATCAAACTTGTCACTAGAGGAACAAAACATATTATGTATTGGTTTATGATATGGTTGATTGATTACACACGGGTTATTATATTTGTAAAATCACTAGGTTATCCCGTGAAGTTTACGGGTTTAACCATTTATATTTACTTATTTACTCACCTTCTTGCTTACTTTCACTACAATCCGGCGACTCTTGAATTTAAATATAAATTTAAATTTCTTCATCGATAAACAAAAATATAATAATAATTAACACGCCCGGCCTGGAGGGAGGGCGAGCCCAAGGCTCATATCCTCCAAAGGCCCGAGATTTTTTTAAAGCTTTTATACATATGTATATGTAAATATAATAACTACTTTTTTTCACAGCAAAAAATACTTCATTAATCATCACAAAAAAAATGTTATAGACTGAAAGATACCAGTGAGACATTAACATACATGCAATCATCACCACTATTCCTCACCCATATATTACTTTCAAAATAAAATAACTACTACCTTATAAGATATACATTTCAAAAAACAAAACTACCTTATAGGATATTGCTAAAAGCCCCAGCCAAACTGGTTAATGAATGTTGAATTTAATTGTGTGTTGTTGGTTCGAAACCCAAACGTTACCCCTTTTTTTCAAAAATTGAGTTTTGGAATTGACACAAGATAGCCCATTAAATACACCTTTTACAAAAATATTTTTTTTTTTTTTGTTAATTTTCCTTACAAAAATCTAAACCCAAATTAAAACAGACTTAACTAATCAAATTATTCAACTATTAAAAAATGTTCAATGATTAAAACTCATTAAAAATTAAACTATAAAATAAATAAAAGGTTTGTGAGGGCGATGGTGGGACAAAAGAAGAACAAGACATAAGGATGATGATTATTTAGTTTATGTTATAAGGGCCCAATTATTTTACTTGCCCCGGACCCAAAATATTTTGAGAATTCTTAGGAACGACTCTGATAATTAAAAACATGTAGCATTAGCAAGCTAAATAATAGTGGTTGATTAATTTGCAAACAGACCTACTAATGTTAAAAGTACCTGCAAATGGAATCACAAAAAAAAAAAAAAAAAAAAAAAACAAAAGAGTGAGTGATGGAGAGAAGACCCAGTGATGTCCCAAGGCAGAAGGCCAATGGTCACCGGAGGGACGGAGATTCTCTGGAGAAGAAATCGGTAGGAGATAACCAGGCTAACAGGAAGAGACTGGAGAGGAATATCACCAAGTTTTATGTGTCCAATCTCCCAAACGGCTGCACTCTATGGGAACTCTCCTCGTTCTTGGTTGTGTTCGAGAGGTTTCCGGTACATACATCGCAAGGAAGAAGGATAAGCTGGGCAACAGGTTCTGGTTTGTGAACGCAGTTTACATAACGTGAAGATGGGAGGGAATAAGTTCCATGTTAACATTGTCAGGTTCGCTTTAGAGAATGCTGAACACCATGAGTCGGAGGCTAAGGACAAGAATGCTCCGCGCCAAAATGGTCTGGATCAACAGCCCCCGCCGGGGATGCCGGGGAGGGGTCAGGTGTGGAGGGGTGAATTCTCCTACAGAGAAATTCTGGCAAGAGGTTCTGGAGGGGTTGATAGAGGGGGATTGTCGGAATTACAAGGTAGTGTTATCAAGGTTCCGTGTGAGACTAGTGCTTTTAAGGATCTTCAAGCCAGGGCTCTGGTGGGAAGGACAACCAATCTCGATTCTTTGATTAACATCAATAAGCATCTAAGTGTCGGAATTAGAAGGTAGTGTTATCAAGGTTCCGTGTGAGACTAGTGCTTTTAAGGATCTTCAAGCCAGGGCTCTGGTGGGAAGGACAACCAATCTCGATTCTTTGATTAACATCAATAAGTATGTCAGTGCCTTACAAGTCCCGTTCACAGCCTTGCACTATCTCGATGGCTTCTCGGTTCTCGGTTGTTTTGGTGGGTTTGAGGAGGCTTCTGTCTTTCTGGAAAGTCAAGAAGACTGGAAGGGTTGGTTCAGTAAGTTAGACGTTTGGAATGGGCAATCGCTTCCATTCGAGCGTATTACTTGGCTCATAATCACAGGAGTCCCATTGAATCTGGGGGAAGAAGAGGTGTTCACTAGGATTGGTCAAGTTTTCAGGATGATCATCAATGTGCCTGGGCTATGCCTGGACATGTGGGATTTGTCAGTTAAGGGTATGAATTTCAGAAGAGTTGGATAATTAGATCCCAGATTTTTTGTAGGTAGTGGACGTGGATGACGATTCCAGTGAAGACAGTTTCTCCGCCAGCGAGTCGTCGGAAGGTAATGATCCGGCAAAGCAAGCAACGTCGGAAGCCAAAGAGAGGGTGCATGGAAATGAGAATTCCATGCACGAGGAGAGAGAAGTTGGTGGGGGTGGAACCGAGGCGGCATGTGGTGGTTTCCCTAGGAGAGAGGTTTTTTGTTAGTTAGAAAATCCCCAGATGGGATCAGTTAATGCGGCTGATAAGGGTGGGGCCCATAACATTAATAATGTTTATTTTTTTAGTTCTGAAGATAAAGGAAAACGGGCCGTGAAGAAGCCCAATCAATGTTCATGTTAAACCCAAGGGAGGCCAGGCCCAATTGAATAAGGAATCAGTGTCCCCTTCGCTGAGACCTAGAAAGAGGCCCACGTTTACATTAGATGAAAAAGTGGAAAGAAGTTGCGCAAAGGGGATGCCCCCTGCAGACGATAACCTAGGGGCTTTGAATTCTCAGTGGGTTTTCGATCTGAACGAAAGAGCGAACTCGGATCAGGTTATTATCAGCAGGGTGGTGGAGTCCCAACTGGTGGACACGACAAGTTCACATCATGCGGACGGAAATGACAAGGTTACAAGGGAGCTTATCGAACAAAAGGTGGCTCGAACTGTTGCAGTGGGTGCTGTGGTTGGAACGGATCTCTCTAAGCACACGGACCTGATCAGGAACCTCGTGGAAGTTACAGGAATTAATGGGGTTCGGTCATGAATATTCTCTCACTGAATATTCATGGCTTAGGGGGTGACAACAAACCGGGGTGGGTGAAAGGAATCAAAATGAAATACGATATTAATTTCTTGGCTCTTTAGGAAACTAAACAGGAAAGGGTGTTGCTGGTGGAAGTTGGAGGTTTCTGGGGCAGCAACAGGTTCGGTATGGACAGTGTTGAATCAGTTGAGATGTTAGGAGGGCTAGTGTGTATATGGGACGAATCGATGTTTTGTCAGACGGGTCCACCAAAGGCAGGAACTTTCTTCACATCAGTGGTACTTTGTTGGGATGCGACGTTATGAACATTCTCAATGTTTACGCTCCTTAGGGATTGTTTGCGAATAAATCTCTTTGGGATTCACTGATTTCTGTGATTTCAGGGAATGATGGTTACTGGGTTGTCACTGAGGACTTCAACGCTGTCCGGTTCCGGGAGGAGAAAAGGAATTGTTCCTTCAAACCTTCATGTGCTAACAATTTTAACTCGTTTATCTTTGAAGTAGGGTCGATCGGATACAATATGCAAGGCAGGCAGTTCACGTGCAGTTCAGATCATGGTAGAAAGTTGAGTAAGCTCGATAGATTCCTGGTTAACACGGAATTCTTTAATGCATGGCCTGAAGCGTGTTCTGAGACGTTGTCGCGGTTTCTGTCAGACCACTGTTCGATAATTTTACTCACTAAAGTTGTTAATTTCGAGGCCCGTCCTTTCCGGGTTTTTTCAATTCGTGGATCGGTAGAGAAGGTTACGAGGAAGCTGTCGTTGAGGCGTTTGGTAGCTTTGTAGAGAGTGAGGGTCTTGTGGATCTGAGGTTTATCAAGAAGCTGTGTCACCTAATAAACCGTTTAAAGGACTGGAGGGATGATATGCTAAAAAAAGAGGGCGATTTGGTGGCGTGTGCGAGAGCGGATCTGGAAGCTCTAGAGGAGGTGTTAGAAGACAGGGACCTCATAGAAGAGGAAGAATGGATATTTTCAAAAAGTAAGAAAGTCATAAAGGAGGAAGAGGATAAAAAAACTAGAGACCTCAAGCAGCGTTCGCGGATTAGATGGGCCAGAGACGCGACGGGAATTCTAATTTTTTTCATTCGTTGGTAAATTGTAGGAAAGCTAATAATATAATTCACGGACTGGAACTGGGAGGAGTCTGGAAAACGAAGCCAAGTATTATCAAAAAAGAAGTTTTCAGATTTTTTTTAAAGATAAATTGTGGAAAAATATCTGATTCGGCTTCATCTTGTATGTTCGGGAATTAGGAGGATTTCTGAAAATGTTAGGGACGAGCTAGGGTCGAAGTTCTCCCAGGACGAAATCAAAAAATATGTTTTCGAATGCGGGGACGATTGGGCTCCCGGGTCCTGATGGTATAAACTTTCGGTTTATAAAGCATTTATGGAAGTACTTCGAGGAGGATTTATTCAATATCTTAGAAGCCTTTTATGATTCGGGATCTATCAATGTCAGGTGTGGTTCGTCTTTCATTGTGCTTATCTCCAAGGTTAGAGATTCGGTGGGGGTTAAAGGAGTATCGTCCTATCAGCTTGGTGGGTATTATCAATAAAACCATCTCAAAAATCCTCGCGAATAGATTAAAATCTGTCCTGGGGTAGGTTATTTCCTCGTCTCAATTGGCGTTTCTCGGAGGTAAGTTTATTCTTGATGGTCAGCTTATCTCAAACGAAGTTCAAAACTGGATCAAGAAAAGCAAGAAAGAGGCGTTTGTTCTAAAAATCGACTTCGAAAAAGCCTACGACAATGTCAATTGGAATTTCATGGTGGACGTTCTCGAAACAAATGGGCTTCCACTCCAAATGGTGTGCATGGATTAGGGGGATTCTCTCGGCGGCTCGGGCTTTGGTTCTTGTTAATGGATCGCCTACCTTTGACTTTCAATGTCAAAAGGGTATGAGACAAGGTGATCTGCTTTCACCTTTCCTATTCGTGGTGCTCATGGAGGCTCTTTTGTGTATGATCACGAGGGCTTGTGAGGCTAGTGCTATGAAGGGTATTTTCCTCCCAACGATGGGCCGACCGTGTCACATTTACTCTATGTGGACGACACCCTTATTTTAGGAAAATGGGATAAGGATAATTGTCACGGCCCCCGTCCCGGTTTGACCCGGTTCAGGTGCCGCGGGACAGAAATCCCGTGGTATTTATTTAATTGAGTTGACAGTGGAAGATTTTAGCAGGATCTTTTTAAAGCTGAAAATGCTCGATTATTTTATTTCATCACTCGGGATAAAACCCCGGTAGTGTACAATGAGGTGATTTCACTGGGAAATCCTTATTTTACAAAACATGTTTCTTTATTTATATTGAGCCACTTCTTTAAGCTTGTAGTGCTTCGCGGCACTTTTCCTGGATCACAACAGATCACCTGAAACTTGTTTGAAAAAGGTTTTGCAGCGGGGAAATACTGGTGAATCATTCTTTTTACTAAAAACGACGCATTGTTATAATTTACAGTATTAAGAGCGATTACAATGTTTATATATATCAACCATCTACCCACGGTATTTGTCACTCGACCACCTATTGGCTATCTCGTTGTCCAATGGTGTCTGTGACTATGGCCATATCACCCCTTGGCTAACCCGTTGTCCAATGGTGACGGTTATCAAGTATTGTATACAAAACCCCACATACCGGCTGTAATTTGGAGATTACAAAGACTTAATCCCTATAATTATAACTTTGAAAATAAACATGATTTTGTAAAGTACTTTGATAAAAAGAGAATGACTCACATTGCAAATTTATGCGGGCAGAGTTTAGCCTACTGATTAGCCTGATAACCTAATTTAAATAACAATGCACACGAACTTGGTCAGTAACTAATACAGCATTTACGATAACTCACGAGATTAAACCCTCACGACGAATGACAAAGTGCAATACTTAAACATCCATCGAATTTACGACGAAAGACAAAGTATAACTGATGCGTAATCGAGTGTTATATATTTTAGGTGTATATTTTAAGCCCCTTTAACACTTTTTAGTCAAGTTTTAAATTTATAAAACACGATATTTACTAACACTAGACACACATATGGGCAAGTGCACCCATCGTGAGCGTAGTATAGTGTTGGTAAGATACCGAGGTCGTCCAAGGACACAAGAGCTTTTAGTACTGGTTTATCCTCAACGTCTAATCAAATCAAAAAGTTTAGAAAAAAATGTTTTAAACTAAGAAAAATAAAAACTAACTAAAATGCTGAAAATAAAAATAAAAGAAAAACAGATAGACAAGATGAATCACTTGGTTCCGACTCGTATCTAGTGTAACCTTTGATTATTTCCGCACTTTTGCACATAATTAAGAGATTATCTTAGTTATTGTAGTAGGCCCCTCTTTTGGAGGTGACGTTACCCTCACCCCAGTAGTTTGAGTCAGCAAGGATACAATCCTGAAAGGGTGGATTATTGGAAGATAATGAATTAAGTTATTAATGCAGTATTGTGGTAGGCCCCTCTTTTGGAGGTGACGTTACCCTCGGCTAAGTAGTCTGAGTCAGCAGGGATACAGTCCTAAATAGCCGGGTTATAGTATTAATAGTAGTTTAACTTATGAGGGGATCAAAGAGTTTGGACCCCCGCCATCCAATACCGTGAAGTATTGAAGGAGGTCCTGCTAAATTTGACCCAGGTCCATTGCAGGACCTCTAAATGCTGAACAATGGCAAGACCTTTACCAAACCGTTCCCTTAACCCCCGACCAGGTAGCCAACATACCTCCATATAGACCGTGGAGATATGAATGGTGAAAATCTTTTATTTTATATAGAGTAAAATAATGCCAAGACACCACGGACAAACGATAAGGAAAGATCACCTTCAACATAAGAAACTAGTTATTAAAGTCATTAATACAAAACCAAGTAAAAAGTGCAAAAGATTAGAAATAAAAAGTATTACACTAGACACTTTGTCTTCACCAAGTGATGTAAGAGACTTAGGCAAACATGGCCTTGATTGTCAAGAACTCTTACGATCAATCTTGGATCCCGAGACGACTCACACACTCTACGATGGACAATGGATGATGGTGTTATGGTGGTGGTGGGTGGTGGGTGAAGTGTGAGAGAGGTGGTGTGCCAAGGGATGGTTTGAGCTTGAGCCAAGCACTTCTATTTATAGGCTGAACAGAAGCTCGGGCACGGCCCCGTGTCCAGTGGGCACGGCCCCATGTCCACATCCTTCTCTTTCTTCATTTAATGCAGCTTTGTCTTATTAGTTGACCACGCCCCCGTGTCCGCTGAGCACGACCCCGTGGTGCAGAAGAATCTTTGTACTATGCAGATTTGCTGGATTGTGCGAATCTTATAGTTGAGCACGGCCCCGTGTCCGCTGAGCACGGCCCCGTGGTGGGCAATAGAAGCTTCTACCACTTTGTCTTTTCTGCTGACACTTGGGCACGCCCCCGTGCTGGCTGAGCACGGGGCGTGTTCAGGCTTCTGATGTCTTGTTTTGCTTGGGAAGATGCTGTCGTGGGGTCGGGCATGTCACGTCTTGTTCCTTTTCTTGTATTTATGTTAGATTTTGATGTCTTTTTGCTTCTTTTGTTAATTTGAGCTCATTTAATCCTGAAAATACAAAAGGAAGACAAAATCACACTTTTTCCAACATTAGTACTAGAAAGGGGTTAGTCTTATGCCTCATTTGATGAAATTTATATGTTGCATTTTGAACACATCAAATACCCCCACACTTGAATCTTTGCTTGTCCTCAAGCAAAACTCTTTAATATGTGGCTATTGCACTCCCAAATGGAATGGGTAGAGAAGAAGGTTTTTGGGCTTGTCGTAGAGTGTCGGGATTTCCAAGATTCTTTATTTAATTTTATTTTTATTTATTTACAATCCTATTCGTCATGATTTATTTAAAACTTTTCATAAGATAAATTACTTATTAGGGCATAACATGCCTCTTTAAAATTCTATTTATATACAAGTTCACATACCTCACGGGGATCACTCAACACTCGGCCGAAAATGTATTTTTGTGGATCACTCGAGAGCGGCATGGAACTTACTCCTACCATAGGCTTGCCAAGCAATCAATCCTCCTCCTTTTTAACTTATATACCTTTGTAAATATCAAGAGGACTTTTTGGGTGAAGGGTTAGGCTTGGGTTAAAGGTAGGTGGTTGGGTTGGTGGTTAGTGGTTAGTATAAAAAGGCGAAAAGCGTAACAAGTGTCGGTTTTCGTATGACTTTCTATTTTTGCAACTTTTATTTTGATGAAGCTATTTATTCAAACAAAGTTATTTTTGATGAACTTGTTTGTTTATTTTCTTTTGCTTCATCATCAAAAAAATTTTTTTTTTTTTGAAAAGTCATATGAAGAACCGAACTTGTTACTAAAACAAAGGGGTAAAAATGAAAAAGGTTTTGGTGGGTAAAAAGGGTGTTTGTTTTGGGTTATGAAATGAAAAGGTTTAGGCTCAAAGAGGCTAACTAGGGGGATTTTGGGTAGGTGGTAAAAAAAAAAAGAAAAATAATGGTGTAGAAATAAAAAGGGTTAGTCCTAATGCCTCCATCATTTACTTACTCGGGTTTAAGTTGGTAAGGACCGGGAATGTATCGTCATGGCAAGTTCTAGAGTCGTAAGAACCAAGCGGCTATTCACACAAGAAACGAAAAATGAGCATTTAGTCAAATGATATGTAAGTGTTTGCTCAATAAAGGCTCAAAACTCACTTTTGTGGGAATGGGTTTTTATGTGATCAAGTATATATAATCAAATTTTAACTAAGCTTGTCATGCCTTTTCATAATTTTCTTATGTTGGTTCTTTTTATCACGACGCTATCGGTTGTAAATTCATAAAAATATAACCTTTTTGAGAACTTGAATTTCCCGAGTTAAACCTAGATAAGTAAAAAAAAAATTGAAAATTTTTGAAAAAAATTTGGGGTGACTAGCGGTTCCAATAGAGTTTTGTGTAAGGCTTGTATTTAGGACTTGCAAGATTCAAGGTTTTAGCATCCCCCCCACACTTAAATTACACATTGTCCTCAATGTGTCCCAAAAATAAGTTTTTAGGTTGATTGAATGTGTGAAAGGTGTGAAAAAGCAAAAATTTTGTGTTACTGGGCGCTGAACACGGCCCCGTGTTGTCCGGGCACGGCCCCGTGTTCAAGTGCCAGTAACAAAATTAAAACAAGAGAAACAGAAGTCTGGACACGGGGGCGTGTTGGGTGAACACGGCCCGTGTCCAGTTACCTGAACTGGGTCTTTTTCTGTAGACTGTGCAGCACGGGGCCGTGTTGGGTGGACACGGCCCGTGCCGAGCTTACTGTAAACGAAGAAATTTGTCGGACGGTTCTGTTTTCCTGCATGGAGTGCCGGTTCAAGTTTCCCTTGCATCCTTGTCCATCTCAAGTGTGTTTTATTCCTGAAAATTAAAACTAACTAGAAAACAAGAAAATTAATCTAAACTAAGGATAGTTCTGCGGAATGCCTCCGTGGTGCGCCACGTTTATAAGGGTCCCTGGCTAGACCCAAAGTCTGGTCATATGTTACCCAAGTGGGATGTATTGCATCCCATGGTACACCGTCGGAGAGCGTCATCCAAGCTTGAGTCTATGACCTTCATGTAGTTGACCGGGTCTTCTTCCTCTACTTTCTTCCCACATTCAAACTTCACTTCCTCATCCCCAAACTTCAATGTTAACGTTCCGTCATTCATATCCACCACTGCTTGGGCAGTGGCTAGAAATGGCCTCCCGAGGATGAGAGGGACATCGGTGTCTTCTTCCATGTCTAGGATGACAAAGTCGGTTGGAAAAACGAAGTTGTCAACCTTGACCAGCAGATTTTCAGCGACACCTTGTGGAAATTTGACGGACCTGTCGGCGAGTTGTATGCTCATCTTTGTAGGGCTTGTTGTTCCTAGGCCGAGTCGTTTGAACATTGACGTGGGCATGAGGTTAATGCTAGCCCCAAGATCAGCTAATGCATTACGAACGGGGGACTTCCCAATCGAGCAAGGAATTGTGAAGCTCCCGGGATCGATTTTCTTTTGTGGAAGTTTGTTGAGTACTAAAGCGGAGCATTCTTCGCCTAAGTTAACTAATTGCAATGATTCAATTTTCCTTTTGTGGGTGAGGAAATCCCTCATGAATTTTGCGTATTTAGGCATTTGGGTTAGGACCTCAATAAAAGGAATATTAACATGCAATTGTTTTAGTAAATTCTCGAACTTTGCGAATTGCTCATCGGTCTTTTGACGATTTAACCTACCGGGGTACGGAATTGGAGGAGTTTTGGTTGGCTCTTGATTTGGTGGAGAAGCCTTTTCTGGTTGAAGTGTGGTTGAAGTCGTGCTTTGGCCGAGTTGACTCCCTTCAACCGGTGGTAGCGGGGTATCTTCGGGACCCACGGTTCGGTTTCTCAATGTGATGAGGTGTACTTGCGCCTTTGGGTTGGTTTCGGTATTACTTGGTAACGCGCCTTGTGGTCTCTCGGAGAAATTTTGAGCTAGTTGATTTAATTGTTTTTCAACGTTTTGAATGCTAGCTTGTTGATTTCTAAAATTCGATTCCAATTGTTGAAATCGATCCGAGTTTTTCTTTTCGGTGTCGGAGATGAGGCGAGATACGGTATCTTCAAGCCTTTCTCTTCCACCTTGTTGTTGAGAGAAATTTTGTGGTTGTTGAAAATTAGTTCGTTGGTTACTACTATTGCCGGGATCTCTCCAACCAAGATTTGGGTGGTTACGCCATCCTTGGTTGTAGGTACCCGTTGGAGGACCCGACGGCCTAGGTCTATTATCAATGTAGTTTACCGTTTCTGCTTGTTCATCTAATTCTTTCATACAACTCCAATTTTCATGTGACCCACCACACCCTTCACAAGCCATAACCGAGGCCGTTTTTGTCATTTCTAGCTTTTTGATTTTCGAAGAGAGGGCCTCGATTTGGGCTTGTAAAGAGGTGCTTTCATCAACCTTATGGGCGCCCGGGGCAATAGATTTATTACCTCAGGGAGTGTGTGTAACACCCCGTGTTTTCACGAGTGAAAGTCAAAGTCAAGGTCAAAGTCAACGACCGATTTCGCGCAACTCGACTCATAGAATTGTTTGTATGATATTTAGATTATGTGGAGTAATTGTCGTACATTGCAATAATCGAATCATTCTAGCCGTATTTTCGATCGACCTACGACTGTGAACGATAGGAAGTAACAATGCGATAAAGTTAATCAAGCTATGCAAATCGAATCGACATCAAAAATCGTAACTCGAACTATGTACTTTTACTTGCTGACATACGTGTGTGTGTGCCTTACGTGTTACCTGTGCATGTTTATTTTATGTTGTGTTGTGATAATCAAGCGAACTCAATCGAACTCGAAGTCTAACCCGAATACAAACGAACCCGAACCCCGAGTCGAACCGTATAAGAAGTAGTTGGGACTGAAAGTAATTTGACTAGGAACCCTATCGAATCGCTCGTAAGCCGAAACCGAATCAACATTGCGCCGAATCGACCAAGGGAGGCGGCATCCGCACGGATGGCCAGTCCGCACGGATGGCCAGTCCGCACGGATTGCCAGTCCGCACGGATGGCCAGTCCGCACGGATGGCCAATCCGCGCGGGTAACCTACCCGGGTGCGTGCCATGCGCACGACCCATCCTTTCCTCTTTTGGCATCCTATAAATACACGGGTCACTCTCCACTTTTTCCACTTTTGGCAAGTGACGTCCGAACCATACGCATTCTTCGCCTTTTTCTCAGATTTCTTCCAATCCAGGTAAGATCTTGCACTAATTCTTGTACATCTTTGATCTCTACACACTTCTATCTTTCGGATCTTCGATTTTAACCAAGAAATCATCCGGATATGAGGTATTCTCTAGTGACGTCATCATGAAGTTCATAAGAACTTCAAGCTTGACCTCATTCCACCTAGAATATCTCAGATCTAAACGATTTCTACAAGTTTTTACAATAATTTCACCTAGATCTAAACTTTTCTAAGGATAAAAGAGTTGAAAGAAATAGACCAAAGTTCTTTCCCACTTTTACCCTTGGAACCGGTACAAATCCGATCAGTCCTTGTGTTTTACTCATCAATAGTAATGCCCTAGTTCCAGATCCGGAATTCTACCCGTAGACAACTGATTTCGGGGTAACCGGGAGAGCTGTTCCGAGTCGCCGACAGGCTGAGTTAGGGTGGTTCCTGGCCGGTCTAGTCACGCGGGTGGGAACACAACTCTAAGTGGTTGCTGCGTGATCAGAACGTCTCGATAAACGGCAACAGAAACCAAGTGTAGACGAACGGAACAACCAGACTCGTTGTCCGCACGGACAGGCTATCCGCACGGATTAGCTGTCCGCACGGACTAGTCGTACGCGTGTACGAGCCATACGCACGTACAGGTCATATGCACGGGTGGTGATCCGCACGGACTACCCTTGGGACCCACTTTCCAAACAAGGTTTGAGTATCGACGAACGAGCAATCCGGACGGACAACCTCTGAATGGATTACTCTTCGGATCATGAGGTACTAAGGCCTTAAAACGAAAACCAAACAATTTTCATCCGCACGGCCAAGACGTACGCACGGACAGACTATCCGGACGGATTGCATCTGTCTGTCCGCACGGACTACCATACGCACGGACCTCCGTCCGCGCGGCCGGCTTGAAAGGTAGAAACACTTTGGTGTTTTCAAAATGCTACAACGAAAACTTCAAAGCACAATCCATCATACACAAACACATCTTAGGAAGAAACAATCCACTTGAACATTCATCCACACAAGCAACTTGTCCGCACGGACAGCTCGTACGCACGGACAGCTCGTGCGCACGGACAGCTCGTACGCACGAACAGCTTATCCGAAACGGATCACCATCCGCACGCATTGCCATCCGTACGTATCACCACCCGCACGGATAGGTCATGCGCACGGATGACCCCTACTCACGGATGACTGATCCGCACGGTCAGTCATTCAGCCCACTCTCACCTGTACTGTTTTACGCGTCACTTATCGTTACGTTATCGAATCTATTCAGGCTAATCGTACTCGCTGTAAAGCGCTCCCTTCAATCCACTATCGCTGTGAGTATACTCGAACCCTTTTTGCTTTAGCACTTTTGGGTGTTACATACGTTACAACTATTCAAACTACATCTATCACACTACTCAAGCTATTTTAACGCTCAACCATTAATGCATGTTATACGTGGCTTATGAATGCTTGTTTGTTATGTTTACACATGGAATGCTGTCTACCTGCCTTAGCAACGATAGTACTATAGTTTGGACTCAGCACCCGTTCACACGGGGGTTGTTAAGGATCTTATACTTGCATGGATTACAGTGGTAATCGTGTATTGCGAACTGCCTCGGGCAGTCAACCCGCAGTCATTGGTATCGATGGATCTGTGTCGATAACTAACGTGCTTCATTTCACTATGTGTACGTGCTGGTTATGCGTAAACGAATTCGAACTCTATATGCTATTATCAAACTTGTATGCTCACCTTTACATTTTATGTATTGACATTATTTTAACGTATGTGACAGGTGCTTAGGACGCATATGTGGTAGGAAATGGAAGCTAGAATAAAGCTTTAGAGCCCAACAAATAGTTGTCTGTAGATAACTTATTAGGGGTCTCTAGAAGCAGATAAACAATTGCTACTTATTTAAATCTGAGTTGTCGGAACAGAATATTTGTTTTGATGTTGCCTGTAATAACTTGTTTGACTATTTATGTTATGGTATGGGACGTAATGTTTACTTAAATGGTGATGATAGTTGTTATGGAAACTTCTGGACAATCTGTTTCGCTCAGTGCCGCGCCCCGATGATTCCGCCATCGGTTGGGGTGTGACAGATTGGTATCAGAGCCATAACTATAGGGAATTAGGCAAGACTCGACCTAGTCCGGGTCGGAGTCTTAGAAACCTAGTCTATAGTTAGGAACCAACAGACCAACTCACGCGTATGCGTACATTCGTTGTTATCACTCACTCTTATTGCACTCGAAAATTTCAAGCTGTGAACAGGCAATAAGGTCGAGAATAGGTGTGAAAACCCAAAACTCACGGCCAAGGTTGCCTAATCAGCTTGCATTTTAGCTACGAACGAGGAAAATTATACCAAAACAGGAGTGAAATCCATATTTTGATGAATAATCTCCTCAATTTTTATCAAGAACGAGGACGGAAGTTGCAAGATAGGGGTGAAACCCTAACCTTGACGACTCGTCCCGCTTTTATACAAAACTCCACCAAGGTTCGATGGATTCCAACGGTCGAAAGACACAACCTAACCAATGGGAATTGCGCCAATGCCCAAGAATCGAGGCAAAGGCATAGTCCTGGAGGTCGTTGTGCAGGATCCTTGTGAATAGTCGAGCTACATTGGTTAGTCGAAGTCTGTTAGCCACAGACAATCTACCTTTGATTTGTCGATCCTTATGAAGATTTTAATGTATTTTCTGTTATTTGTTAACGTTTTGAGATACTATTGGTTTCGACCCCACACTATTGCTTCTGTTAAAACACAAAACCCACACAACCCATCGCTAGCAAATCGACACTAGGAGCAGTTAGAATGCCTCGTATGCTCGTAGGTACTTTTAGTGGCTAAGTATATGTGTTTCCTTACTGTGTGATTACGTGGTTAGGAAAGGTTGTGATTATGTGCCTTATATGTTTATGTGATTTTGTGCAATTCTGTGAGTTTGTGACTATATGCGTTTAAATGATACGTGTTACTGAGCTTTAGTAGTAGTAAACGTGTGAGGTGAGATTCGAATACATGTGTTGAGTTCCGTGGCGATGACTATTGCAGACAATGTCGTCTGGATCTCGTCATACGCTCTCTCGTCAGGAAAAGAGGGACAGACGTCTCGCCTCCATTATTGCGAAAAGCGTTGCAAAAGCTGTGAGCGATGCCTATGAGAACGCCAGCAAATCATCCGAGGAGTCGAGGACTGAAGGTCCAAAAGCTGCCCCAAGACCTTTCAGCTTCAAACAGTTCAAATCATGTGGGCCGAAAGAATTCACAGGCGAGGGAGGTCCTACTGCTCTATTCCACTGGTTTGACTCTATCGAGGTTACTCTGCGACAAAGTGGTTGCCCTGATGACCTTCGAACTCTGAACGCTACCGGCGTCTTTCAGTCCCGTGCTTTGGACTGGTGGACGGCCGAGAGGAACAAGAGAGGGAATGACGCAGCTTACGGTTTGTCGTGGGAAGAGCTCAAAGAGGTCATGCTGGAGGAATTCTGCCCTCCTCACGAGCGTCAAAAGCTTGAAGACGAATTCTGGCACATACATCAGAAGGATGGAGACAATGCTGGTCTTACTGCTCGCTTCAAACAGCTCAGCATCATCTGTCCTGACCAAGTCAAGACCCCTGAGATGACCATCAAGAAGTACATCCGAGCGTTGCCCGACTGCGTCGCTGATTTCGTGCAAGCGGCTAAGACTACCACGATCGAAGAAACCTATCTACTGGCCGCTGAGATCAATGACAAAAGGGTCAAGGCTGGGGTGTGGGATAAGACCTCCAAGCATCTGCATCAAGCTACCACTGCTGCACCAACTGTTGAACCCACGTCGTCAAGCAACAAGCGCAAGAACAAGAGAAAGAACAAGAATTGTGCGATTACTGCTGCACCGATCCAAGCCGTACCTGCCCAACAGCGTCAAGTAGCGGCGCCTGTGGCCAATGCACCGCCTGCAAAGCGTGCATATACTGGACCACATCCACTCTGCCTTACTTGCACCTATCATCACCCGACTGCTATTCAATGCCGCTTCTGTGCCCATTGCAACGTCTACGGCCACTTTACTGCCAACTTCCGTATTCGTCAAGCTCCTGCCAATCAAGCCCTACTCGCTGCCCCACAGGGCCAACAAGCTCCTCCGGCACCCGCAGTCAAAGCCAGAGCTTGCTTCACGTGTGGCGATCCGAATCATTTCGCCAACGTGTGCCCGAACAGGGTAGTGAAACAAGAACCCCAGCAGCAGCCACAGCAGCAACAACAGCAGCCGCAGCAACAACAGGTCGCACGAGCTAGAACCTTCAACCTCAATGTGCGTCAAGCCCAGGCCGACAACAACGTGGTCAATGGTACGTTCCTTGTGAATGGTATTTATGCTTCATGTTTGTTTGATACTGGAGCCGATAATTGCTTTGTGTCACTCGAATTCGAGAAACTCCTTAGTCGTAAACGTTCCCGACTCTCCTCTGCATTCGATGTTGAAGTCGCTACCGGAAGAACAGTCGCCGTAAATTCTGTTATTCGTGATTGCACACTCGAGCTCAACAATCACATCTTCTCGATCGATCTTATTCCGATGCAATTAGGAAGCTTTGATGTCATAGTAGGCATGGACTTTCTTCGCGAAAACCATGCCGAAGTTGTGTGCTTCGATAAAATGATTCGTTTTTCGCTCGCCAACGGTGATTCATTGTGCGTCTATGGTGATACTACTTCGAAGGGTCTCAAGCTTATGTCTTGTCTACAAGCCAGCAAGTATCTCCGTAAGGAATACAGGGCTTTCTTGGCTCATGTCGTAGCAGCGGAGAAGGAAAAGAAAGAAAAGAAGAAAGTAAAAGACGTTCCAGTGGTTCGAGAATTTCCTCAAGTTTTTCCAGAGGATCTTCCCGGACTACCCCCGAAGCGTGATATTGATTTCCGCATTGATCTCATTCCTGGAGCTAATCCTGTCGCCAGAGCTCCTTATCGACTCGCGCCGTCCGAAATGCGCGAACTCTCAACTCAACTCCAGGAATTGCTTGAAAAAGGCTTTATTCGCCCGAGCACCTCTCCTTGGGGCGCACCAGTTCTTTTTGTCAAAAAGAAGGACGGGTCGTTCCGGATGTGCATCGACTACCGGGAATTGAATAAGTTGACTATCAAGAACCGCTACCCCTTGCCTCGAATCGACGATTTGTTTGACCAACTGCAAGGCGCTACATGTTTCTCGAAGATCGACCTACGTTCAGGATACCATCAGCTGCGTATTCAGGAGGAGGATATACACAAAACCGCGTTTCGTACTCGTTACGGCCATTACGAATTTGTTGTCATGCCTTTTGGCCTAACCAACGCACCAGCAGTTTTCATGGATTTGATGAACCGGGTGTGTAAGCCGTATCTTGACCGTTTCGTCATTGTGTTCATCGACGATGTCTTGATCTATTCCAAAACAAGAGCCGAACACGCGCAACATCTACGTTTGGTTCTCGAGTTGCTCCAGGGGAACCAACTCTATGCCAAGTTCTCCAAATGTGAATTTTGGTTAGGGGAGGTTCATTTTCTGGGTCACATCGTAAATAGTCAGGGTATTCATGTCAATCCAGCAAAGATTGAAGCTGTTAAGAGCTGGGTTACGCCGAGGAACCCGACTGAAGTCCGCTCTTTTCTCGGGCTAGCGGGCTGTTATCGACGGTTCATCGAAGGATTCTCGAAGATTGCCGTACCCCTTACTTCTCTCACTCATAAGGACGAGCCTTTTGTCTGGGGAACCAAACAAGAGTCTGCCTTTCGAACCCTCAAGTACATGCTGTGCAATGCTCCTGTTCTCACACTACCCGACGGAAACGATAATTTCATTATCTACTGTGATGCTTCTAACCTTGGTCTCGGTTGCGTCCTAATGCAACGAGACAAGGTTATAGCTTACGCGTCTCGTCAGCTCAAAATCCATGAGAAGAACTATGCAACCCACGATCTCGAGCTAGGCGCAGTTGTTTTTGCATTAAAGATTTGGCGACACTACCTGTATGGTACCAAGTGTACGATCTTCACCGATCATAAGAGCCTACAACATATCTTTAATCAGAGGGAACTGAATATGCGTCAACGCCGATGGGTAGAACTTCTCAACGATTACGACTGTGAGATTCGTTATCATCCAGGCAAAGCAAATGTTGTTGCCGACGCACTTAGCAGACGGAGCTATTTGCTTAGCACTCGTAATGTTCAAGCCCAGCACAATCTAGAAGCTCTTATTCGCGACGCCCAGCATGCATGTTTCAACGAGCGCACTTTGAAGAAAGAAAGAATCTACCACGATGGAGCCCAGCTTGTGAGCAAAGCTAACGGGATATTCCACTTCTTAGACAAAATCTGGATCCCCAAACGAACAAACCTGCGACAGATTATCATGGATGAAGCCCACAAGTCCCGATACTCCATTCATCCTGGTGCCGACAAAATGTACCACGACCTTCGATACAGGTACTGGTGGCCGGGTATGAAACGAGATATCGCCCTTTACGTCGGAAGATGCCTAACCTGTGCTAGAGTCAAGGCTGAACATCAACGACCCTCTGGCTTGCTCGAACAACCTCCAATTCCCATGTGGAAGTGGGAGAGCATAGCTATGGATTTCGTAACCAAGCTTCCAACCACGTCATCAGGTCATGACAGCATTTGGGTTGTAATTGACCGTTTGACGAAATCAGCTCACTTTCTCCCAATACGAGAAGACTACAAGGTGGAACGATTAGCCCGAATCTACACCGACGAGATCATCTGTCGACATGGGACGCCTCGTGACATCATCTCTGATCGCGATGCTCGGTTCACTTCACGATTGTGGGGAACTTTCCAAACGGCACTCGGTACAACGCTTAATCTAAGTACTGCGTTCCACCCACAAACCGACGGTCAGACCGAAAGAACGATTCGTACTCTTGAAGACATGCTCCGTTCGTGTGTACTAGATTTCGGAGGTAATTGGGATAGACACCTCCCGTTAGTCGAATTCTCGTACAATAACAGCTATCAGGCTAGTATACAGATGGCACCTTTCGAGGCCTTATACGGAAGAAGATTTCGATCGCCTATTGTGTGGCACGAGGTCGGTCACTCGCAACTAACCGGCCCGGAGCTGCTACAAGAAACGACAGACAAAATTTTCCAAATTCGGGACAATCTAGCGAAGGCTCGAGATAGACAGAAGCTTCTCGCCGATAAAAAGCGCAAACACCGCGAGTATGGCGTTGGTGACTACATACTCCTAAAGGTATCACCTTGGAAGGGTGTAGTCCGATTCGGCAAAAAGGGGAAACTTGCGCCTCGATATGTGGGACCTTTTAAGATTCTGGAAAGGATCGGAAAAGTCGCCTACAGACTCGAATTACCGGAAGAACTTAACAATGTCCATCCGATCTTCCACGTGTCGAACCTCCGAAAGACCATCTACGAACCGGACATACATGTTCCCCTAGATGATTTACGAGTGAACGAAACATTACACTTCGTGGAAAAGCCTGTCGAAATCATGGATCGCCAAACCAAAGAACTCAGGCGCTCACGCATTCCTATTGTGAAAGTCCGGTGGGAAGGCAAACAAGGCGCGTAGTTCACCTGGGAACTCGAAAGCGATATGAAGGCAAAGTATCCACAGCTGTTTAACGAAGGAGTAACGTCCAGCTAAGAAAGGCAAGGTGGCATATATGTAAATAAGGAGAAATCCCTATAGTCCTTGCCTATAAATAAAAGTGTTAAGTTCTAAAGAAAGGTTCTAGAGAGAGAAAGCTTGTGTTCGTGATTCAAGGTTCTGTACACTATCATATCTTCAATAGAATCACAATTATATTACGTTCGTGTGTTCGATCACGATCGTCGAAGGATTCCACACTTCGAACGGTCGATTCGCAATCGAAACGGAGACGATTCCGGACCTAACAAAGTGACAAGAATGAAAGATGAAGAAATTGTTCAAATCTGAGCGTGTTTGATCCTCGCAATTGAGCACCTGCTCAGATACCATTGTAGGGTTGGTTTGACCCCGTTGGGACTGTGTCAGGTCACGCACGTTCAACGGATTCCGCACGTTCACGAATTCAAACCAGAACCTACGACGATCAAGATTTTGAACACGAAAAATTAAAAAAATTGAAAAAGATTTCTCTAAAACGACTTCGAAATGAAACCCAAAACTTTATAGGCTTTTAAATCATGTATATTCGCACATCATATCCAAACAAGGGACTCTCACACGTGATTCACGAACTAGTTACAGCATCCAGCTTAATTTCGGGACGAAATTTCCTAAACAAGGGGAGGCTGTAACACCCCGTGTTTTCATGAGTGAAAGTCAAAGTCAAGGTCAAAGTCAACGACCAATTTCGCGCAACTCGACTCATAGAATTGTTTGTATGATATTTAGATTATGTGGAGTAATTGTCGTACATTGCAATAATCGAATCATTCTAGCCGTATTTTCGATCGACCTACGACTGTGAACGATAGGAAGTAACAATGCGATAAAGTTAATCAAGCTATGCAAATCGAATCGACATCAAAAATCGTAACTCGAACTATGTACTTTTACTTGCTGACATACGTGTGTGTGTGCCTTACGTGTTACCTGTGCATGTTTATTTTATGTTGTGTTGTGATAATCAAGCGAACTCAATCGAACTCGAAGTCTAACCCGAATACAAACGAACCCGAACCCCGAGTCGAACCGTATAAGAAGTAGTTGGGACTGAAAGTAATTTGACTAGGAACCCTATCGAATCGCTCGTAAGCCGAAACCGAATCAACATTACGCCGAATCGACCAAGGGAGGCGGCATCCGCACGGATGGCCAGTCCGCACGGATGGCCAGTCCGCACGGATTGCCAGTCCGCACGGATGGCCAATCCGCGCGGGTAACCTACCCGGGTGCGTGCCATGCGCACGACCCATCCTTTCCTCTTTTGGCATCCTATAAATACACGGGTCACTCTCCACTTTTTCCACTTTTGGCAAGTGACGTCCGAACCATACGCATTCTTCGCCTTTTTCTCAGATTTCTTCCAATCCAGGTAAGATCTTGCACTAATTCTTGTACATCTTTGATCTCTACACACTTCTATCTTTCGGATCTTCGATTTTAACCAAGAAATCATCCGGATATGAGGTATTCTCCAGTGACGTCATCATGAAGTTCATAAGAACTTCAAGCTTGACCTCATTCCACCTAGAATATCTCAGATCTAAACGATTTCTACAAGTTTTTACAATAATTTCACCTAGATCTAAACTTTTCTAAGGATAAAAGAGTTGAAAGAAATAGACCAAAGTTCTTTCCCACTTTTACCCTTGGAACCGGTACAAATCCGATCAGTCCTTGTGTTTTACTCATCAATAGTAATGCCCTAGTTCCAGATCCGGAATTCTACCCGTAGACAACTGATTTCGGGGTAACCGGGAGAGCTGTTCCGAGTCGCCGACAGGCTGAGTTAGGGTGGTTCCTGGCCGGTCTAGTCACGCGGGTGGGAACACAACTCTAAGTGGTTGCTGCGTGATCAGAACGTCTCGATAAACGGCAACAGAAACCAAGTGTAGACGAACGGAACAACCAGACTCGTTGTCCGCACGGACAGGCTATCCGCACGGATTAGCTGTCCGCACGGACTAGTCGTACGCGTGTACGAGCCATACGCACGTACAGGTCATATGCACGGGTGGTGATCCGCACGGACTACCCTTGGGACCCACTTTCCAAACAAGGTTTGAGTATCGACGAACGAGCAATCCGGACGGACAACCTCTGAATGGATTACTCTTCGGATCATGAGGTACTAAGGCCTTAAAACGAAAACCAAACAATTTTCATCCGCACGGCCAAGACGTACGCACGGACAGACTATCCGGACGGATTGCATCTGTCTGTCCGCACGGACTACCATACGCACGGACCTCCGTCCGCGCGGCCGGCTTGAAAGGTAGAAACACTTTGGTGTTTTCAAAATGCTACAACGAAAACTTCAAAGCACAATCCATCATACACAAACACATCTTAGGAAGAAACAATCCACTTGAACATTCATCCACACAAGCAACTTGTCCGCACGGACAGCTCGTACGCACGGACAGCTCGTGCGCACGGACAGCTCGTACGCACGAACAGCTTATCCGAAACGGATCACCATCCGCACGCATTGCCATCCGTACGTATCACCACCCGCACGGATAGGTCATGCGCACGGATGACCCCTACTCACGGATGACTGATCCGCACGGTCAGTCATTCAGCCCACTCTCACCTGTACTGTTTTACGCGTCACTTATCGTTACGTTATCGAATCTATTCAGGCTAATCGTACTCGCTGTAAAGCGCTCCCTTCAATCCACTATCGCTGTGAGTATACTCGAACCCTTTTTGCTTTAGCACTTTTGGGTGTTACATACGTTACAACTATTCAAACTACATCTATCACACTACTCAAGCTATTTTAACGCTCAACCATTAATGCATGTTATACGTGGCTTATGAATGCTTGTTTGTTATGTTTACACATGGAATGCTGTCTACCTGCCTTAGCAACGATAGTACTATAGTTTGGACTCAGCACCCGTTCACACGGGGGTTGTTAAGGATCTTATACTTGCATGGATTACAGTGGTAATCGTGTATTGCGAACTGCCTCGGGCAGTCAACCCGCAGTCATTGGTATCGATGGATCTGTGTCGATAACTAACGTGCTTCATTTCACTATGTGTACGTGCTGGTTATGCGTAAACGAATTCGAACTCTATATGCTATTATCAAACTTGTATGCTCACCTTTACATTTTATGTATTGACATTATTTTAACGTATGTGACAGGTGCTTAGGACGCATATGTGGTAGGAAATGGAAGCTAGAATAAAGCTTTAGAGCCCAACAAATAGTTGTCTGTAGGTAACTTATTAGGGGTCTCTAGAAGCAGATAAACAATTGCTACTTATTTAAATCTGAGTTGTCGGAACAGAATATTTGTTTTGATGTTGCCTGTAATAACTTGTTTGACTATTTATGTTACGGTATGGGACGTAATGTTTACTTAAATGGTGATGATAGTTGTTATGGAAACTTCTGGACAATCTGTTTCGCTCAGTGCCGCGCCCCGATGATTCCGCCATCGGTTGGGGTGTGACAGTGTGCCATTGAAAATTGGTTTGAGCAATTTCCTCAATTTGATTATATATTTCATTTGGGCGACGATTACCTAAGAGTCCCCCGGAGCTAGAATCGAGTGTTTGTCTTGTGTGTGGCAACATCCCATTGTAGAAAATGGATACTTGTTGCCACACCGCTAGACCGTGATGAGGACACTTTCTTAGTAGCTCCTTGAACCTTTCCCAAGTTTCATATAAGGATTCCCCATCCTCTTGTGAGTATGTATTAATTTCAGTCATTAATGTAGCCGTTTTAGCAGGAGGGAAATACTTATATAGAAACTTTTGGGCTAGTTCATCCCAGGTGTTTACCGAGCCAACTGGGAGGGTGTTAAGCCAAGCCTTAGCTCGGTCTTTCAGTGAAAATGGAAACATTCGAAGGCGGATGGCGTCATTTGATGCTCCATTGATCCGAAAGGTATCACATATTTCTAAGAAATTAGTAATATGTAGATAGGGATCCTCGTCCGCAAGCCCATGGAAGGTTGCGGAGTTTTGAAGCATCTGTATCAAATGTGGCCGAAGTTCAAAGTTATTGGCTTCGACATTCGGTGCATTGATAGCGGCGCCGAGATTACCCACGGTGGGCCGTAGGTAATCCATGAGAGTTCGTTGGTCCGCCATTGGAAGTGGGTCCCCCGAAACTTTCCCTTGATTTTTAGCTTTAAGTCTTTTTCTGAGAAAGCGTTCGGGTTCTTCTAGAGGTTCTTTTATGTCTCTACTAAAACTGGAGCTCATGCACTAAGTAGGAGGTTCAAATGTGGCACCTGGGTTCCAAGTCCTGCAATAGAAACAGAAAAGAATGTTGGTCAGAAGGTTCACCACGGCCCTGTGCTCAGTGAACACGGCCCGTGGTCAGAGATACAGTAATTGTTTTCCGGATCCCTGTTACTGGGAGTTGGGCACGGCCCCGTGTTGCACCGACACGGCCCCGTGTTCAGCTCTCTGTAACTCAGAAAATAAAAACTGCCAGTGATGATGCTGGGCATGGCCCGTGTCCGACCAGGCACGGCCCGTGCTGAGCTCTGCAAAAACAGAAAAACTAAAAAAAATCCTTAAAAAAAATTGAAAAATAAGAAAAACGATTAGGCCGTTGATTCCTAACTTTCTTAAAATCCTTGTATCCCCGGCAACGGCGCCAAAAACTTGATGCGTAATCGAGTGTTATATATTTTAGGTGTATATTTTAAGCCCCTTTAACACTTTTTAGTCAAGTTTTAAATTTATAAAACACGATATTTACTAACACTAGACACACATATGGGCAAGTGCACCCATCGTGAGCGTAGTATAGTGTTGGTAAGATACCGAGGTCGTCCAAGGACACAAGAGCTTTTAGTACCGGTTTATCCTCAACGTCTAATCAAATCAAAAAGTTTAGAAAAAAATGTTTTAAACTAAGAAAAATAAAAACTAACTAAAATGCTGAAAATAAAAATAAAAGAAAAACAGATAGACAAGATGAATCACTTGGTTCCGACTCGTATCTAGTGTAACCTTTGATTATTTTCGCACTTTTGCACATAATTAAGAGATTATCTTAGTTATTGTAGTAGGCCCCTCTTTTGGAGGTGACGTTACCCTCACCCCAGTAGTTTGAGTCAGCAAGGATACAATCCTAAAAGGGTGGATTATTGGAAGATAATGAATTAAGTTATTAATGCAGTATTGTGGTAGGCCCCTCTTTTGGAGGTGACGTTGCCCTCGGCTAATTAGTCTGAGTCAGCAGGGATACAGTCCTAAATAGCCGGGTTATAGTATTAATAGTAGTTTAACTTATGAGGGGATCAAAGAGTTTGGACCCCTGCCATCCAATACCGTGAAGTATTGAAGGAGGTCCTGCTAAATTTGACCCAGGTCCATTGCAGGACCTCTAAACGCTGAACAATGGCAAGACCTTTACCAAACCGTTCCCTTAACCCCCGACCAGGTAGCCAACATACCTCCATATAGACCGTGGAGATATGAATGGTGAAAATCTTTTATTTTATATAGACAGTAAAATAATGCTAAGACACCACGGACAAACGATAAGGAAAGATCACCTTCAACATAAGAAACTAGTTATTAAAGTCATTAATACAAAACCAAGTAAAAAGTGCAAAAGATTAGAAATAAAAAGTATTACACTAGACACTTTGTCTTCACCAAGTGATGTAAGAGACTTAGGCAAACATGGCCTTGATTGTCAAGAACTCTTACGATCAATCTTGGATCCCGAGATGACTCACACACTCTACGATGGACAATGGATGATGGTGTTATGGTGGTGGTGGGTGGTGGGTGAAGTGTGAGAGAGGTGGTGTGCCAAGGGATGGTTTGAGCTTGAGCCAAGCACTTCTATTTATAGGCTGAACAGAAGCTCGGGCACGGCCCCGTGTCCAGTGGGCACGGCCCCGTGTCCACATCCTTCTCTTTCTTCATTTAATGCAGCTTTGTCTTATTAGTTGACCACGCCCCCGTGTCCGCTGAGCACGACCCCGTGGTGCAGAAGAATCTTTGTACTATGCAGATTTGCTGGATTGTGCGAATCTTATAGTTGACCACGGCCCCGTGTCCGCTGAGCACGGCCCCGTGGTGGGCAATAGAAGCTTCTACCACTTTGTCTTTTCTGCTGACACTTGGGCACGCCCCCATGCTGGCTGAGCACGGGGCGTGTTCAGGCTTCTGATGTCTTGTTTTGCTTGGGAAGATGCTGTCGTGGGGTCAGGCATGTCACGTCTTGTTCCTTTTCTTGTATTTATGTTAGATTTTGATGTCTTTTTGCTTCTTTTGTTAATTTGAGCTCATTTAATCCTGAAAATACAAAAGGAAGACAAAAGCACACTTTTTCCAACATTAGTACTAAAAGAGGGTTAGTTTTATGCCTCATTTGATGAAATTTATATGTTGCATATGAACATATCAATAACCCTAATTTTGAGCAGCACTTAAACATTCATCGGATAGTCTCAATCGATCAGACATTGAATCGTAGCAGCGATCGAGTTAATACTCTGTATCGTAGCAGCGCCTCGCTATATTGAAAGTAAATTTCGAATTATGGCAGTAGAACTTCATTTTTGTGAAATTGTTTCGACATCAGAGGACTGCTCATACCTCAACCTATTTATAGGTGAAATTTAAGTCTGTCACGGCCCGCGTGAGCCTTCGGCTCAATCTTACGCGGCCCACGTGGCCGCCTAGTCTATGCGTAGGTCTGATTGGTCACGAGTAGGGTCGCCATGTGTATGCCACGTGGCTCGGGAACGCTTATCCGGTCAACCCACATCTTGACGCGGCCCGCGTAAGGCTAAGCTAACCATTACGCGGCCCGCCTGAAACCCATGTTTCACATTTTATTGATTTTTCATGCACAGTATGGTTTCAGGGGTCCTGGTTTTCACTTACGGGTCATTTTGGGACAATTTTGAGAGTCCTTACATCCTCCCCACCTTATTTAAAAATCTCGTCCTCGAGATTTACTGGAATAAGTGAGGATACTTTCGCTTCATTTCCGATTCCAGCTCCCAAGTGTATTCGGGTCCTCGTTTCGAATCCCACTTGACTTTGACCAGCACTAGTCGCTTGTGCTTGAGAAACTTGATCTTTCGGTCTTCTATTTGTAGTGGTTTCTCTATGAATTTTAACTTTTCATTTACCTCTATATCCTGAAGGGGTACTACCAGCGATTCGTCTGATAAATATTTCTTGAGATTGGATACATGAAATACGTCATGTACTCCAGCTAACTCTTCTGGTAGTTGTAAGCGATAGGCAACTGGTCCTATACGTTGGATCACTGAAAATGGTCCTACGTATCGTGGACTTAGCTTTCCTTTCTTACCGAATTGAACTACTCCTTTCCAAGGAGAAACTTTCAAGAGTACTCTATCTCCGACTCGAAATTCTAGTGGCTTACGTCGATTGTCGGCATAGCTCTTCTGGCGATCTCGAGCAGTCTTCAGTCTTTCCTTGATCTGAGTGATCTTGTCGGTGGTTTCTTGTACGATTTCAGGACCTGATAATTGACTTTCTCCTATTTCTGCCCAGCAAACTGGAGTTCTGCATTTTCGTCCATACAGTGCTTCGAATGGGACAGCTTCAATGCTTGCATGATAGCTATTGTTATAGGAGAATTCGATCAAAGGTAGGTGATCGTCCCAGTTTCCACCAAAATCTATCACACATGCTCGGAGCATGTCTTCCAGGGTTTGTATCGTCCTTTCACTTTGCCCGTCTGTTTGAGGATGATATGTCGTACTTAAATTTAGTTGGGTTCCCATTGCTTCCTGGAAACTTGTCCAGAAATGGGAAGTGAAACGACTATCCCTATCTGATACATTGGAGAGTGCAACTCCATGTAAGGATACTACTTTGTCTACATACAACTTGGCTAACTTTTCCATGCTAAAGGTTTCCTTCATGGGTAGAAAATGAGCTGACTTGGTTAATCGATCCACAATTACCCAAATCGCGTCATTACCTTTTCTGGTTTTGGGTAACTTAGTAACAAAGTCCATTGTTATGAGTTCCCATTTCCATACAGGCATTTCTAATTGTTGAAGTAGACCCGAAGGTTTCTGGTGTTCTGCCTTAACTTGTGAACAGGTAAGACACTTAGAAACATATCTAGCTATGTCCTTTTTCATACCTATCCACCAGAAATTATTTCTTAAATCTTGGTACATTTTATTGTTTCCTGGATGCATGGTATACCTAGATTTATGAGCTTCTTCTAAAATTTTATTCCTTAATTCTCCTTGCTTAGGTACCCAAATCCTTTTCTTATGGAATCTCCAAATTCCATCATTCCCTTGCTCTAATTCTTTTATTCGTCCTTTCATTCCTTCAGCATCGTCCTCGATTGCTGTTTCTTGAACATTCTTTAGTTGTTCTATTAAATCTAACTGTAGATTTAATCTAAGAGCACGAACTGGTCGTTGTTTCTCATGATACTTACGACTTAAGGAATCTGCAACTACGTTTGCCTTTCCTTCGTGATATTGGATATCACAGTCGTAGTCACTTAGGATTTCCATCCATCTTCTTTGCCTCATGTTTAATTCTTTTTGCCCAAATATGTACCTTAAGCTTTTGTGATCCGTATAGACAGTGAACTTACTTCCATACAGATAATGTCTCCAAATCTTAAGGGCAAAAATTATGGCTCCTAATTCTAAGTCATGAGTCGTATAGTTTTCCTCGTGCTTTTTCAATTGCCTTGAGGCATACGCAATTACATTCTTGCGTTGCATTAGCACACATCCTAATCCTAGTTTTGAAGCATCACAGTAAACTTTAAAATCTTCAGTCCCTTCTGGCAAGGCTAGGATTGGAGCATTTGTTAACTTTTGCTTTAAAATTTTAAACGCCTCTTCTTGCCTTGGTCCCCATTCAAACTTAACTGCTTTACAGGTTAGCTTAGTTAATGGCACCGCTATTTTAGAAAAATCCTTAATAAAGCGCCTATAGTATCCAGCTAATCCTAAAAAACTTCTAACTTCCATAGCTGATTGTGGAACCTTCCATTTGGTGATTGCTTCTATTTTGGAGGGATCTACATGAATACCTTCGTGATTTACCATATACCCTAGAAATTGCACTTCTTGTAGCCAAAATTCACATTTCGAAAACTTGGCATAAAGCTTTTCTTTTCTTAACAAAGTTAAGAGTGCATGCAAGTGCTGACAATGCTCGTCCTGACTTTTGGAATAAATAAGTATATCTTCGATAAAGACAATTACAAATTTATCCAAATACGGTTTACAGACTCTATTCATCATGTCCATGAATGCTGCAGGTGCATTCGTTAGTCCGAAGGGCATGACTGTAAACTCGTAATGACCATACCAAGTTCTGAAAGCAGTTTTCGGTATGTCTTCTTCTTGTACTTTCAACTGATGGTATCCGGAGCGTAAGTCAATCTTAGAAAAATATCTAGCTCCTTGAAGTTGATCAAAGAGGTCATCAATCCTAGGTTATGGGTATCGATTCTTAATTGTAACCTTATTCAATTCTCTATAATCAATACACATTCTCATTGACCCATTTTTCTTTTTCACAAACAACACTGGTGCTCCCCACGGGGATGAACTAGGTTGTATAAAACCTTTACTTAGTAATTCATCTAATTGCTTTTTCAGTTCTAGCATTTCTGTGGGTGCTAACCGATAAGGTGCCTTGGCTATCGGTGAAATTCCAGGAATTAGATGAATCCTAAATTCTACTTCCCTATTAGGTGGTAATCCCGGTAGTCCTTCGGGGAATACATCTGGGTATTCTGAAATTACAGGAATTTCCTTAAGTTCCTTATTTTTCGTGTTAATGATTACTGAAATCATATACACTACTTCTTGTTTTCTTGAATAACTGGCCAACTTCATTACTGAAATGAATTTCAGTGGCTTTCGTGGTTTGTCTCCTGTAATTGAAATTACCTCTCCTGTAGGGGTACGATTTTCTACGGAATTTTTGTCACAAAGGATTCGAGCATGGTTGGCTACTAACCAATCCATTCCTAACACGACATCAAATCCGGCTAAATTCATAGGTAACAGGTTTGCAGAAAATTTATGGCCTAAGAGTTCTATCTTTCCTTCTTGCAAAACCTTATCTATGATAACAGAATTTCCATTTTCCGTTTCGACTGTAAAAATCTACCTAAGGTTGGTCAAAGGTAAATTAAGAGCTTGGCAGAATGAAGTATTGATAAAACTTTGGTTTGCACCAGAGTCAAATAATACTTTTGCATACACATTGTGAACTAGGAACGTACCAGCTATCACATCTGGAATGAGTTCTGCTTCTTGAGTGGTCAGTTGGAATGCTCTTTCATTCTTCTTAGTAGCTACGTCGGCCGTCTTGGCTTTGTTGTCTGCTGGTTTGACCAATTTGGGGCATTCGGGTCTGAAATGCCTAGCTTCTCCACAGTTATAGCAGATCCTGGTCTTCTTTCTACAATCTTCCTCACGATGTCCTACAACCTTGCAAAAGTTGCAGGTTTCATTGCATTTTCCAAAATGTTTCTTTCTGTAATTTTTGCAGAAAGGCGGAGTGGAAGATTGCCCGGTTCCTCTCTTCTTGAATTTGCTATTATTACCCACAAGAAATCCTTGGGTAATTTTCTGAGCCAACTCCTTCTTTCGGTTTTCATCTCTTGTGCGTACCAGCTCGTCAGTTAGGGTGTTAGCTAATTCTACCGCATCGTCAATAGTGCGAGGTCTCGCAGCTTTAACGATATTACGGATTTCGCCAATCAATCCCAAAATATAGCGAGAAATGAGTACCGGTTCTGGCGAAGCCAGCGTTGGTACCACTCTAGCATATTCGAAGAATGTCGAAGTATATCCTCGACAGTCTACACCCACCATCCGATGGTTCAGGAATTTATTTGCCATTTGTTCTTTTTCGTATTCGGGACATAATTTTCTTTCCATTAGCTGCTTAAATTCTTCCCAACTCATGGCATAGGCCATATTTCTTCCTTTGGCTTGAAGTACCATATTCCACCATTCTAGTGCCCTTTCTTTAAAAAGATGCGACGCATACATAACCTTGTCTTCTTTAGCACATTTACTTATCATAACTACTGCTTTAGTTTTCTCCAACCAACGCAGTGCTGTAGTTGCCCCTTCATTGCCTGCAAATTCCGCTGGCTTACAGGCAAGAAATTCTTTGTAAGTGTAACCAGGCGTTGCAGCTTTCATTTTCTTAGGGAGTGGGGCCTGCCGTGGATCATTATCGTGATTAGTATGATTGCCACCTCCGTTTACGCTATTACTGAAGTTATCTTCTTGAGTACGTTTACTAGGAATAATTTGTTGAGGTTCAACATGTTTCTGGGCAGCAGCAAGGATTGCTGGAATAGCATTGGCTATTCCTTGAGCAACGATATTTTTGATATCTTGCCTAGTCATAAATTGATCTTCCTGATTTTGCTCAGATTGATTAACTTCGTTAACTGGTTCATTATTAGCAGGTTCCATCTGGTAATTAATATATATAAATTATTAGCATGAAATAAATAATAGCTATATGCAAACAATCATACAATACACACACGTATAGCCAAAATTGTCGATTTCTCGACGTCCATTTCTTTTATATTATATTAGGCATCCGTACACACTGTTATCTTACACAAGTTTTATTTTTAGTTATTTTACATAGTTATATTTTACTACTATTATTATTATACAATCACAGTTTCACAACCACACTATTTCTCGTCAGCTATCTTCTTAGAAACGATGCTCCCTCTCGTCATACTTCCAGGAGATTTGTTCTCCTATTTCCCGGATCCTATTCCCTGCATCCATCAACTCCTCGCCAAAATGGCGGAGTTTAGCTAGGTTTTCATTGTTCATTGGCGGGTTTGGTGCAGGTTTTGGGTCAAATTGAGGGAAAAAAGGTATAAGGATTATTAAGGAGGTTTTGAAACTGCCAGTCGTTAGTCCACCACTCGTCCATTGCTACTTGAGGTTGGGTGTGGATTAGAGGGTGTGGATTAGAGGGTCTGGAATGGCGGGTTCTAAGCTTATTGGAAGTTGGGTTTCAGCAGGATAAGGAAAGAGGTTATTATTGATAGGCCTGAGAATATCACAGCTTGCCAATACACGATCCAATTCTTCCTGTAATGGCAACTCCTGGGCTTGCTTAGAACTTTCCCCAATTTCCATTTCTACTTGCCTAGCATTTTCCTCAATTTCGATTCCTTTTCCTTTATCAATGGGATTTTCTATTTTGGGAATCTTTCTAGTTGCTGGTTTCCTCCTGCGCACACACCTCCATCCTACAAATCTTCTCCTTTTCTTAGGCTTTGGTTTCTCCGGAGGTGGAGCTTGAAATTCCATAGGTTCTTCCACATCGGCTATGTAACCAGTAAAGTCTTTGGAAACTTCTACTTTCACAGGATAAAGATTGAGATTCTGAAGGGCTTCAGATAATTCATTCATGCTGTTTAGCATATATGCAAAAATGCACACAAATGCTAAGTTAAAAGTTTATAATAAAATTTCACAGATAAACATTCAAGTATTATTGCATACCGTGTGACTAATTTAATACAAAGGACAACTGAAAATTAAAACATACTAGGGTTTATTGTAACTTATTTATTTACTGGGTAAAATTTTCTTTAGAGTTTCTGGGTTGTAGATGATATGGGTGCTAATACTGGGTCAGGGTATTTAAAATTTTGCATTTACTGCTACAGTCGCTAACATATAGAGATCTGCCCATTTTTCATCTAATTCATCTTCCCATGGTGGGTTACTGCCTAATTCCTGAGTTTCTTGAGGAATTATCATTTCTTTTGGTTGTGAGTTCTTTATTTTCTCTTAACTTTTTCTAATAATCCGACTTCTTTTATTAGGAGAAAGTGGTTCCTCAAACTGTGACTTACGGACAAATATTACTTCCTCAGTATCAGTTAGGTATTTTGAGGATGAAGTTCCTTTTTCTTTCGGTGAAGTATCTAATTTATGATAGATGTCCGAAAGTCTTTGCTTACCCATACTGTAAAAAATACTCAATTAATAAAACACGTAGTCACAAAAATGACAGTAAAAAATTAAGTATTTGTAAATACTTAATTAGCTTAAATCAGTGGCTCTGATACCACCTTTTTCTGTCACGGCCCCCGGCCAGGTTTGACCCGGTTCAGAAGCCGCGGGACAGAAATCCCGTGGTATTTATTTAATTGAGTTGACAGCGGAAGATTTTAGCAGGATCTTTTTAAAGCTGAAAATGCCCGATTATTTTATTTCATCACTCGGGATAAAACCCCGGTAGTGTACAATGAGGTGATTTCACTGGGAAATCCTTATTTTACAAAACATGTTTCTTTATTTATATTGAGCCACTTCCTTAAGCTTGTAGTGCTTCGCGACACTTTTCCTGGATCACAACAGATCACCTGAAACATGTTTGAAAAAGGTTTTGTCAGCGGGGAAATACTGGTGAATCATTCTTTTTACTAAAAACGACGCATTGTTATAATTTACAGTATTAAGAGCGATTACAATGTTTATATATATCAACCATCTACCCACGGTATTTGTCACTCGACCACCTATTGGTTATCTCGTTGTCCAATGGTGTCTGTGACTATGGTCATATCACCCCTTGGCTAACCCGTTGTCCAATGGTGACGGTTATCAAGTATTGTATACAAAACCCCACATACCAGCTGTAATTTGTAGATTACAAAGACTTAATCCCTGTAATTATAACTTTGAAAACAAACATGATTTTGTAAAATACTTTGATAAACAGAGAATGACTCACATTGCAAATTTATGCAGGCAGAGTTTAGCCTACTGATTAGCCTGATAACCTAATTTAAATAACAATGCACACGAACTAGGTCAGTAACTAATACAGCATTTACGATAACTCACGAGATTAAACCCTCACGACGAATGGCAAAGTGCAATACTTAAACATCCATCGAATTTACGACGAATGACAAAGTATAACCCTAATTTTGAGCAGCACTTAAACATTCATCGGATAGTCTCAATCGATCGAACATTGAATCGTAGCAGCGATCGAGTTAATACCATGTATCGTAGCAGCGCCTCGCTATATTGAAAGTAAATTTCGAATTATGGCAGTAGAACTTCGTTTTTATGAAATTGTTTCGACATCAGAGGACTGCTCGTAGCTCAACCTATTTATAAGTGAAATTTAAGTCTGTCGCGGCCCGCGTGAGCCTTCGACTCAATCTTACGCGGGCCGCGTGGCCGCCTAGTCTACGCGTAGGTCTGATTGGTCATGAGTAGGGTCGCCATGTGTATGCCACGTGGCTCGGGAACGCTTATCCGGTCAACCCACATCTTGACGCGACCCGCATAAGGCTAAGCTAACCATTACGCGGCCCGCCTGAAACCCATGTTTCACATTTTATTGATTTTTCATGCACAGTATGGTTTCAGGGGTCCGGGTTTTCACTTACGGGTCATTTTGGGACAATTTTGAGAGTCCTTACAACAATGTCTCGAACGTAGTCAGAATCCTCAGATGTCTCCACACGTGTTCAGGGATGAACATAAACATTGGTAAATCTAATGGTTACGGGTTGGGTGTTAGTTTCGCTGAGGTGGAAGATAGGGCGTGTGGGGTGTAAGCCGGATTCCTTACCTTTTAAATACGTTGGCCTAACAGTAGGAGCGAATATGAACCGGATTAATAATCGGTGGCCAGTGTATGATATTTTTAAGAAATGCTTTTCTTTGTGGAACTCATCTATTTTATCTATAAGAGGAAAGGTGACTCTTATTTGGTCCGTGCTTGAGAGTCTTCCTACCTACTATTTCTCGCTATACCGTGCCCCAGTTAAATTGGTCGAATATCTGGAAGGCATTATAAGAAGGTTCCTTTGGGGGAGTAGGAACGGTCATAATAAAACTCATTGGGTTGCTTGGGATAGAGTGGCGTCTCCTAGAAAGGTCAGGGGTTAGGGCTCCATAAGCACCGGGACTCAAATATGGCTCTTTTATCCAAGTGGGCATAGAGGTTCAAAACTGAGGAGGGGAGTCTTTGGGTTGAGTGATATCAGCAATTCATTCTAGTGGTTCGGATTGGGACATTCTCCCATCCAAACAGTATCTGGGGGGGATTTGGAATAGCATCGTCTTGGTCATTAAGAAACCATTGGTTTGTAATGTTCCTCTCAGAAACTTCTTCAAAGGCTCAGTGGGTAACGGTGAAAAGAATTTTCTTTTGGTTAGACCCCTGGTTTGATAACATCTCGTTGAAGTTCAAGTTTCCGAATCAGTTCAGTCTCGAAGTCGTCTAGGTTTTCAACGTAAAGGACCGTCTGGAAGGAAGCGGTTTATGGCTCTGGAAGCATGAGTCGACCTCTACAGTCGAGGTTATCGAGTTGGAGGCCCTTAGGAGTCTCTTGGAGTCGGTTTCGTTATCCAGCAGAAAGGATCAGTGGCGTTGGAATGGGACTGGGTCAGACTGTTTCAGTGTGATGGCGGTCAAGAGACTGGTAGTGGAAGCGAGGGATTACAGTAACAGGTACACTATGGACTAGGTCAAATGGGTTCCCTCTAAGTGCAACATCTTCTGAGAGCGGAGATGAATAGGATCCCGACGGTAGAGGCGTTGGCAAGACAGGGGATCGAGATTGACGATAAGCTTTGTTCTTTTTGTTCGTCCGAGCCAGAGACTGTTGAGCACATATCCAAGGGGTATTATTGGGTCTCGGTTCTCTGGCAGAAAATCGCTCGGTGAGGGTGCCTCAGTTTTTTTGTTTTTTCGTTCAGATATTTGCTCGAGATTCACAATCTTTACGGCAAACAGGATGCTGAAAAGTTAGCTTTGCAGGGAGTTATCTCGGTGTCTTGTTGGTGTGTGTGGAAAGCGAGGAATGCTATAAGATTCTCCGGAAAACAAGTCAAGGTGGATGAAGTGTTTAGCGAAGTTAGATCTTTGGGTTTCATTTGGTTCAAAAATAGATCTAAAAGCAATTTGATCGCTTGGTCGGATTGGGGTAAATTTGTGTTCATGTAGTTCTTGTTGTGGTAGGCGGCTGTCCCGGTTTTCGGGTTCAGTTTTGTGTCTTAATGAAGTATACTTTCAAAAAAAAAACTGGAAATGACTATTTCTTTAATACAAAGTCAGCCCATGAATGCTTATGACTCTCATCAAAGACTTTGATGTTGACTCTGTCCATACCATAAGTGTAAATAATGTAAGCTTGCTAATACCCAAAATAAAAAAAATAAAAGCAGGGGCGGCTCAGCCATTTTGATGGCCGAAGGCGAAGTAAAAACTTGTGGCTTTTTTCCAAAAAAAAAAAAAAGTTTGAGAAAAACCCTCCTCTTTTGCCCGTGATTGGGACTGGCAAAATAAAAAATAAGGTTTACTGTTGGCGGAGTTAATTTTTTTTTTTTGTATTCTTATATATTTGTTGTATGTGTAAAGATATGTTTAGATTAAGTTTACTTTTCTAGCTTTAATAAATACAAAATTTTTAATAAAATTTTCATAATCAGTTTCTTCTTGCAAATCGTTTTCAATTGACAAAGTAGCTAATCCGTTCAATTTTTCTTGTGACATTGTAGATCTTAAATAATTTTTTAACAATTTTAATTTAGAAAAGCTTCTTTCGGCCGACGCAATAGTTACCGGAATAGTTAACATAATTCTATAAGCAATATAAGCATTTCGAAAAGATTTAAAATCTTTAATATAGTTTAGTATGTTAATAAGGGTGTTACATTCTAAATGTAGCATATGTCTTAGAACTTTTAGTTCTTCAAATACGTCTTAGAACTTTTAATTCTTCAAATAAATCTAAGCCATCAATATCTATACTGGTATCATGTTTTAAAGAACTTTCAAGATTAATACAATGTTGTTTTAAACTATTATCATCTAATAATTTCAGCTTTTTTATACTAAATAGAAAACCAAAAATACTTTGAAACATTTTAAAGTGATCAAATCTAGTCTTGATTGAAGAAATAGCTTGATATACTATATATAAAAAGTAATCAAGTTTTAAATAATTCAATAGAAGTTTTAGTAGTTTCATTAGCAACATTTTCATCAAATCGTCTATTTCTGGATGATACGTTTTTCACTAAACATAGATTCAACATTCATCTCTTAAGCGATTTCTTTTGCATCAATAATAGCATTTTCGAATCCATTTTCTCTATAATTTTCAAAATAACACAAAAGGCCATCTAATTTTTTATAGCATTATCAATACACATATCTTTTTCTTGTAAGCACTTGCTAACACGATTAATAGCACACAAAATTTCATATCAAATAACTATTCCTAATTAAAATTCATTGCTTAGAACTTTTGCATCATCATCGCTATATAATTTCATAAGTGCCTTTTTTATTTGTGGTGCTTGATATCTAATTGCCTTAACACTTTCTACCCTACTTTCTTAACGTGCTTGTGATAAAGGTTTAAGAGTTAATTTGGGTAAGAAGTCTTGTAGTATTTTCCACCTTTCGGTTGATGAAGCAAAAACTTTATAAATACATTGTATAATTCCAAAAAAAAACTCACAAGCTTTTGCACACGAATAAGCCATACCACAAAGAACTAAATTTAAACTATGACAAACACATTGTGTATAAAAGGCTCTAGGATTAATAACTAACAATCTTTTTTGAACACCTTGATGCTTTCCTTTCATATTTGAGCCATTATCATAGCCTTGTCCTCTAATATTATTTATGTCAAGTCCTATATTACTATTTTCTTCAACCATAGCATTAAATAGACCTTTACCGGTTGTATCAACTACTATTATAAATTCAACAAAAATATTCTTTAACTTTAATTGGTGTTGATGAGATATCTAAGCATCGTAAAATAATTGACATTTGTTCTTTATGACTAGTATCGGGGGTGCAATCAAGTATAACTGAAAAGTATTTAGCTTCCTTAACTTTGTTAACAATTTTATTTTTACCTTCACATGCTAATAAACTAATTAGTTTGTTTTGCATACTATGACCAAGATAATGATTGTAGATTTCTTTGTTCTTGATTCGTCTAACATGTTCTTGCATTACCAGACCAAATTCTACAATCATTTAAACAATAGATAAAAAATTACCATTTTTTTTTATAAAGTTTTTCGTTATCTCCACGAAATGGTATATTGTTCATGATTAAAGTTTTTACAACGCCAATAATTCTTTTAAGTACATCTTTCCAATGTTCCTTATATTTATTTATAAGAATTTGAGTTTCTTTATCAATTGTATTATTCGCTAATCTCGTTTCTAACTCAATCCATGTTCTCATATTGACTATATGTTCCATACTTGCTTCATGTTGTTTTAATTTAGCATTAATATTTTTCCAATCATTAATACCTTTTTTGGCTAAGTTACTTTTAGGTGAATTCACACCATATAATTTGCAACAAAAAAAAAAATACTTTATCTAACTCTATAGAGTAAATCAACCATTTTCTTTCATATATCTCTCCATTTGCCATTTTTTGCATATAGAGAGAAGGACTAAAGCTCCTAGAATGCTCATTTTTAGGAAAATCATAATCATCAATCTTAACTGAACCTTTTTCTACAAGTAAATCTCTTAAATTAGTGTTAATAGTAGTCTATTGACTAGGATCATATGTATTTGAAGGTCCATATACATGTACAAAATCATCAACATTTAAAAGTTTATCAGCATCAACATTTATAGTTTCGTCAACATTTATATTTTCGTCAACGTTTATAGTTTCATCTACATTTACAGTTTGGTCAATAGGTATAGGTTCATCATCATCAACATCAACACCATGTAAAGACTGTTCAACATTTATAGGTTTTACAAATTTGAGTAAAGAACCCCTTTGTGGATCTATTTTAGCTTCTTGTTTTTGTTTCTTTTGCCTTTTAGAATGACCGGATTCATGTTTACGATATCTATTTGACATTATAAATCTATCATAATTGGTAAAGTATATCACAGATTCACAGAACACGCTAAACACTGATTTTAGGGCTAAGGGTTTCAAAAACTAGCAAAATATATCACAAACTTCAACTAGGCAATTAGGAAATTAGGGCTAATATCACAGAATTCAATTGGGAAATTAGCAATTTGAGAAATAGTGTTTAATGTACCTTAATTTTGAATCGAAGGCCTTCAATTTCGTCACCAATTGTCTCAACAACTCAGCCCTTTCAATCTTGTCACAAATTTCGATTCTAATTTCAGAGATTTAGAAGCCTTTTAATTCGAACAGAATGAATGATGATGATTTGTGGGAGGGAAATAACAAAATAAAGAACAATTTTTGAACTCTGAATGTGAACTCATATGAAAAAACCGAATCAATCCATCTTGTTTAAAGGTCATGAGTCTTTGATATTACTGTTGTAGATGATGATTGATGTAGATTTACAAGCGACCGTTTCAATTCTCCATCCCCCTCTATTAGCGGCATATTGTAGATTTGTAGGTGATGATTTCTCTTCCGTATCTTGTAAATCCCAACTATCGCCCATAACACATTGATACTATGACCTATTCATGTATTCAATATTTCCATATGCAGCCCCTTTTTTATACATGTTAAATCCATCTTTCAGGCCCATATATATATATATATATATTTATATATATATATATATATGTTGGTTCATATATCTGTCGACTTCGTCTTGTATCGAGTCTTGTAATAGAATAGATAAACCAAGATACGTAGTTTGAAAGAAACGGGAAACAGGTCAAATCAAGTAGGTTCACACGAAGTGACCAGTTCGCGTCGTGCGAACTGGACATGTGTGTTTGTTGCGACCTGGCCATCCCTATATAGGTGTTCTTGGTTCTTCATTTGTAACTTTGGATTCTGGTAGCGAAGCTCTGCCGAAGTGTCGCCAAGCCTGTAAAACGCTGTGAAATCAATCTAATCGACATTTAATCTACTTCTAAGTGTAAATCAAGCTGCAACATCAATACGTATGTTTCTGCCTTTCGTATTGATCGATAACTCTTCTGAACGTCTCGTTTGATCGATTCACCGATCCTACAAGTGGTATCAGAGCACAGGAGGAAGAGTTCTTACCATTTCAGCTTGTTTTCATCGAAAAATTTGACTTCTACTCATTCTATTACACTTTTTCATCAAATTTCAACGAATCCACGGTTAAAATGATCTGATTTTTAGATATAACACGTAAAATTGAGTTTTAATCAATCCTTGAACAAATCAGGACCTAATTCGACCTAAAACTTGATAAAATTCATCAAACCGTGTGAAAATCATGTCAGTTCATTCGAGAATCGTCCAGGTCATGTGAAAAGTATACCCAGTTCGCACGATTTGAAGAATCAGGTCGTATGAAGTGACCAGTTTGCTTGAAACAACATCAGGTCGCTTGTAATTGACTCAGGTCGTGTGAAATTGAACCAGTTTGCACGGTTTAACCCAGTTCGCATCAAATCAGTTCGTTTGAGACATTACCAGTTCGCACGAAGTGACCCCAGTTCGCACGAAGTGGTCCAAGTTGCACAGAATGATCAGGTCATTTGAACCAGTTCGCACGGATTGAACCTAGTTTGTTTGATTCGCTCAGGTCGTTTGAAAAACCAGGTCGTTTGAATTTTGATCTCAGTTAGTTTGAAACTTCAGTTCATTTGAAATTCTGTTGTTGTAAACACTCGACATCGAAACATGGATAACGACTTTTATAATGCATTTGCTAATGCCCCGGGTACTCCTGTTACCGTTGCTCAGAGTGTAACTATAGAAAATGAAACGGGAACGTTACAGAAACCTCCAAAGCTGATGAGCATTGAAGACTATTATAGTTGGCAAGAACGGTTTGAGAATTGGGTTCAAGCAAATCATCTAAGGTCTTGGGAGTGTATTGAAACTAAGTACGTTCGACCTCATAATAATGTGGGAGTTACAAAGAATATTTCTGAATTTACGGAAAAAGAGAGAGAAATGTACAAGGCAGAAAAGCTGATGATCAGTTTACTTCAACAAGTTGTGAAATAAGACATTTTCATATTACTTCAACATGATGATAGTGCACGTTCAATTTGGGAAGCACATCGTACAAAATTCGAAGGAAGTACAGAGATGATCAAAAATAAAAAGTCACTATTAAAGAAAGAATTTGAATTGTTCTCGAGTTTGCCGGGTGAAACTACAATGACTCTTATTGAGAGATATTGTCATTTAGTACGTTCAATGAGTCGGTTGGATATCACTAAAGATCGTGAGGAATGGGTTGAAAAATTAGCCGATGTTTTACCTCAAAAAGAATGGGGTACATATCTTATGATCTTGAAGAATACTGGAGAGTATGATAGATTGACAATTGCTCAGTTCATTGAAAACTTGAAGGACAAGATCTTGAACAACAAAAGATTGCTAGAATGAACAATTCAAGTGGTCAACAAGATATCAAGATGTATTTCAAAGGTAATGTTCAGAATGTTGAAGCTAGTCCAAAGATCAAAACCGCTTTCAGTGCAGAAAACTCATCCGGATCACTCAATCAAAGCTCAATCAACAACAGTGGATTTTCTTCATATCCGAGTGTTAATCCTAATGTTTCAACTTCAAATCATCAGTTTCAAAGCTCAAAAAAAGGTAATGGTCATGTGTTACAATGTAACATCGCGTTGCATCTTCAGAACGGTCAGAATTTCTCTGAAGAAGTCGCTAAAGGTCATATGGCATTACTAGTTACCGTGTTAGAATCATATGAGGGTTTGGTTGCGGGAAGAATCGGAAATCCTATGTTAACAAAAGAGGATTATGATCAGATTGATGCTGAGGAAATGGAGCTAATGGATATTAAGTGGTGTTTAGCGAGCGTGTTGAGGAGAGTTGAGAAATTTAAGCAGATTACCGGAAGAGATGACTTACGTGATGCTAATGTTTCTACTTTAGGTTTTGATAAGTCTAAAGTTACTTGTTTTTGGTGCAGGGAAAAAGGACACTTTAAGCAAGAATGCACAAATTGCGAAGCAAGTGGAGCTCAAAATCCATTCGGCAACAATGATTATCATCGAAAAGCGATTTATCATCAAATTGCTCAACAGCTGCATCAACAACAATCGTCACAAACTTCACATGCTAGGAACGATCTGATCGATGAGCCATTAAAGAAAGCTTATCTAGTGCATCAAGACGATGAAAAATTGCCAGAGGGATTTAGCTGGGACAAATATATTCCGGCTGAAAGTAACTCAAAGTTTAGAGCATTTATTGCTCAAATAATTCAAGAGCCAGAGTTGATGAAAGAATGGATGGATGTGTTTGCTGATGATGAGAAAATTCAAGATGAAGAGTCTGTTTCTTCAGAAGATAGTTCGGAAAAAACACCAGTCTTTGATCAATCATCAATTGATAGTAGTGATGATGATGAAGAAATTAATCAAATAAACATTGGTAAAACTCATCTATCTCCTGAAAGTTTCAAATTTTATTTTGCAGACAAATTGGAGAAGCTAAAGGAGAGACGAGCAACAAAAGAAAAGAAAGAGGTAAAATGTGAAAATATTGTTCAGGTGAAAGAGAAGAATGAACAGAGTGAAGAGGTTAAAGTTAATGAAAAGATTGTAGAGGTCACTAAACCTTGTCTGAAATGTTTGGAACCATGCAAACATTGTGAAGAGAAAGATAAGAAGTATAGTGAGCTCGACGAGATGAAAGAAAAATTATTGTTCGATGTTAAGTACGTGAAAGAATCTTATGATGTGTTGAACAGAACAGTAAACCAGTTGGAAAAGACAAATTCAGAAAGAGAAGATGCTTTGACAATGATGAATGCAACAATGATGTCTAAGCCGAAGGCCATAAATCACTATATTGAAGAGTGTGCAAAGTTGAAGCAGGAATTGGAGACTGAAAAGATTGAAAATGAGAGAATCAGACGATTGCTAATGAGTTACTAAAGTTCTGATTATTTGATTGATAGAATCTATCCAACAGTGGCAGGTTTTGAAGCATTCAAGATAAGAAGTCAGAAGATACGAATATTGGTAAGAAACAATGTGCAAATTATAACAAGTGTCCGCCTCTGATCTGGGAAGGTTGTTATCCCAAAAAAACAAATTCGGAACAAGTCAAAAAGGCTGTCAATATAAAGTTAAAGTCTGAAACAACTGATGAGTTACCAGACAACATTGACGTCACATTCACATCGTCTGACACTGATCATGAGTCTGAGTTAATAAAGAAAGTGGTCGATCAGGTGTTGGATAAGGATGAGGAGTCAAAGTCTGAATCTGAGAGTTCAAGTTCATCAGTCAACAGTTCGAAATCATCGGTCAAAAGGGTTTACAATAAAGATTTTCTGTTATCAAAAAATAATTTGAATGATGAACCAATCAAAGTGGCATATACTTTTAATGATTCAGACAAACTATATTCTGATGAGGAATTTCCAATCAAAAATGTGAAAATTGAAAATATTAAAACAGTTTTTAAATTGATAAAAATAAAGTTTTCAGAAATAAAAGATAAAATGGGATTTTCAAAACCTAAATATACTTCTAGAGTTCAATAACGTTTAAACAAGAAGAAAGGTTTCAGTCCAGGTCATCAAAAGAAACCGAATCATAAAAGCAATTTCAAAAAGAAGGGGTTGGGTTTTGATGTTGAAAATAATCAAAATATTAAAGATTTTAAATCAAAAACTGTATTTGTTTCAGGTGCAAGTTCAGAAGAAGAGAAAAAGAGCTCATTCTGGAAGCAATCGAACAAAATGTTTCTTGCAGAAAAACAGAAACATGAGAAGAATGAAACTAATCAGAAAAAGGAGACAAGAACCTGTTACCGATGCAATGAAGTTGGTCACATTGCCTGGAACTGTCCAAAGGCAACCAACACACAACAGGGAGTGTCTTCCAAACTCAAAGAAAAAGTTGTTGATAAAACTGAACCACCAACTAAAAATTCAAAGTGCTTAAAAATTCTACATTTGAAGTTGGTGAGAGTTCAAGACGGTTTTACAAAAGAAGAGTGAATCTTAACAACCAAACGTGGGTTGCTAAAAAATCAGATGTTAAATCTGGCGATGAATTTGTTTCTTCGGAAGCAAAGGAACCACTTTTTGGCGATGAATCTGACTCGTCAAAGTCAGAGGAGCCACAAGTTGAGCTAAAAAGAGAAAAGTCAGTACCGCCAATGGATGATGTCAACTTTCCACCATTGCGAACTGAAAATTTTAAACAAAAAGTTGGAAAAGTAGAAATTTCGAATCAATTCAATTTTGAAAAGAAAGAATTCAATGTCGAAAAGGCTTTCAATGGCAAAGTAAAACATATTTTTGGAAAAATGGTCGATGGTAGGGAAAAAGGGGTAAAAGAATTTTATGAAGCAAAAAGGAATGTTCAAAGACCAAGTGAAATTGAACCGGTTGCACCAAAAGCTGGTCAGGCTTGGGTATCTGTATTCTTTGCTTAAAAATCCTGACTTGCCGGAGCTCCCAAGTTGGTAATCGTGGAGCATGAATCAGCATCATTCTTGAAAAATGTTTTTGTGAAAAACTTACAAGTGTTAGATCTTACAAGTGGTATTGTTGATAAGAACCTACAAGTGGTTAATCAAGGTCATTAAGTTGAACTTGATTTAACTTTCATTCAAGTGGTTAAAGAAAAGGAAAAGTGAACTTACAAGTGTTAAATTTTTACAAGTGGTTGAAAAACAATGTGATGAATGAATCCCCAATCCTACAAGTGATGTGTGAAATCAACAAAATTATTTTTCTGGAAAAACCATTTTAATTAAAACAAACTTAAGTGTTTTGAAATCATAATGGGAAAATAGTTTGTTGACAGGGGGAGTTCTGATTGTTTATGCCAAGTGGATGGCGAATTGAAGCAATTCACATCAGTTTGTCAGTTTATTTGTACAGTTTATTGCGTTTATTTTCAAATTTTCCCGGAAAATCAAAAATTGAAACATAATTTTGATTTTAGGGGGAGTAAAAAATTTAGAAATTTTGAAAATTTGAAAAATCCAAAAACATGATAAAATCCAAAAAAACCAAAAACATCGAAAAATCAAAATGAGTTTTGTTGTGAAAAAGGGGAAATGATAGTACATCAGTAGACAAACACAGTACGCTAAAGAATTGGAAATTTAAAATGTGATAAATGGTCTCACTGATGATATGCCAGTAGGTTTTTACACGCTTAGTAGATTGTGTTCGAGATATAAACCTAAATATCAAATACTTACTTATTCGTGGGGAACATCTCTCGGATATATAGGTAACCCCTGAAATCTTGTTTGAAGGGCTTTCTATTTCTGACATACTAGGTCCTTGTGCGTGATGATAGCCTAGTCCTCGTATAATACTTTGCATTGCTTTAATCATAAAGCCCACCCTCTGCATAAAAAATGAAAAATATCGAAAGATATGAATCAATTGCAGTTGAAGAAAAGATTCTCTAAAGGGAACACACCTAAAAGTCGAGCCATCATCTCTCTGATTGAACGGAAGTTCTAGCCTGAGCTGTCATGGTCTCGCATTACCCAGTTACAGATATCATTAGTGTATATTCACCTGTAAGACTGAATATAGGAGTCTGGATACGGGAGTATATTCTGAGGTGGTACACGCGAATAAGTTAAGTGATTAAAACACTAATCTCGTATCTGAATCAATTGAACTTTGTGTGAAAATTTAAGTGGATTAGTATACTGACAATCTAAGTGAATCGTTTAGAACTTAAAGTGTTTAAAGCTCAACGGTGCTAGTGATTTGTCAAAAACTGATATGATCCTCTTACACAAACTCACAAAAATATTGTCTCTAAATATTTCTTTACTGACAGTCTAAGTGAATCGTTTAGAACTTAAAGTATACTGACAATCTAAGTGACTCGTACTGAAGACTCGTCAACATCCAAGGGGGAGTTTGTTGGTGCATATGTCTGTCGACTTCGTCTTGTATCGAGTCTTGTAATAGAATTGATAAACCAAGATACGTAGTTTGAAAGAAACGGGAAACAGGTCAAATCAAGCAGGTTCACACGAAGTGACCAGTTCATGCGAACTGGCCAGTTCGTGCGAACTGGACATGTGTGTTTGGTGCGACCTGGCCATCCCTATATATAGGTGTTCTTGGTTCTTCATTTGTAACTTTGGATTCTGGTAGCGAAGCTCTGCCGAAGTGTCGCCAAGCCTGTAAAACGTTGTGAAATCAATCTAATCGACATTTAATCTACTTCTAAGTGTAAATCAAGCTGCAACAACATCAATACGTCTGTTTCCGCCTTTCGTATTGATCGAGAACTCTTCTGAACGTCTCGTTTGATCAATTCACCGATCCTACAATATATATATATATATATATATATATATATATATATATATATATATATATATTTAAATCTAGAGGCCCTATAGATTTGGTGGCTCAAGGCCCAAGCCTCAAAATACTTGGGCTTGGGTCGGCCCTGATTAAAAGAAACACTCACATATATACAACATGGCTAAGATGGATTAATTTGCTCTGATTACTACTTATAATCTATGCTACAATGATTAGTTGCATCAGAATATGTAATTCTTCAAGTCAGAGTACGTTACACTAACACCGTTACGCTAATTAAAGCTTACCTAAATGCAATTTAAGATTCAGAGTGATGAGATGAGACCGATTATTTCAACAATTTGTATAATTGTATAAATGAGAATGAAAGGGGATACCATGTTCACCTTTATCGAAAGGAAACCGAGGTTAGACGCCTTGGAGGCTGAAGTCAACATAAAGAAACAACTATTGGCAACTGCCCGTGACCGAAAAACTTCCAATGTCAATTAGGACAATTTGGAGCAATAAATAAATAGTATACCCGGCCGATTAATTTAAAAACGGCTTTATAAATTTCTTCTATTTGAGTAATGCGCTTGTGTGATTTTTAGGGTTAACGTAACGGTGATAAATCACAAATAAATTCCTAAACTCTTCATAAAATAATGTAAATCAGAATTAAAAATTCAATCATGGTACATAGATCACATTGAATTCGAATATTTTAGTTTATCAGATCTCCGCTGTAATTTTCCAGTTTATCAGATATCCGCTGTAATGTATCATATCTATGTAAATATAACTACGTTTGACATTTTCTCTAAAGTTAGCAGATCCAATTACCATCTCTAAAATTAAAAAAAAAAAAAGCATAGTAGCTAATACCTAGGACATGGTGTTATGATCAATAAATTGAATTTTAGACATCAAGCAAAGGTCATATTATAGTTTTTTAATGTTACAATTGCATGTCTTATGTTACAACGTAAAACTCAGTTTGAAATTGCAAAAATATCAAATTTAACACTTTAACCAATGTGTTCCCAACCAAAAGAGATATAAAAGGAATTCAACAATAAACAATAGTCTTAAGTCAGCAATCTTAGTATCCACTCAAAGAATCAAACCACCGAAAATCTATAGTCTGAAACCTGTGTCACTTCAACCATCATACAAATACCAAACCGATGAAATATTGTATTTCATACTTGGGATTTGTATAAATATGTGTATCGTTTGCACATATCAATTCTTGTTCGATTTCGAGCTCTAAATCGCTTTCTGGAAGGTTATACGCGAACTTATGCGTAAATATAACCAGTTTAATGCAACAAACACTCCGGAATAGTGACATATTCTTAACATACCTTAAATAACCTTTACATAACTTAGGAATAAGTTTTGGATGGTTTGGTGTGTTGAAATCAAGTTTATTTGATCGCAGGGACTATTTGTGTCAAATTGTGAAAGTATGCCGATTCGTGTGGTAACGAACATTCCAGAACTTGATTATAAGTTAAACATACCATAAATATCCTTTACATATCTTAGAAATAGGCTTTAAGGTGTTCGGTATGCTAAAATAAACTTTTTGGTCATTCAGGGACAAAAAGCGTCAAAAAGTGCATAAGTTTGCATTTTCGCGCATATCTTACGTTCTGAATATATATCCGGACACCCAAAATTTTATATAATCATTAAAATATTTTTTTTAGTGATTGGCATGATAAAATTCCATTCATCGCTTAATTTGGATCGTTTTTGCGTTCGTTACGACTTTCGTCGTAATTAATCGAACAACGCAACCGTACGACCAAACGAGCCGACATCCGAGATGTTTTTGAGCATATTTTAAGTTCCCTATACTTTAAATTTATTTTAGAGCCTTGAAATGGGGTTAACGGGGCTTAAAAGTGCCAAAAATCAAGTTTTATAAGTGCAGGGACCATTTTTGAAATTTCTGGCAGATACATTGAACTTGGTCCATTTTTGAGGTTTTGATGGTTTTAACCCATGGTTTTGCACCCAATGGGCTGGTATTTGATGGTTTTACATGTTCCCATGGTATTCTAAAACCTTGGGCACAAGTGTAAGGCCATGATTAAAGCACGGTTCTCGAAAAACGTTCTTAACGGTGGACCGAATCCTATATATACCCACCAAGATTTCATTTCATTTCCCACATGATCTGATCTAAATGCTCTAAGTTAAAGCTTTATGCTTCATACCTGAGTGTTTTGGATCAAGATCTTCCTAGCATGGACCCTTTGTAAGCTTCTTTCGTTCTTTTTATGCGTTTTTAAGCACGAAAGTCAAACAGTGTTTGACTTTCTGCTTTGACCAGTCCTTGGTCAACACGAAGTTCGTTTGAACTTCATAACATGAGCATAATCATGATGGTTATAGTCTCTTGTGACTATACCTACTGATTACCACGTTATTTAGGCGTAGTGACGAGTCATAGTTTCGGTCAAAATGCGCATTCTTGCGTATTTTGCAACCAAACTATTCTTGGGTATCAAGACCCTTTGTCTTGATATCAAACTTGTTTTTAAACTTTGTTAAACATGTTTTAACATGTTTAGCTCGTCACTTTAAGTTTAGTGCTTGTATAGGGTCGTAAGATAAGCGGTCTAAACAACCGCTTAGACTTTCGAACCCGACCCGTTTGGTCAATCATCAGGATTTGACCAAACATATTTTGTGACCATAGTTGTAAGGGAATAACCTTCCGAGGTTATACCTTATGGTCACTTCGTTTAAGTAGTTGTATGATAGATAATTTATATGCCTTAGGTAAATGACCAAAATGCCCTTTTTACGCATAAATTCATTTTAAGCATATATAACATAAATTTTGACATCTAAACTGATTAGGCAACATTATTAGGCATGTTAAGGCATATAATACTTGTCATAGGACTAGTTAGGCAGTCTGAACGCGTTTTACGCGAACGACGCGTTAAAGTAGCGTAAGCTACCTAAACGGGTCGTAATGGGCCGTAAGCACTTAGGTTAGGTTTCGATTTAGGATGTAGGCTTTGTTAGACCATATTACATGAGTTCCTATACTCATTTGATTTACGAAACCTCGTTCTATCCGATCTTCCGATTTAGGTCCGATTTATTTACTTAGTTACCTATATTAGGTGTCGTTTGATTCCGTGATCCCTCTAGCTTTGCTTGGTTGTTATTCAAGACTTCTAAGCATCCTCAAGTGAGTACATAGACCCCCTCTTTTTAAATGTTTTCAAGGTGATTATGTGAGTACATAGTCCCCTCTTTTACTGTTTTCAATGTTTTGGGGTGAAGCATGTGTACCTATTTGTTATGTTCATGATTTCAAAGTATAATTGATTATACATATTAGTACTTATCTTTTGACAAACTGAATGATTATTTATGGTTTAAACACTGAATTTTCAAGGATTATAAAATTAATTGTTGAATTGTACTTAATTTATGTTCACCAGACCGATTGGTAGTATGATATAGCGCTATAGGATTTGACACCCCATTCATGTTGTCATGGAATGTCAGAAACCGATATTTTATCCAAATAGGGATTGCCTTCGTGGTATTTCTATAGTCTCAAAGGTGTATTTTGATACACTAAGGTTTGGTTGAATTCTAAAATCACATTTTTATGGTATATTTTGTTATACTCCCAAAAGTATAGTTTGATATGCTCTCATGTGTGATATTGTACAAAACAACATATATTTTGTTAATTACTAAAAACATAGGGAATTAGGTTATTAGTAATTCTTTGACCTAGTCTATAACCTTCCTAGGACCCTAACACAAGACCCTTGTGTTTAGATCTTAAAACAATACCGTCACTTATCCTTAGGTGACAACCACAACCAGAACATAAATTTCGAATCTGCTTTGAAAACCAATCATCTGTTCTAGGATGATTGATTACTAGGTTTTGAACCCTCTAAGTTTCAAAATCTCGTCAAAGTAGGGTCTTATAATGTGAACACGTGCAATCTGGAAGGGTGGACGCCTGTACTCTGAGTTTTCTGTCTAAGGCTAGAGTGTTCGTACAAATCCACATAATCGGACCAGTCACTCTTACCTGGGAACTCTTGGGGTGAGTGTCCGCTTATAGGCTAAAGCATGTCTTCGCGATACATTAATATGACCCAATTACTTTGATTTGTCACCGTCTCATTTGTTTGCCTTAGGTAACAAACAGATGATCCTAATTTTTATGCGTTGTCTTTCTGTTTTGATTATCCGATAACATTTCACTTGTTTCTTCCTATGCCTTTCATTTCTTCTAGAATGTCTCTTCATTGCAACGACGCTCAGATGTCCGAGCTGTTGGATCTGAGTTTCTTTTTGATTGTATTTTCGTTTGAAATTAAGATGAGAATGAAAGAGTTGTGCAGCGGAATTAAAATGAAAGCAAACTTTGCATACAATCAAACGAGAGTAATACTTTAATCAAACATCTTTACACAATGAATCGAAAGATTGAATTTGTTTCAACAACGATTACAATGATTGATGAATGAATGCAAACTCCCCCTCAGCCAGAGCTCAGTAGTTTGTTCGTGCAAAGAAGACGATGTGGTGAAAGAGCTAATAGAACAGTACAAAGTACTGAACTATTTATAGGCACTTGCAAACCACTGAGCATCTTAGCTGACGTCACCATGAAAGTGACATCTAACCTCCTAACAAACTCTAACCTCTGATCTATAAACACTGATGTACTAAACTACTGCTATTACATTACATTACATATAAGACACTTAAACAGCTGCTGCATCCTTCCACTGCTGTGAACCCAGCAGTGCTTGTCCGGATCAGCAGTACTTGACTCAAGGCAGTAGATTGAGTCAGCAGAGCTTTGGTCTTCCATCAGTCTTTAATATTTGGCAGTAGATGCAAGGCAGCAGTTGTGAATCAGCACTTGGTAAGATCAGCAGATAGGAGGTCAGCAGATACAAAGCCACTTTCAAGGGGAGAGATTTGCATGAACTAACTGTAATCGTCTGCTTATTCTGGATCCACTGCTCTGATCCAGTTTTGGCTTTAATTATCTGTTCCTCTGATAGGGTTCAATCCCAACAATCTCCCCCTGGAACAGATAATGCCAAAACTCTTCATTATTTGTGGAAATCTTTATTGCCTCATCAACAGCTCCCTTATCTGACCTTTAAATTGTAATTCAAAGTCTAGGGCATCTGTATCTTCATCATCCTTGCTAAGTGGAAGATCAAGGAGATCCTGCAAATCTTCAAGACTCAGGCCAAGAGCTTGTTCCCTTGATATTTTCTCCACTACTCCACCAGACCTGAGCAAAGTCAACACGCAGGTCTGTTTGTCAGTTTCCCACTTTTGTATTTTTGAGCCTGGTGGGTTTCTTGGGAGATGTTTATTTGCAGAAGTATTTGGAGAGGCTGGCCTATTCATGACTGGCTGAGCAGTACTTGCAGTTTGATCCAAACCAAGAGTTTCCATGATCATTTTCTTTATACCCTCTTTTCCAAGGTCTTCACCTTCCATTAACTCTTTGATGGTTTCAGCAATCAGCTGTTTGTGTGGCCTTCTTTTGTAGATGGCAGCACCAACTGGAGCTGTGGATCTTCTGATTTGCAGCTTTGATGGTCTTTTTGAAACCGCTGCTTCAGGATAGTCAGGCTTTTGAGGAACTGTGGGATCTTTCTTTCTTAATTGTTCCAACTTTTTGTAAGTAGCCCTGACCACATCTTCTTTCCATCTAGCAACTTGTCTTTTGTTTCCATAATCAGCTGCTACCAGTTCCTCTTTCATTCTCCTCAGCTCTTCCTGTTTGTCAGGTACATTCTTTCTAAACTTTGCCCAGTTAGGAGGAGTGTGAGTGACTTTCCTTTTTATCATGTCTTGAATTCTTGCTGCTTCATTTTCAAGTTCAGGAATAGTCCACTCTTTGTACATGTATCTCTCTCCTTTGTACTTCTTGTGAGCCATGATGCTTTCAATGTAGTCTTTCTTCAGAGTTTCAGCTGCTCTTTCAGAAATTTGTTGACTAACATTTTTTGCAAATTGCTCTAGGGATCTGACTTGTGTGAGCAAATATTGACTTCTCTATGCAATTTCTTTATCAGATTTCCCTTGTGTGTTTTTCTTTGAGATATCCTCTGCTTGCTTGGCCTTGATTTCCAGATATTCATCAACATTTTTAGGCCAGGGATATCCTTTTATTGATGGCAAACTCCTTTTGGCAGGGTCATCCTCAAAGTAAAAAGATTTTATTTCTTCTCTAACAGCTGCTAATTCAAGAGGAAATTGAACACCTGCAGGAGGTAAGGGCTTGTACATTTTGACTGAAGAGAGAGGAACAGGTTTTGGTATTGTGACAAGAGCTGAAGATTTTGAAGATGTTTGTGGTGGTGAAGTGTCATCATCTTTGAGAATTAGCCTTCTCCTCTTTGTTTGAGGAGAGGCTGATGATGTTTTGGATGGAACAGTGGTGGTGGATGTAGTGGCAGTGGTTTGTGATTGACTAACAGCTGTTGAAACAACTGGTGTTTCAACCACTGTTGTCATTACAACAGATGTTATAACATCTGCTGTCTTCTGCTGTGTGTCAGCAGGTGTTGTTTTCGGTGGTGATGATGGTAAAACAGTGGATGTTGTGTGTGTTGAAGTGGTGTGTGTTGATGGAACAACTGTTTGGCAAGCAGTTGTTTTTGTAACTCCTGATGCATCAGCTGTTTTGTATGGTGGTTTTTGAGCAGACTTTGAACGTCTGGTTGGAATGGATTTGGGTTGCCTCACTTTTCTAGTAGGCTTCTTCTTTTCCTCAACAGGATTTTCATGATCCTTTGACCCAGAAGTACCCTGATCTGGATGATCCATTCTGTCCACCCTGGCTTTCTTTTTGGCCTCTCTATCCCTTTTTACACTTGCAACTGCTTCTGCTAGTGCATTTGTTGTCACATCAATTTTCTTGCTGCCATCTGGCAAAGGGATCTTTTTGGTCATGTTTGAATTTTCTGGTTCAAGATAGAGACCATCCTCTATACCCTTCCTTTTCCACTCCTTAATTTTCTCCCCCTTTTTGGCATTATCTTCTGGGAGTTGATAAATGTAGCGGACTTTTGGAGGAGCAGTGCCAGTGGTTTGCAAGATCTGAGTTTTGAGAGCCTTTAAATCAGCCTGAGTGTTCTTGAACCTTGACTCCATTGCATTTCTCAGCTGTTGTACATGTTTGTCATGTTGCTGATCTGCTAATTGTGCTTGTTGTTGGAGAAAAGATTGAAATAGATTCCAGAGCTCATTTGTAGCAGGTGCCCTTTGTGGAGCAGGTGCTTGAGGTGGAACAGCAGTTGATTGTACCTTCTGAACTTGTAACACCTGTTGTAGCATATCTTTGAGTTCTGCAACAGAGTTATCAAGCTTTGCAATATGATCCGTCAATTTCTGGTACTTTAAACCATCACCCAAGTTAATGGGATCATCTGATTTCCCACTAGCAGTGGTTTTATCAGTGGTAGATGTAGGGAATATACTCCAAACATTAACCACTGATGCCCCTTTTTCTTGGTACTGGGGTCTTCTTCCTTCAACACTTGACAACCTTTTGATGTTGCCAGTAGGATAAATAAATCCACTGGTGGTTGGCAGAGGTGCTATAAAAGGAATTGCCTCCAAGGAAGTCTTATGAATGTAACCACTGTCCAAATGTAACCCAGTGGGTGTAACAGTTGTAGTGGCTGCTTCACTTGGATTACCACCAAGAGTTACTTGTAACTCAAGGGGTGTAACCTCCTCAGGTTGTGTTGGTGGGTTAGCAAAGATTGATACATCAGACCCAGTCAGTTGTTGAGGTATATTCTCATTAATAGGTGATTGAGAAGGACTGGATAATGCCTGGTTCAAATCAATTGCATCCAACAGTGGTTTTATTGGTGAAGGAATTTTGGATGTGATGAGTGGTGTAGAAATAGGATGTGTCCCGGGCATTGGACTGTGGATGATAGAAACGAGTGTTTCCAGAGCATCATGATGTGGAGGCCCTATTTGTACAACCTGTTCTTTTTGTGAAGAAGCAGGAGGAGTTTTGGTTATGGGTTGAGATATTTGTACCAACTGCTGTGAGGAAGTAGCAGCAGTGGTTTCTTGTGACTTTTGTGTTGTCACTGGCAGAAGCTCTGGTATCTCATCCTCCAGAGATGCCTTTTTGATGGTTTTGGGGGGTTTTTGTGTTTTTCCTTTTGTTGGCTTTTTGGTGATTGTAGGTGTGGGTTTCAAAACAGTTGTGCTGCTGCTTTGATCACCTTGAGCAGTGGGCTCAGCAGCAGATACCTGAGGAGCAGTTGTAACTGCTAAAATCTGCTCAGGCACCTCTGCTTGTGTTTTGCAAGGTGCTAACATTCTTGAAAAAGTTTCAGTTGTTAAACTGTTTATTTGAGTAGAATCACCTTGGTTTATTATAACGAAATCATCCTTACTGAATTTCTTTGAAAAATAGTAACTTAAAAACCTTGGAAATAGTAAGAATGATTTTGTTTCAACATTGTTAACCAAATCTTTAAAAATTTCCCGAGAATAGTTAAAATTTTCTCCTTGAAGAATTGCATATCCCAGATTTTGTATCTTTAAAGGGAGTTCATTGAAAGAAGTGGTTTTGTTTGAAACACATAGTAGGAGGGTATGAAATAAAAATCTGGTTGCAGACGGAAAATAACCTTTTTCTAAGGTAATTTTCTTCATCATTGTGGCTTCATACCCTCTCTCAATGAAGTCAGTTTGTAACTCGTTTTTAGTGAAAGAAATTTTACCTTCCTGATCACCGAGTTGAAAGACCTCTGAAATGGATTGTGGCGTGATTTGGACAGCTTTACCCTTTATAGAAGAGTTTATGGTGGTTGCAGTGTCGCCTTGTTTTTCAAGGGTTGCATTTTTCCATAACTCCCTTTGGGTCGCCAAATAGATTGGTGCATCGGCAGTGAACAAAGTTTTGTACTTTGATTTTGCCATGAGATCAATGATGGAATCGAAAACTTTGGTGGTTCCTGGTTTTGTGAGAAGACCCAGGAGATTATGAGATGGTTTATGTGGAATTTCAGTGGAGATTACCTTTTGAGAGGCTGTTTTCGATGATGATTTGGATGAGGGTTTTGAAGATTTCTTTGATTTTGTCATTTTGAGGATGATTGATCGAAGAAATTTGTGAAGAAATGAGATGAAAAACTGCTTTGAGAAGAGAATTTTTAAGAATTCAATTCGACAGTAAAACCCTGTTTTGATGGTGAGTGGGGGATTTTATAGGGAAGAAAGTGAATGCTGAGGTGGCAGCCGTTACAAAAGGTCTGACCAATATGTACTGCCCACGTGACAACCCCTGTTGAAAGTGAAGGACAGTACTTGTGTGATAGTGACAGATGAAGGCAGTGGTATGAAAGCAGTGGATGATTTTCACTATCAGTGGATAGCATATCAGTGGATAAGACACTGCTTTTGAACAACAGAGTTTATCAAAGTAATGAGAGAGCAGGGGTTGACTTTCAGCAGTGGACAGACTTTTGAAGTAGAGCAGACTTTTGAACAATCAGTGGTTAAATGGCAGACTTTTAAGGATTTTTTAATGAAAAATATCATTTTTAGCTATTTTTAAGGATGGAGTTTTGATTTTCTGAAAACATTTTGTTGCTTTTATTCATAGAAAACAAGATGTTGCTTGTTATTCCATGTTCAGCATCCCAATCCTAGAGACCAAACTTTCAAAGGTGGCTGTATCAAGTGCTTTTGTGAGCACATCAGCCAGCTGGTCTTTAGTTGGGACATGATGCAGAGAAATCAAACCTTTTTCATAGCAATCCCTCACAAAGTGATGTCTGATGTCGATATGTTTGGTGGTTGAATGGGAAACTGGATTTTTGATGATATTTTCTGCTGCCTGACTGTCCAACATGAGTGGTGTCTTTAAGGCAGTGATACCAAAATCCAATAACTGATTTTGAAGCCACAGGAGTTGGGCTGTACAGCTTGCAGCAGCAATGTATTCAGCTTCAGCAGTGGATGTTGAAACAGCTGCTTGCTTTTTGCTTTGCCAAGAAACTAAGCAATCACCTAGAAACTGGCACCCTCCTGATGTGGACTTCCTTGTGGTGTGACATCCAGCAAAGTCACTGTCTGAGAAACCTGAAAGCTTGATGTTCCCATTAGCTGGATACCAGATACCAAGTGTGGGAGCACCTTTTATGTATCTGAAGATCCTTTTTACAGCAATGAGATTTGATTTTCTGGGAGCTGATTGACTTCTTGCACAGACAAATGTTGCAAACATGATGTCTGGTCTAGATGCAGTTAGGTACAATAAAGACCCAATCATGCTTCTATAAAGTGTTTGGTCAATCAGCTCATCTTTTTCATCAGACATGACCAGCTTATTTGTTGCCATGGGTGTGCTGCATGGTTTACAATCATTCATATCAAATTTGGTTAAAAGTTCTTTAGCATATTTGCTTTGATGAATGAAAGTTCCATTTTGCATTTGCTGTACTTGGAGACCAAGAAAGCATTGCAGCTCACCCATTGCACTCATTTCAAACTCAGCTGTCATGAGTTCTCTAAACTCTTCACACATTGAGTTACATGTGCTTCCAAAAATAATGTCATCCACATAAATCTGGACAATCATTAAGTCCTTCCCTCTCCATTTTAAAAACAGTGTTTTATCAATGGTACCTCTTTTGAAACCATTTGAGAGTAGGAAGTTGGAAAGAGTTTCATACCAGGCCCTTGGTGCTTGTTTCAAGCCATACAAGGCTTTGTTTAGCCTGTAGACATGATCTGGATAAAATGGATCCTCAAAACCTGGAGGTTGACAAACATACACCTCTTCTTGAATTGTACCATAGAGGAAAGCACTTTTGATATCCATTTGAAACACCTTCATATTGTGGTTGACAGCAAAGGCCAGGAACTGTCTAATTGCTTCTAATCTTGCAACAGGGGCAAATGTTTCATCATAATCAATCCCCTCTTCCTGTCTGTAACCTTGAACCACAAGCCTGGCTTTATTCTTGACAACAATACCCCTTTCATCAGTTTTGTTCTTGAAGACCCACTTTGTGCCAATGGGACTAACCTCTTCTGGCAGTGGTACAAGCTCCCATACTTGTTGTCTTTTAAACTGTTGGAGCTCCTCTTGCATGGCTTCTACCCAGCTGTTGTCTTTCAGTGCCTCTTGGTACTTGACTGGCTGATGGAGTGATAGAAAACCAGCAAAAAGACAAATGTTTTGGGTTTGGCTTCTTGTGAGCACCCCTTCATTTATGTTGCCAATGATTTGATCAGGTGGATGAGATCTCAAGAAGATTAAATCTCCTTGGTATGGTATGATGGCATTTGTTGGTGAAGGCTGCAAATGTGTATCATCTGAGCTAACCACTGCTGGGGACTTTGATGATCCAGCAGTGGCTTCAAAAGGTGGTGGTATAGGAGGTAATGAGGTGGACAACTGCTGACTTTTATCCACTGTTTGAGGACGTTTGTCAGCAGTGTTTGAGGATGTGGAAGCAGTGGTTGATGGGCTACTTTGGTCAACAACTGTTGAGGTAGCAGTGGTTGAGCTTTGACAACTGTTTTGAACAGCTGGTGCTTTTCCCTTTGTGGCAGACCTTTGAGGGATGATGATTTCATACCCATAGTCTGGTGTTGTATCCTCTGATGGACCTGCACTGTTAGTCTTGACAGCAGTATTTTCAAAAGTGAATTTTTCAAGGTCAAACAGATCTGCAGGGTTTGCTGGGATTTTCATTGATGAAAGTTCATTGAACTTTACATTCAAAGTCTCCTCCACTGCCTTGGTCCGTGTATTGAACACTTTGTAGGCCTTGGCAGTGGTTGAGTATCCCAAATGGTAACCACAATCAATTTTGGCTGCAAATTTTGAAATGGAATCTTTTAAGTTCAAAATAAAGCATGGGCAGCCAAACACTTTGAAATATGAGATTAGTGGTTTAATTTTATACAGAATTTCATAGGCAGTCTTTTTGTGCCTGGGGTTAATTAAAACTCTGTTCTGAACATAGCAAGCAGTGTTTACTGCCTCTGCCCAGAAAGTTAATGGCAAACCTGAATCTGCAAGCATGGTTCTGGCAGCCTCAATCAGAGTTCTGTTCTTCCTTTCCACTACCCCATTCTGCTCTGGTGTTCTAGGGATGCTATACTGCCTTATAATCCCTTTCTTCACACAGAAGGCATCCAACTTCCTATTTTTGAATTCTGTGCCATTGTCACTCCTGAAGCTTTTCACTGGAAGGTCAAATTGCTTTTCAACCTGTATTACAAAGTCTTGCAAAATGCCTGCAGTTTCATCTTTTGAGTGCAAAAAGAAAGTCCATGTGAACCTAGAAAAGTCATCAACAATAACTAAACAATATCTTTTCTTTTTGAGGCTCATGACTTGAACTGGGCCAAACAAATCCATGTGTAGCATTTGCAAACACTGGGTTGTTTTGGACTCTTCAATGGACTTGTAAGAACTTTTATGCTGTTTTCCTTTTAAACAGGAAATGCAATGTTCAGGACATGAAAACAATTTTTGTGGTAGGCCTCTCACCAAACCATTTTTTGAAATTTCTGTGATTGTCTTAAGATTTGTGTGTCCCAGCCTTCTGTGCCAAAGTTATGTCTCTTTGTTAGAGGCAGCTGAGAACAGACAGGCATCAGCTCTGGGACACTCTTTTGACATGTCAACAACATAAACATTGCCACTTCTTTGAGCAACAAGTTTAGTTTTGACCAGTTTTGATTATTGCTTCAATCTTTTTGACCATTTCTGGTCCAACAATCCTACAACAATCTTTTGTGAAGAATGACCCAAAACCCTTGTCACTCATTTGGGACACACTCAGAAGGTTGAATTTTAGATTGTCTATTAGATTGACATTTTCAAATTTTACTTTTCCAGACTCCACTGTACCCGACCCCAGAACTTTTCCTTTACTATTATTTCCAAAGGATATATCACCCCCTCCATGGATTTTAAAGTCTTTGAGGAGGGCTTTACATCCTGTCATGTGCCTGGAGCCTCCACTATCTACATACCAAAGACTATCAAAGCATGCAGAAGCTCCCTGCACATGAAGTAAAAGGATTAGTTCATTAAGGTCTCCAAAGCCAACAAGGCTTTGGATGGGGTCTCAACAGTGTCTGGGATGGATGTAGAATGATGGACAGTGGTTAGGTCAAGAGTTTGAACTGTTTTAGGACAGTGTTTCTCTAACCACTGTTGTGGATCCTGACCAATCATCTGCTGGTAACCAAAAGGATGTTTGTTCACTTTGGGTTTAGAGGGCCTTTTGTAGGCCTCATAAACATGTGGAATCCTTTGGTAAGACTGTTTTTCCTTGCCTTTTCTGAACTGATTGGCAGGGGGTGCATCAGTAACCTGAACATCTCTTTTGACAGATGTTTGGTTCAGCTGTTTTGTGACAGCTGTTTCAACTGGCACAAACAGTGGTTGTTTCTTGGTGAATTTGACAGATGTTGATGATGATGATGGACTCAAGGATGTTTTAGCCATGTACTCATTCTTTTTCACATCAAAGTTTTTGAGATACACACATGCTTGAGTTTTGTGGTTAGTTTTTCCACAAACAATGCAGCTTTCTGCTGAAACAATGACACTTGTTCTGTTTAAATCATAAGCTTTTAAGTGGAAACAGTCTTTTGTTAGATGGTTCCTTTTCTCACAGAATTCACAAAACAAGTTGTCAATTTTTTCTTTCTTCTTTCTCTTTTCAGACTCCTTTGCAGCAGAGGTTTTAACCACTGCTGGGATGTCCTTGAGAGGTATGACTTTAGCTTTTGGAGCTTTAACACCATCAGTTGATGTAAAGTCCATTGGCTTGAAATTTTCAAGAATATCACACTCATCAGACCATCTTGGTTTAAACTGATGATCTTCAAGCTCCTTGAAAGTGGAGGAGCCCATTGGTCTGGTAAGTGTGATTTTGTTACCAAGTTTGTCAGTGATTTTCACTTCTTGGCCATTCTTGTTTGTGGGGATGAGCTCAGTAGCTTCATCAGTGGTTTGGACAGATTTTTCAAAAGCAACATGTTCATCATCATATTTTCTATAACCAACCCCAAATTTCACATTGCTTTCAATCTGTTTAGCAAGCATCACCTCATATCCTCTGCAGGATTCCACCCATCTTTCACAAGTAATCTGGGTGGATTCCAACTCCTTTTTACAAACTTGGTATTTTTCTACCATAGTTTGAAGTTGGGTTTTGGTGATGCTTTGCTCTTCTTTTAGACAGCTGATTTCTTTTTCCTTTTCAGTCAATTTGTTTTTAAGTTCTTTTAAAGACTTTTCAAATTTAACCTCATCAGTCAAGATTTTATCCCGAAGGTTTTCATTCACCTCTTTGATGTTAGCAAAAGCAATTATGCAATTGTCAGAACACAGTTTTTCAAGAACTTGAGGAGATACCTTGGCAGCTGCCATCATTGCACAATCACATTGATGATCTTCATCATCATCAGCTTTTACCTTCTTTTCACCAGCCTTTTCTTCTTTCTCTTCTTCTTTGTCCTCTATGGACCATGGATCTGTCATTGGTTCAATCAGGGTACCTAAACTTTCTCCCAACAGTAGTTCACCAGCCACAGCAGTAACCACTGCTTCAGTCACCTCTTCCACTGTTTCAAAGCTCTGCTGCTCCTCCTCAGTTTCAACCCCCTCCTGTATTGACTCTAATGCCATCAAACAAAACTCATCATGAGAAGAATCATTAGAAGCATAGAGTGCAAAATTTTCATCACTAAGGTCTTCAGGCATACTGCTCCAGTCAACAAACCCTTGAGTGAAAAAACTTTGTTGATCTGGTTGTGCTGCTGCTGGAGCGGTGGTTTGAGGTGCAACAGGTTGCACTTGTACCTGTGGAGCAGGGGTTTGAACATATTGGATTTGTGGAACAGTAGTTTGGACATAATGTACTGGCACAGGGGCAGCAGCATAGTGAGCAGTGTTCACTTGAGCTGTTGGGGCATATTGGGCATAGTGCACAGTGCTTTGGTTTTGAGGTCTAGGATTTGAGCTAGGATGAGTAATTATGGGACCAGCAGTTTGACTCCTACATTCCCTAGCGAAATGTCCCAACCTATTACACTTGTAGCACTTGATTTTCGATTTATCCAACCCAACCCTTAGATTCCCATGCAAACCTGGGAATTTTCGCCCTGTTCTTTTGTAAAATTTGCTAGTTCTAACACTTAGCAAAGCCAGTTGGTGCAGAATGTCCATTTCCTCTAAGTCAGTGGGATCAAAATGTTGTAAATCATTGAGTTCAAAGCTTAGATTATCTGACATCTGGTTTTCGTTAGCAGTGAATGCATAACTTGTAGAGTGAGGATCAGGGTTGTTAAAATTTGCACCAGCAGTTATGTCAATGAAGTGATCAAAACCCTGATCCTTACCACTGCTCCCATATTCTTCTTGACCCAGAAGAGCAGTGTTACCGAAGGTGTAATCATCGGTAACTTTTCCTGACTCTTGTAACCTCCTTTTCTGGTTCAACTCCCTTTCGTAGGTCAGGAGTCGACCGTGGAGTTGGGTCAAGGTCAGATCCTTGAATTCAGGTGAGTTTCGGGTGACAAAAGCTATGGTGTCCCATTTTTCTGGCAGTGACCTGAGGAACCTGCTATTTTGAGTTGAGTTTGTAAAAGTAGTGTTAACAAGCCTCAGTTCACTGATGAGACAACTGAAACGCTCAAATTGTTGCGTTAGTGATTCACCTTTAACGTAGAAAAATGTTTCATACTGTTGGTTCAGGATTTCCCTGTTGTTTTCTATGACTTCTTCAGTCCCCCCAAACTGTTCCTTAAGTGCGTCCCATAACTCTTTGGCACTGTTACAGTGTAACAGTCCAGCATATATCTCATTGGGCAGCGCTGATGCTATGATGCTAAAAGCTTTAGCATCTAGTTCGATCTTTTGAAAGTCGGTTTCGGTATAATTTTCAACTGGTTTTGGAACGAACTTTTTAGCATCTTCAGCGCTTGGCACTGAAGGAACATGGGGACCATAAATGACAGACCTCCAACAACCTGTGCTTTGTTGAGCAAGGATGTGACCCATCCTTCTCTGCCAGATGTTGTACTCATTTCTTTTTAGCATAGGTGGTTTAAAAAGTGAGCCGATGTTGTTTTTATCATCCTGAGATTGTGACGTCATTCTTGTTGTTTTACAGACACTGAGAAATCAACTTTAATGGTGATTAATCCTTGCTCTGTTTTTCAACGGACGAACAAACGATCAGTATCAACTGTTGTGAGCTGAACTATTTATGTCAAAATGATTGTTAAATCAAATTTGACTGTCCAAGCTCTGATACCAATTGTTGGATCTGAGTTTCTTTTTGATTGTATTTTCGTTTGAAATTAAGATGAGAATGAAAGAGTTGTGCAGCGGAATTAAAATGAAAGCAAACTTTGCATACAATCAAACGAGAGTAATACTTTAATCAAACATCTTTACACAATGAATCGAAAGATTGAATTTGTTTCAACAACGATTACAATGATTGATGAATGAATGCAAACTCCCCCTCAGCCAGAGCTCAGTAGTTTGTTCGTGCAAAGAAGACGATGTGGTGAAAGAGCTAATAGAACAGTACAAAGTACTGAACTATTTATAGGCACTTGCAAACCACTGAGCATCTTAGCTGACGTCACCATGAAAGTGACATCTAACCTCCTAACAAACTCTAACCTCTGATCTATAAACACTGATGTACTAAACTACTGCTATTACATTACATTACATATAAGACACTTAAACAGCTGCTGCATCCTTCCACTGCTGTGAACCCAGCAGTGCTTGTCCGGATCAGCAGTACTTGACTCAAGGCAGTAGATTGAGTCAGCAGAGCTTTGGTCTTCCATCAGTCTTTAATATTTGGCAGTAGATGCAAGGCAGCAGTTGTGAATCAGCACTTGGTAAGATCAGCAGATAGGAGGTCAGCAGATACAAAGCCACTTTCAAGGGGAGAGATTTGCATGAACTAACTGTAATCGTCTGCTTATTCTGGATCCACTGCTCTGATCCAGTTTTGGCTTTAATTATCTGTTCCTCTGATAGGGTTCAATCCCAACAATCTCCCCCTGGAACAGATAATGCCAAAACTCTTCATTATTTGTGGAAATCTTTATTGCCTCATCAACAGCTCCCTTATCTGACCTTTAAATTGTAATTCAAAGTCTAGGGCATCTGTATCTTCATCATCCTTGCTAAGTGGAAGATCAAGGAGATCCTGCAAATCTTCAAGACTCAGGCCAAGAGCTTGTTCCCTTGATATTTTCTCCACTACTCCACCAGACCTGAGCAAAGTCAACACGCAGGTCTGTTTGTCAGTTTCCCACTTTTGTATTTTTGAGCCTGGTGGGTTTCTTGGGAGATGTTTATTTGCAGAAGTATTTGGAGAGGCTGGCCTATTCATGACTGGCTGAGCAGTACTTGCAGTTTGATCCAAACCAAGAGTTTCCATGATCATTTTCTTTATACCCTCTTTTCCAAGGTCTTCACCTTCCATTAACTCTTTGATGGTTTCAGCAATCAGCTGTTTGTGTGGCCTTCTTTTGTAGATGGCAGCACCAACTGGAGCTGTGGATCTTCTGATTTGCAGCTTTGATGGTCTTTTTGAAACCGCTGCTTCAGGATAGTCAGGCTTTTGAGGAACTGTGGGATCTTTCTTTCTTAATTGTTCCAACTTTTTGTAAGTAGCCCTGACCACATCTTCTTTCCATCTAGCAACTTGTCTTTTGTTTCCATAATCAGCTGCTACCAGTTCCTCTTTCATTCTCCTCAGCTCTTCCTGTTTGTCAGGTACATTCTTTCTAAACTTTGCCCAGTTAGGAGGAGTGTGAGTGACTTTCCTTTTTATCATGTCTTGAATTCTTGCTGCTTCATTTTCAAGTTCAGGAATAGTCCACTCTTTGTACATGTATCTCTCTCCTTTGTACTTCTTGTGAGCCATGATGCTTTCAATGTAGTCTTTCTTCAGAGTTTCAGCTGCTCTTTCAGAAATTTGTTGACTAACATTTTTTGCAAATTGCTCTAGGGATCTGACTTGTGTGAGCAAATATTGACTTCTCTATGCAATTTCTTTATCAGATTTCCCTTGTGTGTTTTTCTTTGAGATATCCTCTGCTTGCTTGGCCTTGATTTCCAGATATTCATCAACATTTTTAGGCCAGGGATATCCTTTTATTGATGGCAAACTCCTTTTGGCAGGGTCATCCTCAAAGTAAAAAGATTTTATTTCTTCTCTAACAGCTGCTAATTCAAGAGGAAATTGAACACCTGCAGGAGGTAAGGGCTTGTACATTTTGACTGAAGAGAGAGGAACAGGTTTTGGTATTGTGACAAGAGCTGAAGATTTTGAAGATGTTTGTGGTGGTGAAGTGTCATCATCTTTGAGAATTAGCCTTCTCCTCTTTGTTTGAGGAGAGGCTGATGATGTTTTGGATGGAACAGTGGTGGTGGATGTAGTGGCAGTGGTTTGTGATTGACTAACAGCTGTTGAAACAACTGGTGTTTCAACCACTGTTGTCATTACAACAGATGTTATAACATCTGCTGTCTTCTGCTGTGTGTCAGCAGGTGTTGTTTTCGGTGGTGATGATGGTAAAACAGTGGATGTTGTGTGTGTTGAAGTGGTGTGTGTTGATGGAACAACTGTTTGGCAAGCAGTTGTTTTTGTAACTCCTGATGCATCAGCTGTTTTGTATGGTGGTTTTTGAGCAGACTTTGAACGTCTGGTTGGAATGGATTTGGGTTGCCTCACTTTTCTAGTAGGCTTCTTCTTTTCCTCAACAGGATTTTCATGATCCTTTGACCCAGAAGTACCCTGATCTGGATGATCCATTCTGTCCACCCTGGCTTTCTTTTTGGCCTCTCTATCCCTTTTTACACTTGCAACTGCTTCTGCTAGTGCATTTGTTGTCACATCAATTTTCTTGCTGCCATCTGGCAAAGGGATCTTTTTGGTCATGTTTGAATTTTCTGGTTCAAGATAGAGACCATCCTCTATACCCTTCCTTTTCCACTCCTTAATTTTCTCCCCCTTTTTGGCATTATCTTCTGGGAGTTGATAAATGTAGCGGACTTTTGGAGGAGCAGTGCCAGTGGTTTGCAAGATCTGAGTTTTGAGAGCCTTTAAATCAGCCTGAGTGTTCTTGAACCTTGACTCCATTGCATTTCTCAGCTGTTGTACATGTTTGTCATGTTGCTGATCTGCTAATTGTGCTTGTTGTTGGAGAAAAGATTGAAATAGATTCCAGAGCTCATTTGTAGCAGGTGCCCTTTGTGGAGCAGGTGCTTGAGGTGGAACAGCAGTTGATTGTACCTTCTGAACTTGTAACACCTGTTGTAGCATATCTTTGAGTTCTGCAACAGAGTTATCAAGCTTTGCAATATGATCCGTCAATTTCTGGTACTTTAAACCATCACCCAAGTTAATGGGATCATCTGATTTCCCACTAGCAGTGGTTTTATCAGTGGTAGATGTAGGGAATATACTCCAAACATTAACCACTGATGCCCCTTTTTCTTGGTACTGGGGTCTTCTTCCTTCAACACTTGACAACCTTTTGATGTTGCCAGTAGGATAAATAAATCCACTGGTGGTTGGCAGAGGTGCTATAAAAGGAATTGCCTCCAAGGAAGTCTTATGAATGTAACCACTGTCCAAATGTAACCCAGTGGGTGTAACAGTTGTAGTGGCTGCTTCACTTGGATTACCACCAAGAGTTACTTGTAACTCAAGGGGTGTAACCTCCTCAGGTTGTGTTGGTGGGTTAGCAAAGATTGATACATCAGACCCAGTCAGTTGTTGAGGTATATTCTCATTAATAGGTGATTGAGAAGGACTGGATAATGCCTGGTTCAAATCAATTGCATCCAACAGTGGTTTTATTGGTGAAGGAATTTTGGATGTGATGAGTGGTGTAGAAATAGGATGTGTCCCGGGCATTGGACTGTGGATGATAGAAACGAGTGTTTCCAGAGCATCATGATGTGGAGGCCCTATTTGTACAACCTGTTCTTTTTGTGAAGAAGCAGGAGGAGTTTTGGTTATGGGTTGAGATATTTGTACCAACTGCTGTGAGGAAGTAGCAGCAGTGGTTTCTTGTGACTTTTGTGTTGTCACTGGCAGAAGCTCTGGTATCTCATCCTCCAGAGATGCCTTTTTGATGGTTTTGGGGGGTTTTTGTGTTTTTCCTTTTGTTGGCTTTTTGGTGATTGTAGGTGTGGGTTTCAAAACAGTTGTGCTGCTGCTTTGATCACCTTGAGCAGTGGGCTCAGCAGCAGATACCTGAGGAGCAGTTGTAACTGCTAAAATCTGCTCAGGCACCTCTGCTTGTGTTTTGCAAGGTGCTAACATTCTTGAAAAAGTTTCAGTTGTTAAACTGTTTATTTGAGTAGAATCACCTTGGTTTATTATAACGAAATCATCCTTACTGAATTTCTTTGAAAAATAGTAACTTAAAAACCTTGGAAATAGTAAGAATGATTTTGTTTCAACATTGTTAACCAAATCTTTAAAAATTTCCCGAGAATAGTTAAAATTTTCTCCTTGAAGAATTGCATATCCCAGATTTTGTATCTTTAAAGGGAGTTCATTGAAAGAAGTGGTTTTGTTTGAAACACATAGTAGGAGGGTATGAAATAAAAATCTGGTTGCAGACGGAAAATAACCTTTTTCTAAGGTAATTTTCTTCATCATTGTGGCTTCATACCCTCTCTCAATGAAGTCAGTTTGTAACTCGTTTTTAGTGAAAGAAATTTTACCTTCCTGATCACCGAGTTGAAAGACCTCTGAAATGGATTGTGGCGTGATTTGGACAGCTTTACCCTTTATAGAAGAGTTTATGGTGGTTGCAGTGTCGCCTTGTTTTTCAAGGGTTGCATTTTTCCATAACTCCCTTTGGGTCGCCAAATAGATTGGTGCATCGGCAGTGAACAAAGTTTTGTACTTTGATTTTGCCATGAGATCAATGATGGAATCGAAAACTTTGGTGGTTCCTGGTTTTGTGAGAAGACCCAGGAGATTATGAGATGGTTTATGTGGAATTTCAGTGGAGATTACCTTTTGAGAGGCTGTTTTCGATGATGATTTGGATGAGGGTTTTGAAGATTTCTTTGATTTTGTCATTTTGAGGATGATTGATCGAAGAAATTTGTGAAGAAATGAGATGAAAAACTGCTTTGAGAAGAGAATTTTTAAGAATTCAATTCGACAGTAAAACCCTGTTTTGATGGTGAGTGGGGGATTTTATAGGGAAGAAAGTGAATGCTGAGGTGGCAGCCGTTACAAAAGGTCTGACCAATATGTACTGCCCACGTGACAACCCCTGTTGAAAGTGAAGGACAGTACTTGTGTGATAGTGACAGATGAAGGCAGTGGTATGAAAGCAGTGGATGATTTTCACTATCAGTGGATAGCATATCAGTGGATAAGACACTGCTTTTGAACAACAGAGTTTATCAAAGTAATGAGAGAGCAGGGGTTGACTTTCAGCAGTGGACAGACTTTTGAAGTAGAGCAGACTTTTGAACAATCAGTGGTTAAATGGCAGACTTTTAAGGATTTTTTAATGAAAAATATCATTTTTAGCTATTTTTAAGGATGGAGTTTTGATTTTCTGAAAACATTTTGTTGCTTTTATTCATAGAAAACAAGATGTTGCTTGTTATTCCATGTTCAGCATCCCAATCCTAGAGACCAAACTTTCAAAGGTGGCTGTATCAAGTGCTTTTGTGAGCACATCAGCCAGCTGGTCTTTAGTTGGGACATGATGCAGAGAAATCAAACCTTTTTCATAGCAATCCCTCACAAAGTGATGTCTGATGTCGATATGTTTGGTGGTTGAATGGGAAACTGGATTTTTGATGATATTTTCTGCTGCCTGACTGTCCAACATGAGTGGTGTCTTTAAGGCAGTGATACCAAAATCCAATAACTGATTTTGAAGCCACAGGAGTTGGGCTGTACAGCTTGCAGCAGCAATGTATTCAGCTTCAGCAGTGGATGTTGAAACAGCTGCTTGCTTTTTGCTTTGCCAAGAAACTAAGCAATCACCTAGAAACTGGCACCCTCCTGATGTGGACTTCCTTGTGGTGTGACATCCAGCAAAGTCACTGTCTGAGAAACCTGAAAGCTTGATGTTCCCATTAGCTGGATACCAGATACCAAGTGTGGGAGCACCTTTTATGTATCTGAAGATCCTTTTTACAGCAATGAGATTTGATTTTCTGGGAGCTGATTGACTTCTTGCACAGACAAATGTTGCAAACATGATGTCTGGTCTAGATGCAGTTAGGTACAATAAAGACCCAATCATGCTTCTATAAAGTGTTTGGTCAATCAGCTCATCTTTTTCATCAGACATGACCAGCTTATTTGTTGCCATGGGTGTGCTGCATGGTTTACAATCATTCATATCAAATTTGGTTAAAAGTTCTTTAGCATATTTGCTTTGATGAATGAAAGTTCCATTTTGCATTTGCTGTACTTGGAGACCAAGAAAGCATTGCAGCTCACCCATTGCACTCATTTCAAACTCAGCTGTCATGAGTTCTCTAAACTCTTCACACATTGAGTTACATGTGCTTCCAAAAATAATGTCATCCACATAAATCTGGACAATCATTAAGTCCTTCCCTCTCCATTTTAAAAACAGTGTTTTATCAATGGTACCTCTTTTGAAACCATTTGAGAGTAGGAAGTTGGAAAGAGTTTCATACCAGGCCCTTGGTGCTTGTTTCAAGCCATACAAGGCTTTGTTTAGCCTGTAGACATGATCTGGATAAAATGGATCCTCAAAACCTGGAGGTTGACAAACATACACCTCTTCTTGAATTGTACCATAGAGGAAAGCACTTTTGATATCCATTTGAAACACCTTCATATTGTGGTTGACAGCAAAGGCCAGGAACTGTCTAATTGCTTCTAATCTTGCAACAGGGGCAAATGTTTCATCATAATCAATCCCCTCTTCCTGTCTGTAACCTTGAACCACAAGCCTGGCTTTATTCTTGACAACAATACCCCTTTCATCAGTTTTGTTCTTGAAGACCCACTTTGTGCCAATGGGACTAACCTCTTCTGGCAGTGGTACAAGCTCCCATACTTGTTGTCTTTTAAACTGTTGGAGCTCCTCTTGCATGGCTTCTACCCAGCTGTTGTCTTTCAGTGCCTCTTGGTACTTGACTGGCTGATGGAGTGATAGAAAACCAGCAAAAAGACAAATGTTTTGGGTTTGGCTTCTTGTGAGCACCCCTTCATTTATGTTGCCAATGATTTGATCAGGTGGATGAGATCTCAAGAAGATTAAATCTCCTTGGTATGGTATGATGGCATTTGTTGGTGAAGGCTGCAAATGTGTATCATCTGAGCTAACCACTGCTGGGGACTTTGATGATCCAGCAGTGGCTTCAAAAGGTGGTGGTATAGGAGGTAATGAGGTGGACAACTGCTGACTTTTATCCACTGTTTGAGGACGTTTGTCAGCAGTGTTTGAGGATGTGGAAGCAGTGGTTGATGGGCTACTTTGGTCAACAACTGTTGAGGTAGCAGTGGTTGAGCTTTGACAACTGTTTTGAACAGCTGGTGCTTTTCCCTTTGTGGCAGACCTTTGAGGGATGATGATTTCATACCCATAGTCTGGTGTTGTATCCTCTGATGGACCTGCACTGTTAGTCTTGACAGCAGTATTTTCAAAAGTGAATTTTTCAAGGTCAAACAGATCTGCAGGGTTTGCTGGGATTTTCATTGATGAAAGTTCATTGAACTTTACATTCAAAGTCTCCTCCACTGCCTTGGTCCGTGTATTGAACACTTTGTAGGCCTTGGCAGTGGTTGAGTATCCCAAATGGTAACCACAATCAATTTTGGCTGCAAATTTTGAAATGGAATCTTTTAAGTTCAAAATAAAGCATGGGCAGCCAAACACTTTGAAATATGAGATTAGTGGTTTAATTTTATACAGAATTTCATAGGCAGTCTTTTTGTGCCTGGGGTTAATTAAAACTCTGTTCTGAACATAGCAAGCAGTGTTTACTGCCTCTGCCCAGAAAGTTAATGGCAAACCTGAATCTGCAAGCATGGTTCTGGCAGCCTCAATCAGAGTTCTGTTCTTCCTTTCCACTACCCCATTCTGCTCTGGTGTTCTAGGGATGCTATACTGCCTTATAATCCCTTTCTTCACACAGAAGGCATCCAACTTCCTATTTTTGAATTCTGTGCCATTGTCACTCCTGAAGCTTTTCACTGGAAGGTCAAATTGCTTTTCAACCTGTATTACAAAGTCTTGCAAAATGCCTGCAGTTTCATCTTTTGAGTGCAAAAAGAAAGTCCATGTGAACCTAGAAAAGTCATCAACAATAACTAAACAATATCTTTTCTTTTTGAGGCTCATGACTTGAACTGGGCCAAACAAATCCATGTGTAGCATTTGCAAACACTGGGTTGTTTTGGACTCTTCAATGGACTTGTAAGAACTTTTATGCTGTTTTCCTTTTAAACAGGAAATGCAATGTTCAGGACATGAAAACAATTTTTGTGGTAGGCCTCTCACCAAACCATTTTTTGAAATTTCTGTGATTGTCTTAAGATTTGTGTGTCCCAGCCTTCTGTGCCAAAGTTATGTCTCTTTGTTAGAGGCAGCTGAGAACAGACAGGCATCAGCTCTGGGACACTCTTTTGACATGTCAACAACATAAACATTGCCACTTCTTTGAGCAACAAGTTTAGTTTTGACCAGTTTTGATTATTGCTTCAATCTTTTTGACCATTTCTGGTCCAACAATCCTACAACAATCTTTTGTGAAGAATGACCCAAAACCCTTGTCACTCATTTGGGACACACTCAGAAGGTTGAATTTTAGATTGTCTATTAGATTGACATTTTCAAATTTTACTTTTCCAGACTCCACTGTACCCGACCCCAGAACTTTTCCTTTACTATTATTTCCAAAGGATATATCACCCCCTCCATGGATTTTAAAGTCTTTGAGGAGGGCTTTACATCCTGTCATGTGCCTGGAGCCTCCACTATCTACATACCAAAGACTATCAAAGCATGCAGAAGCTCCCTGCACATGAAGTAAAAGGATTAGTTCATTAAGGTCTCCAAAGCCAACAAGGCTTTGGATGGGGTCTCAACAGTGTCTGGGATGGATGTAGAATGATGGACAGTGGTTAGGTCAAGAGTTTGAACTGTTTTAGGACAGTGTTTCTCTAACCACTGTTGTGGATCCTGACCAATCATCTGCTGGTAACCAAAAGGATGTTTGTTCACTTTGGGTTTAGAGGGCCTTTTGTAGGCCTCATAAACATGTGGAATCCTTTGGTAAGACTGTTTTTCCTTGCCTTTTCTGAACTGATTGGCAGGGGGTGCATCAGTAACCTGAACATCTCTTTTGACAGATGTTTGGTTCAGCTGTTTTGTGACAGCTGTTTCAACTGGCACAAACAGTGGTTGTTTCTTGGTGAATTTGACAGATGTTGATGATGATGATGGACTCAAGGATGTTTTAGCCATGTACTCATTCTTTTTCACATCAAAGTTTTTGAGATACACACATGCTTGAGTTTTGTGGTTAGTTTTTCCACAAACAATGCAGCTTTCTGCTGAAACAATGACACTTGTTCTGTTTAAATCATAAGCTTTTAAGTGGAAACAGTCTTTTGTTAGATGGTTCCTTTTCTCACAGAATTCACAAAACAAGTTGTCAATTTTTTCTTTCTTCTTTCTCTTTTCAGACTCCTTTGCAGCAGAGGTTTTAACCACTGCTGGGATGTCCTTGAGAGGTATGACTTTAGCTTTTGGAGCTTTAACACCATCAGTTGATGTAAAGTCCATTGGCTTGAAATTTTCAAGAATATCACACTCATCAGACCATCTTGGTTTAAACTGATGATCTTCAAGCTCCTTGAAAGTGGAGGAGCCCATTGGTCTGGTAAGTGTGATTTTGTTACCAAGTTTGTCAGTGATTTTCACTTCTTGGCCATTCTTGTTTGTGGGGATGAGCTCAGTAGCTTCATCAGTGGTTTGGACAGATTTTTCAAAAGCAACATGTTCATCATCATATTTTCTATAACCAACCCCAAATTTCACATTGCTTTCAATCTGTTTAGCAAGCATCACCTCATATCCTCTGCAGGATTCCACCCATCTTTCACAAGTAATCTGGGTGGATTCCAACTCCTTTTTACAAACTTGGTATTTTTCTACCATAGTTTGAAGTTGGGTTTTGGTGATGCTTTGCTCTTCTTTTAGACAGCTGATTTCTTTTTCCTTTTCAGTCAATTTGTTTTTAAGTTCTTTTAAAGACTTTTCAAATTTAACCTCATCAGTCAAGATTTTATCCCGAAGGTTTTCATTCACCTCTTTGATGTTAGCAAAAGCAATTATGCAATTGTCAGAACACAGTTTTTCAAGAACTTGAGGAGATACCTTGGCAGCTGCCATCATTGCACAATCACATTGATGATCTTCATCATCATCAGCTTTTACCTTCTTTTCACCAGCCTTTTCTTCTTTCTCTTCTTCTTTGTCCTCTATGGACCATGGATCTGTCATTGGTTCAATCAGGGTACCTAAACTTTCTCCCAACAGTAGTTCACCAGCCACAGCAGTAACCACTGCTTCAGTCACCTCTTCCACTGTTTCAAAGCTCTGCTGCTCCTCCTCAGTTTCAACCCCCTCCTGTATTGACTCTAATGCCATCAAACAAAACTCATCATGAGAAGAATCATTAGAAGCATAGAGTGCAAAATTTTCATCACTAAGGTCTTCAGGCATACTGCTCCAGTCAACAAACCCTTGAGTGAAAAAACTTTGTTGATCTGGTTGTGCTGCTGCTGGAGCGGTGGTTTGAGGTGCAACAGGTTGCACTTGTACCTGTGGAGCAGGGGTTTGAACATATTGGATTTGTGGAACAGTAGTTTGGACATAATGTACTGGCACAGGGGCAGCAGCATAGTGAGCAGTGTTCACTTGAGCTGTTGGGGCATATTGGGCATAGTGCACAGTGCTTTGGTTTTGAGGTCTAGGATTTGAGCTAGGATGAGTAATTATGGGACCAGCAGTTTGACTCCTACATTCCCTAGCGAAATGTCCCAACCTATTACACTTGTAGCACTTGATTTTCGATTTATCCAACCAACCCTTAGATTCCCATGCAAACTGGGAATTTTCGCCCTGTTCTTTTGTAAAATTTGCTAGTTCTAACACTTAGCAAAGCCAGTTGGTGCAGAATGTCCATTTCCTCTAAGTCAGTGGGATCAAAATGTTGTAAATCATTGAGTTCAAAGCTTAGATTATCTGACATCTGGTTTTCGTTAGCAGTGAATGCATAACTTGTAGAGTGAGGATCAGGGTTGTTAAAATTTGCACCAGCAGTTATGTCAATGAAGTGATCAAAACCCTGATCCTTACCACTGCTCCCATATTCTTCTTGACCCAGAAGAGCAGTGTTACCGAAGGTGTAATCATCGGTAACTTTTCCTGACTCTTGTAACCTCCTTTTCTGGTTCAACTCCCTTTCGTAGGTCAGGAGTCGACCGTGGAGTTGGGTCAAGGTCAGATCCTTGAATTCAGGTGAGTTTCGGGTGACAAAAGCTATGGTGTCCCATTTTTCTGGCAGTGACCTGAGGAACCTGCTATTTTGAGTTGAGTTTGTAAAAGTAGTGTTAACAAGCCTCAGTTCACTGATGAGACAACTGAAACGCTCAAATTGTTGCGTTAGTGATTCACCTTTAACGTAGAAAAATGTTTCATACTGTTGGTTCAGGATTTCCCTGTTGTTTTCTATGACTTCTTCAGTCCCCCCAAACTGTTCCTTAAGTGCGTCCCATAACTCTTTGGCACTGTTACAGTGTAACAGTCCAGCATATATCTCATTGGGCAGCGCTGATGCTATGATGCTAAAAGCTTTAGCATCTAGTTCGATCTTTTGAAAGTCGGTTTCGGTATAATTTTCAACTGGTTTTGGAACGAACTTTTTAGCATCTTCAGCGCTTGGCACTGAAGGAACATGGGGACCATAAATGACAGACCTCCAACAACCTGTGCTTTGTTGAGCAAGGATGTGACCCATCCTTCTCTGCCAGATGTTGTACTCATTTCTTTTTAGCATAGGTGGTTTAAAAAGTGAGCCGATGTTGTTTTTATCATCCTGAGATTGTGACGTCATTCTTGTTGTTTTACAGACACTGAGAAATCAACTTTAATGGTGATTAATCCTTGCTCTGTTTTTCAACGGACGAACAAACGATCAGTATCAACTGTTGTGAGCTGAACTATTTATGTCAAAATGATTGTTAAATCAAATTTGACTGTCCAAGCTCTCTGATACCAATTGTTGGATCTGAGTTTCTTTTTGATTGTATTTTCGTTTGAAATTAAGATGAGAATGAAAGAGTTGTGCAGCGGAATTAAAATGAAAGCAAACTTTGCATACAATCAAACGAGAGTAATACTTTAATCAAACATCTTTACACAATGAATCGAAAGATTGAATTTGTTTCAACAACGATTACAATGATTGATGAATGAATGCAAACTCCCCCTCAGCCAGAGCTCAGTAGTTTGTTCGTGCAAAGAAGACGATGTGGTGAAAGAGCTAATAGAACAGTACAAAGTACTGAACTATTTATAGGCACTTGCAAACCACTGAGCATCTTAGCTGACGTCACCATGAAAGTGACATCTAACCTCCTAACAAACTCTAACCTCTGATCTATAAACACTGATGTACTAAACTACTGCTATTACATTACATTACATATAAGACACTTAAACAGCTGCTGCATCCTTCCACTGCTGTGAACCCAGCAGTGCTTGTCCGGATCAGCAGTACTTGACTCAAGGCAGTAGATTGAGTCAGCAGAGCTTTGGTCTTCCATCAGTCTTTAATATTTGGCAGTAGATGCAAGGCAGCAGTTGTGAATCAGCACTTGGTAAGATCAGCAGATAGGAGGTCAGCAGATACAAAGCCACTTTCAAGGGGAGAGATTTGCATGAACTAACTGTAATCGTCTGCTTATTCTGGATCCACTGCTCTGATCCAGTTTTGGCTTTAATTATCTGTTCCTCTGATAGGGTTCAATCCCAACAATCTCCCCCTGGAACAGATAATGCCAAAACTCTTCATTATTTGTGGAAATCTTTATTGCCTCATCAACAGCTCCCTTATCTGACCTTTAAATTGTAATTCAAAGTCTAGGGCATCTGTATCTTCATCATCCTTGCTAAGTGGAAGATCAAGGAGATCCTGCAAATCTTCAAGACTCAGGCCAAGAGCTTGTTCCCTTGATATTTTCTCCACTACTCCACCAGACCTGAGCAAAGTCAACACGCAGGTCTGTTTGTCAGTTTCCCACTTTTGTATTTTTGAGCCTGGTGGGTTTCTTGGGAGATGTTTATTTGCAGAAGTATTTGGAGAGGCTGGCCTATTCATGACTGGCTGAGCAGTACTTGCAGTTTGATCCAAACCAAGAGTTTCCATGATCATTTTCTTTATACCCTCTTTTCCAAGGTCTTCACCTTCCATTAACTCTTTGATGGTTTCAGCAATCAGCTGTTTGTGTGGCCTTCTTTTGTAGATGGCAGCACCAACTGGAGCTGTGGATCTTCTGATTTGCAGCTTTGATGGTCTTTTTGAAACCGCTGCTTCAGGATAGTCAGGCTTTTGAGGAACTGTGGGATCTTTCTTTCTTAATTGTTCCAACTTTTTGTAAGTAGCCCTGACCACATCTTCTTTCCATCTAGCAACTTGTCTTTTGTTTCCATAATCAGCTGCTACCAGTTCCTCTTTCATTCTCCTCAGCTCTTCCTGTTTGTCAGGTACATTCTTTCTAAACTTTGCCCAGTTAGGAGGAGTGTGAGTGACTTTCCTTTTTATCATGTCTTGAATTCTTGCTGCTTCATTTTCAAGTTCAGGAATAGTCCACTCTTTGTACATGTATCTCTCTCCTTTGTACTTCTTGTGAGCCATGATGCTTTCAATGTAGTCTTTCTTCAGAGTTTCAGCTGCTCTTTCAGAAATTTGTTGACTAACATTTTTTGCAAATTGCTCTAGGGATCTGACTTGTGTGAGCAAATATTGACTTCTCTATGCAATTTCTTTATCAGATTTCCCTTGTGTGTTTTTCTTTGAGATATCCTCTGCTTGCTTGGCCTTGATTTCCAGATATTCATCAACATTTTTAGGCCAGGGATATCCTTTTATTGATGGCAAACTCCTTTTGGCAGGGTCATCCTCAAAGTAAAAAGATTTTATTTCTTCTCTAACAGCTGCTAATTCAAGAGGAAATTGAACACCTGCAGGAGGTAAGGGCTTGTACATTTTGACTGAAGAGAGAGGAACAGGTTTTGGTATTGTGACAAGAGCTGAAGATTTTGAAGATGTTTGTGGTGGTGAAGTGTCATCATCTTTGAGAATTAGCCTTCTCCTCTTTGTTTGAGGAGAGGCTGATGATGTTTTGGATGGAACAGTGGTGGTGGATGTAGTGGCAGTGGTTTGTGATTGACTAACAGCTGTTGAAACAACTGGTGTTTCAACCACTGTTGTCATTACAACAGATGTTATAACATCTGCTGTCTTCTGCTGTGTGTCAGCAGGTGTTGTTTTCGGTGGTGATGATGGTAAAACAGTGGATGTTGTGTGTGTTGAAGTGGTGTGTGTTGATGGAACAACTGTTTGGCAAGCAGTTGTTTTTGTAACTCCTGATGCATCAGCTGTTTTGTATGGTGGTTTTTTAGCAGACTTTGAACGTCTGGTTGGAATGGATTTGGGTTGCCTCACTTTTCTAGTAGGCTTCTTCTTTTCCTCAACAGGATTTTCATGATCCTTTGACCCAGAAGTACCCTGATCTGGATGATCCATTCTGTCCACCCTGGCTTTCTTTTTGGCCTCTCTATCCCTTTTTACACTTGCAACTGCTTCTGCTAGTGCATTTGTTGTCACATCAATTTTCTTGCTGCCATCTGGCAAAGGGATCTTTTTGGTCATGTTTGAATTTTCTGGTTCAAGATAGAGACCATCCTCTATACCCTTCCTTTTCCACTCCTTAATTTTCTCCCCCTTTTTGGCATTATCTTCTGGGAGTTGATAAATGTAGCGGACTTTTGGAGGAGCAGTGCCAGTGGTTTGCAAGATCTGAGTTTTGAGAGCCTTTAAATCAGCCTGAGTGTTCTTGAACCTTGACTCCATTGCATTTCTCAGCTGTTGTACATGTTTGTCATGTTGCTGATCTGCTAATTGTGCTTGTTGTTGGAGAAAAGATTGAAATAGATTCCAGAGCTCATTTGTAGCAGGTGCCCTTTGTGGAGCAGGTGCTTGAGGTGGAACAGCAGTTGATTGTACCTTCTGAACTTGTAACACCTGTTGTAGCATATCTTTGAGTTCTGCAACAGAGTTATCAAGCTTTGCAATATGATCCGTCAATTTCTGGTACTTTAAACCATCACCCAAGTTAATGGGATCATCTGATTTCCCACTAGCAGTGGTTTTATCAGTGGTAGATGTAGGGAATATACTCCAAACATTAACCACTGATGCCCCTTTTTCTTGGTACTGGGGTCTTCTTCCTTCAACACTTGACAACCTTTTGATGTTGCCAGTAGGATAAATAAATCCACTGGTGGTTGGCAGAGGTGCTATAAAAGGAATTGCCTCCAAGGAAGTCTTATGAATGTAACCACTGTCCAAATGTAACCCAGTGGGTGTAACAGTTGTAGTGGCTGCTTCACTTGGATTACCACCAAGAGTTACTTGTAACTCAAGGGGTGTAACCTCCTCAGGTTGTGTTGGTGGGTTAGCAAAGATTGATACATCAGACCCAGTCAGTTGTTGAGGTATATTCTCATTAATAGGTGATTGAGAAGGACTGGATAATGCCTGGTTCAAATCAATTGCATCCAACAGTGGTTTTATTGGTGAAGGAATTTTGGATGTGATGAGTGGTGTAGAAATAGGATGTGTCCCGGGCATTGGACTGTGGATGATAGAAACGAGTGTTTCCAGAGCATCATGATGTGGAGGCCCTATTTGTACAACCTGTTCTTTTTGTGAAGAAGCAGGAGGAGTTTTGGTTATGGGTTGAGATATTTGTACCAACTGCTGTGAGGAAGTAGTAGCAGTGGTTTCTTGTGACTTTTGTGTTGTCACTGGCAGAAGCTCTGGTATCTCATCCTCCAGAGATGCCTTTTTGATGGTTTTGGGGGGTTTTTGTGTTTTTCCTTTTGTTGGCTTTTTGGTGATTGTAGGTGTGGGTTTCAAAACAGTTGTGCTGCTGCTTTGATCACCTTGAGCAGTGGGCTCAGCAGCAGATACCTGAGGAGCAGTTGTAACTGCTAAAATCTGCTCAGGCACCTCTGCTTGTGTTTTGCAAGGTGCTAACATTCTTGAAAAAGTTTCAGTTGTTAAACTGTTTATTTGAGTAGAATCACCTTGGTTTATTATAACGAAATCATCCTTACTGAATTTCTTTGAAAAATAGTAACTTAAAAACCTTGGAAATAGTAAGAATGATTTTGTTTCAACATTGTTAACCAAATCTTTAAAAATTTCCCGAGAATAGTTAAAATTTTCTCCTTGAAGAATTGCATATCCCAGATTTTGTATCTTTAAAAATTTCCCGAGAATAGTTAAAATTTTCTACTGCCATGTATCGTCTCCAGGAGGAAGCCACACAAGAGCCACCGAAGGAAACAGAAGCCAAGCCTTCACCAAAACCAAAGAAACGTAAAGCTTCAAAGAATCTCGAAACAGTTGCACCAAAACAGGCAGGACCTAGCCAAGTGGCAGCACCACCAACCAAGAAGCCATACAATGGTACTGCACCCTTGTGCAACCAATGTAGCCTTCATCATCATGCTAGTGTGAAATGCCGCAAATGCCAAATTTGTGGACTTATAGGTCATACAGCAAGAGTTTGCCCAACTGTAGCTACACCAAATCAAGATGGCAACAATCCTGCTCAAGCTCGTTTTTCACCGGGGTCTTGCCACAACTGTGGCGAGATGGGCCATTTCCAAAAAAAATTGCCCACAGCTAGCTGTTGCAAATTTGACCCACGAATGAGCAGTTGGCTGGTTTGAAGATGTTGCTACTTTGAATAGTTTGTATCTGTTGCTTTTGTGTCTTTTGTCGAACCCTGAAACAATCTGTTTTGTTATAAATAAATTGTTGTTTGCAATTCTGATATACAAGTGTAGTTACATGTGTGTATGGCATTTCCCCATAATACCTACATTAAGAAACTATATTCTTTACAAACTACTCTTGTGATACTCCCTTTCTTATGTTTGCTCATGATTTTCTCGAAAATTCTAAATACTCGTTTCATTCTAAGAAACGAAGTACAGGAAATAAAGTGACATTACGAATAACCGTACTTTTTGCACATCTGTATCTTTAAATCCTTGGTTAGATAACTAAGGGTAATTTTTCAATCTCATACCCATTACATTCTGGTTTTCGTAACAACATGCATAGTATAAGTTTTCAAAACAACCTTCATGATTTCAAAATATTCCACATAGTTTGAAAACATTTTTAACATAGTATATTTACTTAACATATCAAGTGCATGATTTCAAAAGCATCCTTCATGTTTTCAAAAACCTTATACACAATTTCAAAATTTATCTCGCATGATTTTAGAAACATTTTATAAATATACCTATCTAATACACCTACTTTATGATTTCAAAAGTATTATGTAAGGTTTCAAAAACATTAAACACATTTCAAAAAGAACCCCATGCATAGTTTTCAAAAGCATTTTCTCATACATTGACTTAACCTTCAAATTCTGCTTCATATGTCGCCTTGGCATATCTAGCACCTCAACTTCATAAGCATTCTACCTCGTGTATCGACTTAAGCACGTCTAGTGCAAGGTTTTGAAACGCCTCCCGCTTTTCAAATCCCAAAATCCATATGGGATCGTCTTACCTTCACAATTAGATCCTTGTGGATAATTATCATTCAAATCAGAGTCCTTCATTGGATTCCTTGTATGCCTTAATTCGAACATTACGATTCCTTATAATCGAAATCGAATTTTCTTTTTAAGATCTTCCTATCTTTATAGTTAGATTCTTGAAAATGTTTAAAGTGCCAAACAGAATTCACGGATTGGATTCCTGGTGTGCTTTGAATACTCGTGTGCTCAATTAACAAGAAAATTAACAAAATGAAGATCAAGTTAACCAATTATGTGATTATGTGCTTATGTGTTTTCTTACATGTTTTGTGTTTTTGTGTGATCCGAATATTCATTATCCAAATCCTCGTAGAATCTTCCATATCTCCATATGAGGGATTCATAGTAGGATATCCAAAGGTACTACCTTAAATCCTAAATGGGCTTCTACGTTACAGTTAAGTCCCTTGGATTATGAAGTATTATTATATAATTGGACCCTTTGAGTTGTCTAGTTAAACAGATTGATTCAAAAATCTGGATAGGAATATCATTTGTTTTTGTATCTCCAGGTGATTCACGAGGTGAACCAGTTTGCATCAAATCAGTACGTTTCAAGTCTCCAGTTCTTTTGAACAAATCTGATTGTGTGGATTTTCAAAAACTAAAACATGGAAAACGAATTCTACAACGCGTTTGCTACCCCGATCACTGTAGCTCATAATACGATGCTAGAAAATGAAATGGGCACCATGCAAAAACCGCCTAAGCTCATGAATATTGAGGAGTATAGTGGATGGGAGGAGCGTTTTGAAAATTGGGTTCAAGCAAATTACTTAGATGATTGGGAATGTGTTGAAACACGATATATTAGACCGGTTAATGATGACGAAGATAAAGTTGCTATTAAAGATCTAAGTGTGGATGAGAAAAAGAAATACAAAAGTGAAAAGATGATGCTCAGTATTTTACAACAAGCTATTAAAGAAGATATCTTGGTCTTACTGCAACACAACGGAAGTGCACACTCAATATGGAAAGCATTAAAAACAAAGTTTGTTGGAAGTAAAGAGATGATCAAGAACAAAATGTCGCTTTTGAAGAAAGAATTTGATCTATTTCGTGGATTAAAAACTGAAAACACCAAGCAGATTATAGAAAGATATTGCAATTTGGTGATGAACATGAAGAGATTGAACATCAAGAAAGATAATAATGAATTGATTGAAAAATTGGCCGATGCGTTGCCACAAGATGTTTGGGGCACGTATCTTATGATGTTGACGCTGATCACATTTATTGAACAACTCGAAGCTCAAAAGATGGAACAACGAAAGATAGCGAGAATGAAGGACTTTGATGGTGAACAAGACATTGGTTTGTATTACAAAGGAGGTATTAGTGATAAGACCAAAATTGCACCAAAGTTTGAAAATGATTTCAATGCAAAAAGTTCTTCTGGAGAATCATCTCAAGGATCAATCAACAAAACTAGATTATCTTCATATCCATCATTCGATCCAAATTTTTCAGCAACCAAGAATGGCAAAGTACTACAATGCAACATTGCACTAAATCTTGAGAATGATCAAAATTACTCTGAAGAAGTAGCCAAAAGTCATATGTCTTTGTTGGTGACTGTGTTAGAGTCTTATGGAAGTTTAGTTGCAGGAAGGATCAGAAATCCAATGTTGACAAAAGAGGATTACGATCAGATTGATGCTGAGGAGATGGAACTTATGGATATAAAGTGGTGTTTGGCTAGCGTGTTGAGGAGAGCTGAGCATTTTAAACAGATTACGGGAAGAGATGATTTCCGTGATGCTAATGTTTCTACTTTAGGATTTGATAAATCTAAAGTTACTTGTTTTCGTTGCAGGGAAAAAGGGCACTTCAAACGAGAATGCACAAACCGCGAAGCAAGTGGAGCTCAAAATCCATTCGGCAACAATGATTATTATCGGAAAGCGATTTATCATCAAGTTGCTCAACAGCCGTATCAACAACAATCGCCACAAACTTCACATGCTAGGAAGGTGATTGAAGAGGAGTCATCAAAGAAAGCTTGTTATGGAATAATAGATCAAGATGATGAGAGATTGCCAGAAGGTTTTAGATGGGATAAATACTGTCCAGATGAAGATTTCTTAAAGCCTAAGGCATTTGTTGCTCAAATCGTTGAAGATACTGTTGATGATTATTATGCAATGAGAATGAAAGAGTACTTAAAGTTACGAGATGAGAAAGATGACAGTGATGATGGAGCTGTTCGAGTGATAAAGAAGCAGGCCAAAGAAATTCCAACTTTCAAGATTGAAGAGGAAGTTGATGCAGCAAAGATGCCCGAGAAATGTGAAAATTGTGAAACTGTGAAAAAGAAAAACAACACATTGATTCATAACATGAACAGACTGAAAGAATCTTATGACGTTCTGAACAAAGCTATGAATCAATACAACGAATCAAGCAGTGAACAAGCAACAGCTATGAAGACACTTCAAGGAGCATTCATGTCGAAGCAGAAAGGCATAATTCATTACATTGAGAAATGTGCTAAACTTGAACGAAAATTGGAAACCCAGAGAATAGAAACTGAAAGGGTTGATAGATTATTGAGAAGTTACTCATGTGCTTCTTATGTGATTGATAGGATTTATCCTACAGTGGAAGGCATGAAAGCGTTTGAAGAAGATACATCTGAAGAAAAGAATTCTAGTAAGAAACAAAGTGTCAATTATACAAAGCGTCCATCCCCGCTTGAAAATGGATATTCTCCAAGAAATCCAAATTCAGAAAAAGTAAAAAAGGCAACCAACTTAAAGTGGGAATCTGAACCTTCAGATAACTTGCCAGACAACATCGATGTCACTTTCCCATCGTCTGACACTGATCATGAGTCTGAGTTAATAAAGAAAGTGGTCGATCAAGTGTTGGATAAAGATGAAACGGATGAGTCAAAGTCAGAGTCAAAGTCTGATTCCGACACTTCAAGTCCAATCGTCGAAAAAGTCAAAAGGGTTTACAATAAAGATTTTCTAATGTCAAAGAATAATTTGAATGACGAAACCTTCAAAGTAGCATATACTTCGAATGATTCTGACAAATTATATTCTGATGAAGAATTTCCAATAAGAGGTGTTAAAACTGAAATGATCAACAAGGTTTTCAAACTAACAGAAATTACTATTTCTGAAATAAAAGATGTAAATCTTTCTGAAAAACCTAAAAAGTACACCTCAAGAGTTCAACAAAGGTTAAACAAGAAAAAAGGTTACTGTTCTGGTTCAAGTTTTCAAAAGAATCCAAACCATAACGGTAATTTCAAAAAGAAAGGTTTAGGTTTTATTTCACCAGAAAATCATAAAAATGAGAAAACTTATAAACCAAAAACTATATTTGTTTCACGGTCAAGCTCGGAAGAAGAAGAAAAGAGTTCATTTTGGAAGCAATCGAACAAAGAATTCCTTGCTAAGAAGAAAGAAGGAATGAAGAATGAAGTTGTTCAGAAGAAGAAGGAGAAAAGAACTTGTTATCAATGTCAGAAAGTTGGTCACATTGCTTTGAATTGTCCAAAGACAACCAACACAAAACAGGGAATTTCTCTTAAACTGAAAGAAAAGATGGTTGAGAATGAACCACCAACCAAACAATTTAAAGTTTTCAAAAATTCAAAATTTGAGGTTGGTGAATGTTCAAAAGGTTTTTACAAAAGAAAAGCAAATCTTAACAATCAAAAGTGGATTGTTAAGAAATTAGATGCTAGTTCTGGCGATGAATCTGATTCGTCAAAACCAGAGGAGTCACAAGTTGAACTAAAAGAAGAAAATTCAGTTCCGCCAATGGATAACGCAAACTTTCCACCATTGCGGACTGAAAATTATAAACAAAAAGTTGGCAAAATTGAGATTTCAAATCAATTCTTTTCTGAAAAGAAAGAATTTGATGTTGAAAAAGCCTTTAACCCTAAAGTTCAAAATATTTTTGGAAAAATGGTTGACGGGAAGGTCAAAGGGGTAAAGGAATTTTATGAAAAGAAAAGGAAAGGTAAGAAACCAAGTGAGAATGATTCAGAATCTCCAAAGGACTGTCAGACTTGGGAGAATCTCTATAACTGAAAAACCTGACTTGCCGGAGCTCCCAAGTTGGTAATCGTGGAGCAGGAATCGGCATCTTTCTCAAAACTAAAAAATTGTCATATTTTGTTTTACAAGTGGTAATGTTGATAAGTTCCTGCTAGTGAACCTTCAAGTGGTTAATCAAGGTCATTAAGTTGAACTTGATGTAACTCTCATATAAGTGGTTGAAAGAACAATGTGATGAAACCCCTAACCTACAAGTGGTTTATGTAAAATCAACAAAACTAATTTTCTGGAAAAACCATTTTGATTAAAACAAACTTAAGTGTTTTGAAATCATAATGGGAAAATAGTTTGTTGTCAGGGGGAGTTCTGATTGTTTATGCCAAGTGAATGGAGATTTGAAACAATTCACATCGGTTTGTCAAATTTTCTTTAAATGGTTTTGAATTTTAGGGGGAGTAAGAAATTTCAGAAAATCCAAAAACATTAGAAAATTTGAAAAAGCCAAAAACATGATAAAAAATAAAAAATGAGTTTTGTTGAAATAGAGGAAATGATAGTACATCAGTGGACTATCACAGCACGCTAAAGAATTGGAAAGTTAAAATGTGATAAACGATCTCACTGATGATATGCCAGTAGGTTTTCGCACGCTCAGTAGATTGTGTTCGAGATATAAACCTAAAATCAATACTTACTTATTTTGTGGGGAACATCTCTCGGATATATAGGTAACCCCTGAAATCTTGTTTGAAGGGCTTTCTATTTCTGACATACTAGGTCTTTGTGTGTGATGATATCTGGGGTATTATACCAGGACTTCTGATTTTGCGGGAGCAATAGCCTAGTCCTCATATAATACTTTACACAGCTTTAATCATAAAGCCCACCCTCAGCATAAAAAATGATGAAACATTGAAAAATGCTAGTCATATGCTGTTGAAGAAAAGATCCCCAAACGGGACACACCTAAAGTCGAACCATCATCTCTCTGATTTTGTGGAAGCAATAGCCTGAGCTCTCATGGTCTTGCATTTACCCGTTTACAGATGTCATTAGTGTACATTCACCTATAAGACTGAATATAGGAGTCTGGATACAGGAGTATATTCTGAGGTGGGACACGCGAATAAGCTTAAGTCTCTAAAACATTAATCTCGTATCTCAAAACAGTTGAAATTTGTGTAAAAATTTAAGTGGATCAGTATACTGACAATCTAAGTGAATCGTTTAGAACTTAAAGTGTTTAAAGCTCAACGGTGCTTGTGATTTGTCTCAAAAACTGATATGATCCTCTTACGCAAACTCACAAAAATATTGTCTGTAAATATTTCTTTACTGCTTTTCTTTAGTGTGTTTTTGCATAAAATTTTTGAAAAAATCTAAAAAGATTTTATTTCATCTTATTTTCGACAACTGATGTTGAAAAGCTGATTTTCAAAATTCCGAGTGCTACATGACGAAAACTGGGTTGGGAGAGTGTGTTTGAAATGTGAAATGATTTTAATGAAATACCAAATTTGTATGTTTCAATTACAAGTGGTTAGTAGAGATTAAAATTGTTAAATTTTAATAATTGTGAAACTTATGTGTTGGGTAGAGATTTGTGCAGATCCCCGTGGTTGATCATGTTGCTATGGAGAGCCAGGAATCGTTTTTGAACCTGTGAAAGTGCTATGTCAGATTGCGATCCCGAAACAATTTAAGGGGGAGTCTACTAGCAAAGGGGAGTCTGAAGACAGTAGAGCCAGTTTCTGATTATGGAACTATGATCAAGACAGAAGCTGATGTTGCTGATGAGTGAAAGAATAAGGAGATTGAAGATTATTAGATCAACATCCAAGGGGGAGGTTAGCTGCAGAAGCTGATAAAGAGAAGAGAGAAGATTGAGGATGCTTACAAAGTCAGACATTTTGGAAAGTGCGTGAAGACTGATCAAGACTGAAAACTTGTCATACTGAAGACTCGACACTGAAGACTTCGTCAACATCCAAGGGGGAGTCTGTTGGTGCATATGTCTATCGACTTCGTCTTGTATCAAGTCTTGTAATAGAAATGATAGGTCTAGGCGTGTTGTACGAGGAAAATAGGAAAAAGGCTTGAAACAGTCATTTCACACGAAATGGCCATTTCGTGCGAAATGGACTATACCCATTTCGTGCGAAATGGACTTAACTGTTTCGTGCGAAATGGATCTCCTATATATAGTGGACTTGATCATTTCATTTGTAACTTTGGATTCCGGTAGCGAAGCCCTGCCGAGGTATCTCCAGGTTGTAATACGTTGTCAAATCAATACAGAAGACATTTAAACTACTTCTACATGCTAATCAAGCTGATTCAACATCAAAACGTCTGTTTCCGCCTCTCGTTTTGATCAAACACTCTTCTGATCGACTCATTTGGTCGTTACAACGATCCTACAAGATCGTACGATGGTCTAGTTAAGGAGATCATGTGTTGATCTAGTTAAAAAGATCGTTCGTTGATCTAGTTAAAAAGATCCTTTGGTGGTCTAGTCAAGTCACTTCATGTTTATTCAATTAACTTTTCCCCTACACATTATGAAATGAACTGTGCGGACTGTGCAAGGAATTACATAATTATGGATGCATACATAATTATGGAATTCAGTGCACAGAAACCATAGCAAGTTTTGTCATGTGTTAAGACTTATAGTGATGAGAATAACGAAACGGGAACAATGTAGAAAGGGGCATGGTGGATACGCCGCTGGTACTTCCTATATATAAGTGTTCCTTATTACATTGCGAACATAGCGTTATTTAAATTACTAGAAGTCCTGGACCTTAATCAATGTTATTTCACTCTCTGACTCTGATTTCGAGCACACACAAGTTTCCTATGATAGTCTTCATAAGAAACGTTCTTCTGTCCGTAGTTTGAAACTCCATGTTTTGTTACTACAAGGACTTCACTTTGACAGTTGACAATTTCTCTAAGAATCCAAACATGGCCCAGATTTTTACTTAGGGTTCGAGGGATTCCTTCGAAAGCGAAACCATCACAGTTGTCTTCATAAGTTTCCTCTAAAATTAAATTTCGGGACGAAATTTACTAAAGTAGGGGAGACTATGACACCTGTGTCACTTCAACCATCATACAAATACCAAACCAATGAAATATTGTATTTCATACTTGGGATTTGTATAAATATGTGTATCGTTTGCACATATCAATTCTTGTTCGATTTCGAGCTCTAAATCGCTTTCTGGAAGGTTATACGCGAACTTATGCGTAAATATAACCAGTTTAATGCAACAAACACTCCAGAACAGTGACATAGGCTTAACATACCTTAAATAACCTTTACATAACTTAGGAATGAGTTTTGGATGGTTTGGTGTGTTGAAATCAAGTTTATTCGATCGCAGGGACTATTTGTGTCAAACTGTTAAAGAATGCCGATTCGTGTGGTAACGAACATTCCAGAACTTGATCATAAGTTAAATATACCATAAATATCCTTTACATAGCTTAGAAATAGGCTTTAAGGTGTTCGGTATGCTAAAATAAACTTTTTGGTCCTTCAAGGACTAAAAGCGTCAAAAAGTGCATAAGTTTGCATTTTCGCACACATCTTACGTTCTGAATATATATCCGGACACCCAAAAAATTATATAATCATTAAAATATTTTATTTTAGTGATTGACATGATAAAATTCCTTTCGTCGCTTAATTGGATCGTTTTTGCGTTCGTTACGACTTCCGTCGTAATTAATCGAACAACGCAACCGTACGACCAAACGAGCTGACATCCGAGATGTTTTTGAGCATATTTTAAGTTCCCTATACTTTAACTTTATTTTATAGCCTTGAAATGGGGTTAACGGGGCTTAAATGTGCCAAAAATCAAGTTTTACAAGTGAAGGGACCATTTTTGAAATTTCTGGCAGATACATTGAACTTGGTCCATTTTTGAGGTTTTGATGGTTTTAACCCATGGTTTTGCACCCTATGGGCTGGTATTTGATGGTTTTACATGTTCCCATGGTATTTTAAAACCTTGGGCCCAAGTGTAAGGCCATGATTAAAGCACGGTTCTCGATAAACGATCTTAACGGTGGACCGATCCTATATATACCCACCAAGATTGCATTTCATTTCCCACATGATCTGATCTTAATGCTCTAAGTTGAAGCTTTATGCTTCATACCTGATTGTTTTGGATCAAGATCTTCCTAGCATGGACCCTTTGTAAGCTTCTTTCGTTCTTTTATGCGTTTTTAAGCACGAAAGTCAAACAGTGTTTGACTTTATGCTTTGACCAGTCTTTGGTCAACATGAAGTTTGTTTGAACTTCATAACGTGAGCATAATCACGATGGTTATAGTCTCTTGTGACTATACCTACTGATTACCACGTTATTTAGGCGTAGTGACGAGTCATAGTTTCGGTCAAAATGCGCATTCTTGCGTATTTTGCAACCAAACTATTCTTGGGTATCAAGACCCTTTCTCTTGATATCAAACTTGTTTTTAAACATCGTTAAACATGTTTTAACATGTTTAGCTCGTCACTTTAGGTTTAGTGCTTGTATAGGGTCGTAAGATAAGTGGTCTAAACAACCACTTAGACTTTCGAACCCGACCCGTTTGGTCAATCATTAGGATTCGACCAAACATATTTGGACCATAGTTGTATAGGGAATAACCTTCCGAGGTTATACCTTATGGTCACTTCGTTTAAGTAGTTGTATGGTAGGTAATTTATATGCCTTAGGTAAATGACCAAAATGCCATTTTTACGCATAAATTCATTTTAAGCATATGTAACATAAATTTTGACATCTAAACTAATTAGGCAACATTATTAGGCATGTTAAGGCATATAATACTTGTCATAGGACTAGTTAGGCGGTCCAAACGTGTTTTACACGAATGACGCGTTAAAGTAGCGTAAGCTACCTAAACGGGTAGTAATGGGTCGTAAGCACTTAGGTTAGGTTTCGATTTAGGATGTAGGCTTTGTTAAACCATATTACATGAGTTCCTATACTCATTTGGTTTACGAAACCTCGTTCTATCCGATCTTCCGATTTAGGTCCGATTTATTTACTTAGTTACCTATATTAGGTGCCGTTTGATTCCGTGATCCCTCTAGCTTTGCTTGGTTGTTATTCAAGACTTCTAAGCATCCTTGTCACACCCCGACCACGTGTAACATACAAAACGTGGCGGAAAACGTCGGGGAGTGTTGTAACAGAATTATTGTTTCACAACCATGGCATACAAAATTACATCTTATATATTAAACAAGAGGGTTACATTATTTTAAACAGGAAACATAGAGTTTATAACATAATTAAACAAGTCTATCTCCATTTTATGTCTCTAAGGCACAGGTCCGCCCTAGTGTCACGATCAACATCCTATGGAAAAGCTCCTGAAAACACATGTGAAAATAGGTACGTCAGCATAAAAATGCCTGTGAGATACATAGGTTTTGTGAAAATAGGATTCATGACTTATGTTTAAGAAAATGTTTAGTCATGAACCTTGTAATTTGCTTTGTCTTGTAAATCATTGGAAAAGTAATAAATAAACCAAATGATATTTATGTATAGAAGAATAATACATGGTTAAGCGAATAACCACGTGAAATGAGTTTGTATAAATTGAGTTGTTTGTAAAACAATGTATTGTGAAAAGTATGTTATTTGTATAAGATGTTATATGTCCAAATTGAAATAATTCACATAACACTACAATATGTAATACCATACAAACACTTATATATAGGAAGTACCAGCGGCGTATCCACCATGCTTGTATCATATTACACACGCCTCATTACTTAATCACTTACTCAACCCAAACCAACAATGTAAGATGTCTATGTTTAAACAATGTATTGGATAATATGTCAAAGTGTTTATGTCAAGATGTAAATCATGTAATGTAAAACAAATGTCAAACATGTTTATGTGTCAAATGTAAATCATGTCAAAATGTTCATGTCAAAATGTCTATGTCAAATGTCTTTGTGTAAACCTTGTCAAAATGTCATGTATGGCAAGTGGAGTATATATATATATGTATAAATATATCCATTGAGCCATAGGTATGAATGCACAAAACAATATATTGAAGTAAAACATGGTTTAAATCAATATTATGTCTTGTGGAAAATGCATGCTAATACTGAATATGAACATTTATGCGGTATTGTGAAAATGCATTCATCCAAGCCTTGAGACTGTGGCAATAAACCCTTAAACAAATTAAAGGTTTATCTAAGTTATGTATATCGAATTCGGTCATTCCTTCCAATCCCCACAAACCCGGGATTTCAGGAACGGGAGTTGTCAATTCCTATGGTACCACTACCTACTAACGAACGGCGTGATCAATGTTAATGAATGTATTGTCCCATGTAAACAAACCAAATGTCATACCAAAATGTAAGCATGTGAAAACAATGCACTAAGTATGTAATCAAATGAACATACATAGCGTGAAATGTCATGTAAAACGATGTACTAAGTAGGCACACAATGGGCATACATAGCATAAAATGTAATGTAAAACGATGTACTAAGTACACACACAATGGGCATACGTAGCATGAAAACAATGAAATCATGTACTATAATGTACTAACAAACATAGCAGGTATACGATGTGAAAACATGTAAAGCATGAAAGTAACAAGTAGACACATGTGTTCCACCCCAAAACGTTTGGAAAACAGTAAAAGAGGGGTCTATGTACTCACTTGAGATTGCTCAGATGTCTTAAGATAATCACCAAGCAATGCTAGAGATCTCGGAATCAAACGGCACCTAATATAGGTAACTATGTTAATAAACCGGACCTATATCGGAAGACTGGGTAGTATGAGGGTTCGTAAACCAAACGAGTGTGGGAACTCGTGTAATATGGTTTGACAAAGCCTACATACTAATTGAAACCTAACAACAATGTTTACGACCCATTACGACCCGTTTAGGTAGCTTATGCTACTTTAACGCGTCGTTCGCGTGAAACGCGTTCGGACCGCCTAACTAGCCCTATGACAAGTGTTATATGCCTAAACATGTTACATAATCAGTTATGTGGCAAAAGTTTAGGTTACATATGCTAAATTACCAATTATGAATGAAAAGGGTATTCTGGTAATTTACCTAAGGCATATAAACTACCTATCATACAACTACTTAAACGATGTGACCATAAGGTATAACCTCGGAAGATTATTCCCTACACTATGGTCACCTAATGTATTTGGTCGGATCCTAATGATCGACCAAACTGGGTCAGGTTCGAAGGTATAAGCGATTTATCAGATCGCTTACCCTACGACCCTAGACAACATGGTAATCAGTAGGCATAGTCCCAAGGGACTATAACCATCGTGATTACAATCACGTTGCGAAGTTCAAACGAACTTCTCATTGACCATTACTGGTCAACGCAGAAAGTCAAACAAAGTTTGACTTTCAGACTCGAAAAACAATAAAAGAACGAAAGAATACTTACGAAGGGTCCCCGAATGCTAATTTCGATCCGAGAATCTCAGGTATGAAACAATGGTTTCAACTTAGAGTTTCTAAGATCAAAATTCTAGTGATTTATGAAGTTGTGGGGTGGGGTATTTATAGTTTTTGGTCCACCGTTGAGATCGTTTCATGGAAAACGTGCCTAAATCCCACCCGTACAAGTGTCGGGACCTTATGGTAGCTCAAATACATCCTTATCAGCTGACTAAGCATCTTAGAATGTGTGGTGGTGGATCAAACAGCTGATAACAGGCTGTTAAGTACTCTGCATCTGGTCTGCAGATCCCATACGCATCGTAGGGTAAAAACCCCTACGCATCGTATGGCTTAACTTTGGCAGATTTACACTTTTGGTCCCTGTTATGCAATAAGGTCATTTTTGACACGTTTAAGGCCCGCTAGCCCCATTTCAAAGCTCTAAAATGAAGTTAAAGTATAGGGAACTTAAAACATGCTCAAAAATATCTCGGATGTTGGTTCGTTTGGCCGTACGGTCGCGATGTTCGCTTAATTACGACGGAATGCGCACAAGCGCGAAAAACGATCCAAATGACGCGACGAATGGATTTTTCTTATGGCGAACACTAAAACATAATATAGTCATGCTTACATAAATTTTTGGATGTCCGGATGTATTCAGAACGTAAGTTATGCGCAAAAATGCAAACTTGTGCACTTTTTGACACTTTTAGTCCCTGAATGACCCAAAAGTTTATTTTAGCATACCGAACCCCTCAAAGCCTATTTATAAGCTATGTAGAGGATATTTATGGTATGTTTAACTTATGGTCATGTTCCGGAATGTTCGTTACAGTTCAAATTGGCATACTTTCGCAGTTTGTCAAGTTTAGTCCCTGTAAGCGAATTAACTTGTTTTTGCCATACCAAAGCCTTTAAAACTTATTTCTAAGTTATATAAAGGTTATTTAAGGTATGTTAAGTATATGTTGATGTTTCGGAGTATTTGTCGCATTAAACTGATTACGTTTACGCATCAGTTTGCGTATAACTCTCCAGAAAGTGATATAGAGTTTGAAATTGGATAAAAGTCAAAACATGAAAAATGTAAAACATAACAAAACCAACATTGGGATCTAATAACATTGTTTTATTGATAATAGAACTGTTCATAATGATTACAAGCACAGTTGTTACAATCCTCAAGTGAGTACATAGACCCCCTCTTTTTAAATGTTTTCAAGGTGATTATGTGAGTACATAGTCCCCTCTTTTACTGTTTTCAATGTTTTGGGGTGAAGCATATGTACCTATTTGTTATGTTCATGATTTCAAAGTATAATTGATTATACATATTAGTACTTATCTTTTGACAAACTAAATGATTATTTATGGTTTAAACACTGATTTTTCAAGGATTATAAAATTAATTGTTGAATTGTACTTATTTTGTGTTCACCAGACCGATTGGTAGTATGATATAGCGCTATAGGATTTGACACCCCATTCATGTTGTCATGGAATGTCAGAAACAGATATTTTATCCAAATAGGGATTGCCTTCGTGGTACGTTTACGCATCAATTTGCGTATAACTCTCCAGAAAGTGATATAGAGTTTGAAATTGGATAAAAGTCAAAACATAAAAAATGTAAAACATAACAAAACAAACATTGGGATCTAATAACATTGTTTTATTGATAATAGAACTGTTCATAATGATTACAAGCACAGTTGTTACAATCCTCAAGTGAGTACATAGACCCCCTCTTTTTAAATGTTTTCAAGGTGATTATGTGAGTACATAGTCCCCTCTTTTACTGTTTTCAATGTTTTGGGGTGAAGCATATGTACCTATTTGTTATGTTCATGATTTCAAAGTATAATTGATTATACATATTAGTACTTATCTTTTGACAAACTAAATGATTATTTATGGTTTAAACACTGATTTTTCAAGGATTATAAAATTAATTGTTGAATTGTACTTATTTTATGTTCACCAGACCGATTGGTAGTATGATATAGCGCTATAGGATTTGACACCCCATTCATGTTGTCATGGAATGTCAGAAACAGATATTTTATCCAAATAGGGATTGCCTTCGTGGTATTTCTATAGTCTCAAAGGTGTATTTTGATACACTAAGGTTTGGTTGAATTCTAAAATCACATTTTTATGGTATATTTGGTTATACTCCCAAAAATATAGTTTGATATGCTCTCATGTGTGATATTGTACAAAACAACATATATCTTGTTAATTACTAAAAACATAGTTTGATATGTTATTTACAAAACTAAAGCATAGTTTTGATATGTTATTTATAAAACCAAAGCATAGTGTAATATGTTATTAATAAAACCAAAGTATACTTTTGATATACTACTGAAAACTGTTATTTTGATGACTAAAGTATATTTAATATGCTATCTGTTTAACTATTTTTGGAACCGAAATATATTTTGATATATTACTTATTCGACTTTCTTAAAACCAAAGTATATTTTCATGTATACTACAAACCTTTTTTGTAAAATATTGTTATACAAACTCATTTTACTTAATTATTTATTTATGCATCTTTCTTTTATATCATCTGTTTTCTTATCACTTGTTATATGATTTATAAAAGAAAACATTTTTAAAGTTTATAACTATTTTTGTTAAAACATTCTTTTAAACTTACAAGTCATGAATCCTATTTTCAGTAAAACCTATGTAACTCACAGGCATTTTTATGCTGACGTACCTATTTTTACACATGTTTCAGGTGCTGCTATGTGATGATTGTTGATACATGCTATACATAGGATGGACTCGTGCCTTAGCGACTTTAAAATTTGAAAGACAATATTTGTATTCATTTGATTTGTAATAAAACAATGAGTTCAATAATTCAATAAAACGAAATTATTTAATCCATGGTTGTGAAACAATGATTCTGTTACAACACTCCCCGACGTTTCCGCCACGTTTTGTTGTTTTACATGGTCGGGGTGTGACATATAGTAATCGTAAACTAAACCTGCAATGCCAACAAAAAGTAAGAAAGATTAAGACCTTCATTTGATGCTTTTACATAACCAATCTGTAATACCAACGAAAAGTAAGAAATAGAATAATAGGGATCATCCATCTTCTTTGTAATATTTACAGGTGGGCAGAAAACGAGTTTCATTAGATCGTTAAAAAAATTGGATTTGGGACCAGAAATATTTACCTTAAACTGGAGTTTGATCAACACCAGTGAAGCTTGGCCGGAATGCTTGCGACTGCGGCGGTAAAAATAACTGATGGGCTATTCGAGTGTTCATCAGAAAGGCTAGCGGTGTTACTGATTTATGGTATATCATCATAGGGTGCAAATTTGTTTCAGAGAGACCGGGATTCAGATGAAAAGAATAGAATAGGATGGAATCGTTGTTATTGATATAAGGGATTGAGATTAAGATGAAAAGAATATTGATTGAAGGTTTTCATTATGGAGCGGCTAAAGGTAGGAGAAGGGTGGGGAGGGTTTTCATCATGGAGCGGCTGAAGGTAGGAGACGCGTAGAAAGAAGAAAATATGAAATGTGTAAAAAGTGCCACGTGGCAGCGAGTTTTTTATGGAAATATAGGAGAAAATTAGAGGTGTGGGCTGGAATTCAGCTAAGTGTACTATCAGTTTCAGTTATAAGTATAGAGCTTTATGCTTGGTAAGTAAGTACCAAGGGTATGTACATTTGGATGGTTGTGAAAGCGTCACACCCTCAAATTTCACATGCGGGGATCTACCGCGAGGCGCGTGACAAACCAAGATCTCAGCCATTAGTCATATTGAACGACCACTACATGAGTTTTTAAAAAATTCCTGTTTGCTCATTCATGAGAAAATACGGTTTATACAATTGAGTAGCGGAAGCGTAAATAATTACAAAACTAAAATAGCTAATGTAATTAAAATTTATTCTAAAAGTTTGGTGAAATCAGTGCGACTCCAAAATGCATCCTAGTCCTGATGTGTGCTACCTTAGCAACCTGAGAAAGACATGCAAGAACAAGTGTCAACACAAAATGATGAGTGAGTTCACAGGTTTTAAATTATCATTATAAAATAAGTTGTTACTTCCCAAAGGTTTCCACTGTTTCAAACCCGAAACAACAATTGTAGTGTTTAGCAGTTACTTGTTACATTTGTAGGTAGCTAACCTAAGTTACGTCACGAAAGAGTTCGAAACCGAAGCTGACTGTTGTTGCCTCTATTTGCCAGGCCTATCACTAACCATGGCGATAAGCTAGGCCAATTGTCACGGCCCCCGACACGTTTTACCCGGTTCAGAGGCCGCGAAACAGAAACACGTGGTATTGGTGTTTGATTTGGCAGCAGAAATTTTAACAGGATTGTTTAAACTGAAAACACCCAATTATTTTATTATAAGCTTTGGGACAAACTCCGTAATTTACAATAAAGGAATTTCACTGGGAAATCCCCTGATTACAAAAAAAAAAACATGTTTATTTATTTACTGAGCCACTTCATTCAAGCTGGAGTGCTACGCGGCACTTTTCCTTGTTCACAGTAAATCACCTGAAACATGTTTTAAAAAGATTTGATCAGCGGGAAATACTGGCGAGTCATTCAATTTGTACAAAACGACACATTATCATAATTTACAGTATTAAGAGCGATTACAATTGCCCCTATCTTATAATTATCTGGTCCAGTTGTCACTCGATCGGATCTATGACTGTGGTCATATCACTATTGGGTCCTGCCACCCAATAACGACGTATATCACTAATTAGGCTCGCCCACCTAAGAGTGATAAAACAGCAGTAATGTGCACAATACCCCACTTACTGCCAGTAATTAAAGATTTCCAAAGACTTAATCACTGTAATTATAATTGGAAAATAAATTTAGGATTTTGTAAAGCAGTTTTAATAAAAAGAGAATGACTCACATTGCAGATTTAAACGGACAGAGTCTGCCTACTGATTAAGCCGGTAACCTAGTTAAAATAAAATGCAAACGAAACTAGGTTAGTAACTTAATACAACTTTTACGATAACTCACGAGATCGAAACCCTCACGACGAATGACAAAGTATAGCCCAAGATTTGGGCAGCACTTAAACATCCATCGGATCGGTTTTAATCGATCGGACATTGTATCGTAGCAGTGATCGAGTTATTACCCCGTTATCGTAGCAGCATCTCGATACTTTTAAATTGTGATTTCGAACAAAAGGAAAGCATATTTTATGAAAATTTTCGAGCACAGAGACTGCCCATGCAACGTTCCATTTATAGCTAAATTTTGCCTTTCTCGCGGCCCGCGTAAACTTGAGGGGGATCCTTCGCGGCCCGCGAGGGCCACCCTAGCTACGGCTAGGGCTGCCGTGTCACACCCTAGACCTGCCACGTGTGCGACACGTGGCCTTGATCGTTATCCGGAGACTTCAGAGCTGTCACGGCCCGCGAAGCCCTTGTCCTAATCTTTCGCGGCCCGCGAGCGAGCATTAAAACTTGATTTTCTTGATTTTTCATAAAAATAGGGTTTTAGGGGTTCGGGTTTTCTACTTACAGGGCGTTTTAGGACATTTTCGAGCAAGTCGTTACATCCTCCCCACCTTGTTTAAAATCTCATCCTCGAGATTTATTGGAACAAGTAAGGATACTTTCGCTTCATTTCCCCAGTTCCCATGTGTACTCAGGTCCTCTTTTCGAATCCCACTTTACTTTGACTAGCACCAATCTCTTGTGCTTGGTGCTTGACCTTTCTATCTTCTATTTGAAGAGGTTTCTCAATGAACTTTAACTTTTCATTTACCTCTATATCTTGAAGAGGTACTACCACTGATTCATCAGATAAACATTTCTTAAGGTTAGATACATGACATACATCATGTACACAGGCTAACTCTTCTGGTAATTGTAGTTGATAGGCAACTGGTCCTATTCGTCGGGTAACTGTAAATGGTCCTATATACCTTGGACTCAGCTTTCCTTTCTTACCGAATCGAACTACCCCTTTCCAAGGAGAACTTTCAATAGTACCTTATCTCCAACTTGAAATTATAACGGCTTGCGTCGATTGTCTACATAACTCTTCTGGCGGTCTCGAGCCGTTTTTAGTCTTTCTTTGATCTGAGTTATCTTGTCGGTGGCTTCCTGCACAATCTCGGGACCTGATAGTTGACTTTCTCCTACTATTGTTATAGGAGAATTCTATTAATGGTAAGTGGTCATCCCAATTTCCACCAAAGTCAATTACATATGCCCTGAGCATGTCTTCAAGGGTTTGGATCGTCATTTCACTTTGTCCATCTGTTTGGGGATGGTATGCTAAATTTAATCGTGTCCCCATTGCTTCTTGGAAACTTGTCCAGAAATGCGAGGTGAAACGACTATCCCTATCTGACACAATGGATAGTGGAACTCCATGCAGTGACACTACCTCGTCTACGTATAACTTGGCTAGCCTTTCCATGTTAAAGGTTTCCTTCATTGGTAGGAAATGGGCAGACTTAGTTAATCGATCTACAATCACCCAGATTGTATCATTACCTTTCCTGGTTTTGGGTAGCTTAGTAACAAAATCCATTGTTATTAGTTCCCATTTCCATACTGGCATTTCTAACTGTTGAAGTAAACCTGAAGGTTTATGGTGTTCTGCCTTAACTTGTGAACAGGTTAAACACTTAGAAACGTATCTAGCTGTGTCCTTTTTCATTCCTATCCACCAGAAATTATTCCTCAAATCTTGATACATCTTGTTATTACCAGGATGCATCGTGTAACTAGATTTATGGGCTTCCTCTAATATCTTATTTCTTAGATTTCCTTGCCTAGTTACCCAAATCCTTTTCTTATGGAATCTCCAAATTCCATCAGTCCCTTGCTCTAATTCCTTTATCCTTCCTTTCATTCCTTCAGCATCATCCTTGATTGTTGTTTCTTGTACATTTTTCAGTTGTTCCATTAAATCTAACTGCAGATTTAATATGAGAGCACGAACTCGTCTTTGTTTCTCATGGTACTTACGACTTAAGGCATCTGCTACTACATTTGCTTTTCCTTTGTGATATTGAATATCACAGTCGTAGTCACTTAAAATCTCCATCCATCTTCTTTGTCTCATGTTCAATTCTTTTTGCCCAAATACGTATCTTAAACTCTTATGATCTGTATAAACAGTAAACTTACTACAATACAGATAATGTCTCCAAATCTTAAGGGCAAAAATTATTGCTCCTAGTTCTAATTCATGAGTTGTGTAATTTTCCTCGTGTTTTTTCAATTGTCTTGATGCATATGAAATTACCTTCTTACGTTGCATTAGAACACATCCTAATCCTAATTTGGAAGCATCACAGTAAATTTCAAAATCTTCGGTTCCTTCTGGTAAAGCAAGAATTAGGGCATTTGTTAACCTTTGCTTTAGAATTCTAAAGGCCTCTTCTTGCTTAGGTCCCCATTCAAACTTAACAGTTTTACAGGTTAACTTGGTTAATGGAACAACTATTTTAGAAAAGTCTCGGATGAAACGCCGATAATATCCAGCTAATCCTAGAAAACTTCGGACTTCAGTAGCTGATTGCAGGACCTTCCAACTTATGATTGCTTCTATCTTGGAGGGATCTACGTGAATGCCTTCGTGATTCACCATGTGTCCTAAAACTTGCACCTCTTGTAGCCAAAATTCACACTTTGAAAATTTGGCGTACAACTTTTCCTTTCTTAACAGGGTTAAGAGTGTATGAAGGTGCTCATAATGTTCATCCTGGCTTTTGGAATAAATAAGTATATCGTCGATGAAGACAATTACAAATTTATCCAGATATGGCTTACAGATTCTATTCATCATATCCATGAATGCTGCAGGAGCATTCGTTAATCCAAAGGGCATGACCGTAAACTCGTAGTGACCATACCTAGTCCTGAAAGCAGTTTTAGGTATGTCTTCTTCCTGTACCTTTAGCTGATGGTACCCGGAGCGTAAATCTATCTTAGAGAAATACCTAGCTCCTTGAAGTTGATCAAAAAGATCATCAATCCTAGGTAATAGGCATCGATTCTTAATGGTAACCTTATTCAATTCCCTATAATCGATACACATCCGCATCAAACCATCCTTCTTTTTCACGAACAACACCGGTGCTCCCCAAGGGGATGAACTGGGTTGTATGAATCCTTTGCTTAATAATTCATCTAACTGCTTTTTCAGTTCCAGCATTTCTGTGGGTGCTAACCGATAAGGTGCCTTAGCTATTTGAGCAGTTCCAGGTATTAGATGAATTCTAAATTCTACTTCCTTATCTGGTGGTAATCCAGGTAGTTCTTCTGGGAATACATCAGAGTATTCTGACACTACTGGGATTTCTTTAAGTTCCTTGCTTTTAGCGTTAATGATTACTGAAATCATATACACTATTCCTTGTTTTCGTTCATAACTAGCAACTTTCATTACTGAAATGAACTTCATTGGTTTACGTGGCTTATCTCCTGTAACCAAAATTACTTCTCCTGCTGGCGTATGAATTTCTATGGAATTTTGATCACATAGGATTCAAGCATGGTTGGCTACTAACCAATCGATTCCTAACACGACATCGAATCCTACAAATTCATAGGTAGAAGGTTTGCAGAAAATTTATGGCCTGAGAGTACTATCTTTCCTTCTTGCAGTACTTTATCTATATTAACAGAATTTCCTTCTGCCGTTTCTACCGTATAAATTTGCCTAAGTTTGGTTAAAGGTTGCTTAAGAACTTGGTAGAATGTAGTATTTATAAAACTTTGGTTTGCGCCGGAGTCAAATAATACTTTTGCGTATACGTCATGTACAAGAAACGTACCAGCTATCACATCTGGAATCAGATATGCCTCTTGCGTTGTCAGCTGAAAGGCTCTTGCATTCTTCTTATTAGTTCCTTCGGCAGTTTTGGCCTTGTTGTCAGCTGACTTGATCAGTTTTGGGCAGTTTGGCTTAAAATGCCCAGTTTCTTTCGCAGTTATAGCAGATCATTGATTTCTTCCTGCACTCCTCCTCTCGGTGCTCCAGTGTTTTGCAGAAATTGCAATTTTCTTTACATTTTCCAAAATGTTTCCTTTACAGTTTCCGCAAAATGGCGGTGCGTAAGACTGCCCAGTTCCCTTTTTCTTGAAATTACTATTATTATTACCCCCACGGAAACCCTGGGTAATCTTCTGAGCCAATTCCTTTTTCCTGTTTTCTTCTCTTGTGCGCACCAGTCCGTCAGTCAAGGTGTTGGCCAATTCGACCGCATCGTCAATTGTCCGGGGTCTCACAGCTTTGACTATGTCACGAATCTCACTAATTAGTCCCCAAATGTAGCGAGAAATAAGCACTGGTCCTGGCGAGGCCAGAGTCAGTACAATTCTAGCATACTCGAAAAATTTCGAAGTATAATCCCGACAATCAACGTCCACCATCCGGCGGTTCAGGAACTTATTCGTCATATGTTCCTTTTCGTAGGAGGGACAAAACTTTCTTTCTACTAATTCCTTAAATTCCTCCCAACTCATGGCATAAGCCACGTCACTTCCCTTAGCTTGTAGCACCGTGTTCCACCATTCCAAGGCTTCTTCTTTGAAAAGGTGGGATGCATACATCACTCTGTCTTCTTCTGCGCACTTACTTATTTTGATTACAGCTTCGGTCTTTTCTAACCAACGTAGTTCGGCAGTTGCCCCTTCATTGCCTGCAAATTCGACTGGCTTACAGGCGAGAAATTCTTTGTAAGTGCAACCAGTCGTTATCACCTTCATTTTCTTATATAATGGGGATTGAATCACATTATTATTATCACCACCCCCATTCACACTGTTACTGAAATTATCGTCGCGGGTGCGTTTGCTATGGTTGGCTTGGGAAGGTTCAACAGGATTCTTAATGGTGGCAACGATTGCTGGGATAGCATTGGCTATTCCCTGAGCAACTATATTTTCTATATCTTGTCTATTGAGAAAATGTTCTTCATTATTTGGTTCTGATTGGTTAAACTTCATTTGCCGGTTAGTTTACTGCATTTTCCATCTGAATAATTAACAATATATATATAAATTATTGTCACAAAAATAGATAGCAACTAAACACAATAGGGGAATCACAAACACAATTAAGTAAGCACACGTAGCCAAAATCGTCGACATTGCGACATTCATATTTATATAATATTTATGCGTCCGTACAAGCCAGATATTTTACAGATGTTTTATTTTAGTATTATTATACAATATTATTATATTATTATTATACAAAATATCTAACTACTGTTATCCGGTTTTTCAAAAACGACGCTCCCGCTCGTCGTACTTCCATGTGATGTTTTCCCCCACTTCTCGAATCCGATTTCCCGCATCCACCAGTTCCTCGCTGTAGCGACGTAATTCGGCAACATTCTCCGGGTTCATGGGTGGAAAAGGAGCAGGTTCAGGTACAAACTGGGGAAAGTACACATTTGGGTTATTCATGAAATTCTGAAAATGCCAGTCACTAGTCCACCATTCTTCCAACTGCCCTGTAAGAGGTTGAGGGTTGACAATGGGTTCAGGAATGGCGGGTTCCAGGTTGATAGGATGTTTCGATTGAGCGGGAAAATTGAAAAGGGTTTCATCAGCAGGTCCAATGAGGTCACAGTTTGCCAGTTTTCTATCCAGTTCTTCCCAAGGTGGCAGCTCCTGAGCTTGACCAGAGCTCTCTCCTACTTCTTTTCCTTTTCGTTTTGGATCCTCTGTTTTCTTTACCCTTTGGGCAGTGGGTTTCTTCTTTCTCCCTCGTTTCCAGTCCTCTTTTTGGGTTTCTCCTGGGCTTGAAACACCATTGGCTCCTCGGTGTCAGCCTGATAACCAGACTGGGTTCCGGTAATTTCCATATCAGTAGTATGGATGGTGAAATTTCAGAGGGCTTCCGATAGTTCATTCATGCTGTTAGGCACACATGAAGAAACACAAAAATCCAAATTAAATTTTATTTATTGAAAATTTAATTTTCACATAATTACAAAATGGCAAACTGAAAAATTAAGTATTTTTCAAATACTTAATTGGCTTAAATCAGTGGCTCTGATACCACCTTTTCTGTCACGGCCCCCGACATGTTTTACCCGGTTTAAAGGCCGCGGGACAGAAACCCGTGGTATTGATGTTTGATTTGGCAGCGGAAATTTTAACAAGATCGTTTAAATGAAAACCCCCAATTATTTTATTATAAGCTTTGGGACAAACTCCATAATTTACATTAAAGGAATTTCACTGGGAAATCCCCTGATTACAAAAAACATGTTTATTTATTTACTGAGCCACTTCATTCAAGCTGGAGTGCTACGCGGTACTTTTCCTTATTCATAGTAAATCACCTGAAACATGTTTTAAAAGATTTGATCCGCGGGAAATACTGGCGAGTCATTCAATTTGTACAAAACGACACAATGTCATAATTTACAGTATTAAGAGCGATTACAATTGCCCCTACCTTATAATTATCTGGTCCAGTTGTCACTCGACCGGATCTATGACTGTGGTCATATCACTATTGGGTCCTGCCACCCAATAACGACGTATATCACTAATTAGGCTCGCCCACCTAAGAGTGATAAAACAGCAGTAATGTGCACAATACCCCACTTACTGCCAGTAATTAAAGATTTGCAAAGACTTAATCACTGTAATTATAACTGGAAAATAAATTTGGGATTTTGTAAAGCAGTTTTAATAAAAAGAGAATGACTCACATTGAAGATTTAAATGGACAGAGTCTGCCTACTGATTAAGCCGGTAACCTAGTTAAAATAAAAATGCAAACGAAACTAGGTTAGTAACTTAATACAACTTTTACAATAACTCACGAGATCGAAACCCTCACGACGAATGTCAAAGTATAGCCCAAGATTTGGGCAGCACTTAAACATCCATCGAATCGGTTTTAATCGATCAGACATTGTATCGTAGCAGTGATCGAGTTATTACCCCGTTATCGTAGCAGCGTCTCGATACTTTTAAATTGTGATTTCGAACAGAAGGAAAGCAGATTTTATGAAAAAATTCGAGCACAGAGACTGCCCATGCAACGTTCCATTTATAGCTGAATTTTGCCTTTCTTGCGGCCCGCGTAAACTTGAAGGGGATCCTTTGCGGCTCGCGAGGGCCACCCTAGCTACGGCTAGGGCTGCCGTGTCACACCCTAGACCTGCCACGTGTGCGACACGTGGCCTTGATCATTATCCGGAGACTTCAGAGCTGTCGCGGCCCGCGAAGACCTTGTCCTAATCTTTCGCGGCCCGCGAGCGAGCATTAAAACTTGATATTCTTGATTTTTCATAAAATTAGGGTTTTAGGGGTTCGGGTTTTCTACTTACGGGGCGTTTTAGGACATTTTCATGCAAGTCGTTACAACAATTCTACACCCGTTGACCATTACCGGTCTAGTTAGCGTGACTAGCTTGAGTGGGTCTTGTCGGGCCAGTAGTACTACTCAAAATTCCCCCGCTATCCACCCAATACTAACGGTCCAATGTTTGTGAGGACTTTATGTGATAAATGCTACTTTGTGAGCATAACAGTATAACAAAAACCCTAACAGTTGTAATGTTACTTTACCTTGACATTATGAAATTACTTTACCGTAATGTAGCGCATGCTTTCTCCCCCTGTGTTTTAAAAACATTTAAAAGAATAGGGGTCGTTAACTGACCTTAGAATGCGTGTTATATCCAAACGTGTTATGTATCAGCAACGCAAACTGGCACATCATGCAAATAAGCACCAAGACATCCCTAATAATATTAGCATATCATAAGTAACCAATACTAGGGTAAAGTTGTTTCACGTGTGATTGAGCTCTATCGATACACTAAACCTATGACCCGATGATATACTCATTAGTTACCATGAGTAAGTTAAGATACCCTCATAGGCGTGCACAAAAATATACATATATTAATACAAAAATATGTATGTAATTTAATATGCATGGGTTTGTATATATATATACTAAATATGTCGTTATAACTTTAAGTGTGAATACGCGTAGTCGAGTGATACACCAAGGTGTATACTCATATCTTGTTTATATTTGCCAGGATAAATATATAGATACACATGTTTATTTTATGTTGTCCATTTGATGTTATAATGTTTCGAACACTTATTGTTTGTTTAATATGAGTTTTATCATGTTTTGCATCTCATATTTATCGTTCCAAATAAATATAAATGATTATATTTATTTTATATAATTCCAGATTTAACTCAAATTAAATATTAATGTTTTTAATACTTAATCTATAAGATTATATCGTATTTTAGATCTTCCCAAAATTGGACAGAGTTTCCTCTGTTTTTATAATAATCCCGACAACACAAGTTGTCGACAATCCCCAATAAACAAGTGTCCAAATCATAACAATGTATTTATACCAAAAATGATTGTGTCTAAATACATGTAATAATTGTCTGAAAGTTAAGAATAATTATCTCTGTACAAGTTTTTATATATAAATATAATCTACAAACGAATCCAATTGTTCGAACATTCTACGCATAATTAATATATTTACTGTTCAACAAATATGCTAGTTGGGTCGGGTTCTAGAGCTCAGTTTTTCACACGTTATACAAATATACAATAATATATACAAAGCTCAATCAATATATTTTATGGGCGTCGTTACCTACTCGTATGACCCGCTCAAAACCAGGTTGTACCAAATGCAACAGGAATTGTACATTTTAACGGTGTGCGGTTCTAGTGTGCGACCCGCAGTAATTTATTGTACATTACACATTAAGGTTTGTACAACCAAGGTGTGCGACCCTTCTGAGTGTGCGACTCAGCTGAGATCCCTTGTACATTGTGCATAAATAATTGCACATTTCATTCATAAATCAAAACATACATCCTAAGATTTAGTGAAAACAATGAACACATAAAATTATTCTCAAGCACGATCATTCATGAATCATCATCAACACTTTCATCAAACCATGAAATTAATACAGTGAAGTTATATAAATTAGAACAATGAACCGTTTTAAATTATTGCCTAACCAAACTCATTATAACACCCTAGATCTTCATTATCTTATAGCATACAAGAATCCTAATACATAAACATCTCGGATTCATGTCCAATCAAGAGAAATGTCACTTATTTAATAGATTTAAAACAAAGTATCACAAACATTCCATGAATCAACTAGGAACGTGCAATGAAGAATCATCATATCAAGAACACATCTTTCATTCAAATACTTAATGAAAACACAAGAAGAAAGTATGAGTTTTACTAACCTGAATGGAAGAAATAAGAAAGAGAAGAGAGTGTGCGAATAGAAAGGAGAGATCTTCCAGAAAGATGATGAAGCTTTGATGATTATGATGCCTTGTGTTGGCTGCCTTGGAGAAGAAGGGTTTTCCAAAGTGGAAAAGTTGCTAAATTGAGGAGAGAGAGAGAGAAGGCGGTTGAGGAATGTTTTTGGGGAAAGGGTTTTAGGGTTAGGATATGGTGTAGGTATTTATACACTCCCAAGATGCCGCACAATGGGAAATGGAATCCAACTGTCTCTCGTAATACCGCACACATGCACAATGATTATGGGTGTGCGGCAAGGGTGAGGCCTAACGGGAGAAGTGTGCGGTCCAAGAAACCTGGGCTTATCGGACTTCAGGCCCATTGAGGAGAGTGTACGAGTGGGGGTGTAAGTGTGTGGCTGGGATTATTATAATAATAATAATATTAATAACCTTTTTAACAGTAATGCACACATACATATACATATAGTTCAAATATTTAAACCCAATGTGTATTAATACCACTTTATTAATTAACAGAATTACATCGTAAAAAGAAACAGTACGAAACAAAACGTGCGGGTTGTCACATGTGTAATTTTGCCATATACATATGTGTAAATTTATTATAGTTACACATGTGTAAAAAATCTAATAAGAGTGATTTTTAGAGGAGAAATGAATTATTTGATGTTGTAAATTCTTTTTTTTATGTTTTTTAATTACAATGAGTTTTGTATTAAAAAATGGTTTTGATTGGTTTTTTCATTCGTTCTCACGGTTCTCGCAATATTTAGCGGTCTCAAGATAACCCTCCCCTATATATATATATATAATATGTGTGTGTGTGTGTGTGTTTGGCTAATCGATTCGGTTATTTTCAGTTTTTAAATATATGATTAACTGAAAGTTTGGTTATTCAGAAAACAATAACCAAATCATTGGTTATTGCTTCGGTTCGGTTAATTCAGTTATTCGGTTTTGGTTAATTCGATTTTATGCTCACCCCTACATGCGGGAACCACCATTTATTGTGAGAACCACGAGAACCATTTGTGAACACAACCAAAATAAACCCAAAACAAACAATGAACCCCCCATCCAACTACCACCCCAAAATCTAAACCCCCCCCCCCCACCCAAAAAAAAAAAAACCCTAAGCGCCCCATCCTAGGGGTGTTCATCGAATTCGAATTATTCGAATAATTTTTATTTTGCCTTGAATTTGAATTCAATTAGAACCTACCGAATTTGATTCGAATAAAAAAACCCAATTTGTACTCGATTAAATATTCGAAATCGATTCGATTCGAATAAATTCGATTTGATTCAGATTCTTTCAAAACATGTAAAAAACTATCAAAATGAAACATAAATTTTAAGCAGCCATAAAACACGATATGACATTAAAAAGTTCCAAATAAAGTACCATAAGTGATGGGGTATGGTATTAGACCCAACCCGAACGACCGGACATATCCGTTACTTATCGCCTTTTATTATAATATTTATTATTGTTGCGTACTAACCCGCGAAGCCTGGCGCATTGTAGCTTACATTACACTAGGTTGTGGGCTTGTAGAGATAACCCCTAACTGGGCCTGACCCATTGTGGTTAGGGGAGGCCCATATCTCCTATATAAAGAGGTGTTCACCTCATTATTACGGGACAAGATATGGAGCCACCACACTTTTGTTACTGGAAACAGGGGATTCTTTCCCCTACCGGTCATCTCTACAGCTCCACTTTCTTGCCTTCTCCATTGCAGATCTAGGTTCAAGAGGAAGAACAAGGTGTGATTCTTCACCCTCATAGAGAAAGAGAAAGCGGTCCAATCATCCCGGCGGTCTAAAATTCAAAACGAGAAGTTGGGAATAATCACTCCACATTACAAATTAATATTTTAAGGGTTAGAAATCTATTTATAGATTTATTACTCAGGTTTTACTTATGAGTCATGTAGTGGGTTTGGTAATGGGTAATGTTTAATATTTGGAATAATTTTTGAAAATAATTTATTGTATAGCCCAATAAAAGTTATATATGTATTATATATAAAAATAATAAATAAGAATTTATCGAATGTCGAATCGAATTTGAAATTACAAATTCGTATTCGATTTACTTGATTCGAATTAAATCAAATTCAAATTCTTATAATCAAAACAAATTCTTGATAATCGAATCGAGTTTAATTGAATTTCGAATTTTTCGAATTCGAAACGAATTCTGAACACCCCTACCCCACCCCCAAAAATCTAAAATAAAAAGCCTAAACCCAAGCTAAATGCTAAAAACTAAACCCTAAATCTAAACCCCAAAACTAAATGCTAAAAATTTATTTATTGTTTTAAAAAAATTACATTTAAATTGCGACTTTTTATTAATAAAAAAATATTAATAAGAAGTTGTGATTTTAATGTAACTTTTTTAAATATGTGTTTTTTAAGATTTTTGAAGTAGTTTTGGTTGTGTTCATACTGAAATCGGTAGTTCTCACCATAAATGGTGATTCCTAAATTATATATATATATATATATGTGTGTGTGTGTGTGTGTGTTATGATGTCTTATCTGTTTTCTATGTTACTCTTTCATTACTTTCGGTTTTGTTCGTGTTCTTGCTAGTTTGTCTATTCTTAGATTTTGTTGTTTGTTTGTTTTGTTTGTTGTTTAAGTTGAGTCGGGGTCTTTTCGGAAACAATCTTTCTATCCCATTGATAGTAGTAAGATTTGTCTACATCTCACTCTCTCCAGGTCTTATCAATTGCTTTCCTATTTGTAGGATTTACTAGGTACAACCGTTGTACATGTATCCCCCTACCTTTCTTAGGAACATGTTACCACATGCATTAGAAAGCTAAAAAGAATTCTCATGGCATAAAACATAATAGACAATGCCAAAACTTGGAGATTAACGGTGAGCCGTATGCCGTCATATGTATTCTTAAGTGCAACGTTAAAGAGAGATCTCAAGTTCATATCCTGCTATGACTAATTTTCTATCATGCCTATTAAAGCCACTTGTCTCATGCAAGTTGCTATTAACTTGGTCCTCTTGGTAATTATAGAATCGTGTTAGTTTTCTGATAACGAGTTATTATGTTTACCGAAATATGAAGCAACTTTTACATTATAGTGGACCTAGGTCGTTACTTTTGACAAGTGTTGTTTGCGATGGTGTATTTGTTTTAGTTGACAAAGATAATGTATTTTATGGCGTGTTCAACGGAAATGCCCCACAATGCTAATATGTCGTGTTGGTTTGGACGTTCTTGTCTACATAACGGATGCTAAAACTTGGCATGTGTTCACAAGCTTGACCCAATACTAACTGGAACCCATTCCCAAACACATGAATTACTCGCACCATCTAAAAAAGACTCCCTGATAAAACAATAACAATTCTAGGACACATGAAAATAGATAAACTGCAGGTAATATCTAAGGTACAGGTGACTTTGGAGAGCTGAGAAGACAGTAACCAGTGACACACTGATTTGATTGTGTGTGAAACCTACACAACCATTTAAATAGGAAATTCGTGGCCATTCAGCTGAAAAGTTGTACATATTAAAATCTAGCAAAAAATAGATGTCAGACAAGAAATGAGGACATTGGAATTTTGTATCTAGAGTGTCATACAACAATGTAACATCACACCAACTCACCTTACATGTTTACAGACATAACAACTTTACAACCATCTGCACCATAAAGCAACTGTTTCAGACCATGGAAAATGATGTTTCAAATCATTCGGCTTCAGCTGTTGCTGTTGAGGAGGGTTCTGGTTCCACAACAGGCGGTATACAATCCACTTTGTACCTAAGAGCCTGTTTCAAATATTCAACATCAACATCAACTGTTGGGTTTTCATAGTTAAAACTTAAAAGAAGACTAACGCAAATTGCAATCAATACAAGGCACCTTTTTGAAGAATGTGGAGTATGAATTGTCCCATAAGAGTCTGTAGTGGCCAGCCATGACTGTGCAGAAGTTACCCTACAAAACGCATTTCCTGCAGTCAGTTTACTGTTGTGACTTCCTGCAACAAGACCCGACCCTACTTACTTACTTGGTCAGACTCGTACCGCCGATAGGGTAAGATCAGCTACGTCACAGAAAGATAAGTTGGTCAGTAAAAAGTAGTATCAGTGGCAAACAAAAACCTTCGCCGCACACACTTTTTATTACAACAATATTTTTAAATTAAAATAAATTCAGAATCCTTCCCTAATTGTACTTACTGTCTTGTTTCCAGAAGTATCAATATGCTCCACACAAAACCCAATGTCCTGTTACAACAAAGAAAGATGCATTCTATATTATCATACGGGATAACTGGGGAAGATGTCGAGTGTAACCAATTACACTCAGTATTTAGGATTCCCGTTATCAATTAGCAAAGTAAATCTTGTTCTAAAAAGAGGTTACTTTAAAAAAGGTAGAACGGAAAAGAAGTCAAAACTCAACCAGAGATTCAAGTATGCAAGCAAGTTCAACAAATTAGAAATTAAGATAAGCAGGCTCAAAATGGCACGAAAGCTAACAATAAAAAATACAAAATATGGTGGGTTAAAGATTAAAAAATACCAAAGGCAAAACGAAACAACTTATAACCACATACCAGGACCTACACAACATCATGTGTAACACAGAAGAATATATATATATATATATAAAAAAATACTTCTTAGAAAGATAGCAAATATGTACCGTGCTTATTTTCCCTTGTAAAATGGAGAAATCCCAAGCAATGTATGAATTTACCATCTCCACATTCAGTGAAACCTATAAAGAAAGCACACAGTCTTCATTACTAGGTCTTATAATGATTGTAATAACATTGGTTTCTAATCATAATCAATGCATTAACTATTTCAAGAAAATTAATAAAAAAGCATTTAGTGTGAACCCAACATAACCCGTGCTGTTTGATGTTTCAACCTGAAACCATTTTGACCCATAGTCCAACCCGACAAATATGCAAGTATTTGGCTAAACATACCTCATGAGTTTTCCCTGCAGCAACAGTTGTTTCGCTATACCCATTATTTTTACTGCAAACCAGATATAGTATTGTTACATTTACAAAAAAATTAAAAAGAAAATAAAAAAAAATACTGGCATGCTCTTTTTACCATTCAGATTAAAGATTATAAAAAAAGAAATTTATGCACTTACAATGCACCAGCTTCCTCTGCTGTAACAAAGAATGGAGAATTTGCAAAAACCTCCCTGTGAAACAAATGTTAACGGCCTGTGTATACGGATTTACAAAAAAAAAAAAAAAAAAAAAATTGAACAATACCCGATGAAGTTAAGAAATCGTTCTAGCTCAGAAACATATACTTGAACCGCTTCTTCCAAAACGGATATTTGATCCTTTTGCCTGCTTCCAAAAGCATAATCATATCATGAGTATGTTTTGCTTGCAAAACAAGAAAAGAAAATCAACATCTTATTTACATATGCAAGAATGCAACTTGCATTCATGTGATCTTTTTTCATGTGTAATTACACTTTTCGTTCTGTTATACCAGATGTCCTTTACCTTCAAAATGTCAAAAAACATACTTTATGTTTAAAAAAGCTTACATGTCATGTCCTTTCAACTAACAGACGTCAAATTTATCAGTGAAGTCTGGTCATGTGCAAGGCACAGGAGGATAGTTTGTAACTTTACCCATTTATTTAAAAAATATTTTAGTAAACAAAACAAAAAAAACTAAAACCTACCAGTGGCGGAACTAGCCCATTAAATCAGGGGTATCCCAAAAAAAGTTTACCGTGCAATTATACAATATTAAAAAAACGACAATAAATAAATAAAACAAGACAAATACATAATATATTTGTCCTCTTCGTTTTTTTCATAGCTTAAAATCGTTCCATCACATCGTCGTTCTTTTACTTTATGAACAAAAAAATCCTTTTCGACCGCACAAACCATGCCATCGTTCAAATGGATTATTTTATTATTTGGGCTTTATTAGTTATTACAATTTGGGCTTAATTATCATAAAACTAATTATTTGGCCTTGATTACTAAACAGGTTTTGGGCTTAATGTATAATATCAAGTATAATTTTCTCTTAGAGGTATCCTCATATATGTTTAGGGGTATCTTATGTATAATACCAAAAAAAAAAAAAAAAGGCTGCGAATACGGGGTTGAGCCATAGCCCGTGCTACGGCTAATTATACATTGGTTCCGCCCCTAAAACCTAATATATAAATGAACCGCCACACACACACTCTCAACACTCTCTAACGCCGGTTTCCGGTCGGTAATGGCTGCGTTTGGGGTCAAGTGATGGCGGTGTAACAGCTTTGATTACCGACGATAATGGGTTTCCAGCGATGTGTGAAGAAGACGGGGTGGAAGTCTGTTTTGCGGCGACTAGAATTCCGCCAAGAACGCCTGGCGGCTGAGTTCCAAATACGCGCAACGGCGCCCTAATCCGACCACCTATCTCAAAATCAAGTCGTTGCCGTCATCATCATCATCATCATCATACTCAGCAAATCCCACCAATAGCAAAGCTAAGGTAGGGTCTGAGGAGGGTAAGATGTAGACAGCCTTACCTCTACCCTGTAGGAATAGAGGGACTGCTTCCAGTGAGACCCCCGGCTCGATAGTAGTTTTGCATCAAGCCTTGTACATAAGGCACATAACACTCAGTAAAAGGCCGATTAGTGCATGTACCCCTTGTCTTTCGGCTATCAACGCCACCCCATGATGTTGATGGTTGATGGTTGTGAACGTTGGCAACAAAAGGGGACGGTGGTTGCTTGTGAAAATCCGATTTGTGTTCTGATCTGCAACCATTGGTGGGATATCAAAAAGAGATGGGAAAACACAATATTGCCCTCACGTAGGGTTCATGTGACCAGATTTAACATAAAAAATAAATGAGGTTTAGGGCAAGGCAAAGGACATGACGTGTAAACTTTTGCAAACATAATGTATGTTTTCTTACGTTTTTTAAGGTAAAAGACATCCACCAAAAAATAGAGGACGAAAAATGTTCTTTACTCTTCTCATTTAAAATCACTAATTAGACAAAATTCCATAAGACAAAACAAACTATTTAACAAGTTAATACTAGTGTCGATGGCTGCCGATAGGCGGTGGTTGTTGGCATATGTAAAAAAGATTTTTAGTTTCTTTCGACTCTACTAATGTTTTTCTCTGTGTTTTTCCGACGCAGATTTAAATCTTCTGCTTGCATTAGAAGAAAAAAACCCAAGCTAATTCAACATTTCAACTCACATTTTAATATCCTCAAAGCGCCACCAAGAAGAAGAAAGAAAAAGGCGAATAGTGAGAACCATTTTTGTGAGAGCATACAGAGGTGGTCCATAGCGTTGCCTCTGTTCCTCCATGGGCCTAAATAGTAAAAAATTAGATACCTTTTTCGTCCTCAAATACAAAGCAAATAAGAAAACTAGAGATAGTGAGGTTGAAGTGGTTATGTAGCAGGTAAAACAGATAACTTAGAAATGCAGGTAAGATATGGTTGACCCACAAGGGAAATTGAATTATAATAATTCCAACTTTGACCTATTGGTCAGGACTAATCCCAACTCAGAATATGTTTACAGACAGTCTAAACTTTAAATGTATTTTTCTCCAACGTATGTGTGTGTGCAAATGAAAGAGCGTGGAAGGAAACAGAATATTGATGTTTTTGCCACATAAACAGTCCACGTCATAAAAAACTAAAGCGGATAACTTTCAGCTAGTATGGGATCGTTGGAGACAAATTCGTTCAAAGTTGGAACTATCTGTAAACATTTCCTGAGTTGGGATAAATCCCGGCCAATAAGTCAGAGTTGGGATTACTAAAATCCAAATTCCCTTTATGATTATGAAAATTATATTATTAAAAAATAATCATTGTTTAACAGAATGATTTGCAAGGCTTTAGCCACATGTATAAGTATTGTGCAAGCGCCTCACTTGCTATTACTTGTTTGACCCGTTCGAGATATAACATAGCCTGAATCGACCAATTTATTAATAATATGGGTCGATTACAGGTGCCAAATTTTAAACGGTCACTACTCTTGTGGAAAAGGAATATACCCATGATCATCATTTATTTGTCGAATAAAATCCAGTAGAACCTGAAACAAGTAGAGGCATATCATCATTCATATATATGATAAGTAAATAGCTAGAAATAAGCAAGTGTGTGTTTACCTGTGGCACTCCGACTAAATATTTGACTAGAGTCTTGTAGACACCTGTAGCAGAACCAAGCTGAGATAATGTTCTTCTCCTATCCATCTGTTGCTTCCAAAGGAGAGCATATCGATCACGTATGCTCCCACTAGAGTTTACTAAAGCATCAACTTCCGCTTGCTTATTTCTCTCAGACCTCTCTCTTTGTTGTCTAATTAGTGTACCCCGAAAATCTTGTGGCATGTAGGTCATAACTACAAATATCATCATCATCATCATCATTAAATCAAAAGGCGAGTGAGTGTTGTCTCATGTAAATTGTCACATTACCTGTGTTGAAGATATTATTAGAATTTTTGGCTTGGAAGGATTCCACCACCTTTAACGCGCATTCAAACTTATCTCTTAGCTGGCTAAGAAGTCGAGCGAGCTCAACATCTTGTGGTGTGGACTGTTGTTGAAGCTGCCAACAGCAACAAACACGGAAAGTAAAAAATAAAAAATAACGAAAGAGAGTTTATCTATCTATCCTAACTAGTAATGAAGTTACAGATTTTGGCCAGTGTGAGGTTTGAAGCAAGAGCATGATTTCTTCAATCTGCTCGCGGTTCTTCCACATGTTTTCGTCCATTTTGTGTGGGGGTTCGGATTCTGCTTCTTGCATCAACAGGCGTTCCCCTGAAAGAAAGAAAGAAAGAAAGAAATGTAATAATAAGTAAATAAATGGATCAATTTGATTTTATTAGAATGTAGAGGAGGTACCTTGTGGGAGAGGAGAAGAAGACTGAGGTTGATGGAGAAGTTTGGAGATGTTGTAGAGATGATCGGTAAGACGAGAGACGTCGGGGGAAAGAGGGGGAAAAGGGTAGTTGTCGTAGTAAGAGGAGAGGAAAGCCCTGGTGATTGGGACCAGACCATTGGTAGACGCCATTGATTGACTTGACTAACCCAAGACTCCTCCTGCCTGCCTCGATCAGATCAGGCCGATTATTTGGGGGAGAATTCGGAATGCTTGTTAAGGGAGACCACAGCCCGATGGATGGATATCACCGACTTTGACGCCGTCTTTCTTATTTTCACGGCTTTATCACTTGTTTCCACTTACCCAAAGATTTATCTAGAGCTCTCAATAGATATCAGTATAACACCATTAAACTTGTTTGCTGAAAAAATACATTATTTGGCTTTTTGCTTTTCTAAAAATAAATAGGATTAGAAGTCTACGATCAATCATTTCTTCTCTTTGGTATATAAAACATATAATTGTGTTATAGACATGAGATATAAAATAGTTAAACAAGTTGTATTCATGTTTAATACTTATGTTATTCGCGTCGTCAGAGACCTGTTAAACCCGATAACACAATATTTGTCAGCCCTAGATTTATCAATTACAATATTATTTTTTAAACATTATTACTATATGTAATTTCAATCGTAAGTATTTAGAGATTTAAAAATTATCTCAATTTCATTATTTCAATACGCGTATATATGGTGAGGTTCGTTTCTAATCTAATTATTATTTTCTAATATTTATATGTTTGTCAGCGTGATGCAGCGGGTGTTTAATGTGCATAAAAACGCTTAAAACCTACATCTATAATTGGATCGGTTAGTTATGTAAAATCATGAGTTATATTAACTTATGAAAATCTATTTTATAATTGGATGGAAAGAAGTTCCAATTTACTTCTAAAAAAGTTTTGAAACAATATATTTAATTTGGTAGAAATACACGTTGAGGTTGTAACACTCCGTTTTGAGTGTAGTTCTAAAATAATATTTTATTATTTGTTTGGAATTATAAACAAAGTAAAATAACTTGTTGGGTAGCAATATATTTTAACGGATTGTATTCTAGTAATATAAGTCGAGAAATATGATAGGTTCGATTCAAGGAAAATATCGTTACCGCGTCTTGCGACTCACCCAAACTTAAAGGGGAATTGTTGTAAGAGTTAAACTTGAGGGTGTATATTGCAATTAGGCAATAGATGAATGTATAAATGTCACACCCCTTTCTGCGGCGGAAGCACGAGGTGTGATCATGAAAGGTTCTCATTGCATACGAAGGGTAAACATACTACATGCTCGTAAAAATAACTTCAAACACCAACCATTTCATAATTTGAAAACATAAGTTTAGCGTTTACATCGCACGATAACATAAAACATTGTCTTAAAAGTTTACAACTTATTTAAACATAAACATAGGCGACATCCACAAGCATGGGTAAGACCGCGCGCACATCCACTTCTTATTACCTGAAATACATGTGAGTTTTGGAAAAACGTCAACATAATGTTGGTGTGAATTCATGCAGTTTTTGTATTTCACGTTTTTATACTTTGTATGAAAACATAGTTTGCGTCATGTATAAATCAAGTTTTCATATATAAATCATGTATTCATGTGTACACCACGTACTCATGTTTAATTCAAGTTTACTTGCGTACACCACGTACTCAAGTATAAATCAAGTTTTATTATGGTATGAATCTTAAGTAAGTAAAGTATTCCTGTATGTATCAGGATTGTTAATGGGTTGCAAAGCCATTAACATGTGACACGACATAGGAAGTCACCAAACCTAAGGCACTTTTCTAGTTGGCATATTCTGCGACACAAAAGCACTACTCGGTACTCGTCCTCACCGAGAGTGTGGCTGCCCGACACCCGTTAGATCTAACCTTTTGTTCTGCGGTCTAGGTATATTGTTGATTAATGGTGCTTATGTACCCTATTCGTAACACGATTTCTCGTATCATTTCTCATAACGCATCATACTTGGTTCTCGTTCTCACCAAGTGCGCTTCTTGTATTCTTTTATCGCATCACACTCGGTACTCGTTCTCACCAAGTGTGCTTCTTATTATCATACCATTTGTAAACATAGTAATATTTGTACATGTATTTCACCCCCAAAGTTATAAAACTGAAAACAGGTAAGAGAAAAGGGGGAGCATGAACTCACATCTTTGCGTTCCTTTGCGTCGTAAACTTCACCGGATTTGCTTAGTTAACGTCGTGACCTATACGTGTTTTCTTAACGTTAGTCACTAGACTTGTATCGCACAAGTACAAGTCACTATCTTTTGTTTATGTTCTCTCGTGTTAAAAATATTTTATATTTTTAACTAAGTGTCTTACTTATATTATTTTCTCAAAAATAATTATAAGTTTCTTGTATTTTGCACTTTGCACCCGAATTATGTATTTTGTCTAAATCATCATTTCATGTTCATAACTTTTCCAAGTTATTTATTCTATCAAATAATATATTTTCATAAATATACTTTTCTTGTGTTTGTCTAAGTATGTTGTATGTGTATTTTTGTATTTTTACTTCTTAAGAGTATTTAGTGTATTTTCAAGTCTTAATACACTATCACGTATAATACATACTACATACACTTAGCACAAATTTTTGGTGATCAAATAATATATATATTTTTCCTTAAAAATATACATGCTTAATACCAATTTTAGTTTTGAAGAAATCATCATTTCTTATCACAAGAATTAGGGAAACCTTGGTAAATTTTCTAGACACATTTTTAGGGAATAAGTTTCTCAAAAACTTATATTTTCTAAGTGTCAAAATTTATAGAAATTTTGACAGAGTTTCCCCTAAAAATGGAGGTTTCCCCATGTTTTCAAAACTAGATGATGATCCATCCTACTTCTACTAACAAACATAATCAAATAATCATAACAACATAAGATCTACATGATTTAGCCATACATTTACTCTTTATCCACTTTTTACCCCTTTATGTTTCAAGTCTTGGATTATGTTCATTAGTGTTCTTAACATTTAATCATTCTATCATCTATTAACCACTAAAAATAAGAACAAGATGAAGTTTTTAAGCACTTACTACTAGCACAAGGCTAGGGGAGTTCAAGAGTGCAAATGAGGTGGATAAAAGCAAATGGTTGAGGTTCTTCAACTTCCGAAAGCTCCTAGCTTCACTATGCGCCTTCTAACACCTTGGGGAGAGCTTGGAATTGGGTGATCTTGGGTGGTTGATGGTGGTGGTGCTTGATGGTTCTCGGCCGAGGGTGTGGAGAGGAGGAGAGGTGTGTGTGTGTGTTGAGTTGTGATAATAAGAATGATGGTAGTCTAGTGGTTTAAATAAAGATCCTCCAACTTCTAATATCCTTTGTGTTTAATGTTCCCTATCTTTCCATCAAGATCAAATAAATAAATAAAAGAAATCAAGGGTGTGTACCCCCTTGTTTAGAACTGGTCATGGGGGGGGGGGGGTGTTAGTTTGATTCCAATGGGAAGTTACAAGTTCTAGTTTCATTTCAAGTGTTAAATCTAGTGTTAAGTGTGTTATCAAATATATAGTGTGTTAGGGTGTTCGGGGACCCTAACTAGCTCCGAAAAAAAATAAAAACAATGCTTCTAGCATTATTTTGGTGTTCCGGGTAATACCCGGTTGTTCGGTTATATACCGGTTCGTTAAAGTGCTAAATTGCACCTTTTAGTGTCTTTTAAGTGTCCTTTTGTAACACTTTCAATCCCCGCCACTTAGGGAAGTGTTCTGGATGATAAAACGAAATTTCTGCATGATGTTTATGTGTTTAAAAGCTGATTAGAGCTGAATTTATTAAAATTCTGCACTTAAAGTGCGTTTCGGGTGCTTTTTAGTGCGTATTTTAGCTTCCAAAATGTATATATATAAACCCTTGTATGTACTCTTGGGTTTTAATGCATTCTTGTCATTGGACCTGCACCTAGGCTCCAATTTTATTGTCTAACTGCTTTCTACAGCATTGTTGGCATATTGTGTCTTACCGGTGAGTTTACTAGTATTTTTGACGCAACGCAGTTCATTATAGCATAATGTAATTCTTGTAGTATAAAACGTGCATGAATTCACTGGTATATTATGTATTCAGACAATGTTGACATTTAAGCACATAATTGCAGTTATTAAATAATAACTAAAGTGTACGGAAATTACCGGTTCGGTGCCAGTTGTCACAATAAAAAGCCAAATTTAGGCTCTTTTGTGAAAAAAAAGGCAGAAGTTAGAGAGAGAAGTGCATGGAACTAGAGAGAGAAAGGAAGTGGTGGTCCAATGGTGGTCTTATGGCGGTTTGCGACGACCGGTGGTGGTCAGAGTTGTGGGTTTCAACCCGAAACTATTTCTCGATGATACGAATGCAATGGTAAGCTCTGTTTGCTCAATAAACTTAAGTTAAAGTCGTTTTTAGATGTCGAAAAGTTAGAGTCGTTAATGTGATTTACGTTTTATTTTGTGTGGTATAAAAGAAATGGTTGTTAACGGAAAACCGACCGTTGGCTCGATCCAAACTTTTTTCTATAGCTTTCATACTTATTGATGTTAACATCCAACGGTTGGAATTGAGAAATGTGTCTCAGAGGTATGATTTTTACAGCTCAAATCGCAGTTGTTTTGATTTTCGGGATAGAAGATGTAGTTGTAAAGGATGCGTTATTCCAAAAGTTCTGACCGTTGGATCGAGCTCAAGATTTTAGAGTAGTTTTTTAATTTATCGTTATTAGCATCCAACGTTTGGAATTGTGGTGGTAACTGAGGTTGTGAAGATGGTTGTTACGGCGGCGTTGAGGTTGTGATGATGGTGGTGAACCGATGGGGTGGATGGTGGTGAACCGTCGCCATTGTTTCTGGTGATGGTAGGTTGTGGTGGTGGTTGTAGATTTAGGGTTTTCATGGAGGGTGGTTACAGGTGGGTGGGTGGTGGTGGCGGCAGGTGGTGGGATGTGGGATGTGGGATGTGGGGTGCGTGGTGGTGGTGGTGGGTGGGTGGGTTGCTAAGGTAGTGGTGGGAGGTGGTAGGTCTTGGGTGAAGTTAATTGTGAGAGAAAGGGAGAGAGAGAGATAGAGAGAGAATGGTAGAGAGAGATAGAATAATAATAATAATAATAATAATAATAATAATGATTTTTAAAAATATTTTGTTTTATTTTTTTTAAATATGACTAAATAAATGGGTAAAAAGACAAAAATACCTTTAGGTGACCAGACTTAACAAAAAAAATTGACTTTAGGTCCAAAGGACGTAACTTGCAAGATTTTGAAACATTAAGTACAAGACTCGTCAATTTTTGTTTTAAATAACACCGCCTAAAAATGGTATTAAGCTAAAGGACAACACGTGTAATTTATTCTAACTTTCATATGTCACACCCCGAAATTATCAGAGCTGGCATGACTGGACTGGTATCTTCATTGCACAGCGGAAGCAAATATAGCTAAGACTTCTAGAAAATGAGCGCCGCTAAGTACTCGAATCTCCAATGGTTCTCCTATTCCAACCGTGCCATAGTTTCTGAAAGGTAACCTGAGAAAGAAACATGCGAAAAAGTCAACATAAAGTTGAGCTAGTTCATAGTTTGCTTGTAAAAGATTTGAAATAAATCTTTTGAATAACCGGTTTGTGAAATAATATTGAGAAAACGAATTTAGAAATCATTTTCTTGCCAAGTTATATGGAAACTTTGTATTTGTAACGCATTATGTTCGTAAAATCATGTATTTGTAAACTCTCGTATTTGTAATGTTCGTATAACCGTCAATGCCCACCCTGACTTTGACTCCACGCCCGCATAAATCCTATGCTTTGAATTTGTATAAAACATGGTATTTAATTTGTATAAATCAAGTATTTATGTAAGTATGTATGTCCCTGGTATGTAGCAATAAGGAAAAAGAGATCACCAATGGGTTGCAAAGCCAATGGTATGTGTGAAAAGGTGCAGGAAGAACTCAAACTTAGCAAAGTTGTACCGGGCTTCCCGCTGGAAGACATAGTCACCACTATGGGCCGCCCCGGCCTCATGGGTGTGGGCTCGCTACACCCAAATAGATCTATCACTCATGTCCCTCGGTCCTACGATGAGGATTAATGGCCTTAAGTGTTGTACCCACCCTTCACATGATCTAAGTGTACCCTCCTTAAGCTAACCATACCATGTATAAAAATGTCTGTAATAATTGTAACATGTATTTTACCCCCAGTCTCTAAGACTGAACCTCCCCAGCCTCTAAGGCTGAACCTCCCTAGCCTCTAAGACTGAACCTCCCCAGCCTCTAAGGCCAACTCCCCAGTCTCTCTATATTATCACCAGACGATCCATCCCTAGTCATGAAAATCATTCACATTTCGATAATACACATTTGTTTTGTAAAAACCGGTATATTTAGTATAATCCATTCGTAAACCATTTGAGTTCCTCGAAATCCATTCGTAATATGATTTAGAAATATGAGTTTTCGTTCGTTCAAAAGCTTTGTATGTTCTTGCAAAACGTACTTTGTCTAAAAATATGCAATCTTTGTTCATCGAGAACTTTGTGTGTTTTCTGCAAAAGGTGCGTGTCTTTCTACCCCGAAAACATTTACAAAAATGTAAAACCGTAAAAAGGTGGGATTATGAACTCACCTGAATATTCCTGTGCAAAGCTAGCTAAATACGACTTCGTGATGTCGTTTCCAAGATTTGGCTCGCTAGCGTGCATTCTACAATATTCCATCTTCTCGTGTCGAAAGCCGAGCTGACCGAGTCAACTCGCTGAGTTGACTGAGTCAACTGAGTTGACCGGTTGGACTGAGCTGACTCGAACCGCTTCAAAATCTGACCCGAACCGGCTGACTCGAACCAAATGTTGACCTGAACCTGCTGGCCCGAACACTGAGTCGACCCGGTTTGACCGAGCCGAGCATGAATCTGAGACGAATGACCTGCTGACTTGTTACCCGAACCGAGCCTGACCCGAAGCTAATCCAAACCACTATTGACTCGAAGTCATCTGAACCGTGGCTGACCTTAACCCGTAACCGTGAAGCTGTCGGGAGAAGTAAAACCGCCGCCACCATCATCATCTTCTCCGGCGAGTCACCGGAAAAATCACTCCGAACCGCCACCATCATTCAACAGCATTTCAGCAGCACAAATCAACTTCATCAATGACAAAAACGAAAGGAGTAGAAATGAGTAGGAGTTAGGGGAGTGTCTTACCGTAAAATCCGATGGACCGAAACACCGCCGCCACTGCCGCCGCCTTGAGCGGCGGCGCCGCTCCTTCTCCGCCATCCTTTCTCTGAATCCCTCTCTCTCTCTTCGTTCCACCATCGCACCACCACCAGACGGTGGTGGTGGTTGTTGTCGTCCCTGGTTACCCATCAGCGGAGAGGAGAGAAGGGGGGATTAAGAGGTAGTAGTGACCTGTCGGACATACCGCCGGCAACTGACTGCCGGAAAATTCAGCCGGCACCGGCTGGTTCTTCACAGGAGAGAAACAAGTGTGTGGCTTTTGTGTGATGTATGAGATTTATAGAGGATAAGGTGTTCTATCAGTTTGTTTGTATGATTTAGGGTTAGGAATGATAAAGAAGGAATGAGAATAAGCAGAGAATTCATTGTGTGCGTGTATGTTCTGATCTGGGTTTTCAAATATGGAAGATGAAGTTCTCTGTGTGTTTGTTTGTGAATGAGAAATAAAAGGCATAAGGTCTTATATAGAGATGTTGATATCTCTCAACAGATTTTGTGTGGATCTTGTAAGATTTTGTGGTTTCATCTTTTGAGACATAATCTCTTGGAGAGATTTATAGAGATTTTGGAGATCTTAAAGAGATTTTGCAAGATTTGTTAAGATTTTGTAGAGATCTTGCATATTATGTGCAGGTTTAGGCTTGCGGGTTTTGGGCTTGGACCCAGGGCCCACAAGCCCATCACATGTGTAAGTGGCCCGTAATTCCTACGAGACACATTTTAAAACCGAAATCACCGTAGCCTAGTAAAATAATATCTCAGAGTTAAAATGCGTAAAAATAATGTCGGTATCCATCGTAGTCACGTCTGTGCGTCGATAACGGTAATAATCGCAAAAAAAAAATTACATATTTGTCGTCTTTAATCCGTTTTTCGAGCCGGTTTCAACTACGATTGCTAAAATTTAATTACGAGGCTGGAATATATCGTAAAAATATAATATTTGTCGGCGCTGTCAGTATTTCATACGGTATCAGTTCGTTGTCGCGTAATATTCAGCAGATTCCCCGTGAATCACCATACGTGCACTGTATAAACGAATAAACGTTCCTGGGCACTCCAAAGGGCCTAAATGAGTTAACCTGCATCTTAAAAACTATTCATTATCGCGTTAATCGCCTATTAATTACGTAATTAAGAGCCGTAAATCACCGGTTGTCACATTCTCCCCCTGTTAATGAAATTTCGTCCTCGAAATTTAAACTACGTTAAGTCCTTAGAGTTACGTTATGCGTAAGTAAATACGAATAATGCCAAAGGGAACGAGACATACTGATACCATCACTTGTGTGACCAAGTTAACAGGGGTCCAAGAAAAGAGGAATTTCGAGCAATAGAATTCCAAACGAACATTCACAATATGCAAATGAATTTCTAGAAACGATAACATCCACTAAATGGAACTTAGAATCAACAATTTCAATGAAATAGTTTTGCATGAAACGCTCGATCATGATCAGCCCAAGCTGCAAACGTAATAAATGAAACAATTCAATAATAGGGGTGATTGAACAAGTATCACCTGTGTTTTGCATGAAACGCTCGATTATGATTAGCCCAGGCTACAAGTTTATACCGACACCAGAAGGTGTCATAGTGATTTATATAATTTAATAATAGCGGTGATCAAACAACTTTACCGTGTTTGAAGTCAAATGAAAGCGCAATGAAGTAAATATGAATGTTTGTTCCAACAAACATCGAAAGATTTTCAATTGAAAATGAAACATCCAAGAAATAATGTTTTTGATCGAAGATGAAGAAGCAATAAGTATCGCAAAACATTCGATCGATAATGAAAGAAACATTAGTAGGTACACCAGAATATAAAATGAATTTTGTGTACCATCGTCTTAACACACAATTGTGTTAAGACCGCTTAAATATGATAAATCGAAGCGGATTTAAAGCAAATCAATAAATTAACTATTTAAATCCGTGCATAAGATGTGTAACCGAGATTAGCGCAAGCTTCAAATTAATGAAAGCACCACCACATGGTGTCGAAATCAGCAAACAATTTAATGGAGTCGAATGCCAAACAAGTTTACTTCGACTCGGAACAAATGAAACACTTGTTAAAACGAATTTTTGAACATGATGCTCCCAATACATCATACGATGCTTTGAATTGAATATGTGTAATGGACAAGTTCAAACAATTGAACTTGGTTTCAGCGCAATCCGACAATAAATATATGTATCGACGAGAAAACTTTCGGCATGGTCACTATGAAAAACCATGTATGTATCTTGAAAAGAAAAGAAATTTCAAGAAAATGTGTTGACTTGATAACAAAGGAGCCAACAATTACAATAATGCGGGTTATTCGAATCACAAATCGGTAATTAGATTTAGCGAAATAATATTTGAACTTTGATGAAACGCTTATTTGAAACGAAACCACATGCGTAACAAATGATGCATGCGTAACATACGAATTTCCAAGAAATGAAGCAAATGAATATTCGCTATACTGAAAGAAATGATCGTGATACAATGACCATTAAGAGGAGTAGAGATACGAAAATCCACTCAGTAAATATGAAAGTCGAAATTTCAATAAAAGAAATTTGTGGACGTTACCTGGGGTTGCGTGTGATATCCGTCTGTTAGGTGACATTACTATGGAATGTCGAACATAGTGTATTCGTCGTTAACTGAAATAGGGGGATGCGGAGATGCGGAGACATACGTCTTCTCCTTATCGTGACTCGTGTCATTGCAGGACCGCGTGCCAAACTGCCGCTTCATGTTCGATAGTTCTCCTGCTGACAGGATTCTAGCGTCGTTGTTGAATTGCGCCATCGTGTCTTTTCAAAGGCCTCGCCTCGATAGTCGTATGTGACGTACTTCAACCTCCGTTGACGTATGGCTTAAGTTTCACGTATACCTGTGCACTAGCGTTTCGTTCCGCGTAGAATGTGATGTACTCCGACATCCGTTGACGTTAAATTTGAGTTCCATGTATTCCCATGCACTAGCGTTTCGTTATGCGTAGGCTGCCTGCTCGGGAAGTTAAAACATCATAGACAATATGGATAATAGTGTGTGCCCGAGTTAATATTTGCGGTTCCTACGTGATGACCTTTAATGAACTTCAACATAAGTTTCCAAAGGTTTAATATGCATGTTTCCTAAACTCTCAGAGTTTTGTGTACTGTATGCGACTGTTTTGTGTACCGTGTGTAAAACACCACTTTAGCGTATGTTTGAAAACAAAATTTTGACTGTTTGTTTTCCGGCAATGGTTGGAGACAATATTCGAGTCTTAGGCGTTCTGTATGTATTCAAAGTCTTAATGATCCAAGTCCCCAGAGAAAAGTGAGGTTAAAGCCTAGGTATCTCTACAGAAACCCTATTCGCTGTAACCTATAGCTCTGATACCAATCTGTCACACCCCGAAATTATCAGAGCTGGTGTGACTGGACTGGTATCTTCATTGCACATCGGAAGAAAATATAGCTAAGACTTCTAGAAAATGAGCGCCGCTAAGTACTCGAATCTCTAATGGTTCTCCTATTCCAACCGTGCCATGGTTTCTGAAAGGTAACCTGAGAAAGAAACATGCGAAAAAGTCAACATAAAGTTAAGCGAGTTCATAGTTTGCTTGTAAAAGATTTGAAATAAATCTTTTGAATAACCGGTTTGTGAAATAATATTGAGAAAACGAATTTAGAAATCATTTTCTTGCCAAGTTATATGGAAACTTTGTATTTGTAACGCATTATGTTCGTAAAATCATGTATTTGTAAACTCTCGTATTTGTAATGTTCGTATAACCGTCAATGCCCACCCTGACTTTGACTCCACGCCCGCATAAATCCTATGCTTTGAATTTGTATAAAACATGGTATTTAATTTGTATAAATCAAGTATTTCTGTAAGTATGTATGTCCTTGGTATGTAGCAATAAGGAAAAAGAGATCACCAATGGGTTGCAAAGCCAATGGTATGTGTGAAAAGGTGCAGGAAGAACTCAAACCTAGCAAAGTTGTACCGGGCTTCCGGCTGGAAGACATAGTCACCACTATGGGCCGCCCCGACCTCGTGGGTGTGGGCTCGCTACACCCAAATAGATCTATCACTCATGTCCCTCGGTCCTACGACGAGGATTAATGGCCTTAAGTGTTGTACCCACCCTTCACATGATCTAAGTGTACCCTCCTTAAGCTAACCATACCATGTATAAAAATGTTTGTAATAATTGTAACATGTATTTTACCCCCAGTCTCTAAGACTGAATGTCACACCCGCTCGTAGCGGAAGCGCGAGGTGTGATCTGATCGGTTCTCATTGCATAACAATATAAGTGAACATACTAAATGAATAAAAACAAACTCCAATGCCATTGTGATAATCATTTCAAAAGAACGCAACATAAGTTAAACGTATTGGTTACAAACTATCAAATGAAAATAAGTTGTCATTGTTTCATACATCAAAATGTACGTCTTAAAATGTTAAGGCTTTGACCACTATATCACCGCAAAGAGGCGGTATATAACGGGCAAACCCTTCAAATGTTGGCATGGAGTCTTGATACTTGCTTTCTTGAACTGAAATATCTGCATGGTCCACTAATTTCCTGAAATACATGTTAAGTTTGAAAACATCAACAAAAGTTGGCGAGTTCATGCAGTTTAGTTGTATGAGATGTATCTGTAAAATGTGAGTTGTATAAAATGTATCTATAAAATGTGAGTTGTATAAAATGTATCCATAAAATGTGAGTTGTATAAACTGTATCCATAAAATGTGAGTTGTATAAAATGTATCTGTATGTAATGATGTAGTATGTAAAGCGTCAATGAAATCGTTGATCATTAATGTTTCGCGAGGACATTAATATGTGTGACGAAATAGGAAGCAATCCAAACCTAGACGATTTTCTTGTCGACTACTATCGACTGGGACACAAACGCACTCTTCTGTATGGGTCCACGACCAAGAGTGGGGCTCGCCAAAACCCATTAGATCTAACCCTCTGTACCTAGGTCCAAACTGGATTAATGGTGCTTAGATGTATGACCCTAATCGCACATGATCTAAGGTGTTTCATTCCATGACTTATCATACTATAAACATGTATTTTCCCCGATAGTTGTAAAGTTATAAAACATTTAAAATGAATAGGGGACATGAACTCATAGTATTGCATCCGTGAATGATACGTATTTGTGATCTTACGCGTGGTCGTCTTGAACAATGTTGCGACCTACAAATGTTCTTATGTTTGTCAGACACTTCGGTCTTTGTAAATAACTTGAGTATAAGTCTTGTGTCTTAAATATGTGTAAGACTTGTATGTCTTTATTGTTCGTTGAACGGTGTATTAGATGAATGAATTGTTAAGCTGTTATATATATATATATATATATTTCACCAAATATATATATATATATATATATATGTCATCTTGTATCTTGTGAGTTGTATCATCGGGTCTTGTCTTCTTGATTTCGTGTCTTTGTATAAGTAAATTGTATAATTGTAATTTTTACCAATTATATGTCATTGGGCTTAGCCCAAGAATTCATGTTATTGGGCTTAAATAGTGTTGGGCCTAAATAGTGTTGGGCCTAAATGTTATTGGGCTTAATGTTATTGGGCCTTGGCGCATATGTTTGGTATTGGGCTTAGCCCATGAGTTTTGATATTGGGCTTAGCCCATGTATTTATGTTAATCCCATTATGAAGATAAGCCCATTTATTAAAATAAGCCCATTTGTAAAGAATAGCCCATTTGAAAATATAAGTCTTTCATTTTTATAAAAATCATTTTAATAAAAATCCCTAAATAGACTTTTTAGTTAATAAAAACATAATAGTTTTTATAGGTTTCAAAACATCCGGATATTGTTGTCGGTGATTTATATGTATTCGCGTCGAACGATCGCCTAAGCGTCGTAGTAACTTCTCGGATTGGCGTTATGTTCATAGGTTCGTCCGTCGTCCGATTTGACCATAAGTTGTATCCGATGTCCGAATCGTCCGTAAATTGTATTCAAGTGTATATATATGTATTCTTGTAAATTTTTACTTGTAGATGTGTCTTGTATTTATTTATATCATTGATTTCAAATTCCTAACTTTTATATATAACTAACACCATTAGTAAACACATAACACATAACTAGTTAAAATCACTAAATATATATTTTACCAAAAATATATATTTATACTCATTTTTGCTTTTAGAAAGACCAACTTTCTAATCTTGTATTCTTGTAAAGATTTTGTTAAAACATGACCATTTTTATAACACATGATTTCTAGTAAAAATTGGCCATAGTTTCCTTTGAAATATGAACTTTGCCATGTTTATCAAAACATATCATTTTCTTTTCAAATCAACCAACAAGTTTCTCATATCATTTCTAAACAAAAATACATGAGATTTATAACACACTTTATCAAAATGAACTCATAAACATGTAGGGTTTTAGTATGATCTTCAAATGTAATACTTTGTTCAAAAATCATATTAATATTCAAGTTTTGTCAAACTTTTATAAAAAACCTTCTTGTATGTTACTTTTATAAATATTTCCAAGAGTATAATTTTTAATGAAATAAATTATACACTTTTACAACATCAAAAATTTATGTTCATCCATTTAATCATCATGTTCAAATTAATCTTTTCAAGACTTTCATGTAACTTGTTAGATTATGTTTTTAAACATCATCTAACAAGTTTACTTTTGATGTTCATCATAACTAACTCAAATAGTCAAGTAACAAGTTTCAAATCACAACATAAACAACTTATATATTATGATTTTTAGTTTGATTTCAAGTGTTTTTATCTTCATCTTGTATGAGCATTTTATATGTTAACTTGTACATAAGTTATATATTCATAAACATGAATGAAATAAGGATTAAGATGCTCACTACTAGCTCTTGTGGCTAGGGAAGATCTTGATGAATATGATGAGCAAAGATGATGAAAATTATGATGGTTGAAAGCTCTAGAATGGATGAAAACGGATGCTTCAACTTGGAGATGTCTTAGATCTTCATAACTTGCATAAAAGTACATTTTGATCATCATGAAAATGGCTTGAAATGAAGATGATTTGGAGTGTTCATGGATGAATTTTATGAAGGAAAAATGGGTTCTTAAGTGTGTGTTTTTGATGGTGTAAGAATTATGAGAAAGTGATTTGTTAGGATAAGGTTTCAAGACTTTTGATCATCCACTAACTCACCATTTGCACATAGGAAATATCTAAGATATTTTTACAACTTGTTAAGGGTGTGGGACCCACTTAAAAACGTGAACATGAGGGGGAGGGTGGGGTCTTGAATTGTTGAAATGTTATTAAGTGTTTAAAGTGTTAGAAACTTTTAGCAAAGTTTAGGTGTTTTGGTGTTTAAATGTTTCAAGTGTATAAATGTGTTAAGAAGGTGTTAAGTGACCACTACTAGTCTAATATGATCTAAATAATATTAGATGGTCACTAAAAAAAAGATCCGACATTGTTCGGATATTCGTTTCGAATTGTTTCGGTTAGACGTTATTTGAACGCTAAGTTGTGTAACTTGTGTGAATTGATGTAGTTATTGGTTCGGATGATACCCGAAGGTATCCTCATATGAATTCTATGTTAAATAGCACTTTTACATGTTGCAAAAATATTAAATTGCGGATTTCTGCCGAAAAGTGCTGAATTTGTAACTTGTAGTGTTTTTCGGATAATTTTCAGTGTTCGGGAAAGTGTTAAACACAATCCTTGTATTCCCACTTAGGGTTTGATGTATAAATGATGTTGGACTCTCGTCTAAGTCCTAAATACGTCATTAAGCTGAGTGTTGCGCTTCCTGCGTTTCCTGTCAGCACTAATAGTCTACTTCGTAAATGTACTAGCTGTTTCGGTGCATTGTCTAAACTGTTTCAGATGTAACCAATAAAATGAATAATGTGCACCATAAGTATGTATTTCGTGAGTTTTCTAGATGTATGTCATGTAATCTTGTAGTTCGGACATTCAATACTGTTAATTGTATAACTTGAATGATGGATTTAAATGTACGAAAATTACCAAAAAGTGGCAGTTGTCACATTCTTCCCCTGTTATAGAGAATTTCGTCCCGAAATTCAAGCTGAGTCATCCTTTGCAGGAGTATTCTCGAATAGTTGGAGGGTATTTGGCTTTGATTTGATCTTCACGTTCCCAAGTATACTCGGGTCCGTGTCGAGAGTTCCAACGAACTTTTTCTAATTTGATACGACTCCTCCGTGTTTTCTTCTGGACTTTCCAATCCATGACCTTAACAGGTTATTCAATGAATTAGAGTTGTCGTTAATATGAATCTCATCCGCAGGGATGATAACCGTTTCTTGCGTTGGACTCTTTATAAGATTCGACACATGGAACATGTCGTGCACACTACTAAGTTCGTCTGGTAATTTCAGTTTGTAGGCAACGGTGCCTATCCTTTTCCAAGATTTCAAAAGGTCCTATGTAATGTGGGTTAAGCTTTCCACGTTTACCAAACCTCGCTACGCCCTTCCCAGGTGAGACTTTCAACAAGACTTTGTCTCCGACCTCGAAAGATAATGGTTTGCGTCTTTTGTCTGCGTAGCTCATTTGTCGATCGCGAGCCTTCTTGATACGATCTCGGATATGAAAAATCTTATCCGTAGTCTCTTGGACTAGTTCCGGAACAATTAATTGTATATCGCCTGTTTCAGCCCAACATAGCGAAGAGCGACACTATCGACCATAAAGAGCTTCAAACGGTGCAGCCTATATACTAGTATGGTAGCTGTTATTGTAGGAAAACTCAACTAAAGGTTCGCTCTGGCCGTCAGTTTGTGGATGAAAGGCCGTGCTTAGATTCAAATGAGATCCAAAGGCCTGTGAAATGATTTTCCAAATTCTTGAAACAAAACGACCGTCTCGGTTAGAGATGATTGAAATAGGTACTCCATGACGAGCCACTATTTCCTTGAGATAGGGTTCCGCTAGTTTCTCTGTACTATCCTCCTCCCGAATCGGTAAGAAGTGTGCGGACTTTGTTAGTCTATCGATGATTACCCAATCATGTCATGACCGCATGAGGTCCTGGGTAACTTCGTAATGAAGTCCATCGATATTTGTTCCCATTTTCAAACAGGAATCTCGGTTTGTTGTAACAAGTCTGAGGGTTTCTGATATTCAGCTTTGACTTTTACGCAAGTCAAACATTCCCCGACATAAGTCGCGTTATCACTTTTGAGGTTAGGCCACCAATAGTATTCTTTTAATACTTAGGCCTATGTGTTTCCTCAAAATATCATCTCGAAGGCCGCCAAAGAATGGAACTCGATTTCGACCCATAAGGTATAAAGTTCCATCTTCTTTCGGCACTAATTGTTCCTTCATGCCTCGAAGTGTTTCTGCTTGAATATGCTCTTCCTTGAGCGCTTGTGAATCATCTTCTCTAATGCTTGAACTCTCAGTGTTCTTACCCAGTCCTTGCGGCCCAAGGCATCAGCTACAACGTTTGCCCTGCCCGGATGGTACTTTGTTTCGCAATCATAGTTATTCAACAATTCAACCCAACATCGTTGACGCATATTTAATTCTTTTTGGTTGAATATGTGTTGAAGACTTTTATGATCCGTGAAAATAATGCATTGAGTACCATATAAATAATGTCGCCATAATTTTTAAAGCGAATACCACCGCGCCTAACTCAAGGTCGAGAGTGGTATAGTTCTTCTCATGAACTTTTTTAATTGGCGCGACGTGTACACGATAACTTTTTCACGTTGCACGAGTACGCAACCCAATCCTTGATTCGAAGCATCATAGTTTACAATCAAAGTCATCGGTATCGTCGGATAATGATAAGATTGTAAAATGCTATGCACCAATCTTAAGAAATAGGTTGTAATGCTATTTCTTGTTTTTCGATTGGGGCGCATTTATTATCTTTATGGGTGAGGGAGGTTAGCAATTGAGTAATTTTAAAAAAAAATCTCAATAAATCTCCGATGATATCCCGCTAATCCCAAAAAATTTGTCGGACTCCAGTTGGAGTCTTGGGCACTTCCCAATTCTCATTTGCTTCAATCTTAGCTGGGTCTACTTGAATGCCTTTCTCGTTCACTACATGCCTGAGAAATTGTATCTCGCTAATCCAAAATTCGCACTTGGAAAATTTTGCGTATAGTTTCCCCTTCTTTAGTAGCTTCAAAATGGTTCTCAAATGTTGTTCGTGCTCATCTGCCGATCGTGAGTATATCAAAATGTTGTCAATGAACATTATGACGAATTTCTCGAGGTATGGCTTGCACACGCGGTTCATTAAATCCATGAAGACCATAGGTGAGTTCGTTAAACTACAGGGTATAACGAGGAACTTGTAATGACCACAACGATTCCGAAAGGCTGTTTTCGGTACGCCTTCCTCTTAAATTCGTAACTGGTGATACCCCGATCGTAAGTCTATCTTGGAGTAGAAGCTTGGACCTTTCATAAACCATTTGAGTTAGTTGGAAATTTATATGTAACATGGTTTAGAAATATGAATTTTTGTTCATTGAAATGTTGTGCACTTTTGCAAAACTTGCATCTCTCCCCTGAAAACCTTTAAAAAGATGTAAAATGATAAAGAGTGGGGGTTATGAACTCACAACATCCTTATTCGGTCAACTACAAGGTTTAGAAGGTGCTAATCGATATGGAGATTTGGCTACGGGTGCGGTTCCCGGTACCAAGTTGATATGAAACTCGACTTGTCGATATGGTTATAGTCCCGGCAAGTCTTCAGGAAAGACTTCAGGAAACTCTTTTACCACTGGAATATCTGTCAGCTTCGGCCCAACGGCCTTCTTGTCTACAACAAGTGCTAGAAAGGCAATACAACCTTTCCGTAAGCACTTTTGTGCCTTCATGCAATTAATGATCCGCAATGGTGTGTCGTGCTTCTCTCCATGAATAACAAATGTCTCTTTGTTCGGCAGTGGTAGGCGAATGATCTTCTCATGACAAAAGACTTCGACTAGGTTATCGGATAACCAATCCATGCCAACCACTACTTCGAAACTACCCAACTGAACGGGTAAGATATCGATATTGAATTTCAGCTCCAGACTCGACTAGTTTACCGTTTGCCAATTCTATAGAATGAGGAGACGTCTAGCTTACGTGACTCTATGCCAAGTACATTTTGAATTCTATGTAGTAAGGACTTCACTGTACAAATGTAGAGGACAACCCAATCCCTGTGTTTAGATGTAGGATAACCCAATCCCTATTTGTAGCTAGGACAATCCCGTCACTAGCCATGAAACTCATTTCACATGCATGAATTTGGTTGATAGAAAACGTGTCGGTGACTCTTAATGATTTGACAAGAGTCAGCTAATTCCCCATTAGCTAAGTTGATATAGTAATGTGTGTCCAACATGACTCTAATTCGAGTATATGCTTAACATTTAGAGACACTAGCTAAGCTCGGTGTTGGTATTAAAAGAATTGATACATGATGATCGTAGAGTGTACGTACTCATGACTTCATTGGGATTTTGTGGAATATTCATAGTTCTAACCACACACACACTTATTCACTAGCTTGATCCCTTCTTAAGTATTATCGTCTTACTAGTCTTTGTTTTGCGCCCGGTCTCAGCACACTGCTACTCTTGGCGCTTTTGCAATTGCCCTCATGATGAACGTCTCACTTTTCGCATTTAGGATTTCGGCAAGTTACCAGCATACATCCTGGTGACAAAATCGTTTATGGCAGCGATTGCCTTCATTTCTCTCATGGCGAGAGTTATTGTTTGAGTGATCGAGGTAGGGAGGGATGATGCGGTCATGCTTCGGATCTCCGAAGCTAAACCCGAAATGTAACACTCAGTGTGTTTGAATTCGGGTGTTACCCAGTATGGAACTACCCCTGAGAGACCGTGAAAGCATCAAATGTAACCATCAACATTGGCTCCAGTTATGATCGAGTTCTTTTATAAAATCATATGAAAATAGATATGAAAATCAGATGCTATAAAAGAATGATGTATGGTTAAATAAATAACCAATAGAAATGTAGTGTATAAATATATCATGTCTTAAAATAGGATATTATGTCTTGTGTAGAGGATGTCGTGTCTTGTACAAAAATGTCATGTCTTGTCTTTGTCGAAAAGATTTGGATAACACCACGATATGCAATATAATATAAGCACTTATATATAGGAAGTACCAGCGGCGTATCCACCATGCTTTTATCATATTACACACGTCTCGTTATTTACAAAAATGTCTTGTGTATACCAACGTCAAATGTCATGTATAACAATGTCTTGCGTAACAACAATGATTTTCAACACATAACTTTTGACTTAAACATTTGTTTCTTTTGGTGCCATGATATTTTTAATACACACTATTAAAAGAATCTAGACATATATTTGGATAAATATAGTCTATCATGCGCCCAAGAATGAAGAATGCAATCGGTCATGGAAACCTCAAGACCGTATTGTTCATACATGTTTGAATAAATGATAATGTGGATAACCGAAACCAAAATGCGTAGCGCCTCTTGCGTGTACTGGTCATATGTCTAAGTGGAAAACAAAATAATTTGTTGAGGAGGGGAAACCAACCGGTGGCCTCCGTCCCTATAGTATGCATTCCATACTACATAGGCTTTGATTACCCGAAGTAGAGAAATTCCTTTGTCGTACTTGCCCATGTGACAAATATGGTAATAGTGCTTGAGCTTCACGAGCTCCAACAAGATCATTAAGATCTTCATAGATGTCGAATAGAATGCAATTAGGGAGTTGTAGCATGGCTCATGCCATATTATCCCTTGGATAAGACAAATGTCAAATGACGGAATTTATTGTATTCATTTCCAATAAGTAAGATAAGGTGTCATAGACAACAAAGAACCAACTCATGTACAAGAATTCTAGAATGTTGAGGAAAGATCATCCATGAGTGGTTAACAAGTTTTGTTTGTTTAGATGACTAGTCTCGAACAGCTCGTGTTATAGATCAACTGTTTAGACGCGAATGAATACGTATCGTCTTCCTGTATTGTATTGTAGGGTGTTATAGTAACCATCTCGGTTAGTGTTCTACTGGATAGAAACTTGAACACTTAAGAATTTTGAATGGATAGTGATCATTAGCTTGACCCGCAGAGTCCACCAGGATTTCCATGCACTACAAGTTGTTATGATGTGGGCCCCCGTAAAATAAATTGCCTTGCATGGTCACCCTAGCATTCTCTTGTTCAGAGCAGACAATCAATCAGAGAGAGGACACTATTGTCTATATACCTTCAACATAGAAGGAAACTTCGTGATAGTTCACGTGTCAACGTCCATTGTCATTACTCACAGAACGGCACAACGTTAGATGAAATAGGAATAGAGAGAATTTGTAAAAATAACAATTGGAGGGGCACCTTCAAGATGAGTACTTCATCTTCCTTGTCTGGACAAGAGTGTCATCAATTATGATTTGTATGAGCCACAGGGACCTCGTCCCACTAATGGAGTTGTTGTCCAAGGCTGCCACCTCCGCCTCATCGTCACTACTGAAGTCATGCATCTCAACATCCGCGAGAAAGCAACCATCTTCCACAGGATCAATACTTTATGGTCTCACTTAGTAACCACGTTCGTCATAAGCTCCGCAATAGACATGAGGTCGATATTCTCATTGAAGATGTATTGTATAAAATATGTCATGTTCGAAAATAGAGTATCATATCTTGTGTAAAAGATGTCGTGTCTTAACCATGTTATGCATGTCAAGGATGACAATGGAATTCGAAGTCGAAGGCATTTTGTTCTTGCCAAATATTTCATGCAACATATATATGAACAACCTATATATATAATCATGTAAAATCCTATCAATCAAGGATTTCTATCTTGTATAAGCTGAACTTGTAAACTGTTTATTGTCACACCCTGGCTTTTGCGGAAGCGTGGGTTTATTTGGTGTGACTTCTTAATACCATAGCAACAATCACAACAATGCTATATGATAAAAATATGAGATGTTCATCCATTAATTAAAGTGAGAAAATACCACAATATCATTGTTTAGAAACATCGACACTTCAAATAAGTTACAAACCATAAATTATTTAAAACGTGTTCATAAGACACATAAAAGACTTTGGATAAGACGAGGTTTAGAGATATGTAACCCGTCCAGGAGTAGGTTACACCTCTCAAACTTCACAACTCTGGATGACATCTATTAACCAACGCAGCTAGACACATGCATACCCTGCCAGATCCTGCTAGTTCCCTGAAATACATGTAGTTTGAAAAATCAACAAAAAAAGTTGAGCGAGTTCATGTGTAAGTCTGTATGTATAAGCCTTTAAAATATGTCTTGTGTATATATATGTCCCTGGTATGTAGCAATTAAGGAAAAAGAGGTCACCAATGGGTTGCAAAGCCAAAGGTAAATGTGATAAGGTGCAGGAAAACTCAAACCTAGCATATTTGTACCGGGCTTCCGGCTGGAAGACATAGTCACCTCTATGGGCCGCCCCAGCCTCATGGGTGTGGGCTCGCTACACCCAAATAGATCTATCACTCATGTCCCTCGGTCCTACGACGAGGATTAATGGCCTTAAGTGTTGTGCCCACCTTTCACAGTCTAACGGTGTATGATAACGGCGTATGATAAGTCCCTCCTTAAGCTAACCATACCATGTATAAAAATGTCTGTAATAGTTGTAACATACTTGGTACTCGTTCTCACCAAGAGTGTTTCTTGTTATTATACCATTTGTAAACATTGTAATATTTGTAACATGTATTCCACCCCCGAAGTATAAAACTGAAAATAGTTAAGAGAAAAGAGGAACATGAACTCACCTTGATTTCAAGCGATTTCGAATACGCAAGTCAAGATTAAAGTTTCTGATGATAAGGAAACTCAAGGTTGTCCTAATGAATCGTACATGAACAAGAATAATGTATCAATTTTGAGGTCATATAGTGTTGACGGAATTTGTTGAGTATTTATTGTATTTGATAGTGTTTTGTTTAAATGAATTAATATGTTAATTACATAACTAATTATCAAAATAATTATATTAAATCTGAATAATTAGAAATAACATTTTTAATTATTGAACTTGAATATTATTGATTTAAAATAATTATTATGGTCTTGGATTCATTTTAAATAAATAAAATGAATTAAAATGGTTAAAATAACAATAAATAAGTTTATATAATTTTAATTTATCTAAATAATTAAATGCAATAAAAATTCAGATTCTAAATTTATATAAACTCAGAATAATGCATCTTTTGCCATAAAAATAGTCTTCGATAAAATTCATATATAATTATATAATTTAATTACATTAAATTAAACTATATTTATAAGTATAAATACTGATTTATTTATATAAATATCAAATTTATATAAAATATGAGCAACAATATTATTTTTGTAAAGATCGGTATTTAAAATAATTAATCCGAAAATTTCAGCATTTATTTCTCAAAAATCGATTTAATAAACTGTTTTAATATCATAAAAATTAGTTTTATAAATAAATTGACTAATTTTATATTTTTAATAAAAGTAACAGTGTCTAACAATGTTATAAAAATTATTGAAATGTTAAAAATATTAGAAATAAAATGTTTAAAAAAATGCAGACCCCTGGGTTCGAACTTGGGTCTGTGTTGTAACCAAACAGAGTCTTAACCACTGGGCTAAGCTTCTGTTTGTGTTTGGTTTAAGACTGCTAAACTTATAACCAAACAGGACCTGGTCATCTTCTCCAAAGAGAAGTCAAAGTCAGAAGACTCGGTCAAACTAAAAGTCAAACGCTTTCAAATCTACGGGAAAACTGTGTTATATCAAGATTAACTTTGGAGAAACATTGTATAAACATAAACGAACTAATTGAAACAATAAAAACGAACCGGTATTGAAGGGATGATCGGATTGAGAAATTCCGGCGAAAAAGTGAGTATTCCGGCAAGTTGCAGGTTGTAATCCGATGAATAAACGATGTGTTTGTTAGTTGTGAGAGGTGTAGGATGTTCGTTAAGGTACAGGGAGGTTAAATAGTCGATCAATTCGACACAAAAACAACAGAATTCAGTGGAGTTGTTCGGTTTGATTTTTTTTTTTTTAAAAGTTCCGAATTACATTCAATTTGGCATGGAATAATGTCGAATAAGTGGTTCAATGAGTGGGCAAAGTGGTTGGGAATTAGTGGGTGATGTTTAAAGTGGAAATAATTCGATTTTGGACGGTTTTGGTGAAAACCGCGACCTGCTGTTGCTGAATATAAGAATCAGCTCGAATTTAAAGTTAATATATATATAATACCAACTAACATCCATCACAACCAAGCTGGTAGACCAGCTGGTTATGCGCGTTGTTGTGGTGCGGACCGACGCGGGTTCGAGTCCCGTGTCTGGCCGGTTTGATTGATTTAAACCCCTTTTATTCCTTTAGCTGAAAAATTACATTTTGGCCCCTATGGTTCCACATTTACATAAACAGTCCCTGTAATACCCAGTTAGTTAGACTAACTGGGTTAATATTTAAAGAGTATTTCTTATATAAAGATTTAACTCGGTTAGTGAAATCAGTTAATATAGGTTCAAAAATCAACAGTTTTGGTCCCTTGAGTTTAAGTTTCAGAAAATGACCAAATGAACCTTGGACTTTTATTTCAAAACTATATATTTAATTCTTTATAAAATAAGTTTCCAAAAATTACAAAAAGAACCCAAAACTTATAGTTTGAAATAATTGCACTTTAACCCTCGTATTTAATATAGTTTCCGAAATGACAAGTTAGTCCCTAAACTTTGTACTTTCAAATAATGACGGTTTTAGTCCTCGAAATTAAAAAGTAATAACTTCAAGCAAGTTTCAAAGAATGTCAAATAGGTCCCTCAACCTATTGTTTGTCTATGTGTTGGCATTGTCAGCATGTTTCTGAGTTATCCGTTCACTGTGCTAACTGTGTTTTGTGCATCAAGTTTATTACTAAAGCTTGTATGCAATACATGGAGTGACAGTATGAATGTGATGCATATGTATGTATGATGCAGAACTCATAAAGCAGTTTAATTCGTCAGTTGTAATTCTAGCACAGTCCTTAAACACAAAGTTAATATTAATTAATTGTACGAATACCTGTAATTGTGAGTGTTGTCACATTTATAATGCGTAAACTGATAATGTAATGTATTGTAGGCACATATCTGTTAATGTAATGTGTCTATTTCTCATAGACTTCACCCATGGAAATGTCCTCGCTTGATTTATATGAAGTGAATTTTTGTTGTAGTGGACCTTGAAAAATGTTTATGCAATGAAAACCTTTTGACATGTCCAATTTTATTTATAATCTGTTCAACATGAACAAGAGGTTTTCGTGAGAGGTCCCTAGTGATTGTAGACTTAGACTCGAGAAAGAATCCTGGTTCACTACAATCGATGCTCTGATACCAATCTGTCACACCCGCTCGTAGCGGAAGCGTGATGTGTGATCTGATCGGTTCTCATTGCATAACAATATAAATGAACATACTAAATGAATAAAAACAAACTCCAATGCCATTGTGATAATCATTTCAAAAGAACGCAACATAAGTTAAACGTATTGGTTACAAACTATCAAATGAAAATAAGTTGTCATTGTTTCATACATCAAAATGTACGTCTTAAAATGTTAAGGCTTTGACCACTATATCACCGCAAAGAGGCGGTATATAACGGGCAAACCCTTCAAATGTTGGCATGGAGTCTTGATACTTGCTTTCTTGAACTGAAATATCTGCATGGTCCACTAATTTCCTGAAATACATGTTAAGTTTGAAAACATCAACAAAAGTTGGCGAGTTCATGCAGTTTAGTTGTATGAGATGTATCCGTAAAATGTGAGTTGTTATGTATCTGTAAAATGTGAGTTGTATAAAATGTATCCATAAAATGTGAGTTGTATAAACTGTATCCATAAAATGTGAGTTGTATAAAATGTATCTGTATGTAATCATGTAATATGTAAAGCGTCAATGAAATCGTTGATCATTAATGTTTCGCGAGGACATTAATATGTGTGACGAAATAGGAAGCAATCCAAACCTAGACGATTTTCGTGTCGACTACTATCGACTGGGACACAAACGCACTCTTCTCTTCGTGTCGACTACTATCGACTGGGACACAAACGCACTTTTCGTGTCTTTGTATAAGTAAATTGTATAATTGTAATTTTTACCAATTATATGTCATTAGGCTTAGCCCAAGAATTCATGTTATTGGGCTTAAATAGTGTTGGGCCTAAATAGTGTTGGGCCTCAATAGTGTTGGGCCTAAATATTGTTGGGCCTAAATAGTGTTGGGCCTAAATAGTGTTGGGCCTAAATAGTGTTGGCCCTAAATAGTATTGGGCCTAAATGTTATTGGGCTTAATGTTATTGGGCCTTGGCCCATATGTTTGGTATTGGGCTTATCCCATGAGTATTGATATTGGGCTTAGCCCATGTATTTATGTTAAGCCCATTATGAAGATAAGCCCATTTATTAAAATAAGCCCATTTGTAAAGAATAGCCCATTTGAAAGTATAAGTCTTTCATTTTTATAAAAATCATTTTTTATAAAAATCCCTAAATAGACTTTTTAGTTAATAAAAACATAATAGTTTTTATAGGTTTCAAAACATCCGGATATTGTTGTCGGTGATTTATATGTATTCGCGTCGAACGATCGCTTAAGCGTCGTAGTAACTTCTCGGATTGGCGTTATGTTCATAGGTTCGTCCGTCGTCCGATTTGACCATAAGTTGTATCCGATGTCTGAATCGTCCGTAAATTGTATTCAAGTGTATATATATGTATTCTTGTAAATTTTTACTTGTAGATGTGTCTTGTATTTATTTGTATCATTGATTTCAAATTCCTAACTTTTATATATAACTAACACCATTAGTAAACACATAGAACATAACTAGTTAAAATCACTAAATATATATTTTACCAAAAATATATATTTATACTCATTTTTGCTTTTAGAAAGACCAACTTTCTAATCTTTTATTCTTGTAAAGATTTTGTTAAAACATGACCATTTTTATAACACATGATTTCTAGTAAAAATTGGCCATAGTTTCCTTTGAAATATGAACTTTGCCATGTTTATCAAAACATATCATTTTCTTTTCAAATCAACCAACAAGTTTCTCATATCATTTCTAAACAAAAATACATGAGATTTATAACACACTTTATCAAAATGAACTCATAAACATGTAGGGTTTTAGTATGATCTTCAAATGTAATACTTTGTTCAAAAATCATATTAATATTCAAGTTTTGTCAAACTTTTATAAAAAACCTTCTTGTATGTTACTTTTATAAATATTTCCAAGAGTATAATTTTAGTGAAATAAATTATACACTTTTGCAACATCAAAAATTTATGTTCATCCATTTAATCATCATGTTCAAATTAACCCTTTCAAGACTTTCATGTAACTTGTTAGATTATGTTTTTAAACATCATCTAACAAGTTTACTTTTGATATTCATCATAACTAACTCAAATAGTCAAGTAACAAGTTTCAAATCACAACATAAACAACTTATATATTATGATTTTTAGTTTGATTTCAAGTGTTTTTATCTTCATCTTGTATGAGCATTTTATATGTTAACTTGTACATAAGTTATATATTCATAAACATGAACGAAATAAGGATTAAGATGCTCACTACTAGCTCTTGTGGCTAGGGAAGATCTTGATGAATATGATGAGCAAAGATGATGAAAATTATGATGGTTGAAAGCTCTAGAATGGATGAAAACGGATGCTTCAACTTGGAGATGTCTTAGATCTTCATAACTTGCATAAAAGTACACTTTGATCATCATGAAAATGGCTTGAAATGAAGATGATTTGGAGTGTTCATGGCTGAATTTTATGAAGGAAAAATGGGTTCTTAAGTGTGTGTTTTTGATGGTGTAAGAATTATGAGAAAGTGATTTGTTAGGATAAGGTTTCAAGACTTTTGATCATCCACTAACTCACCATTTGCACATAGGAAATATCTAAGATATTTTTGCAACTTGTTAAGGGTATGGGACCCACTTAAAAACGAGAACATGAGGGGGAGGGGGGTCTTGAGTTGTTGAAATGTTATTAAGTGTTTAAAGTGTTAGAAACTTTTAGCAAAGTTTAGGTGTTTTGGTGTTTAAATGTTTCAAGTGTATAAATGTGTTAAGAAGGTGTTAAGTGACCATTACTGGTCTAATATGATCTAAATAATATTAGATAGTCACTAAAAAAAAGATCCGACATTGTTCGGATATTCGTTTCGAATTGTTTCGGTTAGACGTTATTTGAACGCTAAGTTGTGTAACTTGTGTGAATTGATGTAGTTATTGGTTCGGATGATACCCGAAGGTATCCTCATATGAATTCTATGTTAAATAGCACTTTTACATGTTGCAAAAATATTAAATTGCGGATTTCTGCCGAAAAGTGCTGAATTTGTAACTTGTAGTGTTTTTCGGATAATTTTCAGTGTTCGGGAAAGTGTTAAACACAATCCTTGTATTCCCACTTAGGGTTTGATGTATAAATGATGTTGGACTCTCGTCTAAGTCCTAAATACATCATTAAGCTAAGTGTTGCGCTTCCTGCGTTTCCTGTCAGCACTAATAGTCTACTTGGTAAATGTACTAGCTGTTTCGGTGCATTGTCTAAACTGTTTCAGATGTAACCAATAAAATGAATAATGTGCACCATAAGTATGTATTTCGTGAGTTTTCTAGATGTATGTCATGTAATCTTGTAGTTCGGACATTCAATACTGTTAATTGTATAACTTGAATGATTGATTTAAATGTACGAAAATTACCAAAAAGTGGCAGTTGTCACACTGAACCTCCCCAGCCTCTAAGGCTGAACCTCCCCAACCTCTAAGACTGAACCTCCCCAGCCTCTAAGGCTAAACCTCCCCAGCGTCTAAGGCCAACTCCCCAGTATCTCTATATTATCACTAGACGATCCATCCCTAGTCATGAAAATCATTCACATTTCGATAATACGCATTTGTTTTGTAAAAACCGGTATATTTAGTATAATCCGTTCGTAAACCATTTGAGTTCCTCGAAATCCATTCGTAATATGATTTAGAAATATGAGTTTTCGTTCGTTCAAAAGCTTTGTATGTTCTTGCAAAACGTACTTTGTCTAAAAATATGCAATCTTTGTTCATCGAGAACTTTGTGTGTTTTCTGCAAAACGTGCATGTCTTTCCACCCCGAAAACATTTACAAAAATGTAAAACCATAAAAAGGTGGGATTATGAACTCACCTGAATATTCCTGTGCAAAGCTAGCTAAATACGACTTCGTGATGTCGTTTCCAAGATTTAACTCACTGGCGTGCATTCTACAATATTCCATCTTCTCGTGTCGGAAGCCAAGCTGACCGAGTCAACTCACTGAGTTGACCGGTTGGACCGAGTTGACTCGAACCGCTTCAAAATCTGACCCGAACCGGCTGACTCGAACCAACTGTTGACCTGAACCTGCTGACCCGAACACTGAGTCGACTCGGTTTGACCGAGCCGAGCATGAATCTGAGACGAATGACCTGTTGACTTGTTACCCGAACCGAGCTTGACCCGAAGCTAATCCAAACCACTGTTGACCCGAAGTCATCTGAACCGTGCCTGACCTTAACCCGTAACCGTGAAGCTGTCGGGAGAAGTAAAACCGCCGCCACCATCATCATCTTCTCCGGCGAGTCACCGGAAAAATCACTCCGAACCGCCACCATCATTCAACAGCATTTCAGCAGCACAAATCAACTTCGTCAATGACAAAAACGAAAGGAGTAGAAATGAATAGGAGTTAGGGGAGTGTCTTACCGTAAAATCCGATGGACCGAAACACCGCCGCCACTGCCGCCGCCGTGAGCGGCGGCGCCGCTCCTTCTTCTCCGCCATCCTTTCTCTGAATCTCTCTCTCTGTCTTCGTTCCACCGTCGCACCACCACCAGACGGTGGTGGTGGTGGTTGTTGTCGTCCCTGGTTACCCATCAGCGGAGAGGAGAGAAGGGGGGTTAAGAGGTAGTGGTGACCTGTCGGACATACCGCCGGCAACTGATTGCCGAAAAATTCAGCCGGCACCGACCGGTTCTTCACATGAGAGAAACAGGTGTGTGGCTTTTGTGTGATGTATGAGGTTTATAGAGGATAAGGTGTTCTTCTATCAGTTTGTTTGTATGATTTAGGGTTAGGAATGATAAAGAAGGAAGGAGAATAAGCAGAGAATTCATTGTGTGCATGTGTGTTTTGATCTGGGTTTTCAAATATGGAAGATGAAGTTATCTGTGTGTTTGTTTGTGAATGAGAAATAAAAGGCATAAGGTCTTATATAGAGATGTTGAGATCTCTCAACAGATTTTGTGTGGATCTTGTAAGATTTTGTGGTTTCATCTTTTGAGACACAATCTCTTGGAGAGATTTATAGAGATTTTGGAGATCTTAAAGAGATTTTGCAAGATTTGTTAAGATTTTGTAGAGATCTTGCATATTATGTGCAGGTTAAGGCTTGCGGGTTTTGGGCTTGGACCCAGGGCCCACAAGCCCATCACATGTGTAAGTGGCCCGTAATTCCTACGAGAGACGTTTTAAAACCGAAATCACCGTAGCCTAGTAAAATAATATCTCAGAGTTAAAACGCGTAAAAATAATGTCGGTATCCGTCGTAGTCACGTTTGTGCGTCGATAACGGTAATAATCGCAAAAAAAAAAATTACATCTTTGTCGTCTTTAATCCGTTTTTCGAGCCGATTTCAACTACGATTGCTAAAATTTAATTACGAGGCTAGAATACATCGTAAAAATATAATATTTGTCGGAGCTGTCAGTATTTCGTACGGTATCAGTTCGTTGTCGCGTAATATTCAGCAGATTCCCCGTGAATCACCATACGCGCACTGTATAAACGAATAAACGTTCATGGGCACTCCAAAGGGCCTAAATGAGTTAATCTGCGTGTTAAACACTATTCATTATCACGTTAATCGCCTATTAATTACGTAATTAAGGGCCATAAATCACCGGTTGTCACATCATATGTGTTATCTGTTGTAAATGTGAACGAGTTGAGCCATTTGTAAGCTACTCAATATTAAGTCGCTAGAATTTAACTTCACAAGTAAATAAGCGGAAATTTAATGAGTGGTATATTGCTACTTGGTGGTAGTGCGTTTGCTGGGTCTGTAGTAGTTATTGATGTTGTTGTGCATGTAAAACTCAAATGGTTTTTAATTATCTTTACTGGAATATTGTGTTATGAGAGGATATATAATACCACTTCTAGGATATAATGAATAGAATACATTGAAATATCTGTCAATTAAATTATTAAATCATGTTCTAATTTTTATGAATTTGTGTTTTTAATCGCTAATGGTACTTTGCGGACTTCAAGTCATAAGTCGGTGAACTTGAGGGATCAATGTTGACAGGTTGGTCATAGTTGATTAAGTTTCTTAAGTATGTTATAACTAGGTTATCACCCGTGATTACTCAAGGGTTGGGTATTTAAATTTTATTAAACACAACTGTATATATAGTAGCTTATAACCCGTGAACTTTACAGGCTAGAAAAATTAATTTACATTAATCATAAATGTATAAATAAAACATATACAACAAACTGACATGTTACATAAATTAATGGAAAAATGAAATACATTTAAAAATACATGTGAGCGCGTTGTAGGATCGGTTTTGACTCCCGAACGATTGCGTATGATACGTGTGACGTGCGGAATCCGTACACGTACGTGGACCGAACACAAGACCTTATATAACCTGTGATTCAATAGAATGATATGAAATCGTACAAGAAACGTGAATCACCTTTTGCCTTTCTCTCTCTAGTTTCTCTCTCTAGCTCCAAGCTCTTCAAATGTGCAAAATGGCAAAAGTTACAAATGAAACTCTAATAAGCCTATCTATAGGCAAGGCAGTTAATGAGACTTCCCATTAATTACCAAAATGTCACCTTGTTACTAAAAGGGTTTTCTACTATATTTTACAATATAGAGCTTGGTTTCATCTGATTTCTGCTATGGTTTTGATTGACGGAGGTGATAGACATTAGTGCACTCACAGACTCCCCCTTGGATATTGCCGCAGTCAATCTCATAGCATCTTGTCTTTCTCATTCTCTCTGAGTCTTCTTGAAGGTTGGATATCTTTAGCAATCACAGAATCCCTCTTTCTCGAACAGACTCCCGTGGATCTGTCTTCAGCTTCAGCTACTCCCCCTTTCGTTAAGACTCTTCCTTCAGGCTCCCCCTTTCTGTAAGCTTCCGTGCTTTCGGGATCGACACCTGGCTTTCCGGTTACAAGCTCCCCCTTGCGTCGAGCTCGTCTTCAAACACCCCCTTAGGCTCAGTTATCGGGATCGTAATCTGGTACAACATCTACAAATCTCAAACATTTATAAGTGACAACGTTTTGAACATCCAGGATTGAAAACACCTGGTTCTCTCAGCATAAGCTGAAACATTTCAAATATACGACAGTTAAAGCGTTTTCGGTTGTCTAGGAATGATGACCTGGCTTTCAAAAACTTTTAAGCAAGAACCTAGCTCTATTTCACAAATATAACAATAAGAATATATCCAGTATTACTTGACTTACTCCCCTATCAAATTGCTTTATAGATTTGACGATTTAAGAATCTAAATCCCTCACAGTTAATCATCCAAGTTCAAATTAATGACCTTGAAGACTTCACAAACTAATTTTGATTTTAAAACTACAAGTTTCAAATTAATGAACTTGTTTTATTTTTAGAAACACGTTTAGCATACTTAGATCTTAAAACTCAGCTTTCAGACATCGGTTGTCGAAACTAAAGAAGAATCAAAATCTTGTTGCAATTTTCTGAAACATAAAGCAGTAAAGAAATATTTACAAACATATTTACAGACAATATTTTTGTTTGAGTTCGTGTTTAGAGGATCATATCAGATTATAACAAACCACAAGTATCGTTGAGCTTTAAACACTTTAAGTTCTAAACGATTCACTTAGATTGTCAGTATACTGATCCACTTAAATTTTCACACAAAGCTCAACTGATTCGAGATACGAGATTAGTATTTTAAGGACTTAAACTTATTCGCATGTCCCACCTCAGAATATACTCTCGTATCAAAATTCCCTAGATTCAGTCTTACAAGTGAATATACCAATTTGATATATGTTTTCTGGGATAGTGCGAGACCTTGAGAGCTCAGGTATGAACTTCTGTTCAATCAAAGAGATGAAGGCTCGACTTTAGGTGTGTTCCCTTTGGAATCTTCTTTACAACTGCCCTTGAATTACATCTTTCGATATTTTTCAATTTTTATGCAGAGGGTAAGCTGTCACACCCCTTTCTAAGGCGGAAGCACGAGGTGTGATCCTGAAATGTTATCATTGCATACGAATGGTAAACATACTACATGATCATAAAATAACTCCAAATGCCATTAACATTACACAAGTAAAAGCATAAGTTAAGTTTAGAGTTTACATCACAAGATAAAATATTGTCTGAAAAGTTTACAACTTTATTCAAAGACCAACATAAGGGTTTTGATCCTTATATCACCACTCAGGATGGGACATAACAGTCAAATCCCGCAAAATGGGCATAGGAGTCTTGACACAAGATAACTAAAAACAAAAGCAACATCCAGGAGCAAGGGTAAGACCACGCGTACATCCACTTTTAGTTACCTGAAATACATGTAAGTTTTGGAAAATCGTCAACATAATGTTGGTGTGAATTCATGCAGTTTTGTGTAAAACATTTAAGCATTCGTTGTAGAAAACATGGTATGTAATTGTACTGAAATAAGTACTTCTGTAAATGTAAGGAATACGAGATCGCTAATGGTTAGCTAGGCCATCAACATGTGTAACGACATAGGAAGCATCCAAACCATAGGCATTTTTACTTGTCGATTCACGACTATAGACACGAAAGCACTGCTTTGTAAAAGAGTGGCCAAGAGTGTGGTTGCCTGAAACCCATTAGATCTATCCTTTTGTTCCGCGGACTTGGTATGTAACTGATTAATGGTGCTTATGGCACCCTATACGTCACATGATCTATAGTATCATTCCTTAGTTTTTGTAATCATCATACCATAGTACATGTATTTTCCCCAAGTTTAGAAAACAAGTAAAAGTTTAAAAGTGGGGACATGAACTCACAATTTTGCGTATCCTGTGCCGTAAACTTCACCAGTTGGTTTTGTAGCGTTGTGACCTATACGTGTTCTATTAATGTTAGTCACTAGACTTGTATCACACAAGTACAAGTCACCATCCTTTGTTTATGTATATGTTCTTTGTATGTTCAATCTTTGTGAGGGTCGTGCCCTTGTTTGTCGGGTCTTGCCCGTTGAGTACGTAATGTATTTTTGTAAATATATATATTTCACTCCTTAAAATATATATTCGTTTATGTAGACTTTTCGAGGTAACAAGTTGTTAAAAATAATTTATATTTTTAACTTTTCAAGTATGTTACTTATATTATTTTTCCAAAAATAAATATAAGTATTTGGTAAAATAATATTCTCAATATTATTTTTGTACAAGTATTCTTAGGAAAGTATACTTGTATTTTATGTAAATACTTGTGTATTTTGTATTTTTCACCAAAAATCAACATTTTGATTTTAGTACTTTCCGAGATTATATCTCTCAAAAATAATAAGACTTGTAAGAAATATATATATTTTGTCATGCTATAAAATATATATATATTTAGTCTTGTTATCCACCCGATTTTGTATAAATTCCAATACTTGGTATAGGTTATATATTTGTCCAAAAATATATATTTAAGTCCATAGTGTCCAAATTCAATAATATGATAAGAAATATATTTTCGTAAATATATTTTCTTGTATTATCCAGGTATTTCCTTGTGAGGAATTTTTGTATATGTGTATACTTATGTATTCTCATGTATTTGTATGTGTATTTTTGTATTCATACTCCTTGGGAGTGTTTAGTGTATTTTTAAGTCCCTAATACACTACTACATATAATACACATAATATACACTTAGCACAAAATTTGGTGATCACTAAATATATATTTTCCCTAAAAAATATACATACTTAATATTAATTTTAACTTCAAGAAATCATAATTTCTTAACTTGCAATTTCTTATAAAAATTTAGGGAAACCTTGGTAAATATTTTTGGGTGAATTTTTAGGGAATAAGTTTCACCAAAACTTATATTTTTCTAAGTGTCAAAATTTTATAAAAATTTTGACATAGTTTCCCCTAAAAATGGAGGTTTCCCATGTTTTCAAAACATGTGTTTATTTTCTTTTTATCACCAAGACAATTTTCAACAATAATCATCAACAACATACACTAATTTATTCATATGAAACATCATGGTGAACTTGATTCTTGTTAAAAATGTGTAGTCTTTTAGATCTACACTTAACATAAGATGATCTTTCCAAAAATAAGTGTTCTTGAGTATTTTAAACAAACTTATGTGAAACTTTAATCAACTAACTCAATCATCCATGAGTTTTATGGTTTCAAAACTTTGTAAATCATGTTCTAAGACCACTTTTATGTTCATTAGAAAGATCATTATTTTTAACATCATGTTTAACCATGGATCTTTCAAGACCCATGCTTAATAACTTTAGATCTTTCAAAAACAAGCTTTATGTTAAATTTTTAACAAACTTTCCATGAGTTTTAGTTTCAAAAATTAGTTCTATACACACTTTATTACTTCAAGATTACAAGATTATGCATCACATTTCATTTTTTCATGTTCACATAATGCTTCATATGTTCATCTTCAAGTTTAACCATGGATCCTTAAAGATCCATGCTTAAACTTGTTAGATCTAAGCTTTAACATACTTGATCTAAACATAAACACAAGATATAACATCAACAACATCATTACATACACCAAAAATTCATGTAATCACTTATTTTCTTCATGAATATGTTAGATCTTTTCATTTTTAACATTAGAAGTTAAGTTGTTTAGATGGTGAAACTTGTACATAACATAAGCATGACTTATTTTAGTGATAAAGAAGCTTACTACTAGCTCTAATGGCTAGGGAAGTGGCACAAGAATGAAGATGATGAAGATGGAAGAAAGTGAGTGGTTAAAAGCTCCATAAAGAGGTCCTTCAAGTTCTAGCACCTCACACCTTCTTAGATGAGCTTCTTACACCTTGTAGTAGCCTTGGATTGCTAGGAAATGAAGTGAAAATGGGTGATGTATGGGTGGTGAAGGTGAGCCGAGAGCAAGGGAAGCAAGGGGAAGAAGATGGTGAATTTTTGTGAATGATGGTTAAAGTATACACACTTAGGGTCTTTATAAAACAAAGCTCCAACATGATAATCTTTAGGTAGATTTTATGCATTCTAGTTAGGGAACATAGTTAATTAAAATAATAAAAGTTATGTGGGGTCCTTTGGGGCCGGTTATGGTGGGGGGGGGGGGGTAAAGTGTGAAATTTGGGAAGTTAGGGGTTTAAAGTGCAAACGGTGGGTTTAAGTTAGTTTAAGTGTGTTTAGGCGTTTTTATGATTTTTAAGGTGTTCTAGCACCAATACTAGCTTAATATAAAAAAAAATTACTTTTAGTCAAATTTTGATGTCCCGGGTATTGTCCGGTTGTTCGTTTCGTTACGGTTCGTTAAAGTGCTAAATTGCGCAGTTTCACTAATTATGAAGCCCCTTTTGTGGCAGTTTCAATTCTTGACACTTTGTAAGTTATTCTGGACAATAAAACATAAATTCTGCATGATATTATTGTGTTAAAAAGCTGATTATAGCTGATTTATGCTGATTTATGCAAAATTCTGCATTTAAAGTGAGTTTCGGGTGCTTTTTAGTACATAGTTTAGCTTCCGGAAAGTTTATATGTTAACCCTTGTATCCACACTTGGGTTTTAATGTATTTTAGATATTGGGCCTATTCCTAGGCCCTAATTCTATTTTTTGACTGCCTTCTGTAAAATTGCTGACACAGTGTGTCTTACCGGTGAGTTTACTAGTCTTTCTGACGCAACGCTTAAAGTAATGCATAAAGCAATATTTGAAGTATAAAACATGCATGAATTCACATGTATAGTATGTAATCACACAATGTTGACATTTAAGCACATAATTGCAGATAATAAATCATAATCAAAACTGTACGGAAATTACCGGTTTTGTGCCAGTTGTCACAGTCTCCCCCCGTTAAAAGAATTTCGTCCCGAAATTCAGGCTGAGTTATCTTCCGCAGGAGCTGTCTTGAACAAATGGGGGTACTTGGCTTTGAACTGGTCTTCACGTTCCCACGTGTACTCGGGTCCGTGCTTAGAGTTCCAACGGGTTGTTCTATAAATCGGAGTGTGTCATCGATATGCACCTCATCCACATGGATGATAACTGTTTCTTGGGTTGGACTCTTTTTGAGGTTTGACACATGGAATGTATCATGTACACCATTAAGTTCTTCCGCTAACTCGAACTTGTACGCCACGGTACCAATTCTTTCCAAGATCTTGAATGGTCCAATGTATCGTGGATTCAACTTTCCACGCTTTCCGAATCTTGCTACACCTTTCCAAGGTGAGACCTTCAACAGAACTTTGTCTCTCACCTCGAATTCTAAGGGTTTTCGTCTTCGATCAACGTAGCTCTTTTGTCGATCACAGGTCGCCTTAATGCACTCTCGGATCTGCATAATCTTTTCGGTCGTCTCTTGAACAAGTTCAGGACCAATCAACTGCTTGTCTCTGGCATCTGCCCAACACAACGGCGAGTGGCACTTGCGACCATATAGAGCTTCGAACGGTGCGGCTTTTATGCTCGTATGGTAGCTATTATTATAGGAAAACTCAACTAAAGGTAGATGAGTATCCCAGCTGTCGCCCAGATCCATAACACATGCGCGAAGCATATCTTCTAGTGTTTGTATGGTCCGTTCACTCTAGCCGTCTGTTTGTGGATGGAAGGTCGTGCTTACATCTAGCTGAGATCCAAAGGCTCCTGGAAGGATTGCCAGATCCTTGATACGAAACGTCCATCTCTGTCTGAAATAATCGAAATAGGTACTCCATGACATGCCACTAATTCCTTAAGATACAGCTCAGTAAGCTTTCTGGTGCTATCCTTCTCTCAGATAGGTAGGAAATGTGCAGACTTCGTCAGGCGATCAACTATCACCCATATCATATCATGCCCTCTAGGGCTCCTGGGTAATTTCGTTATGAAATCCATTGAGATTTTCTCCCACTTCCACATGGGTATCTCGGGTTATTGCAGTAGACCAGACGGTTTCTGATATTCGGCCTTAACCTTAGCACAGGTTAGGCACTTTCCAACATAAACAGCAACGTCACTTTTAAGCTTTGGCCACCAGTAATATTCTTTCAAGTCATGATACATTTTGTCCGATCCTGGGTGGATCGAGTATCTCGACTTGTGAGCTTCATCAAAGATGACTTCTCGAATACCGCCATAGAGCGGAACCCAAATGCGTCCCATAAAGTATAAGGTTCCCTCTTCATTTGGAACCAATTTCTTCTCCATAACTTGGAGATATTCAGCTCTAAGGTTCTCCTTCTTAAGAGCTTCTTGTTGTGCGTAATGAATGTGTGCAGTGAGATTCGTTCGAATGTTCATTTCCAATGCTCGAACCCTTAGGGTCTTAACCCTTTCTTTTTAACTTAGAGCATCTGCTACTACGTTCGCCTTTCCAGGATGGTACTCAATCTCACAATCATAATCGTTTATCAACTCAACCCACCGCCGCTGATGCATATTTAATTCCTTCTGATCAAATATGTGCTGTAGGTTTTTGTGATATGTGAAGATTGTACATCAAGTACCATATAAATAATGTCGCTAGATCTTCAAAGCAAACACCACCATGCCTAGCTCCAGGTCGTGTGTGGTGTAATTCTTCTCATGAACTTTCAACTGTCTTGAAGCGTAAGCGATGACCTTTTGGCGTTGCATGAGCACGCAACCCAATCCTTGACGTGAAGCGTCGCAGTATACCACGAAGTCTTCAGTGCCTTCGGGTAAAGATAGTATCAGTGCATCGCATAGCTTGCTTTTGAGAAGTCGGAAGGCTTCTTCCTGTTTATCACCCCAGTCGTACTTCGTGTCTTTCTGCATAAGAGAAGTTAGCGGTTGAGCTATCTTGGAGAAATTCTCGATAAATTGGCGGTAATAGCCCGCTAATCCCAAAAATTATCGAACTTCAGTCGGTGTTTTGGGAGCTTCCCCATTTCTTTATTGCCTCAATCTTCGCTGGGTCTACATGAATACCCTTCTCGTTCACAATATGTCCAAGGAACTGTACTTCGCGAATCCAGAATTCGCACTTTGAAAACTTTGCATAAAGCTTCTCTTTCTTTAGTAGTTCCAGTATGGTCTTGAGGTGTTGTTCGTGCTCTTCTTTCATCCGCGAATAAATCAGAATATCATCGATAAATACAATCACGAATTTATCAAGATATGGTTTGCAGACACGATTCATCAGATCCATAAACACCACTGGCGCGTTTGTCAATCCAAATGGTATCACAAGGAACTCGTAATGCCCATAACGTGTCCTGAATGCAGTCTTCAGTATGCTCTCTTCTTGGATCCTTAATTGATGATATCCAGACCGAAGGTCGATCTTTGAGTAGTAGCTCGATCCTTGCAATTGATCGAATAATTCGTCAATTCTTGGTAGTGGATACCGATTCTTGACAGTGAGCTTATTCAATTCTCTATAATCGATACACATCCGCAGTGTTCCATCCTTCTTCTTTACGAACAAAACCGGAGCTCCCCAAGGCGAGAATCTCGGCCTTATGAATCCTTTATCCAACAACTCCTGGAGTTGTGTAGATAATTCTTGCATCTCGGATGGCGCAAGTCGATAGGGTGCCTTGGCTACAGGAGCGGCGCCTGGAACCAAGTCTATATGGAATTCGACTTGTCTTTGCGAAGGTAATCCTGGCAGATCCTCAGGAAAAACATCAGGAAATTCCTTCACCACAGGGATGTCTTCGAGTTTCGGCTCCTTAGCCTTCTTATCTACAACATGCACCAAGAATGCAACACATCCTTTCCTTAAGCACTTCTGCGCCTTCATACAGTTGATGATTCGCAGAGGCGTGTCTCTTTTCTCTCCATGCATGATGAGAGTTTCATCATTCGCAAGAGGGATGCAAATAATTTTCTCATGGCAAACAACTTCAGCCTTATTCTTGGACAACCAGTCCATTCCGACTACCACATCGATGCTACCCAATTGAATAGGTAAGAGGTCGATACTAAATCTTTGCTCACAAAGTTCTAATGTACAACCCCTAACATCTTCGCCCGATTCAACAAGTTTACCATCGGCTAGTTCTATGGAATAAGGAATGTCTAATCTACTAGATTCTATTCCAAGCATACGTTTAAATTCCACATACATGAAACTATAATCGGCACGAGTGTCAAATAGTATGGATGCAAAGTGATTGTTAACGAGAAACGACAGTGATTAATCAAAGTAAATGGGTCAATATAATGTATCACTGAAGACATGCTCGCCTATAAGTGAACACTCACCCCAAGAGTTCCCAGGTAAGAGTGACTGGTCCGATAATGCGAATTTGTACGAACACTCTAGCCTTAGACAGAAAATTCAGGGTACAGGCATTCACCCTTCCAGTTTGCATGTGTTTACATTATAAGACCCAAACTTTGATGAGATTTTGAAAACTTAGAGGGTTCAAAACCTAGTAATCAATCATCCTAAAACAGATGATTGGTTTTCAAAGTGGATTTGAAATTTATGTTCTGGTTGTGGTTGTCACCTAAGGATAAGTGAAGGTATTGTTTTAAGATCTAAACACAAGAATCTTGTGTTAGGGTCCTAGGAAGGTTATAGACTAGGTCAAAGCATTACTAATAACCTAATTCCCTATAACCATGAGCTCTGATACCAACTTTTCTGTCACACCCCGACCGCGTAAAACAACAAATCGCGGCGGAATCGTCGGGGAGTGTTGCAACAGAATCATTGTTTCAAAACACACGGAAATTTGAAGTTTTGTTTTATTAAACATTAAACGTTTACATCATCTTGAAATCTAAACAAACAAGTTAAACATAGTCTATCATTGTTATTAGTCACTAAGGCCTCGTCCAGTCCTATGTGAGCATGCATCCTAGCAATCAACATCATTCAACAACTCCTGAAACATATGTAAAAACAAAGTCAGCAAAGAAATGCTGGCGAGTACATAGGTTTATAAGAGTGTCGGATTCATGGCTAGTTTACATGTTGCAATACTTAATTAAAAACCTTATTTTGAAAAGTATAGTATTGCGACATAATTAACCATCTCAAATCGAGTTGGTTATAATTTATAAAATCTCATAGCCATGATTCTTAACCCAATACATTTATTTAATTAAATCAAATTGTAAAACATCTCGTTAAAAACTCGTTAATAAAACTCGTATGGTTTATATTATTCAGAAAACATCATTGAGTGACATCGTTTCAGAATCGTTTACCCAAGTGAACTAAATAACGCCACGGTATGTAATATGATGAAAACACTTATATATAAGAAGTACCAACGGCGTATCTACCATGTTTTCATAACATTACACCCGTCCCGTTATCTAAACACTAACCAAAAACCAATCGTTTACCCAAATCGTTTAACTCGTTAAAAATCACTTCAGTCTTCTAAATCATTCTCGTTTTAAATTGTGAAAACTACTTTTGGTCATCTCGCTAATAACATCCAAACCTTCGGGACTCTACTATCTCGAAACTCGCATTAATAAACCACCAAAGGGTAAATTAACAATCACAGATTTAGTCGTTACCCACCTAACCCACACATAACCATGGGTGCAGTCTGATAACGGGATTTGTCAGATCCTATGGTACCATAACCTAATACTGGTCGGTTCGGCCAAAACAAATGAATGTTATTCGTTATGTAATTACAACCAACAAGTTTATCCACATTATCGAAATCGTTATTAATTTAATATAAACCATTTTAGTCATTTTTGAAACCATCGTTTAAAACATCGAAATCATTTAACACATATGAATCACCCCAAAACATTTGAAAACAATAAAATAGGGGAACTATGTACTCACATTAGAATGCTTAGAAGTCTTGAACAAAAACCAAGCAAAGCTAGAGGGATCACGGAAATCAATCGACACCTAATATAAGTAACTATGAAGATAAACCGGACCTAAATCGAAAGATCGGATAGGATGAGGCTTCGTAAACCAAATGAGTATTGGAACTCATATGATATGGTTTAACAAAGCCTACATACTAAATCGAAACCTAACCTAAGTAAGTGCTTACGACCCATTATGACTCGTTAAGGTAGCTTACGCTACGTTAACGCGTCGTTCACGTAAACGCGCGTTCGAGACGTCTAACTAGTCCTATGACAAGTATTATATGCCTAAACATGTTGCATAATAAATTAAGTGACAAAAGTTTATGTTACATATGCTTAAAATCCAATTATGCATGAAAAGGGTATTTTGGTCCTTTTACACTAGGCATATAAACTACCTATCATACAACTACTTAAACTATGTGACCATAAGGTATAACCTCGGAATGTTATTCCCTATACAACTATGGTCACTAACATGTTTGGTCGGATCCTAATGATCGACCAAACGGATCTAGTTCGAAAGTCTAAGAGGTGGTTTAGACCGCTTGACTTACGACTCTACACGAGCACTAAACTAAAAGTGATGAGTTAAACATGTTAAAACATGTTTAACGAAGTTAGAAAATAGGTTTTGATATCAAAACAAAGTGTTTTGATACCCAAGAGTAGTTTGGTTACAAAATACGCATGAACACGCATTTTGGCCGAAACTACGACTCGTCACTATACCTAATCAATGTGGTAATCAGTAGGTATAGTCACAAAGGACTATGACCATCGTGATTACACTCACGTTGCAAAGTTCAAACGAACTTTGTGTTAACCAAAGACTGGTCAAAGGGTCCAAGAAAAGGGTCCAAGCAAGGAAATACTCACAAAATAACGAAAGAATACTCACAAAGGGTCCAAGCAAGGAAATCTTGATTAAAATTGCTCAGGTATGAGGTACTAAACCCCAACTTAGAGCAAAAGAATCAGATTTATGTCTTGCAACAATGAAAGCTTGTGGGTATTTATAGATTTCCTAGAACCGTTAGAATCGTTTCTTGAAATCCGAGATTGAATCTTGGCCTTACACTTGGGCCCATGGTTTTGCAATACATGGGGTACTCAAAACCAGTCCATAGAGTGCAAATACAAGGGGTAAAAACCATTAAAGCCAGCTCAAGGGATCAGATTCAATGTTTCTGCAATTCTGCTGTTCTTGGTAAGGCTTACAGACCATATGGTCCTTTGCATATGAACCGTATGTGTTCTGCAGATCAGCATCTTTCATAAATTGACAGAACAGGCCCCTGTGACTCCAAACTTGGATTTTGATGCATTTTTGGCACGTTTAAGCCCCGTTAACCCAATTTCAAGGCTCTAAAATGAAGTTAAAGTATAGGAAACTTAAAATATTCTCAGAAACATCTCGGATGTCGGTTCGTTTGGTCGTACGGTCGTGTTGTTTGGTTAATTACGACGGAAGTCGTAACGAACGCAAAAACGATCCAAATTGAGCGACGAATGAAATTTTATCTTGCCAATCACTAAAATATAATATTTTAATGATTACATAAATTTTTGGATGTCCGGATATATTCAGAACGTAAGATATGCGCGAAAATGCAAACTAATGCACTTTTTGACGCTTTTAGTCCCTGTTGATCAAATAAGTTTATTTTTGCGCAACAAACACCTCAAAGCCTATTTCTAAGCTATGTAAAGGATATTTAGGGCATGTTTAACTTATGATCATATTCCGGAATGTTCGTTACAGTACGAATCGGCATACTTTCGCAGTTTGTCGAAAGTAGTCCCTGTAAGCGAATAAACTTGATTTCGACACACCGAACCCTCCAAAACTTATTTCTAAGTTATGTAAAGGTTATTTAAGGTATGTTAAGCCTATGTCACTATTCCGGAGTGTTTGTCCCGTTAAACTGATTACGTTTACGCACCAGTTCGCGTACAACTTTCCAGAAGGCGATTTAGAGCTCGAAATCGAACAAGAATTAATATGTGCAAATGATACACATATTTATACAAATACCAAGTATGAAATACAATTTTTCATTGATTTGGTATTTGTTTGATGGCCGTGGAGGCACATATGTCACAGTCTCCCCTACTTCAGGAAATTTCGTCCCGAAATTTTTTTAGAGGAAACTTGTGATTGTTCGAAACATGAAGTCGAAAAGATAAAACAACACTGGTTAGGGTTCTGAACTTCTAGTAAATTTAAATAACATTATGCTTGCAATGTAAGAGGGACACTTATGTACAAGTATATGAAGCGCCATTGGTGCGTCCACCGTACCTCCATTACATTGTTCACGTTTCGTTATTATTGTCACTATCGGTTCTTACACATGATAAATCTTACTGTGGTTTTCGTGCACTGAATTTCATAATTATGTATGCGTCCATAATTACGTAATTCATTGCATAGTTCACACAGTGTATTTGATAATGTGTAGGGGAAAACCCAATGAACGAACCTGTGATGAGTGTGACTGGACCACCATAGGGTCCTTTCAGCTATATCATCACATGCCATTCTCAACCAGATTCTGAATCAATCTTTTAACTAAACCACTCAAGGGGTCACTTTCGAATCATGGAATGGTACTATATAATCCAAGGGTCTTAACTACCACGTAGAAGCCCATTTAAGGATTTGAGGTAGTACCTTTGGGTATCCTACTATGAATCCCTCATACAAAGATATGGAAGATTCTATGAGGATTTGGATAACGAAAATTCGGATCACACAAAAACATAAAACGAGAACACATAAACACATAATCATATAATCGCATAAATGTTTAATTTGACATTTAATTTGTTATCTTTGGACACGGGTATTTAAAGCACACCAGGAATCCAATCCGTGGATTTCATTTGGCACTTTAAACATTTTCAAGAATCTAACTATGAACATAGGAAGATCTTAATAGGAATTCGGCTTGTCCTTATTGAATCGCAATGTACGTATTAAGGCGTATGAGGAATCCAATCAAGGGCTCCGATTTGAGAGATAATCATCCTCAAGGATCTAATTGTGAAGATAAGAAGATCCTATATGGATTTTGGAATTCGAAGAGCGGGAGACGCTTCGAAACCTTGCACTAGACGTGCTTATGTCGATACACGAGGTAGAATGCCCATGAAGTTGAGGTGCTAGATATGCCAAGGTGACACATAAAGCAGAATTTGAAGGTTGGGTAATATGAGCAGAATGTTTTTTCGAAAACTATGCATGGGGTTCTTTTTAGAAATGTGTTTAATGTTTTTGAAATCTTACATAATACTTTTGAAATCGTAAGGTAGATATATTAGGTAGATATGTTTATAAAAATCATGTGGGATGAATTTTGAAATTATGTATAAGGTTTTTGAAAATATGAGTAACGCTTTTTGAAATCATGCACTTGATATACTAAGTAAATATAATGTGTTAAAATTGTTTTCAAACTATATGCAATATTTTGAAATCATGAGGGTTGTGTTTTGAAAAAAAAACATATACTATGTATGTTGTTATAAAAACTAGAATGCAATGATATGGGTATGAGATCGAAGAATACCCTTAGTTATTAAACCAAGGATATAAAGTGATTACTCAAATTATCACTTATTTTCTGTACTTCGTTTCTTAGAATGAAACGAGCACTTAGAATTTTCGAGGAGATCATGAGCGATCATATGAACAAGAGAACTACAAATATGGTTCTTTGGTTTAGGTATCGTAGGGGTATGCCATACACACATATGCAACTATATCTGTACATCAGAATTGAGAACAACTATTTATTTATTAACCAAACAAGTTGTTTCAGAGTTCAAGAAAAACAAAAGAAACAAAAGCGTAAGATTTAAACTAATTCAAAGCAGCAACGTCTTCTAATCAGCCAGATGCTCATTCATGGGTCGGATTGGCATTGACAAGCTTTGATCATTGGTTCCTGAAATAACCCGTCTCACCATAGTTGTAGCAAATACCAGGCGGGAAACGAGTTTGAGCAAGGTTGCCTTGGGTTTGGTCTGGACCACCTTGGCTTAGGTTGAACCGACAAGCATTTGCCAGATGACCGATTTGCCCACATGATGCACATGGAGGACACCGTAGGTAAGCTAGGTGAGGTGCATTACATTTGTTGCACATCGACGCAGTACCAGTATAAGGTTCCCTTGCAGGAGGTTGTGCAGCAGCAGGATTCACAACAACTTTGTTTTGGATAGCAAAGCGGCACGTTTTAATCAAATGTCCCCATCGTTCACAGTGGGTACATTTGGAGCTGGGTGTTTGATTCGGATGATGGCCCTTGCATTGATTGCAGAAAGGAGCAATTCCTAAGTACGGCTTCTTGGCTGGTGGTGCTGCCACCTGGCTAGGTTCTGCTTGATTTGGTGCAACGACTGGAGGATTCTTTGAGGCTTTACGCTTCCTTGACCTTTTTGAAGGCTTGGCTTCTGCTTCTTTCGATGCTTCTTGGGTGGCTTCATTATTGAGACGAGACATGGTGACACCTAAATCCACAGACTTCAGGATTACTTCGCCTATTCGCTGGGTAAATTTGGCAGTTTGCTTGGATATTTGAGTGTCGCTGCGATGAAGAGACATTCTGGAAGAAATGAAAGACATAGGAGGAAACAAGTGAAATGTTATCGGATAATCAAAACAGAATGACAACGCATAGAAATTGCGATCATTTGTTTGTTACCTAAGGCAAACAAATGAGACGGTGATTAATCAAAGTAAATGGGTCAATATAATGTATCACTGAAGACATGCTCGCCTATAAGTGAACACTCACCCCAAGAGTTCCTAGGTAAGAGTGACTGGTCCGATACTGCAGATTTGTACGAGCACTCTAGCCTTAGACAGAAAATTCAGGGTACAGGCATTCACCCTTCCAGTTTGCATGTGTTCATATTATAAGACCCAAACTTTGATGAGATTTTGAAAACTTAGAGGGTTCAAAACCTAGTAATCAATCATCCTAAAACAGATGATTGGTTTTCAAAGCGGATTTGAAATTTATGTTCTGGTTGTGGATGTCACCTAAGGATAAGTGACGGTATTGTTTTAAGATCTAAACACAAGAATCTTGTGTTAGGGTCCTAGGAAGGTTATAGACTAGGTCAAAGCATTACTAATAACCTAATTCCGTATAACCATGAGCTCTGATACCAACTTTTCTGTCACACCCCGACCGCGTAAAACAACAAATCGCGGCAGAATCGTCGGGGAGTGTTGTAATAGAATCATTGTTTCAAAACACACGGAAATTTGAAGTTTCATTTTATTAAACATTAAACGTTTACATCATCTTGAAATCTAAACAAACAAGTTAAACATAGTCTATCATTATTATTAAGTCACTATGGCCTCGTCCAGTCCTATGTGAGCATGCATCCTAGTAATCAACATCATTCAACAACACCTGAAACATATGTAAAAACAAAGTCAGCAAAGAAATGCTGGCGAGTACATAGGTTTATAAGAGTGTCGGATTCATGGCTAGTTTACATGTTGCAATACTTAATTAAAAACCTTGTTTTGAAAAGTATAGTATTGCGACATAATTAACCATCTCAAATTGAGTTGGTTATAATTTATAAAATCTCATAGCCATGATTCTTAACCCAAAACATTTATTTAATTAAATCAAATTGTAAAACATCTCGTTAAAAACTCGTTAATAAAACTCGTATGGTTTATATTATTCAGAAAACATCATTGAGTGACATCGTTTCAGAATCGTTTACCCAAGTGAACTAAATAACGCCACGGTATGTAATATGATGAAAACACTTATATATAAGAAGTACCAGCGGTGTATCTACCATGTTTTCATCACATTACACCCGTCCCATTATCTAAACACTAACCAAAAACCAATCGTTTACCCAAATCATTTAACTCGTTAAAAATCGCTTCAGTCGTCTAAATCATTCTCGTTTTAAATTGTGAAAACTACTTTTGGTCATCTCGCTAATAACATCCAAACCTTCGTGACTCGACTATCTCGAAACTCGCATTAATAAACCACCAAAGGGTAAATTAACAATCACAGATTCAGTCGTTACCCACCTAACCCACACATAACCATGGGTGCAGTCTGATCACGGGATTTGTCAGATCCTATGGTACCATAACCTAATACTGGTCGGTTCGGCCAAAACTAATGAATGTTATTCGTTATGTAATTACAACCAACAAGTTTATCCACATTATCGAAATCGTTATTAATTTAATATAAACCATTTTAATCATTTTCGAAACCATCGTTAAAAACATCGAAATCATTTAACACATATGAATCACCCCAAAACATTTGAAAACAATAAAATAGGGGAACTATGTACTCACATGAGAATGCTTAGAAGTCTTGAACAACAACCAAGCAAAGCTAGAGGGATAACGGAAATCAATCGGCACCTAATATAAGTAACTATGAAGATAAACCGGACCTAAATTGGAAGATCGGATAGGATGAGGCTTCGTAAACCAAATGAGTATTGGAACTCATATGATATGGTTTAACAAAGCCTACATACTAAATCAAAACCTAACCTAAGTGCTTACGACCCATTATGACTCGTTAAGGTAGCATACGCTACTTTAACGCGTCGTTCATGCAAACGCACGTTCGAGACGTCTAACTAGTCCTATGAAAAGTATTATATGCCTAAACATGTTGCATAACCAATTAAGTGACAAACGTTTATGTTACATATGCTTAAAATCCAATTATGCATGAAAAGGGTATTTTGGTCATTTTACCTAAGGCATATAAACTGCCTATCATACAACTACTTAAACTATGTGACCATAAGGTATAACCTCGGAAGGTTATTCCCTATACAACTATGGTCACTAACATGTTTGGTCGGATCCTAATGATCGACCAAACGGGTCTAGTTCGAAAGTCTAAGCGGTGATTTAGACCGCTTGACTTACGACTCTACACAAGCACTAAACTAAAAGTGACGAGTTAAACATGTTAAAACATGTTTAACATAGTTAGAAAACAGGTTTTGATATCAAAACAAAGTGTTTTGATACCCAAGAGTAGTTTGGTTACAAAATACGCATGAACACGCATTTGGCCGAAACCACGACTCGTCACTACACCTAATCTACGTGGTAATCAGTAGGTATAGTCACAAAGGACTATGACCATCGTGATTACACTCATGTTACAAAGTTCAAACGAACTTTGTGTTGACCAAAGACTGGTCAAAGCAGAAAGTCAAACACGGTTTGACTTTCACGCTTAGAAAAGCATAAAAGAACGAAAGAATACTCACAAAGGGTCCAAGCAAGGAAATCTTGATTCAAATTGCTCAGGTATGAGGTACTAAACCCCAACTTAGAGCAAAAGAATTAGATTTGTGTGTTGCAACAATGAAAGCTTGTGGGTATTTATAGATTTCCTAGAACCGTTAGGATCGTTTCTTGAAATCCGAGTTTGAATCTTGGCCTTACACTTGGGCCCATGGTTTTGCAATACATGGGGTAATACAAGGGGTAAAAACCATTAAAGCCAGCTCAAGAGACCAGATTCAATGTTTCTGCAATTCTGCTATTCCTGGTATGGCTTACAGACCATATGGTCCTTTGCATATGGACCGTATGTGTTCTGCAGATCAGCATCTTTCATAAATTGACAGAACAGGCCCCTGTGACTCCAAACTTGGTTTTTGATGCATTTTTGGCACGTTTGAGCCCCGTTAAACCCATTTCATGGCTCTAAAATGAAGTTAAAGTATAGTTAACTGTAAATATGCTCAAAAATATCTCGGATGTCGGTTCATTTGGTCGTACGGTCGCGTTGTTCGGTTAATTACAACGAAAGTCGTAACGAACGCAAAAACGATCCAAATTGAGCGATGAATGAAATTTTATCATGCCAATCACTAAAATATAATATTTTAATGATTACATAAACTTTTGGATATCCGGATATATTCAGAACGTAAGATATGCGCGAAAATACAAACTTATACACTTTTTGATGCTTTTAGTCCCTGTTGATCAAATAAGTTTATTTTTGCGCAACAAACACCTCAAAGCCTATTTCTAAGCTATGTAAAGGAGAATTTAGGTCATGTTTAACTTATGATCATATTCCGGAATGTTCGTTACAGTACGAATCGGCATAGTTTCGCAATTTGTCGAAAGTAGTCGCTGTAAGCGAATAAACTTGATTTCGACACACCGAACCCTCCAAAACTTATTTCTAAGTTATGTAAAGGTTATTTAAGGTAGTTAAGCCTATTTCACTATCCCGGAGTGTTTGTCTCGTTAAACTGATTATATTTACGCATCGGTTCGCGTATAACTTTCCAGAAAGCGATTTAGAGCTCGAAATCGAACGAGAATTGATATGTGCAAATGATACACATATTTATACAAATCCCAAGTATGAAATACAATTTTTCATTGATTTGGTATTTGTTTGATGGCCGTGGAGGCACAGATGTCACAGTTTTCCACACTTGTCACATTTTTGGAATTCGACAAACTCCTTCATGGTGACGCTTGCACTGATTGCATTTGGGCAGAGTGCCCTGGTATCCTCTGGTAGAAGCGTCATTCATAGCTGCAAGGGCTTTCGTTTCCTTGGGTGGATTGGGTTCATGTTTCTTATTGCTGGAACCCTTGTTGTTTCGTGTTGCCAGACTCAAATTAGAATGCTTCCTTTTCTTGTCACCAGACGACTCAGCATGCGTCTCGGTTTTCTCAGTAGGTTTCAGTAACAACTTCTTCATACGGACAACATCCTCAGTAAGGCTGATAGCTAGAGTTACAGCCTGAGTGATCGTTGTAGGTTTTGCCGCAGTCACCATGCTGCGAAATTCCGGAGCCAATCCCCAGATGTAGCGCTCAATGCACTTAAATTCGGGAGTCACCAGATAGGGGATCACTATTGCCAGATCATAGAACATTCGAGTATATCCAACAATGTCCGCACCTTCCATGGACATGTTCCAAAACTCAGTCTCCAACCTTTGGAGTTCAGTACGAGAGCAATACTTCTCTCTCATTCTTTCCTTCAACTCATCCCACGTCATACCATACGCAACATCATCACCCAGAGTCTGGACTTGCAAATTCCACCATGTCAAAGCCTGATCAACAAACAACCCAGTAACAAAAGTGACTTGCTGGTCCGCGGTACACTTGCTCATGCGGATAGTGGAATCAGTCTTCTCCGTCCAGCGCACAAAAGCCAATGCACCTCTAGTGCCGTCATAGTTCAGTGGCTTGCAGTCGAGAAACTGCTTGAAACTGCCTGTGTATATATATACTACTACTATCCCGTATGACGATATCAAACAAATGTCTAACCATATTGTGTGATGTTCTTCCAGAACATAGCACCTAGGAGAATTGTGAACAATCGAGATTCTGGTCAACCTCCTCCTCCCCCACTGCCAAGAAATGCTGAAGAGCTTAACGCTCTACTGGAAGAAAGAATCTCCGCAGCTATCACCCAGTACGAGGCGAATCGTACTGGAGACAGTGGAGGACCAAGCAATGCAAGACGCAATGGGAATGGGGATTCATCTGGAGGAAACGCAGCTCAGGGCTGCACTTTCAAGCAGTTTCTCGACTGCAAACCACTAAACTACGATGGCACTGGAGGTGCAGTGGCATTTGTACGCTGGACGGAAAAGACTGAAGCCACTATCCGCATAAGAAGTGTACCAAGGATCAGCAAGTCACTTTTGCTACAGGGTTGTTTGTTGATGAAGCTTTGACTTGGTGGAACTTGCAAGTCCAAACCCTGGGTGATGATGCCGCTTATGGCCTGACTTGGGATGAGCTAAAGGAACGTATGAGAGAAAAGTATTGCTCACATGCTGAACTCCAAAGGTTGGAGACCGAGTTCTGGCATTTGACCATGGAAGGTGCTGATATCACTGGTTACACTCGAAGGTTCCACGATTTGTCTAGGGTGATCCCTTACATGGTGACTCCTGAATTTAAGCGCGTAGAACGCTACATTTGGGGACTGGCCGCAGAATTTCGCGGCATGGTAACTTCGGCCAAACCTCAAACAATCACTGAGGCTGTAACTCTAGCTGTCAGCCTTACAGAAGATTGTGTTCGTATGAAGAAGTTATCACTAAACCCAACTGAATGACCGTAACGCATGCTGAGCTGTCTGGTGACAAGAAAAGAAAACATGCAAACTTGAATCAAGCGACACGTAACAACAAAGATTTCAACAACAAGAAGCGTGACACCAACCCACCTAAGGAGGCGAGAACCTTTGCAGCGGCAAATGATACTGCAGCCAAAGGATACCAAGGCACCCTGCCTAAATGCCAAAAATGTAGGTATCATCATGAAGGAGCTTGTCGCATTCCAACATGCGATAAATGTGGTAGGTTGGGTCATCAAACAGAAGACTGTTGGGGAAAAGGAAACAGGAACGGGAACGGAAATCGCAACGGTGCTGGTAATAGAAACAACGGTGGAAACGGAAATGGAAATGGTAACCGGAATGGTAATAGAGCTGGACAGAACCAAGGATGCTTCAGTTGTGGAAGCAACAATCATTTCATGAAAGACTGCCCAAAGGGGAACAATGCTCAGGCTCGAGCATTTGTGATTGGAGCAAAGAACGCACGCGAGGACCCTAATGTGGTCACAGGTACGTTTCCCGTTAACAATCACTTTGCATCCATATTATTTGACACTGGTGCCGACTATAGCTTCATGTCTGTGGAATTTAAACGTATGCTTGGAATAGAATCTAGTAGATTAGAAATTCCTTATTCCATAGAGCTAGCAAATGGTAAACTTGTTGAATCGGGCGAAATTGTTAGAGGTTGCACGTTAGAACTTGGTGAACGAAGATTTAGCATCGAACTCTTACCTATTCAATTGGGTAGTTTCGATGTAGTGGTCGGAATGGACTGGTTGTCCAAAAACAAAGCTGAAGTTATTTGTCATGAGAAAATCATCCGCATGCCTCTGGCGAATGATGAAACGCTTATCGTGCATGGAGAAAAACGAGATGCGCCTCTGCGAATCATCAGTTGTATGAAGGCACATAAGTGCTTAAGGAAAGGATGTGTTGCTTTCCTAGCACACGTTGTAGATAAGAAGGTTGTGGAGCTGAAACTCGAAGATAATCCTGTGGTAAAAGAATTCCCTGATGTTTTTCCCGAAGATCTACCAGGACTACCTCCACAACGACAAGTCGAATTCCGTATAGACTTGGTTCCAGGAGCCGCTCCTGTAGCCAAGGCACCCTATCGGCTTGCACCATCCGAAATGCAAGAATTATCTACACAACTTCAGGAGTTGTTGGATAAAGGATTCATAAGGCCAAGCTTCTCACCCTGGGGAGCTCCAGTATTGTTCGTAAAGAAAAAGGATGGAACTCTGCGGATGTGTATCGATTACAGAGAACTGAATAAGCTCACAATCAAGAATCGGTACCCGCTACCGAGGATTGATGACTTATTTGATCAGCTGCAAGGATCAAGCTACTATTCCAAGATCGATCTTCGATCTGGATACCATCAGTTAAGGATACAAGAGGAAAGTGTACCAAAGACTGCATTCAGAACACGCTATGGGCATTACGAGTTTCTTGTGATGCCATTCGGACTGACGAACGCACCAGCGGTCTTTATGGATCTGATAAACCGCGTATGCAAACCATATCTCGATAAATTCATGATTGTATTTATCGATGATATCCTGATTTACTCACGAACGAGAGAAGAGCACGAGCAACATCTCAGAACCATTTTGGAACTACTAAAGAAAGAGAAACTTTATGCGAAATTTTTCCAAGTGCGAATTTTGGATTTGCGAAGTACAGTTTCTTGGTCACGTTGTGAATGAGAAGGGCATTCATGTAGACCCATCCAAGATAGAAGCCATAAAGAATTGGGAAGCCCCCAAAACCCCAACTGAGGTTCGACAATTTTTGGACTTAGCGGGCTATTACCGACGGTTTATTGAGAATTTCTCAAAAATAGCTCAACCACTAACTACCCTTACGCAGAAAGACAAGAAGTACGATTGGGGCGACAAGCAGGAAGAAGCCTTCCAACTGCTCAAAAATAAGCTATGCGATGCACCGATACTATCCTTACCCGAAGGCACTGAAGACTTCGTGGTATACTGCGACGCTTCACGACAAGGTTTGGGTTGTGTGCTCATGCAACGCCAAAAAGTCACCGCTTACGCTTCAAGACAATTGAAGGTACATGAAAGGAATTACACCACGCACGACTTCGAACTCGGCGCGGTGGTATTCGCCTTGAAGATCTGGCGACACTATTTATATGGTACTCGATGTACAATCTTCACAGATCACAAAAGTCTACAACACATATTTGATCAGAAGGAACTAAACATGCGTCAGCGACGATGGGTCGAACTGCTGAACGATTATGACTGTGAGATTAAGTACCATCCTGGAAAAGCAAACGTTGTAGCAGACGCATTAAGTCGAAAAGAAAGGGTTAAGCCCCTAAGGGTTCGAGCTTTGGAGATGACTATTCAAACGAACCTCACTGCACGCATTCGAGACGCACAACAAGAAGCCCTTAAGATGGAAAACCGTAAAGCTGAATACCTCCGGGGTATGTTGAAATACATGGTGCCAAATGAAGAGGGAACCTTATACTTTAAGAAGCGTATTTGGGTTCCACTCTATGGCGGTATTCGAGAAGTCATCCTTGATGAAGCGCACAAGTCGAGATACTCGATCCATCCAGGATCGGACAAAATGTATCAAGACTTAAAGGAATATTATTGGTGGCCGAGACTCAAGAGCGACGTTGCTGTCTATGTTGGAAAATGCCTAACCTGTGCTAAGGTTAAGGCTGAATATCAGAAACCGTCCGGCCTACTACAACAACCAGAGATACCCATGTGGAAGTGAGAGCAAATCTCGATGGACTTCATAACAAAATTACCCAGGACCCCTAGAGGACACGATATGATATGGGTAATAGTCGATCGGTTAACGAAATCTGCGCATTTCCTATCGACCCGAGAAAAAGACAGCACTGGAAAGCTTGCTGAGATATACTTAAAAGAAATCGTGGCACGTCATGGAGTGCCAATCTCAATTATTTCAGACAGAGATGGACGCTTTATCTCAAGAATCTGGCAATCCTTTCAGGAAGCCTTTGGATCTCAGCTAGACCTAAGCACGGCATTCCATCCGCAAACAGACGGTCAGAGCGAACGGACCATACAAACATTAGAAGATATGCTTCGCGCATGTGTTATGGACCTAGGCGGCAGCTGGGATACTCATCTACCTTTAGTTGAGTTTTCCTACAATAACAGTTATCATACAAGCATAAAAGCCGCACCGTTCGAAGCTCTGTATGGCCGCAAGTGCCGCTCGCCCTTATGTTGGGCAGACACTGGAGATAAACGTATGGTTGGTCCTGAATTAGTACAAGAGACAACCGACAAAATCATGCAGATCCGAGAGCGCATTAAGGCTGCTCGAGATCGACAAAAGAGCTACGCTGATCGAAGACGAAAACCATTTGAATTCGAGGTGGGAGACAAAGTATTGTTAAAGGTCTCACCTTGGAAGGGCGTAGTATGATTCAGAAAATGTGGGAAGCTAAATCCCTGATACATCGGACCATTCAAGATCTTACAAAGAGTTGGTACCGTGGCATACAAGTTGGAATTACCGGAAGAACTTAATGGAGTACATGATACGTTCCATGTATCCAACCTCAAGAAGAGTCCAACACAAGAAAACGTGATCATCCCTGCGGATGAAGTGCATATTGATGACACCCTCCGGTTTACAGAACAACCCGTTGAGGTTACCGACTGGAAAGTCAACAAGACCAGAAGGAGCAGTGTCAAACTTGTCAAAGTACATTGGAACTCTAAGCACGGACCCGAGTACACGTGGGAATGTGAAGACCAGTTTAAAGAAAAGTACCCCCACCTGTTCAAGAAGACTCCTGTGAGAGTTAGTTCAACCTGAATTTCGGGACGAAATTCTTTTAACGGGGGGAGACTGTGACAACTGGCACAAAACCGGTAATTTCCGTACACTTTAATTATTATTTAATGACTGCAATTATGTGCTTAAATGTCAACATTGCCTGATTACATTCTATACATGTGAATTCATGCACGTTTTATACTACAAAATATTGCTTTATGCATTAATGAATAGCGTTGCGTCAAAAATACTAGTAAACTCACCGGTAAGACACATAGTGTCAACAATTCTACAGAAAGCAGTTAGACGATAGAATTGGAGCCTAGGTGTAGGTCCAACGACAAGAATACATTAAAACCCAAGAGTATATACAAGGGTTAACATATAGACTTTCCAGAAGCTAAAATACGCACAAAAAAGCACCCGAAATACACTTTAAATGCTGAATATTATACAATTCAGCAAAATTCAGCATTGAGACGAGTTAACGACATGCAAAAACATGACTACATGGTCCAGAATACTCCCCTAAGTGTTGGGAATTGAAAGTGTCACAAAAGAATACTTAAAAGTCACTAAACGGTGCAATTTAGCACTTTAACGAACTGGTACTTAACCGAACAACCGGACATTACCCGGAACATCAAAATATTGCTAGAAGCATTATTTTTATAATTCTGAGCTAGTTATGATTCCCGAGCACACTAACATATTACATAAAGCATGATACACATAAATACAAGACTTTTACATTTAACTTCCACTAGTCACCTACCTTATCATTCTAAATTACAATTTACCCCCCCCCCCCCCCCCGTGTGCAAGTAATCGGCCCATATAGTGGCCCCACCAAGATCTTTGATAATCTTCCTAAATCTCCATAATATATTACTTGGATTGTGTAATATTTATTTAGATATGGAAAGATCTATAAGAAGATATGAACACTACATCTCACTTCACCCACACCACACTTCATCTTCTTTCCCTCCTCCCTTCTCCCACTTACGGCCCCAACCCACCCACCATACGTCCACCATTTTCATTCCATTTCAATCCATTCCAAGCTTCACATAAGGTGTAAGAAGGTGCTTAAGAAGGTTTAAAGCTTGCGGATCTTGAAGGACCTTCTTCATTTGCTTTTATCCAACACTTTTGTCATCTTCAAGTCCTAGTAATCTTCCCTAGCCTTGTTGCTAGTGGTGAGCCCTCATAATCTCTTATTACTTCATATATTGATTGGTTAAAAGATATATTATGGTGAAAATTACAAGAACACTAAAGAATATGAACATGAATCTTTCACATAAGCTTAAATACATAAGAATATATGTTGATTTGCTTCTTGTTGATTTATTATTAGTGTTGATGATGTTAGACATCATATGGAGCCTACTAGATTGTGATTAAACACATGATCTAGTGAGTTAAAGTGGTGATCTTGTGAAAGACCAAGATCTTCATGCTTTATGATCTTGAATAATGAAATGGGTTTTCTTATGTAAAGATGGTTTAAACAAAATACAAGTCTTGTAAATAAATAATTACAAAAATAATTTCTCAAGAAACCAAGTTTATTTATGAGAATTACAAGTCACGGTTTCTAAGTAAACTAATAATATTTTTAGCGTATAAACAAGACTAGAAACATGTATGTAACAAGAAAAATACAAGAGAAGTATTTTTAGAAAAATCATCTTACAAGTTGTAAATGACTAGATCTTTTAATAAAGAAGTTTACAAATGAATAACCATGTTTTTAAGGGTAACTAAACCTACTAAATAACATGGTAGATTACTACAAGTTTTTACAAAGCTTCAAGTTCATGATGTAGTATAATTTACTTGATTTTGACACTCGGTAGTGTTAAATGAGTCGTTGATTGTGGTGATGATTTTAAAAGAAAATAAACACATGTTTTGAAAACATGGGAAACCTCCATTTTTAGGGGAAACTCTGTCAAAATTTCTATAAATTTTGACACTTAGAAAATATAAGTTTTGGTGAAACTTATTCCCTAAAAATGTGCCCAAAATATATTTACGAAGGTTTTCCCTAATTTTTATGTAAACTTCAAGATAAGAAATGATGTTTTCTTCAAGACTAAAATTGATATTAAGTATGTATATTTTTTGAAGAAAATATATATATTTATCGATCACCAAATTTAGTGCTAAGTGTATGTAGTATGTATTACATGTAATAGTGTATTAGGGCTTGAAAGTACACTAAATACTCCTAAGGAGTAAAAATACAAAATGCACATACAACATGCTTACACAAATACAAGAAAAATATATTTATGAAAATATATTACTTGATAGCATAAATAACTTGGACAAGTTATGAACATGAAATGAAGTCTTGGACAAAATACATAATTCGGGTGAAAAATACAAGATACTTGTATTTATTTTTGAGAAAATAATACAAGTAAGATACATAGTTAAAAATATAAATTATTTTTAACACAAGAATACATACACAAAAGATAGTGACTTGTACTTGTGTGATACAAGTCTAGTGACTAACGGTAATAAAATACGTTTAGGTCACGACGCTAGATAAGCAAATCCGGTGAAGTTTACGACGCAGGAACGCAAAGTTGTGAGTTCATGCTCCCCCTTTTCTTTTAACTGTTTTTAGTTTTATAACTTCGGGGGTGAAATACATGTTACAATGTTTATATATGGTATGATACTGTTAGGATCGGAGGCTCTCATGATTGTGTTTGTTTGTATGTTTGGAATGATTTGTGAATATGAAAACATGTAAAGTGCAGCGGAAATGAAAACAAACTTTGTAAACACAATCAAAGGAGAAAATAGTTTGATAAACAATTGCTTCACATAGTCAAAGGATTTACAAATCAAAGCAAAAGATTACAGATATGCTTACAAACTAAACTCCCCCTCAGCCTAATGCCCCAAGGTTGGTTGCACACAAGATGAAAGGATTAGACATGAGGAGAAGAACTCGCTCAGTCAATCAAATGTAACAGTACAGGGTACTGTTACATTTATAGGCAAACCAAACCACTGAGGTATCTCAGCTGACGTCACCATGAAAGCGACGTCTAACAGCCTAACAAACTGTATCTACTGTCCTTACACAAACACTGCTAAACTAACCACTGACTATACATAAAACAGATATTTCACTGAACAGCTGCTTTCTCTTTATGTCAGTGCTTTCCTCAAGGTTGATCAGTCCTTGACTGGGCAGTGCTTTATCATCAGTAGATAGGACCAGCAGTGTTGGATACTTCAGGGTTTTCATCAGCAGTTGAAAGGAAAGCAGCAGTTGAATATGAACAGCAGATAGAGACCATCAGTTGTTATAAATCACTTTCAAGGGGAGAACAAAGTGTAAACTGCTGCTTATTGTGAATCCTCTATTGTGACCTGGTTTTGGCTTTACATTATCTGTTCCTCTGGTAGGGTTCAATCCCAACAATCTCCCCCTGGAACAGATAATGCCAAAACCCTTCATTATTCAGGACCTTTATTACTCATCAAGAGTGCCTTAGCTTGATCTTTGAATTCAGCTTCAAATTCCTGTGCACTCTGGTCATCCTCATCCCTACACAGTGTAAGTTCAAGGAGATCCTGCAAATCTTGAACACTAAGGCCTAGTGCTTCTTTCCTTGATATGTACTTCACTTCGCCATTGGCTCTGACCAGGGTCAATACGTGAGTCTTTTGATCAGACATCCACTTTAGTATTTTTAAGCCAAGTGGGTTTCTTGGGAGAGACTTATTTGAAGATGAGTTGAGGGATGATGGCCTTGAAAACATCTGCAGACTTTCAGACATTCTTGTGAAAGCTTCTCCAATGACTTTGTCTGCTGCAGCTATATCTTCTGCAGTTTCTTGTTCAATAAGTTCTTGTCTTTCAGCTTCTGTCTTGTCTTTTGCAGTGTTTGGAGACGCAGGTTTGTTTAATGCCTTAAAAAGGCTTTGAAGCTTTGTTGAAGTTTCTTCTTTTAGACCCATTTTTGTGATGGTATCTTTGAAGTACTCTGCTTCTTTTTCTATAACCTCTTCTTCAGTCAACTGTTCTCCTTCTTCTTGATTTGTTACATAAGTAGACCGGAACAGTGTTGTGATGTTTCCTATCTTCTGTTCAAGCTTCATTATCTGTTCTTGCTTCTTAGAAGTGCCTGAAACAGTTATCTTTCTTTTCTTCAGCCTTTCATAGGCTTCATCAGTCTGCTGTTTTGACCATTTTGATATGGCTTCAGCAGTATCCATTTGTGCATCCACCAGCTCCTTTTTCTTTCTTTTGTATTCAGCAGTGAGGTCGGCAATGAGCCTTTTGAATTTGTTCCAGTTTGGAGCATTTTTCTTCTTTGAAGGATCCTTCTTAATTTTCTCAATCCTTTCTGCCTCATGCTTTAGAGCGACTATTGGCCATTCTTCAAACTGTTTTTCCTTAGCAGAATAGAATTTTTCTTTCATAAAGTAGGCTAGATATTGTTTTCTCAATTCTTTGCGTTGTTCAGCCTTTTCTTTGTCTAGTTCTTGTGCGAACTCTTCCATCTGCTTTACCTTTTTGAGGAAGAAATCCAGTCTTTTAGCAATGCCTTCTTCGCTTAGATGTTCTTTTTCACTTTCAAATTTAGCTCTTGCTTTGGCCTGCCTTGCCTTGAGTTTGAGGTAATCATCCATATTCTCTGGTGGCATGTAGCCTATGAGTGAGGAGAATCTCCTTTTTGAAGGATCTTCTTCTGTATAGAATTGCCTCATCTCATTTTTGATAGCTTCAAGTTCCAGTGGGTATTTTGCAGCAATAGGATCATGTGTACCCTCATCGACAGTGATTGGCTTTCTTTTTCTGTTAAAGAGCTTTGGTTGTGATGTAGGAGAGGTGAAAGCAGTGATGGATGATTGACTAACAGCTGTTGAAACAACTTGTGACTCAACTGCTGTTGGCATTACAACTACTGATGTGTCAGCAGATGTCTTCTGCTTTTGAGCAGGGGTTGTGATGGCAGTTGTTTGAGTGATGATGAGTGGCTGACTAACAGCAGTTGTTTCAACCGCTGCTGTCATTACAACAGATGTTGTAACATCTGTTGTCTTCTGCTTTTTCACAGGAGGTGATGTGATATTGATGGGAGCAGTGGTTTGTGATTGGCAAACAGTTGTTGAAACAACTGGTGTTTCAACCTCTGTTGGCCTTACAACTACTGATATGTCAGTAGATGTCTTCTGTTTTATGACAGGAAGCAGTGGTGGTGATATGATTGTAGATGATGATGGTGGAACAGTAGTTGTGGTGGAATATGGTAGAGTGGTGTGTGTTGGAGGTGTGTGTGTTGATGAGATGGCAGCTGTTTGGCTACTGACAGCAGTTTTTGTAACTACTGTTGTATCAGCTATTTGGCTAACAGGTTTTGAGACCTGCTTTTCTTGTTCTTTTTCTTTTTCAGGCTCAATATGAAGGCCATGTTCTATTCCCATCCTATTCATTTTTCCCAACAGCTTGTTATTCTCCCCCTTTTTGGCATTATCTGAAGGGGGTTTACAAGAAATGGTATGGAAGAAGGAACTTTACCAGAGGCACTTTGAATGCTAGCCTTTATAGCCTTGATATCTGCTTGAGTGTCTTTAAATCTTGATTCAACCATGTTGGTCAGCATTTGTATTTGAATAGCATGCTTTTTGTCAGCCATAAGTTGCTGTGCTTCAAGCATGGGTTGAAAAATATTCCAAAGCTCATTTTCAACAAATGCATGTTGTGCAGGTGCTTGAGCAGGAACAGCAGTGACTTGTGCTTTCTAAGCTTTTAAAATCTCTTGCACCATATTCTTTATTTCAGTAACTGATTCTTCAAGTTTGTCAACTCTGCCCGTCAATTCCTGATATTTTGAATAATCACCCATTTTGCTGGGATCATCTGAATCCCCACCAGTGGTGGTTGTATCAATGTGTGACTTAGGACATGTAGCCCAGAAATCATCCATTGATGCCCCTTGTTCTTGGTACTGGGGACTTCTTTCTTCAGCATTTGATAAACCTTTGATGGTACCAGTGGTTAGATCCAACTCACTGGTGGTTACCGAAGTTGCCATGGAAGAAATTGCCTTCAAGGGAGTCTTACTTATGAAACAACTGTCCAACTGAGGATCTGTTGATCCACCAGTTGTAGTTGCTGCTCCACTTGAACTACCACCGAGAGTTACTTGTAACTCAGGGGGTGTAACCTCCTCAATTGTTGCTGGGATAGCAGGAGTAGTAGCATCAGACCCAGTCACTTGTGGGGGTATACTCTCAGTGACAGGTGATAGAGAGGAACTGGTTTGTGTCTGAGCTATAGCAGCTGCATGCAACAAAGGTAGCATGGATTGTGGCATCATTATTGGTGAAGGGATGGGAGTTGAAAGAGACATGTCCTTGGGATCAGGACTGAGGAAGATGGATCCGAGTGGATTCAGAGCTTCATATTGTGGTGTCCCTGTGTTTACAACCTGATCCTTTTGTGAGGATGCAGGAGGAGTTTTAGGCATGGGTTGAGATCTTTCTTCCAACTGCTGTGAGGAAGTAGCAGCAGTGGTTTGTGGTGACTTTTGTGTTGTCACAGGCATTTTCTCTGGGATCTCATCTTCCAGAGTTGCCTTTGTTTTGGGTATGGTGGGTTTTCTGGATGTTTTTCTTTTGGTCTTTTTGGTGATGTCAGGTGTGGGTTTCAAAGCAGTGGTTGTGCTGCTCTGATCACCTGGAGCAGTGGGCTCAGCAGCAGATGTCTGAGGAGCAGTTGTAACTGCTAAATTCTGCTCAGCCACCTCTGCTTTTGTTTTTATAGGTGCCATCATCCTTGAAAATGTTTCTTTTGTTAAGCCTTTTATTTGACAATGAACACCTTGTTTTAGCAAATTTAAATTTTCCTTTTCAAATTTTTGTTCAAAATAGTAACTCAAAAATCTTGGGAAAAGTAAAAATGCTTTACTTTCAACGTTTTTCACCATGTCATTGAAAATCTCCTAGGAGTAGTTGTAGTCCTTATTATTTAAAATAGCATAACCCAGGCATTGAATTTTCAATGGTATTTTGTTAAAAGATGTTGTTTTATTCGAAGCACACATCAGAAGTGTGTGAAATAAAAATCTTGGAGCAGAAGGAAAATAACCTTTTTGTAAGGTATCAACCTTCGATTGATCTACATATCCCCTTTTTATGAAGTCAGTTTTCATTACGGCTTTATCAAATGAAGTTTTACCGTTCTGATCATCAAGTTTAAAGACTTCGAAGATTGTTTGCGGTGAGATTTGGACTGCTTTACCCTGTATTGATGAGTTAATGGCTACGACTTTTCCGTCTTGTTTTTCAAGCGACGCCTTTTTCCAAAACTCTCTCTGGGTTTGCAGATATATGGGAGCATCTGCATTCAACAAAGTTTTGTACTTTGAGGCAGATATTGTATCAATGATGGAGTCGAAAGTGTGGTTGTCTTTAGGTTTTGTGAGTAAACCCAAATAGTTGTGAGATTGTTTGTACGGTATTTCGATGGATTCTTCGGCCGTTTGAGCGACCTCTTTTGAAGATGATGGTGATTTTGGTTTAGATTTTGATTTTGATTTTGACTTCGTCATTTTGATGAAGAAGAATCGGAGAAAGTTTTTGAAGATTTTGAAAGAAAGGGTTGGAAACTGCTTTGTGGAGAGAATTTTGGAATTCAATTCGACAGTGTAAAACCCTGGTTGGGGTTTAGGGCAGGGTTTTATTTAAAAAATGATCGCTGACGTGGCAGCGGCTATTATGATCTGAGGGCTAAAAACTGACCACATGTCAACACCTGATGAGACGACGAATAATGGAGGACAGTTGTTTTAAGAAACCACTGATGAAACAAGTATCAGTGGTTGCAACGGTCAAAATGAGGACAGTGGGTGATTTTTACTATCAGTGGATAGCATATCAGTGGTTGTAACACAGATTTTGAGTATCAGTGCTTACAATGAAAGTGGAAGAACAGTAGTTGACTTTCAGCAGTGGACAGTAGTTAGAGAACAGATGTTTGAACAAAGACAGTGGTTAGGGTAAATGGTACAGATCTGAAGAACAAGTATTCCAGCAACAGTTGTTAGAATTTTCATTCAAGGTTTTGCCACATGTCAATTTTGAAGGACAGTGGTTTAGTACCCCAGATGATGAAAACTTTTTCCTAAGGCAACTCATTTTTGTTCAATATTCAATTAAAACATGAGTACCCTAGTAATTCAAGCACAGTTTGCAATCAACCTTTGAAAAAAAAAAATTTAGGGCAAAACTGAGTATGACATGATCTTGACAAATGTACCAAATTCTTTTGACCTATTTATGAGGACAAAATACCATCAAAAATAAGGTATTACATCCTGACAGGAACTGAAACTATTGCCAACAAAAACAAGCAAAAGTTCCAAATATATTATTCCAAAAAAAATGAACAATATATCCTGATTATTCAAGAAAATCCTTTTGAAAAAAAATGGTTAAAGGATTTTCAGAGAATAGCAACAAAAAGGATTTGGTATAATTTCAATAAAGCACATAATCACATCATTCTCAAGTTATTGAAAATGGTCAGTGTTTTGACAGCAATGGTAGAATAATTTAAAAACATTTTGACCACTGCTTGGTACCATTTTCTTTGTCAGTTGATTGCAAACATGAGGACACAAGGACACATGAGTTTTGAAGATCCTGTTGTAGATCAAGTTACTATGTGATGATTTTGAAAATTTGTCTAGTCCTTTTGTAAGTTCAATCACGGGGAACACTAATGTCACCTGAACTTTCTTGAACCAATGAGCACAAACAGTTGCTTAATGACCATTATTACCCCAAGCTTTGACTCTCAAGTGTTTTATGTTTATACTCTTTTTCTTTTGACTTCAAAAGTTTTTGAGATAATCACACTTTCGAGTTTTTGTGAATTTTAGTCCAAAATCATTTTACAGTAATGTTTTGAGAGAATTGGTCATGTTTACACATGTTTTCAACCAATTTTCACATTACATGTGATACGGACTATGATGACCCCTTATTTTCTGAATGTATTTTAACATAATTGATTTTGTCCTTTTGAAGAACTTCAATCTGTTTTTCAATACATAAGATCTAAATAACTAAAGTTTTAATTTCCCTCTTTTTGTGTTAACAAAACAACAATGTTTTTATGAACATAGGTTTTGTTAATCTGAGGTTTGTACTTTAGTATTTAATGAAAACATCACAGATTACACATCAACAGTCTAAATCAATTTAGAAAATAAAAATAATCTCATGGTTTAACAGATATTACTTTCAGATCTAGAAACCATGAGTGTCTTGTGCATGAATTCACTTGTTGTGTGAAATTTGTGTGTCATATGACATCTTGGTTGATTTACAGAGTTTTTGAATAACCATTTTGAACATGATTTGCTCGATACTCTGTTTTTCAACAAAATACAACCAACCTTAGTATCAATGAATTTTGAGCTGAACTGTTATGTCAAATTGATTGTTAGATCGAATTTGACTGTCCGGGCTCTGATACCAATTGTTAGGATCGGAGGCTCTCATTATTGTGTTTGTTTGTATGTTTGGAATGATTTGTGAATATGAAAACATGTAAAGTGCAGCGGAAATGAAAACAAACTTTGTAAACACAATCAAAGGAGAAAATAGTTTGATAAACAATTGCTTCACATAGTCAAAGGATTTACAAATCAAAGCAAAAGATTACAGATATGCTTACAAACTAAACTCCCCCTCAGCCTAATGCCCCAAGGTTGGTTGCACACAAGATGAAAGGATTAGACATGAGGAGAAGAACTCGCTCAGTCAATCAAATGTAACAGTACAGGGTACTGTTACATTTATAGGCAAACCAAACCACTGAGGTATCTCAGCTGACGTCACCATGAAAGCGACGTCTAACAGCCTAACAAACTGTATCTACTGTCCTTACACAAACACTGCTAAACTAACCACTGACTATACATAAAACATATATTTCACTGAACAGCTGCTTTCTCTTTATGTCAGTGCTTTCCTCAAGGTTGATCAGTCCTTGACTGGGCAGTGCTTTATCATCAGTAGATAGGACCAGCAGTGTTGGATACTTCAGGGTTTTCATCAGCAGTTGAAAGGAAAGCAGCAGTTGAATATGAACAGCAGATAGAGACCATCAGTTGTTATAAATCACTTTCAAGGGGAGAGCAAAGTGTAAACTGCTGCTTATTGTGAATCCTCTGTTGTGACCTGGTTTTGGCTTTACATTATCTGTTCCTCTGGTAGAGTTCAATCCCAACAGATACAAAAACAAGAAGCACTCTTGGTGAGAACGAGTACCAAGTATGATGCGTTTTAAGGAATGATACGAGAAATGATACTAGAAATCGTGTCACGAATAGGGTACCATAAGCACCATTAATCAACAATATACCTAGACCGCAGAACAAAAGGTTAAATCTAACGGGTTTCGGGTAGCCACACTCTTGGTGAGAACGAGTACCAAGTAGTGCTTTTGTGTCTCAGAATCGACAACTAGAAAAATGCTTATGGTTTGGTTGCTTCCTATATCGTGTCACATGTTAATGGCCTTGCAACCCATTAACAACCTTGATACATACAGAAATACGTGATTTATACAAGAATACTTGATTTATACAAGAATACGTGATTTATACAAGAATACTTGATTTACAAGAGTACATGATTTATACAAGAGTACGTGATTTATACAAGAATACTTGATTTACAAGAGTACGTGATTTATACAAGAATACGTGATTTATACGAGAATACTTGATTTATACAAGAGTATGTGATTTATACAAGAGTACGTGATTTATACAAGAATACTTGATTTATACAAGATACATACCATGGTTTTCATACAAAGTATACAAACGTTCAATACAAGAACTGCATGAATTCACACCAGCATTATGTTGACGTTTTTCCAAAACTCACATGTATTTCAGGTAACTAAAAGTGGATGTGCGCGCGGTCTTACTCATGCTCTTGGATGTCGTTTATGTTTACCCTTAAATAAAGTTGTAAACTTTCAGACAATATGTTGTCTCGTGATGTAAACACTCAAACTATGTTTTCCGTTATGTAATGGTAATGGTGTTTGAAGTTACTTTTATGAGCATGTAGTATGTTTACCAATCGTATGCAATGAAAACCTTTCATGATCACACCTCGTGCTTCCGCCTTAGAAAGGGGTGTGACATTATCTTCCCTCGGTACCTATTCAAGTGTAAAAACATCGAAATATCCTTCTAATTTTTTGAGAATTTTGAGATACTCGATTAACTTCTCACGTTTAACTGCATAGGATCCATTAAAATGATTAGTAATTAACAAGGAATCAACAAATACTTGCAAACTTTTAATATTCATATTCCTGGCCAACTCTAATCCTGCAATTAAAGCTTCATATTCTGCTTCATTATTAGTGGCAGGAAATTCACACCTAATAGCCTGGGGTAATATGTCCCCCTGTGGCGATTTTAGTAGTATACCCAATCCTACACCTCTCACATTAGATGCACCATCAGTATATAATGTCCAGGATTCTAAGTTTTCTCCTAACTATTGTACTTCTAGGTCTACTTCATTTTGAATATCACTACTGAAATCAGCCACAAAATCAGCTAGAGCCTGAGACTTTATGGCATTTCTAGGTTCATATACTAGATTATAGGCACTTAATTTCACTGACCAATTAGCCATCCTACCTGACATCTCGGGTTTTCTAAGCACATTTTTAACAGGATAATTAGTTTTAACATGAATCCTATGTGTTTCAAAATAATGTCTAAGCTTTGTCGATGCCATAACTAGGGCTAATATCAATTTTTCTAAATGAGAATATCTAGTTTCAGCATCTAATAAACTTTTACTAACATAATAGACAGGATACTGCTGACCTTCATGGTCCTTTACCAGAACAGCACTTACTGCATTCCCTGATACTGCAAGATGTAGGGATAATGGTTCACCATCCTCAGGTTTCATCAATAAAGGTGCAGTTGAAAGATACTGCTTCAATTCCTGCAAGGCTGCTTCATGCTTCTCTCACCATTCAAATTTCTTATTCTTCTTCAGGATATCATAGAATTCCTTTCACTTTTCCGAGGATCTCGATATAAATCTGTTTAACGCTGCTACTCGTCCTGTTACTCTTTGTACATCTTTCATGTTTGAAGGTGACTTGATATCTAGGATAGCTTTAATCTGTTCCGGGCTGGCTTCGATCCCCCTTTTAGTCACCATGTATCCTAGGAACTTTCCTGCCCCCACTCAAAAATGGCATTTGGCAGGATTTAGTTTCATGTTGTACTGGTCCAGGATATTGAATGCTCCTTCAATATCCCGGAGATGATCCTCAGCCTTCTTAGATTTTACCACCATATCATCAATGTATACCTCCATGGTGTCCCCCAGTTTGTCTTTGAACATCATGTTCACCAATCTCTGGTATGTTGCTCCTGCATTTTTCAAACCAAAAGGCATAGCAGTATAACAATAAATACCTGTTGGTGTCATAAAAGCAGTATCCTCCTGGTCTGAAGGTTCCATTTGTATTTGCTGGAATCCTGAGGAAGCATCCATGAAGGTTAACATTTCATGACCGGCTGTAGCATCAACCATTAAGTCGATATGAGGCAGAGGGAACGGGTCTTTAGGACACGCTTTGTTCAAGTCTGTGTAATCTACACAAACTCTCCATTTCCCATTTTTCTTTTGGACCACAACTACATTTGCTAGCCATTTGGGAAATTTGACTTCCCTGATCATCTTGCTCTTTAATAATCTTTCAACCTCTTCCTGAATGATCGCGTTCCGTTCAGGAGCAAACTTCCTTCGTTTCTGTTGGACAGGCTTGAAAGACCTGTCAATTCCGAGCTTATGAGTTATAAAATCCTTGGAAATACCTGTCATATCCTCATGTTTCCATGCGAATGTTGACATCATGCATTTCAAAAAGTTAGTCAATTGGCCTTCAATATCCTGAGGGATATTGGTTCCTACGAGCACCGAGATATCTGGATTGTCCTGATCCAGGATAATTTTCTTAACATCCTGCTCTGAAGCCTCCACGATATCCTGGGCTCGCATCTTTAATTGCTATCCTGCTTTAGGCTTTGTTGAGGATTTCATAGAAGAAGAAGAACACTCCTTTGCTTCTTGTTGATCACTTTCCACCTTGACACCCCCCCAAGGGGTAGGGATCTTGATACACTGATGATAGGTTGATGGCATAACCTTCATATCATGGATCCATGGCCTACCCAATATAATATTGTAGCAGGATAAGGAGTCCATGACACAGAAGCGTTGCATTGAGTTGACCCCTTCAACATATACTGGTAGCTTTATTTCTCCCACAGTATTCCTGGCCTCTCCACTGAACCCGACAAGTACATCAGATTTTGAAGTGATATCCATTGGGGAAATATTCATCCTTTTCAGCGTTTCTAGCTGAATAATGTTGACAGAGCTGCCATTATCCACCAGTATCCTGCGCACAAAGTGATTAGCAACATATAAAGTTATTACCAAACCGTCATGATGGGGATCCTGGACTGTATCCTTGTCATCACTGTCGAACGTGATCACTTTATCAGCTGTGAGGGATGTCATCTTGGTTGGCTTATCTCCTCTTTCTGCCTTAGCCTCTTTTGCATGCCTTTTTGCTGCAGAATAAAAGGTTCCACAGATGTCGGATCCTCCTGAAATAAAGTTAATTATTTTGGCATCTGCAGGAGGTGATGCTGCTCGTTCAGGATCCTTCTATGTATCCTGACCCTTATTCTTCTTTCTTCCCAAAAGATCCTTCAGATATCCTTTGCTTAGGAGATAGCTTATTCCCTTCCTTAGAGCAAGGAAATCCTCCGTAACATGTCCAAAATCCTCATGGAAGGCACACCACTTGGACTTATCCTTCCAGTCAGCTTTTTGTTGGTTCTTCCTAGGCCACCTCGCTTTGTCTCCCAAACCCTGCATAGCATACATCAGTTCAGGCATATTAACAGAAAAACAATATTCTGACAATTCAGGATACTCCTCAGGATCCTCGTCTTCAACAACATTCACTTTCTTGCTGTCATTCCTGCCATATGGCTTAGAGCGATATGGTTTGTATGAGGATTCTGACTTCCTGTTAGTTGATTCATAGGTTGAGGATGAATTCATCCTTTCTTGCATCTTTTTGTCATCCTCCAGCCGAATATATCTTAAAGCCCTGTTTCGAGCCTCATCCAGGTTCCTACAAGGATTCATTACAAGATCCTGATAAAATTGGGAATCCTTTTGCAATCCCATTTTGAAGGCCTGCACAGCTGTTGCAACATCAAGGTGAGGGATATCGAGAGATTCTCTGCTAAACTTGATCACATAATCCCTCAAGGATTTCTGAGGCCCTTGAGTTATCCTGTAGAGATCATTGGTTAGTTTTTCAAAACTTCGACTGCAAGAAAATTGACTATTAAATAAATTGACTAAATGGGCAAACGATGTAATTGAATGAGGTGGAACATTCAAGAGCCATTTTAAGGCCGATCCTGTTAAGGTAGAACCAAAACCCTTGCAGAGACATGCTTCCTTGAGATCTGGAAGGATAGGATTAATTTCCATTATTTCCCTATACTGAGCAATATGCTCTTCAGGATCCGTAGTTCCGTCATAAACCTTCATGTTGGGGGTTTGAAATCTTTTTGGGATTTCAGCATCATAAATAGGATATGCAAACCGGGATATCCTGTGGCTATCCTGGGACACTTCTGGAATTGGCTGGACCACCCCAGGTACACTGGATATCATGTCCTTCAATTTCTAAAGCTCCCTAGAAAATGCTGATGTCATACCTGCATCCTGCAAAGATCCAAGACCATTAGTAACAGGAGAATTAGTATTATTAGACACGTTACCAGTCTGAGGATTCTGGCCATATCCTGAAGCATATCCTGAGCTTCTCACAGTTGACACCCTGACCAAAGAGGGTATCTCAGGAGTATGATTCTGAGTATGGCTAGGCATAATATTGCCCATGTTATCCTCGGTATACACTGCCGAACTGAAGTTCAAAGCCCTGGGCTGCAAGGGAGTGACGGTATTCTCAGCAGGCCTGCTTGAGCTGGATTTCAAGAGTTGTATCTCTTTCATTGGCATCTGGTTGGTCTCCTGCTGTTGCTTCATCTGATCCTGTATACTACCAAACAAAGTCAGAATTTTATCATTAGAAGCCAAAATAGGAGTACCCCCTGAGATAGCAGATCCTTGAACATTCTGAGTAGGGATAACATCCCGAGCTACATGAATTTCAGTTCTTCTTGAAAGATCCTGAGGCTGTGAAGAGTGACGGGTGGTCCATGGGACAACCCTTAAGTGTGTTAAAAGACGAGTTAATCCCTCATTTGATCATGTAATTTTCTTGAATTAGATAACTACGGTTGCTTGTGTTTCAGGTACATTTGGAGCTTAAAAGTATGGAAATAAAGCTTCGAATAGACGCGACTAGATTGGAGATTGAAAGACGGAGAATAAATGAAAAAAATAAAATTTTGGAATTGAAGAATTAAGAAGATAACATGATAGAGGACGAAATTATGAGAACGTAGGCGAAAACGGTGAAGAAAACGGAGTTGAAACGAAAAAGTTATGAAGAAAACAAAATTGCATGCTGAAGGCTACCGCAGCTTACGGTAGCTACCGTAAATTACGGTAGCCCCCAGCATTTTTCTTCCACCGTAAGGCCGTAGAGACCCACCGTAAGCCATTCCAAGCCACCGTAAGCTACGGTGGCCATCGTAGCTTACGGTGGAGGCCAGCGAGAAATGTGTAACTGCCCTATTTTATGATGTTTTATTGTTTCTTTTCAAATCCAATCATTGTTTTCGGTTTTGGGAGCATGATAGGGGCGATTTTGGGTGTTTTCCTTGTGTTGTTGAAGATTCTAAACATTCAGTTTGTGTTTTTGATTTGTATGAACATTAAACTTTGTGTTATGATGATGCACCGAACTATGGAAGTCTAATTTCGTTGGTGATCATCCTCGAATGTAAGATTTTACTTGTGACAATTATGTTTTGATCTTTAATTCCTGGAGTAATAAACTTTGCATGTGTTGTTTAGTTGATTACGATGTATGAATGATTATTTGTAAATTGTTGATGTGTGTTTGATCATAGTTCTAAACCATACGTTCTTGCTGTCGTTGGCAATCAAGATATCATGGGAGGGATTAGGGTTGGATATATGTTGATTGATCATCGGGTAACAACCTCGCGTTCTAGGAATCCTAGTACTTAGTTCCCTTTCATCACAAATAATTGATCTTATATGAGCCATGTCTATGTGGTTCTTTCCAGTTGAACATGAACGTTAGTTGTCACTTAAAACCTGAAACTCGAGATGGTCACTACCCTATTATCCTGTTACAAAACTTGACTTTGATTTGTATTCTAATTTAGTAATTCTAGATACTTAAAACCAATCAACCCAAACATTGAAATTTACATTTCTTGCAATTTAGATTAATCTAGTTAGTTAGACATACATTGAGATAGCACATATTCCACAAACTCCCTGTGTTCGATACCCACTTACCGCTAGCTAATTAGTTGTATTTGGATTAAATTTGATTGAGACTTCGACCTGACGTCAAAGAGGCTTGTGTTCTCGGAGGTGGTGGGAGCACCGAACCAATGGTTGCAGAAGTTGTGGCAGACACGGTTGAAGAGCTCATGTTTGATCTTGAGGCCATTGAAAATAGTGTGGCAAAAAGCTTTGAAAACAGAAAACCAAGTAATGATTTTGCAAAAGTTTTTAGTAGAAATAACACCACTTGCCCCACGGTGGGCGCCAAATTGTTTTGGTCAAAAATTACCGAAGCAATTAAGTGATCAAATTAGTTAAGTGAGGTAGTGTGCTAGAAGTGTTTGTAAAAAATATGCTGATTAAGTTTGTTAGGGATAGAATTTTACTGCCTATGGATCAAGGATAGCATGGATCACGGATCCTCAGTTCTGTTAGAATTAAGGATCCTCAGGAGACGCTGCGGGAATAAGGATCCGGGATCCTCATTATTATTCTAACTTAACAATTGTTTCCATCACCATTAGCTTGTTTTGCAGGTATGTTTCGAAGAAGACTTATTCCATGCGAGATTCCAAGGGAATATGCTCTACATTTTCAACATGTGCATGAGCTAGTTACCGTTGGTGGTGATCGTGGGTGATGGGCAGATTTTTCGGATAGTTAGTTAGGATATTTTTAGCAAAGATTAAAGGGGTATTGAGCTTATTTTTAGAAACACTTTTGCACCTAGTTTACAAACAATTCTACTGCAACTCTCTCTCGAACAAACACACACTAGAACTCATTGTATCAAGCTCAATACTTTCGAAGTTGTAAACTTGTTTATTCAATATACTTAATAGTGATAGTTTTCACTATCCGAGGTTTTTTATGCCGGAGATCATATATTGATCAAGGGCTTTTTCCTCGTATAAATCCTTGTGTCTCTTGTTCATTTCCTTTACAAACTGTTCATACATTTGTCCATTTATTCAAGCATCACACCTCACAAAATAAGATTTGGTTGCATTATCCTTGTCTGATTTTTGACCAAAACAGTTTGGTGCCCACCTTGGGGCAATTGGTGCTTCATTTCTAAGAAATTTTGTTCATTTTGGTCATTTCGTCTCATTACCTTCAGCTACATGGCTTCTCAAGCGAAGAACACTTCAAGCTCCATGCCGGTGGTCACTTCCTCACAGGGTATCCCACCTTTGCCTCCAGCACCTTTTGGATCCCAGAAGAATGCTGAAAATGTTGCGAAGAAACAAAGCCCCGTTTTCTCAAAACCACCAACTTCAGCTGTTACTTCTGGCCCTACTAACAATGATCTTTATTCTTTGATTTTGCAGATGAGGGATTACATGCAACAGCAGGACAAAACCAATGACAGGATCCTTCGAGAGATTGATGAAATCAAGAAATTGAAAAGATCAGCGGAGGATCTCCATTGGTACCCAGATCACTGAATTTTGATTCACCAGCCATAACAGCCCAGCACTCCTCAGCATCAAGCTCTCAGTACCAAGGTGGAATGTCAAGTCTACGCTATGGATCGTTGGTGATGCCTCAGGCTCAAGGATCCTACTTTCAGCCTTCTGAATCATCTCAGCCTCAAGGATCCTCTCAGCTTCAAGGATCCTTCTTCAGTTCTGGAGGATATGTGGGAGCACAGACAGTTCAAGGATCCTCCTCTCAGGTTCAAGGATCCTCCTCTCAAGTTCAGGGATCCTCTCAGGTTCAAGGATCCTCCTTTCAGGTTCAAGGATCCTCATCCCAGGTTTACGGATCCATGGATTATCCTCCAAGACCCCCAGTCACAGCACATCAACGATCTAACATCTTTCAGGATCAAAGATTCTTAAGGGGTGTACAACTCAGAAGTTCAGATGTTCATCTAGGAGACTTCATCCCTATGCAGACTATTGCTTCATCTGGTCCCTCAATTATACCAGAATCCCGCCAATATAGATTCACATCTGGAGTTCCAAACTTGATTCCTTCAGGAGGTAACACTTTGAATAATTCTTATAACACTAACCATGGCTTTGTGCAGGATACTGGTATCAACCAAGCTATGACTAGGGAACTATAGAAACTGAAGGATATGATATCCAACGTTCAAGGAGTGGTTAAGCCCATTCCTGAAATTGCAGATGGAAGCCACAAGATATCTCGTTTTGCACCACCTATTTGTCTTGCAGAAATTCCAAAGAGGTTTCAAATACCAACCATGAAGCTATATGATGGCTCAACAGATCCAGAAGAACATGTAGCTCAGTACAGAGAAAGGATGGAGATCAATCCCATCCTGGAGAGGTTAAAATAAGCATGTCTATGCAAGGATTTCGGATCCACACTAACAGGATCAGCTCTTAAATGGCTGCTAATTCTTCCCCCTTACTCTATTACTTCATTTGCTAATCTAGTTAACTTGTTTAATAGCCAATTCTCATGCAGTAGAAAATTTAAACGTTTAACTAGTGATCTATATAGGGTAACACAAGGTCAAAATGAATCACTTAGAGATTATATCACTAAATTCAGTAAAGAATCCTTAGATATTCCTAATTTGGATATTGCTACGGCTGTAGAGGCCTTCAAAATGGGTTTACTTAGGGATTCATTGTTCTATGATGATCTTGTCATGACCCCTTGCAGGAATCTTGATGAAGTAAGAACCAGGGCCCTTAGATTCATCCTATTAGAGGATGATAAAAGGATCCAAGAAAGACTGGCAGGATCCTCAAAGCAGGAAAAGTAAGGATCCAACTTCAGGAACAATAAGTCTAGATCTTACAACAAGTCTGATAATCAGAACGTGCATGCAGTAGAACAGGAAGAGGATGATGAGGATTATCCTCCCATTTCTGAATATTGTTTTTCTGTTGATAACAATGAACTAATCCTTGCAATGCAGAACCTAGGTGAAAAAGCAAGGTGGCTCAGAAAAGTGATAAGCCAGCTGCAACAAAAGACAAATCCAAATGGTGTGCATATCACGAAGATTTCGGTCATCTCACTGAAGAATGTATTGCACTCAGAAAAGAGATTGGTTACTTGTTAAGTAGAGGGCATTTGAAGCAGCTGTTGGGGAGAAAAAAGTCAAGGATCCAGGATCCTGAAAAAGTTCCAGAAAGAGCTCATACCCCTCCTGCTGATGCACAAATTATCAACTTCATATCCGGTGGATCATACATATGTGGCACTTCCTTTTCAGCAGCCAAGAGGCATGCCAAGGAGACCAAGATGGATAATGGGGATAGACCCATCCAAACCTCTACTGTTACACAGGAAAAAGTTATAACTTTTGATGAGGATGATCGTGTGGATGTTCAGGATCCTCATCATGATGGTCTTGTTTTTACCTTGTTTATATCTAATCATTTTGTTCGCAGGATCTTGATAGATGGAGGAAGCTCAGTCAACATCATTCAACTTGATGTCCTCAAAAAGATAAATATCCCTGAATCAGAAATCATCCCAAGATCATCAGTTCTCGTGGGATTCAGTGGAGAAACTAAGAACACATTGGGGGACATTAAGCTTCCCATTTACATAGAGGGACTTAATTCTTTTCAGAAATTTTGTGTTATAGATTGCTTATCCTGTTGCAATGTTATCCTTGGCAGGCCATGGATACATGACATGAAAGCAGTTCCATCTACATATCATCAATGTGTGAAGCTTCCTAGTCCATGGGGTGTGGTGAAGATTGAGAGCGATCAACAAGAAGCTAAGAATTGCTACACTTCATCTATGAAACCAGCCTCAAGACCCAGGGAGCAATAGCAATTAAAGCATCCTCCAAGAGATGTCCTGGAGGCAAGGGAACAAGATGTGAAAGATATCCTTATGGATCCTCAGGATCCTGAATCCAAAGTCTTCATAGGATCCGGGATCCTCAGCAACATTGAACAGGATTTAGTATCCTTCCTCAAGAAGAGAAAAACTACCTTTGCCTGGAAGCATGAAGACATGACAGGTATCTCTAAAGATATAATTACTCATAAGCTTGGCATTGACATGTCATTCAAACCCATACATCAAAAGAGGAGAAAATTTGCACCTGAAAGGAATGCCATTATCCAGGAGGAGGTAGACAAGCTGCTCAGAGAAGGTATGATAAGAGAGGTTAAGTATCCAAGGTGGCTAGCCAATGTGGTTGTTGTTCAAAAGAAAAACGGAAAGTGGAGGGTATGTGTCGATTTTACTGATTAAAACAAGGCATGTCCCAAGGATCCTTTTCCATTATCCCACATTGACTCCATGGTGGATGCTACCGCGGGTCATGAGTTGTTGACTTTTATGGATGCTTCATCTGGATTTCAGCAAATTCAGATGGAACCATCTGATCAAGAGGATACAGCCTCTATGACCCCAACTGGTATCTATTGTTATATTGCTATGCCATTTGGAATAAGAAATGCAGGTGCTACTTATCAATGGCTAGTCAATATGATGTTTAAGGAACAAATTGGACACACTATGGAAGTCTATATAGATGACATGGTGGTTAAGTCCAAGAGAGCTGAGGATCACCTTAGAGACTTGGAGGAAGAATTTGATATCCTTGACAAATTCAATATGAAATTGAATCCTTCAAAGTGTCACTTTGGTGTTAAAGTGGGCAAGTTCCTAGGCTACATTGTAACAAAAAGAGGCATAGAGGCAAGTCCATAGCAAATTAAGGCGATTATAAATATCAAATCTCCTGCCAATGCCAAGGATGTGCAAAGGTTGACAGGGAGGAGCGCAACCTTGAACAGGTTCATATCAAAGTCATCAGAAAAGTGCAAGGAATTCTATGACATTCTGAGAAAGAACAAGAAATTTGAGTGGACTGAAAAGCATGAGAATGCTCTCAAAGCCCTTAAGGATTACCTATCCTCAGCTCCTGCCTTAATGAAACCAGAAAAAAGGGATATATTATCCTTGTATTTGGCAGTCTCTTCTAAAGCAGTAAGTGCAGTCCTTGTTAAGGATCATGAAGGTACACAACAACCTGTATATTATGTAAGTAAAAGTTTGCTTGATGCTGAATCCAGGTATTCACATTTAGAAAAACTTATACTTGCTTTGATTATGGCATCTACTAAATTGCATCATTATTTTGAAACACATGTTATTATTGTTAAAACTAATTTTCCAATTAAGAATGTTCTCAGGAAACCTGAAATGTCAGGAAGGATGGCCAAATGGGCAGTGAAGCTTAGTGCTTATCATATAAGATATGAACCAAGAACTACCATTAAATCCCAAACCTTGGCTGACTTTGTGGTAGATTTCAGTAGTGAATATTCCCGAATCCGATATCATACCAAGATCCTCAGTGCTTGTGGGATTCAGTGGCGAGACCAAAAATACTCTGGGGGACATTAAACTCCCAATCTATATCGAAGGGCTACATTCTTACCAAAAGTTTTGTGTTATTGACTGTTTATCTTGTTGTAACGTTATCCTTGGCAGGCCTTGGATACACGACATGAAGGTAGTCCCTTCCACTTATCATCAATGTGTAAAGCTTCCTAGTCCTTGGGGGATAGTGAAGATTGATAGTGATCAGCAGGAGGCTAAGAACTGCTACACCTCATCAATGAAACCAGCTTCAAAGTCGAGGGAGCAATAGCAATCAAAGCATCCTCCAAGAGATGTCTTGGAGGCAAGAGAGCAGGATGTAGTAGAAATCCTTATGGATCCTGATGATCCTGAGTCTAAATTTTACATAGGATCAGGGATCCTTGGCAAAATGAAAGAAGACCTCATATCCTTCCTCAAAAGGAGAAAGACTACCTTTGCATGGAAACACGAAGATATGACAGGTATATCTAAAGATGTAATTACTCACAAACTTGGCATTGACAGGTCATTCAAGCCAATTCATCAAAAGAGGAGGAAGTTTGCACCTGAAAGGAATGCTATTATCCAGGAAGAGGTAGACAAACTACTTCGGGCAGGTATGATAAGAGAGGTTAAGTATCCAAGATGGTTAGCCAATGTGGTTGTTGTTCAAAAGAAAAATGGAAAGTGGAGGGTATGTGTCGATTTTACAGACTTAAACAAGGCATGTCCCAAGGATCCTTTCCCATTACCCCACATTGACTCCATGGTGGATGCAACCGCGGGTCATGAACTGTTAACTTTTATGGATGCTTCATCTGGATTTCAGCAAATTCAGATGGAACCATCTGATCAAGAGGATACAGCTTTCATGACTCCAACTGGTATATACTGTTATATTGCCATGCCATTTGGACTAAGGAATGCAGGTGCAACTTATCAAAGGCTAGTGAATATGATGTTCAAGGATCAGATTGGACACAATATGGAAGTCTATATAGACGATATGGTGGTTAAATCTAAAAAGGCTGAGGATCACCTAAGTGACTTGGAGGAAGCATTCAATATCCTTGACAGATATAATATGAAACTAAATCCTTCAAAGTGTCACTTTGGTGTTAAAGCAGGTAAATTCTTAGGATATATGGTGACAAAGAGAGGCATTGAAGCCAGTCCAGAACAGATCAAAGCTATAATAAACATCAAGTCCCCTACCAACGCTAAGGATGTTCAGAGGCTAACAGGCAGGATTGCAGCCTTGAACAGATTCATATCCAAATCCTCAGAGAAATGTAAAGAGTTCTATGATATCTTGAGGAAGAACAAAAAGTTTGATTGGACCGAGAAGCACGAAAATGCTCTCAAAGCTCTCAAGGATTACCTGTCCTCGGCCCCTGCCTTGATGAAACCAGAAAAAGGAGACGTGTTATCCTTATATCTAGCAGTATCCTCAAAAGCAGTAAGTGCCGTTCTCGTTAAGGATCACGAAGGTACACAACATCCTGTCTATTATGTAAGTAAGAGTTTACTTGATGTTGAATCCAGGTATTCACACTTAGAAAAACTTATCCTTGCATTAATTATGGCATCTACTAAATTGAGACATTATTTTGAAACTCATGCCATTATTGTTAAAACTAATTTTCCAATTAAGAATGTTCTCAGGAAACCTGAAATGTCAGGAAGGATGGCTAAGTGGGCAGTGAAGCTTAGTGCTTATGATTTAAGATATGAGCCTAGGACAGCCATTAAATCCCAAGCCTTAGCTGACTTTGTGGCAGATTTCAGTAGTGACTTGCAAAAGGAAGCCGAATTAGAAGTCCAACAACTAGAGGAAACCAAGGATCCTTGGATACTCTATACTGATGGATCCTCAAATGTCAAAGGAACAGGGCTTGGAATACTACTAAAATCGCCACAGGGGGACATAATACCCCACTCTATAGCCTGTGAGTTCCAACCTACTAACAATGAGGCTGAATATGAAGCCTTGATAGCTGGTTTGCAAATTGCTAAGCATATGAGGATCAGGTATCTTGAGGTACATGTAGATTCATTGTTAATCACTAATCATTTTAATGGATCCTATGTTGTTAAAGGTGAAAAGCTAACCAAATATTTGGAGATAGTCAAAGAATTGGCACTCTCTTTTGTTTCCTTTAGTTTGACACAGGTACCAAGGAAAGAAAATACAGAAGCTGATGCGTTGGCTAATCTAGGGTTATCTTTGAAGATCCCGGAGGATATAAGTATCCCTATTATCCAAATCCTGACCCCTGCCATTGAGGATCATGTGGCTATGGAGATAGGAGAGGATTCTGCAATCATCCCCAGCGATGATACTCAATCTCATTCAGGATCATGGATCCTCCCAATCATGAGATACTTACAACATGGAGAGATTCCTACAGGAGAAAACCCTAGGGCTTTCAAAATCAAGGTATCTCAATTCACAATATTAAATAATATGTTGTATAAACGATCTCTTGCAGGACCATACTTAAGATGCATTGAGGATCCTGAAATCCAAGAAGTCCTAAAGGATTTCCATGAAGGAGATTGTGGAAACCACACTGGGGGCAGGGCATTATTCTCAAGGATTCTGAGGACAGGATACTATTGGCCAACTATGAAGAGAGATGCTGTAGAGTATGCTAAGAAGTGTGATCCTTGTCAGAGACACAGCAATATCCTTCATCAACCAGCTGAATATAGTTGGTAAGCTCCCTAAGGCACCTGGTGGAAAAGTGTTCATGCTTGCTATGACTGATTACTTCTCCAAGTGGATAGAGGCTGAAGCTTTTGCCCAAGTCAGAGAAAAGGAAGTTATATCCTTCATTAAAAGAAATATTATAACTAGATTTGTTATTCCTTCTGAAATTATATGTGATAATGGTTCCCAATTTATTGGGGGCAGAACTACTAACTTTTGTGACAGCTGGGGGATTAAGATGATAACATCAACACCAGTCCACCCACAAGCTAATGGCCAGGCAGAATCATCCAATAAGATCATCATCAATAATTTGAAGAAGAAGCTTGGATCCAAAAAGGGGAAATGGGCAGAAGAACTACCTTATGTGCTTTGGGCTGATAGGACAACTCCTAAGAATGCTACAGGCCAGACTCCATTCTCTTTGGTATTTGGGGCAGAATCAGTGATCCCTACAGAAATGGTGGTTCCAACTGCTAGAACAAGTATTCGTGATCCTGAAGAAAATGACAAGAACTTGGTTCAAGACCTGGATACTATAGAAGAAATCAGAGATTTAGCAAGGATAAGGATGGCTAGTTATCAGCAGAGGATGGCTGGAGCCTACAATAAAAATGTCAGGATCAGGAAATTCCAAGTTGGTGATATGGTACTAAGGAAAGCATTTCAGAATACCACCAATCCTGCTGATGGAAAGTTGGCACCAAAATGGGAAGGACCTTACTTGATTGAAGCTGAGGCAGGAAAGGGGGCATATCGATTGCTAACAATGGAAGGTGATTTGCTACCTAGAGCCTGGAATGCTGTCCATTTGAAGAAATACTTCATGTGATAAGGATCCATGATCCTCACATGATAAGTATCCTTAAAGGATCCTTAGAGCACAGATGATCCTTATTTTGGTAACATTCTAATCTCAAACTATTTTGTTCTCTTATTTTCTCATATAAGGATAAGGATCCTGCATCCTTTATCCACCTTTCACGTGATTCTGAGTTTTGAAGGTTCAGGTATCCTTAGCAAAGGGTTGATTATCTACAGAAGCAACCAATTATATGGGCTTGATCCCAGTTATTTGGGCCTGACCCCAGTTTCGCCAGTAGCGCACGATGATCCTGGTATAGTTCATGGCAGTGGGACCAGTACTCGCTTTAGGGGCTGATAATTCCATTGTACTGGCTATACCTAGGATCCTACGTATAATGGTAGACGTACCATACATCCGTTCCTAAGGTTTCTAACGTCTTCACGTTAGCTAAGGTTTTGGCATTTTCATGTCACTAAGTTTGGATAGTCGCCAGTAAGGGCCATACTCCAGTCTACACAAGTTATCCTTGGGCTTGTCCCCAGTTATCCTTGGGCTTGTCCCCAGTTATCCTTGGGCCTGTCCCCAGTTACTAACTTGTCTTTTATATTGGCTTAGTCCCAAGTTATGTTCTATTTCAGGTTTTCGAAGTTAGACAACTAAGGATCCTTGATCCTTACCTCTTACTAAGGTTTGTCTTATGGTTATCCTGGTTATAATATTAAGGGTTAGGATCCTAACTTGGATCCTCAGGTATGATCCTTAGCTATTTTGATTTTTATTCATTGTTTATTCGAATGACTGTTATACTTTGACAACTGAACTTAAGATTCTTAAACTATATCATTTTTCAGAACTTATCGGTTAAGGGAGAGTGTGATCCTTGATCATACCCTAAACTTTTTGGATAATTTTAATTTCTCAAGGCTTGATAAGTATAAACAAAACAAACAATATAACAGTTGGAAAGTAAAATGTCAACAAGAATATCAACACAAAATAAGCCAAAAAGTTAAAGTTATTTTATTCACAAAAGTTTAAACCATTTAAGGTTGTCAAAATTGCCAACCCACGTTTCTACCAGCAAAACGTGGCCCGTCCACATGGGTTGGCAAAGGGTGTCCATTGTTTATGCGGTTATAGCTAGTGCAGGAAATTAAAGGCGGCAGGATCACAATGGCTTCATTCCCCAAACAGAGGATCCCTCCACCATTTGTAATCCTACCTATTGTTCAAAGGATCCTAGATCCTTAACCCTAGAAACTATTGTTCAAATACAGACCATCATTGTTTTAAAACAGCACAACCACAAAAAAAACTACTACCAAATTTAAAAAAATTGGGCTCCGGCTATGTCTAGAAATGTCCATCATTGCCCAATCATGCAGCCTACTCCTTCGCTGCATCTTCATCCCCTCCAGCTCCGGTATCCTTTACCTGATCCTTCCCACTGCCTCCAGCCTCGATCGCCAAAACCTCCTCAGCCTCTTCATCATCTTCCAGATCAGCTAGCCTCGCCTTCTAGCCCTCAACATCCCAGCTGCTTCTGTCGAAGTCAGTATCTTGAGCTTCCTGGGCCATCTTCAGTTTTGTCTTGTACATTGTGATGGCAGCGGAGACCTTTGCACCTTCCACGAGCTCATGCTTCTCGTAGTCAATGTCGATCAAGATTTTAGTTGTCTGAGTCTTGGCGTCTTGAAGGGCTTTTTCGAGATCGACAATCTTAAGATCCTTGAGCACTGCAACTTGTTGGAGGTCAGCAATCTTCTTATCCAGTTCCTCAACGCTCCCCACGTAGTCTTCAATCTCAGCAAATTTCTGCAAAAAAGACAAAGCAGTTCAAGATCAGGTGATCCTCAAACAAGTAGGATACTTAGGCAGAATCGGTGATCCTCACGTCGTTGAAGTATTCAAGGAACTGGTGGCAGATCAGTGGCAGGCCTTGTAGATCCTCAATCTCAGAGTTTTTCCTCTTCTTGCCACCCCTTCCTTTAGTGGGTGCCTTGGGTATCGAGACACTAGGACTGGCAGTGGCCTTCTTCTTGCTGGATCGTACAGTGTCAAGGTCGGCAATGCTGAACTTGGAGGCAGGCTTGGAAGCTTTTCCGGCACCTACACATTCAAAACAGATAAGTATCCTTATCCTATTTCTATTTAACTATTTATTTAAGTCTTTAACTATACAAAAAACAGGATACTTACTTGACATGGTGATAGAACCTGAGGATACTTCTTGTGAATCCTGGGTGTCTGTCTTGAATGATCTTGTTGCAGGTTCAAGCCTTCTAAAAGCAGCAAGCTTTTCCTTGGTGGTAGGTGATGGTATGAGGTGCGAAACAGAGACAGCTGTGTAACATAAAACAAAAGGGTTTTAGTGATCCTTATACAAAAACAAGACTATCTGGTGATCCTTCTCAGGATCCTCTATCCTACCATGGGTGGACCACTTCCTTGGTAGATCCTTTCCGTTTGGAATAGAATCCCTTCTGACAAAGAAAAAACGTCATTTCCAGTTAGTGTCGTTCTTAGTAACATTGAAGATGGGGTGTTCTTCACCGGGTTTACGCTTGAATAGATATCGGTGGGATCCAAACGTCGTGAGATCATACATCTCTGCCAGTTCCGACATTCCTAAATCAATCTCTTCCTGCTCAATGATCTTTTCAAGGGTATATAAGACCCTCCAGATCATTGGCATAGCTTGAATGTAGGAGATGCCGGTGAGGGAGAAGAAAGACTGGGTGAATTGAGGGAAAGGATACGAATATCCTATCATGAAAGGAGTGACCGGGAAAGCTACCCATGTCTCAGAAATATAGTCGCTCAGAACAGTGGGATCGAAGGGTTTGAAAAAGGTGTTCGCCGGAAAGCAGTGTCGGATCCTATCTACTTGTGGATCAGTAAGGCAACACCTCTCATTCGCTGAATCTTTGATGATCCCTTGACTCTTCAAAGGACTGTTCTTTTGGTGATCCTTGGCGGGAGAGGATCGGAGCATCATTCTTGACGTGATGTTGGTAAAGAAAGAAAAACAGAGTAAGAGAAGGAAAAAGAGGAAAAGAGATACCTGATTGATCTTCGGATGAGAATTTAAAGGGAGTTTCTCTTGGATTTAAATGCAAATTGATCCTATCTCTAACTCCTATTTATAATGATGATTTGCAGGATAGTCACTTCAGTGACGTCAGGTTTGCAACGGCTAGTCCGTCTTCAACGGCTAGTTATCCGTTAGTTTGTTGCGGATAAGATCAACAAAATACAACTCGTTTATTTACATAATTACTCCTTATATTTTGGGGGCAATTGTTAGGGGAGGATTTCTTAATGACCCGTGATCCTCGATTATTATCCTGTTTGGTGATCCTTACTTTTGTGTCAGTTAGTGATCCTCAGAAGTGCTTCAGGATCAGGATCATGGATCATCCTAAGGATCCTTATGCTAATGATTGTCTGCTTTGAATTTGGTATTATTTTGCAGGAGTACCAGCTTGGACTTAGTCTTGGCAACATTCCTGGAGAATATTCCACGTTTGTTCCGCACGTGCTTAACTATGGTGAACGTTATGGAGATCGTGGGGAGAAGGCATGAATTGCGGATAGTTAGTTATTTAGATATTTTACTAAATTTAAAAGGGGTAGCGAGCTAATTAGACAACACTTGGCTATTTTTTGGCTACACACACTCGTACAACTGCTCTCACCAGGTCTCGGCAAAACACTTAACAATTTCACACATTATCTACACAATACACTACAGTGATCCTTATACTTAGCTCGCTATCATCCGAAGTTGTAATACGATTATTGTTTAATTTGAGTTGGTGATCGGTAGTTTCCATCACCCGAGGTTTTTTATGCCGGAGATCATTCATTGATCAAGGGCTTTTTCCTCGTATAAATCTTTGTGTCACTTGTGCAATTCATTTCTGAGTGATCCTCATTGTTGTTTATCAATTCAAGCATCATACCTCACAACAGAAAGTTTGGTTACATTGTCTTAGCTTGATTTTTGACCAAAACAATAACCAGCTCTTTCTTCGCCAGAGTGAGGTCCTTCTCGAGGGAGGAGATGGTCTTATCCTTAGCCAGGAACATCTTCTGGAAGTCCAAGTGCTTTTTGTTTTGGTCAAAAATCAGGCTAGGATAATGCAACCAAATCTTTGTTATGAGGAATGATGCTTGAAACAATGAACAAATGTATGACTAACTTGCAAAATGTAATGAACAAGTGACATAAGGATTTATACGAGGAAAAAGCCCTTGATCAAGATTTGATCTCCGGCATAAAAAACCTCGGGTGATGGAAACTACCGATCACCAACTAAGATTAAACAAATGATTGTTACAACTCGGGATGATAACAAGCTTGTTACAAGGATCACTAAAGTGTAATGTGTATGAAATCACCAAATGAACTGCTGAGAGCTATTGAGAGCTGTTTCGAGTGTGTGTGTGTTTGCTAAAATAGCCAAGTGTTCTAATTCAAGCTTGTTATCCCCTTTTAAAATTAGAAATAACTAAAACCACTAACTATCAGCTAAATGTGAAAGCTTCCCACGATCTCCATAACGTTCACAAAGCCATGCACGTGCGGAATATTGAGGGCATATTCCCCAAGAATATCGGCAAGACCAAGTCCAAGGCGTACACTCCTGCAAAACAAACTTAAACATAATGAAGGAAACCGTTAGTATAAGGATAACAACAAGGATCCTGAATCCTGATCCTGCAATGTCTTCTAAGGATCCTTAATTCAAACATAATTGAGGATCCGTGATCCTGGCAGTGCTTGAGGATCCGTGATCCTTAGGATTGGAAAATCCTCCCCTAACAATTGCCCCCAAAATATAAGGAGTAAAACGTAATTTAATGAGTTATATTTTTGATCTTATCTCCAACTGACTAACGGATATATTGCCGTTTGGATCAAACTAGCCGTTGCTGGTCTTACGTCATTGAAGTGACAATCCTGCAGAATCATTATTATAAATAGGTTAGAGATAAGGATCAATAGGCATTTAAATTCGTGCGTTACTTCCTTTAAATCCTCATTCAAAGATCAATCAGGTATCTCTCTTCCCCTTTTCTCTTCATCTTCTTACTCTGTTCTTCTTCAAATTCTTTAGATCACAATGAAGTTGCGATCATCCCCCGCCAAGGATCACCAGAAAGATAGTCCTTTGAAAAGCCAAGGGATTATCAAAAGTACTCCGAATGAACTCTGCAGTTTTACCGATCCGGAGATCGACCGGATTCGCCATTGTTTTCCGGCGGATACTGTCTTCAAGCCCTTTGACCCTACTGCCAAAAGTGATTTTGTTTCTGAAACTTGGGTTGCTTTTCTGGCCACTCCATTCCTGATAGGATACTCCTATCCTTTCCCTGCCTTCACTGAATCCTTCTTTTCTCTCACCGGCATGTGCTACATTCAGGCCATGCCAATGATGTGGAGGGTTTTATATACCCTAGAGAGAATCATTGAGCAGGAAGGTATAGAGTTGGGGATGTCAGAACTGGCTGAACTGTATAACCTTGTGAGCCATGGTTCACAGTGCTTTTTATTCAAACATAAACCCGGTGATGCACACCCAATCCTCAAAACCACCAAGAATGACACCAACTGGAAGAAGCGTTTTTTCTTCGTTAGGGGGGATTCTATCCCAGATGGGAAGGATCTCCCAAGAAAGTGGGCCACCCATGGTAGGATAGAGGATCCTTATAGAAGGATCATAGGATAACCCTGTTCCTGTTCCTGTGAGGATAACTGATCCTTTTTTTTATTTTGCAGCTATCTCTGTCTCTCATATCATTCCATCACCTGCAACCAAAGAAAGGATCGCTGCTTTCTGGAATCTTGATGCTACAGTAAGATCATTCCAAGCAAACACAAAGGATTCTCAAGAAGTATCCTCCGGCTCATTCACAATGTCAAGTAAGTATCCAAGTTTGTATATGACTAAATGTTTAAATGAAAATAAAACAAGAATACTTATCTGTTGTTTTGGATTGGTAGGAGCTGGAAAATCCTCAAAGTCAGCCACCCGCTTCAGTGTCACCAATCTTAGTACTGTTGCTCCCAGGTCTGGGAAGAAGAAATCTGCTGCTAGCCCAAGTGTTCCAGTCCCGAAGCCTACCACCTCCAAGGGCAAAGGAGGAAAGAAGAGGAAGTCCACTAAAGCTGACAACCTTGAAGGCCTGCCCCTCATTCGTCATCAGTTTGAAGAATACTTTGCTGATGTAAGGATCCGTGATCCTTAATTCTATCCTGCACATTTCAAGGATAACGGATCCTGAACTGACCCCTTCTTTCTTTGCAGAAATTAGCTGAGATCCAGATGCTCTTTGATGCTTATGTTGAAGAGGCTGAGATGAAAGAGCTGGACTTCCAGAAGATCTTCCTGGCTAAGGATGAGACTATCTCTCGCCTTGAGAAGGATATGAACCTGGCAAAGAAGCAGCTGGTAATGGCCCACATCACTGCTGACCAGGAGAAGAACGAGGTGATGGAGGATGCCAAACTCTCTGCTGCCATTACTATGTACAAGACCAAGCTGCAGATGGCTCAAGAGGCTGAGGATCCTGACTTTGACAGGACCAACTGGGACCAGGAGGGCTGGAAGGCTAGGCTGGCTGAGCTTGATGATGAGGAGGAGGCTACAGAGGTCTTGATGCTGGAGGCAAGCGGCAGTGGAGCTAAGGATCAGGCTGGTGATGCTGGGGCAGGAGATGGTGGTGATGGTGATGCAGCGAATGTGTGAGCTGCAGAAATGGGCGATGATGGATTTATCTAGACGCGGCCGGAGCCCATTTTTTATGATTTGGTAGTGGTTTTTGTTTTGATGGTGTTTTTCTCGAACAATAGTTGGCCTGTAATAACTTAGACAATAGTTTCTAGGTTTAAGGATCACTGATCCTTCAGACAATAGGTAGGATTACAAATGGTGGAGGGATCCTCTGTTTGGGGGATGAAGCCATTGAGATCCTGCCGTCCTTTATATTCCTGCACTTAGACCTTGTTAAATATGGACACCCTTTGCCAACCCAAGTGGACGGGCCACATTTTACTGGTAGAAAATTGGGTTGGCAATTTTGACAACCTTTTAAGGGTTTAACTTTTGGTAAATAAAATCTTAATCTTTTGACTATCTTATGTGTTGTTTCATTTGTGAATACCTTACCTTTCAGTTCCTATTATACACTTTGTTTGAATTCATTAGTTGAGCATAAAAGTTTAATAGATCATGTCAAAAATTTTAGGATATGATCAAGGATCAAATATCCTATAATCGATAAATTCAAAAAAGTAATGTAACTTAAGGATTATGTGTCCTGTTGTCAAAGAATAAGGGTCACTTAGATAAATAAAGAATAAAATCAAAATGATCAAGGATCATACCTGAGAATCCAAGTTAGGATCCTAAACCTTTAACATTTACAATCAGGATAACCAAAAAACAAACCTTAGTAAAAGGTAAGGATCAAGGATCCTTAGCTGTTTAACTTCAAAAACCTGAAATGGAACATAACTTGGGACTAAGCCAATATAAGAGAAGAGTTAGCAACTGGGGACAAGCCCAACAATTCTGGGGACAAGCCCAATATACTGGGGACAAGCCCAAAAAATTGGGGACAAGCCCAAAGGATCTTGTGTAAACTGGAGTATGGCCCTCACTGGCGACTATCCAAACTTAGTGACATGATAATGTCAAAACCTTAGCTAATGTAAAAACATTAGAAACCTTAGGAACAGATGTATGGTACGTCTACCATTATACGTAGGATCCCGGATACAGCAAGTACAATGAAATTGTCAGCCCCTAAAGCGAGTACTGGTCCCATTGCCATAAACTGTACCAGGATCATCGTGCGCTACTGGCGATACTGGGGACAGGCCCAAATAACTGGGGTCAAGCCCAAATAACTGGGGTCAAGCCCAAATAACTGGATACTTCTGTGGATACTCAATCCTTTGTCAAGGATATATCAACCTTCTGCAAAACTCAGAGCTAAGTGAAAGAAGGATAAAGGATGCAAGATCCTTCTCCTTATATATAGGATAATTAAAGAATTAAATAGATTGGAATTAGTTTCTTACCATAATAAGGATCATATATTCTCTAAGGATCCTTCGAGGATACTTGTCAAGAAAATAGCTAAGGATCCTGGATCCTTACTACATGAAATATTTCTTTAGGTGGACAGCATTCCAAGCTCTTGGTAGCAAATCACCTTCCATTGTTAGCAATCGATATGCCCTATTTCCTGCCTCAGCTTCAATCAGGTAGGGGCCTTCCCACTTTGGTGCCAACTTTCCATCAGCAGGATTTGTGGTATTCTGAAATGCTTTCCTCAATACCATATAACCAACTTGGAATTTCCTGATCCTGACATTCTTATTGTAGGCTCCATCCATCCTTTGTTGATAACTAGCCATCCTTATCCTTGCCAAATCCCTGAGTTCTTCTATAGTATCCAAGTCTTGAACCAAGTTTTCAGCATTTCCTTCGGGATCATGGATGCTTGTTCTTGCAGTAGGAACCACCATCTCTGTAGGGATCACTGATTCTGCTCCAAATACCAAAGAAAATGGAGTTTGGCCAGTGGCATTCTTGGGAGTTGTCCTATCAGCCCATAGTACATAAGGTAGTTCTTCTGCCCATTTTCCTATCTTGGATCCAAGCTTCTTCTTCAAGTTGTTAATGATGATCTTGTTGGATGATTCTGCTTGACCATTAGCTTGTGGGTGGACTGGTGTTGATGTTATCATCTTAATCCCCCGGCTGTCACAAAAGTTAGTAGTTCTACTCCCAATAAATTGGGATCCATTATCACAAACAATTTCAGAAGGGATACCAAATCTAGTAATAATGTTTCGTTTAATAAAGGATATCACTTCTTTTTCTCTGACTTGAGCAAAGGCTTCAGCCTCTATCCACTTAGAGAAGTAATCAGTCATGTCAAGCATGAACACCTTTCCTCCTGTGCTTTGGGATGTTTTCCAACTATATCCATTCCCCATCTCATGAATGGCCAAGAAGAGGATATAGGATGCAAGAGCTCTGCTGGTTGATGAAGGATATTACAATGTCTCTAACAAGGATCACACTTCTTGGCATAATCCACAGCATCCTTCTTCATTGTAGGCCAATAGTATCCTGTCCTAAGGATCCTTGAGAACAATGCCCTGCCCCCAGTATGGTTTCCACAATCTCCTTCATGAAAATCCTTTAGGACTTCTTGGATTTCAGGATCCTCAATGCATCTTAGATATGGACCTGCAAGAGATCGTTTATATAACATGTTATTCAATATTGTAAATTGAGATACCTTGATTTTGAAAGCCCTGGGGTTTTCTCCTGTAGGAATCTCTCCATGTTGTATATATCTCATGATTAGGAGGATCCATGATCCTGAATGAGACTGTGCATCATCACTAGGAACCATTGTAGAATCCTGTTCTATCTCCATAGTTATGTGATCCTCAATAGCAGGAGCCAAAACATGGATGATAGGGATCTTGATATCCTCTGGAATTTTCAAGGATGATCCTAGGTTGGCCAATGCATCAGCTTCTGCATTTTCTTCCCTGGGTACCTTTGTCAAACTAAAAGAAACAAAAGAGAGTGCCAATTCCTTGACTATCTCTAGGTATTTGATTAGCTTTTCACCTTTAACAACATAGGATCTATTAAAGTGATTAGTAATTAACAATGAATCTACATGTACCTCAAGATACCTGATCCTTATATGCTTGGCAATTTGCAAACCAGCTATCAAGGCTTCATATTCAGCCTCATTATTAGTAGTTTGAAACTCACAAGCTATGGAGTGGGGTATTATGTCCCCCTGTGGTGATTTTAGTAGTATTCCATGTCCTGTTCCTTTGACATTAGAGGCTCCATCAGTGAAGAGTATCCAAGGATCCTTAGTCCCTTCAAGCTGCTGAACTTCTAACTCAGCTTCCCTTTGCAAGTCACTACTAAAATCTGCCACAAAGTCAGCTAAGGCTTGGGATTTGATGGCAGTCCTTGGTTCATATCTTATATCATAAGCACTAAGCTTCACTGCCCATTTAGCCATCCTTCCTGACATTTCAGGTTTCCTGAGAACATTCTTAATTGGAAAATTAGTCTTAACAATAGTGGCATGAGTTTCAAAATAATGTCTTAGTTTAGTAGATGCCATAATCAAAGCAAGAATAAGTTTTTCTAAATGTGAATACCTGGATTCAGCATCAAGCAAACTCTTACTTACATAATAAACAGGATGTTGTGTACTTTCATGATCCTTAACAAGGACCGCACTTACTGCTTTAGAGGATACCGCTAGATATAAGGATAATATATCCCCTTTTTCTGGTTTCATCAAGGCAGGAGCTGAGGATAGGTAATCCTTAAGGGCTTTGAGAGCACTTTCATGCTTTTTAGTCCACTCAAATTTCTTGTTCTTTCTCAAAATATCGTAGAATTCCTTGCACTTTTCTGATGATTTTGATATGAACCTATTTAAGGCTGTGATCCTCCCTGTCAACCTTTGCACATCCTTGGCATTGGCAGGAGATTTGATATTCACAATAGCCTTAATTTGCTCTGGACTTGCTTCAATGCCTCTTTTAGTTACCATATAGCCTAGGAACTTGCTTGCTTTAACACCAAAGTGGCACTTTGAAGGATTCAACTTCATATTGAATTTGTCAAGGATATTGAATGCTTCTTCCAGGTCTCTGAGGTGATCCTCAGCTCTCTTGGACTTAACCACCATGTCGTCTATGTAGACTTCCATAGTGTCTCCTATTTGTTCCTTAAACATCATATTGACTAGCCTTTGATAAGTAGCACCTGCATTCCTTAGTCCAAATGGCATAGCAATATAACAATAGATATCAGTTGGGGTCATAAAGGCTGTATCCTCTTGATCGGATGGTTCCATCTGAATTTGTTGAAATCCAGATGAAGCATCCATAAAAGTCAACAACTCATGACCCGCGGTAGCATCCACCATGGAGTCAATGTGGGGTAATGGGAAAGGATTCTTGGGACATGCCTTGTTTAAATCAGTGAAATCGACACATACCCTCCACTTTTCCATTTTTCTTTTGAACAACAACCACATTGGCTAACCATCTTGGATACTTAACCTCTCTAATCATACCTGCTCGGAGTAATTTGTCTACCTCCTCCTGGATAATGGCATTCCTCTCAGGTGCAAACTTCCTCCTCTTCTGATGTATGGGCTTGAATGACCTGTCAATACCAAGTTTGTGAGTAATTATATCTTTAGAGATACATGTCATGTCTTCATGCTTCCAGGAAAAGGTAGTTTTTCTCCTTTTAAGGAAGGATACTAGATCCTGTTCAATGTTGCTGAGGATCCCTGATCCTATGAAGACTTTGGATTCAGGATCATGAGGATCCATAAGGATTTATTTCACACCCTGTTCTCTTGCCTCCAAGACGTCTCTTGGAGGATACTTTAGTTGTTATTGCTCCCTTGGTCTTGAGGCCGGCTTCATTGATGAGGTATAGAAATTCTTTGCTTCTTGTTAGCCACTCTCAATCTTTATCACCCCCCATGGACTAGGAAGCTTCACACATTGATGATATGTAGATGCAACTGCCTTCATGTCATGTATCCATGGCCTGCTAAGGATAACATTGCAACAGGATAAGCAATCTATAACACATAATTTTTTATAAGAATGAAGTCGTTCAATGTATATGGGAAGTTTAATGTCCCCCAATGTATTCTTGGTTTCTCCGCTGAATCCCACAAGAACTGAGGATCTTGGGATAATATCTGATTCAAGGATGTTCAACTTCTTGAGGACATCAAGCTGAATGATGTTCACCGAGCTTCCTCCATCGATTAGGATCCTGCGAACAAAATGGTTAGATATGAATAAAGTAATAACAAGACCATCATGGTGAGGATCCTGCACATCAACACGATCATCCTCATCAAAAGTTATGACTTTCTCATGTGTAACAGTAGAGGTCCGGATGGGTTTATCTCCATTATCCATCTTGGTCTCCTTGGCATGTCTTTTGGCTGCTGAAAAGGAAGTACCACAAATGTATGATCCACCGGATATGAAGTTTATAACTTGTGCATCTGCTGGAGGAGCAGGAGCTCTTTCTGGGATCTTCTCAGGATCCTGGATCCTTGACTTTTTTCTTCCCAAAAGTTCCTTCAAGTGCCCCTTGCTTAACAAGTAACCGATTTCTTTTCTAAGTGCAATACACTCTTCAGTGAGATGTCCGAAATACTCATGATATGCACACCATTTGGACTTGTCTTTTGTTGCGGCTGGTTTATCACTTTTCCTTGGCCATCTTGCTTTCTCACCTAGATTCTGCATTGCAAGAATTAGTTCATTGTTATCAATAGAAAAACAGTACTCAGAAATGGAAGGATAATCCTCATCATCCTCTTCCTGTTCTACTGCATGCACGTTCTGGTTATCAGACTTGTTGTAAGACTTGAACTTGTTGTTCTTGAAGTAGGATCCTTGCTTTTCCTGCTTCGAGGATCCTGCTAGTCTTTCCTGGATCCTTTTATCATCCTCTAGTCGGATGAATCTAAGGGCCCTGGTTCTTACTTCATCAAGATTCCTGCAAGGGGTCATGACAAGATCATCATAGAACAATGAATCCCTAAGTAAACCCATTTTAAAGGCTTCCACAACCGTAGCTATATCGAGATTAGGGATATCTAAGGATTCTTTACTAAACTTAGTGATGTAATCTACTACATGAGAGTTGATCCTGTGAGTGTGGATCCAAAACCCTTGCATAGACATGCTTCTTTTAACCTCTCTGGGGTGGGGTTGATCTCCATCGTTTCTCTATATTTGGAACCTTTTGGGTATCTCAGCATCATACAGCATCATAGTTGGTATTTGGAACCATCATACAGCATCATAGTTGGTATTTGGAACCTTTTGGGTATCTCAGCATCACAAATAGGTGGTGCAAAATGAGATATCCTATGGCTCCCATCTGCAATTTCAGGAATGGGCTTAACCACTCCTGGGGGGGTAGTGCACGGTCCTCCCAACCACCGGAGTGATCCCACTCCGGGAGCCGCCACCCGACCAGGCAAGCTCGGCGGTGAATTCCCCATGCCGGGCCCTCCCCTAGATCATTTTTGATGCCAAGGTTCGAACCCAGGTACCTCAGGAAGAGGCGGGTGTCGGTGGCCAACTGGGCTACCCCAGAACGCTGGATATCATATCCTTCAGTTTCTGTAATTCCCTAGCCATAGCTTGATTGATACATGTATCCTGCACAAAGCCATGGTTAGTGTTATAAGAATTATTCAAAGTGTTACCTCCCGGAGGATTCAAGTTTGGAATTCCAGATGTGAATCCATATTGACGGGATTCTGGTATGACTGAAGGACCAGAAGAAGCAATGGTCTGCATTGGAATGAAGTCTCCTTGATGAACATCTGAACTTGAAGGCTGCACACTTCTTAAGAATCCTTGATCCTGAAAGATGTTGGATCCTTGATGTGCCGTGACTGGGGGTCTTGGAAAATAATCCATGGATCCATAAACCTGAGAAGAGGATCCTTAAACCTGGAAGGAGGATCCTTGAACCTGAGAGGATCCTTGAACCTGAGAGAATCCTTGAACTGTGTGCGTCCCCATATATCCTCCTGAGCTAACGAAGGATCCCTGATGCTGGAAAGAGGATCCCGAAGGCTGAAAATAGGATCCTGAAGGCTGGAAGTGAGACCCTAAAGCCTGACTCATAGTTGTCGTTCCATAATGCCTTCCCAATGGTCCACTCTGATACTGGATGTCCAGAGCTGCAGATTGCTGGGCAGTTATAGTTGGAGTGTCGAAATCCAGTGACCTTGGTATCAGAGGAGAGTGATCCTCCCCTGATTTCTTCTGTTTCTTGATGTCACAAATCTCCCGGAGGATCCTTTCATTGGTTTTATCCTGTTCCTGTATGTGATCCCTCATCTGCAAAATCAAAGAAAAAAGTTCACTAGTAGTAGGGTTAGAAGAAATAGTAGAAGTTGGTGGTTTTGGAAAAATGGGGCTTGGTCTCTTTGCAGCATTTTCAGTATTCTTCTGGGATCCAAAAGGTGGTGGAGGCAAAGGTGGAACGCCCTGTGAAGAAGTGAATGCCGGCACAGAGCTTGAAGTGTTCTTTGCTGAGGAAGCCATGTAGTTGTAGATGATGAACCGAAATGAACACAATGAGCAAAATTTTTCAGAAGTGAAGCAACAATTGCCCCATGGTGGGCGCCAAACTGTTTTGATCAAAAATCAGGCTAGGATAATGCAACCAAATCTTTGTTGTGAGGAATGATGCTTGAAACAATGAACAAATGTATGAATAACTTGCAAAATGTAATGAACAAGTGACACAAGGATTTATACGAGGAAAAAGCCCTTGATCAAGATTTGATCTCCGGCATAAAAAATCTCGGGTGATGGAAACTACCGATCACCAACTAAGATTAAACAAATGATTGTTACAACTCGGGATGATAACAAGCTTGTTACTAGGATCACTAAAGTGTAATGTGTATAAAATCGCCAAATGAACTGTTGAGAGCTATTGAGAGCTGTTTCGAGTGTGTGTGTTTGCTAAAATAGCCAAGTGTTCTAATTCAAGCTTGTTATCCCCTTTTAAAATTAGAAATAACTAAAACAACTAACTATCCGCTAAATGTGCAAGCTTCCCACGATCTCCATAACGTTCACAAAGCCATGCACGTGCGGAATATTGAGGGCATATTCCCCAAGAATATCGGCAAGACCAAGTCCAAGGCGTACATTCCTGCAAAACAAACTTAAACATAATGAAGGCAACCGTTAGTATAAGGATAACAACAAGGATCCTGAATCCCGATCCTGCAATGTCTTCTGAGGATCCTTAATTCAAACAGAATTGAGGATCCGTGATCCGGGCAGTGCTTGAGGATCCGTGATCCTTAGGATTGGAAAATCCTCCCCTAACACTTTTGCTCAGCCTCTTCAGTATATGAATCCAGGAGCATCTGGATCTCAGCAAATTTCTACAAAAGAGAAACACATGTCAGGATCCGTTATCCTCAGTATGGGAAGATCAAATTTAAGGATCCGGGATCCTTACCTCAGAGACATATTCTTCAAACTGGTGTTGGATGAGAGGCAGGCCTTCAAGAGTCTTAGCAGTTTTCCTTTTCTTTCCACCATTGCCTTTTATGCTGGCACCCTTAGGATTTGGGATGCTGGGACTGGCAGCAAGTTGTTTCTTGGCAGACCTGGAGGAAACATATGCGTCAAGATCACTGACACTGAATCGGGAAGCTGACTTTGAAGATTTTCCAGCGCATACAAATGCCAAACAACAGATAAGTGTTCATATTTTTCATTCATTTTAACATTTATTCATTTATACATATATTCAAATACTTACTAGACATTGTGAAGGAACCGGATGATGCTTCTTCTGAATCCTTGGTTTTAGCTTGAAATGTCCTCACAGCAGGGTCAAGCCTCCAGAAGGCAGCGAGTCTTTCTTTTGTTGCAGGGGAATCTTGAAGATGAGAAACTGAGATAACTGCACAGTAAAAACAAAAAATGGATCAGTTATCCTTAAAAAAGACAGAGCCCTCCTATGATCCTTGTATAAGGATCCTATATCCTACCATGGGTGGTCCACTTTTTGGGAAGGTCTTTCCCGTCCGGAATAGAGTCCCTCCTTACAAAAAAATAAGCGGTTTTTCCAGTGGGTATATTTTTTGTGGTCTTAAGGATTGGATGGGGCTGACCAGGTTTATGCTTGAACAATAAATGGTGTGAACCATGGCTAACAAGATTGTATAACTCAGCCAACTCTGACATTCCTATTTCTATACCTTCCTGCTCAATGATGTTTTCCAGGCTATACAGAACTCTCCACATCATCGGCATGGCCTGTATGTAGCACATACCAGTGAGTGCAAAGAAGGATTGGGTAAAAGCAGGGAAAGGGTAAGAGAATCCTATCAAGAAAGGGGTGGCCGGAAAAGTAACCCAGGTGTCGAAAACATAGTCACTCTTCAGTGAAGAGTCAAAAGATTTGAAGACAGCCTCCGCCGGGAAGCAGTGACGGATTCGATCAATTTCGGGATCGGTAAAACGGCAGAGTTCTGCCGAAGGGTTTTTTATAACGCCTTGACTCCTCAAAGGACTATCCTTCTTGGGATCCTTGGCTGGTGAGGATCGGAGAACCATTTTCACCATGGACGCTAAGAGAAGAGAGGATCGGAAGAGAAGGATTTAGAGAGAAGGGAAGAAAGAATACCTGTTGTGGTCTTCGAATGAAGATTTAAAGGGAGAAATTCTCGAATTTAAATGCAAAATATCACCCCTATCTCTATCCTGTTTATAATCATTATTTGTTATAGGGATGATCTACGCTGACGTAAGCCTGGCAACGGCTATATCTCCAAGTAACGGCTAGTCTGAATTTCATTCAAATATGACTATCTAATTGGATATCAACTAGTCATGTTTGGGGGAAATTGTTAGGGATAGAATTTTACTGCCTATGGATCAAGGATCCTCAAGGATAGCATGGATCATGGATCCTCAGTTCTGTGAAAATTAAGGATCCTCGGGAGACGCTACGGGAATAAGGATCCAGGATCCTCATTATTATTCTTACTTAACAATTGTTTCCATCACCATTAGCTTGTTTTGCAGGTATGTTTCAAAGAAGACTTATTCCATGCGAGATTCCAAGGGAATATGCTCTACATTTTCAACATGTGCATGAGCTAGTTACCGTTGGTGGTGATCGTGGGTGATGGGCAGATTTTTCGGATAGTTAGTTAGGATATTTTTAGCAAAGATTAAAGGGGTATTGAGCTTATTTTTAGAAACACTTTTGCACCTAGTTTACGAACAATACTACTGCAACTCTCTCTCGAACAAACACACACTAGAATTCATTGTATCAAGCTCAATACTTCCGAAGTTGTAAACTTGTTTATTCAATATACTTGATAGTGATAGTTTTCACTATCCGAGGTTTTTTATGCCGGAGATCATATATTGATCAAGGGCTTTTTCCTCGTATAAATCCTTGTGTCTCTTGTTCATTTCCTTTACAAACTGTTCATATATTTGTCCATTTATTCAAGCATCACACCTCACAAAATAAGATTTGGTTGCATTATCCTTGTCTGATTTTTGACCAAAACAAAGTTGTTAACAAAAACAGTTTTCAGGATACGGCTCAGGATATCGAGTTGTACCTATAATCAAACAATGAGCAAAAAGGTAAAGGGTGACACGGGATATACGAGGAAAGCCCTTGATCAATCTAGATCGCCGACATAAAACCTCGGGAGCTGACAATCGCAACTGCCTTGTTCTTCTTATTACTTCAAATATCAGGATACAGTGCAGGATATGATACGGATCAACTAGGTGTTACAATGTGATTTGAATACAAGTGTAAGTGTATTGTGAGTGATTGCAGCTAGAGAGAGTAAGAGTGTTCGAAGAATTGTGTGTTCTTATCTGATCCGATCAATCCTATTTATAGTAAAACAAAGCTAACTAACTAGCCTATAAATTCGGGATATAGCGAATATTCCCTTGGTGAACGTTGTAGTCAACGTCTTCCGGCTTCAACGTCCCTATTTCAACAGATTAGCCCGAGTCTTTGGGAGAACAGGTCCACATGAACGTTATAGACTTGCTTCATTAATCTGAACGTGAATTAATTAGTCACTACCAGGATACTGTACCAGGATGTTACCAGTATCTTGATCCGGTATCCTGATCACAATGAAAGAAACATAGTCAGAATATTGTCCAGGATATATGAGCAGAAAATCACCCATAACACACGCGTACATCCACTTTTAGATACCTGAAATACATGTAAGTTTTGGAAAATCGTCAACATAATGTTGGTGTGAATTCATGCAGTTTTATGTAAAACATTTAAGCATTCGTTGTAGAAAACATGGTATGTAATTGTACTGAAATAAGTACTTCTGTAAATGTAAGGAATACGAGACCACTAATGGTTAGCTAGGCCATCAACATGTGTAACGACGACATAGGAAGCATCCAAACCATAGGCATTTTTACTTGTCGATTCACGACTGGAGACACAAAAGTACTGCTTGGTAAAAAAGTGGCCAAGAGTGTGGTTGTCTGAAACCCATTAGATCTAACCTTTTGTTCCGTGGTCTTGGTATGTAACTGATTAATGGTGCTTATGGCACCCTATACATCACATGATCTATAGTATCATTCCTTAGTTTTTGTAATCATCATACCATAGTACATGTATTTTCCCCAAGTTTAGAAAACAAGTAAAAGTTTAAAAGTGGGGACATGAACTCACAATTTTGCGTATCCTGTGCCGTAAACTTCACCGGTTGGTTTTGTAGCGTCGTGACCTATACGTGTTCTATTAATGTTAGTCACTAGACTTGTATCACACAAGTACAAGTCACCATCCTTTGTTTATGTATATGTTCTTTGTATGTTCAATCTTTGTGAGGGTCGTGCCCTTGTTTGTCAGGTCTTGCCTGTTGAGTACGTAATGTATTTTTGTAAATATATATTTCACTCCTTAAAATATATATTCGTTTATGTAGACTTTTCGAGGTAACAAGTTGTTAAAAATAATTTATATTTTTAACTTTTCAAGTATGTTACTGATATTATTTTTCCAAAAATAAATATAAGTATTTGGTAAAATAATATTCTCAATATTATTTTTGTACAAGTATTCTTAGGAAAGTATACTTGTATTTTATGTAAATACTTGTGTATATTGTATTTTTCACCAAAAATCAACATTTTGATTTTTATTACTTTCCGGGATTATATCTCTCAAAAATAATATATTTTTAAGACTTGTAAGAAATATATATATATATATTGTCATGCTATAAAATATATATATGGTTAGTCTTGTTATCCACCCGATTTTGTATAAATTCCAATACTTGGTATAGGATATATATTTGTCCAAAAATATATATTTAAGTCCATAGTGTTCAAATTCAATAATATGATAAGAAATGTATTTTCGTAAATATATTTTCTTGTATTATCCATGTATTTCCTTGTGAGGAATTTTTGTATATGTGTATACTTATGTATTCTCATGTATTTATATGTGTATTTTTGTATTCATACTCCTTTGGAGTGTTTAGTGTATTTTCAAGTCCCTAATACACTACTACATATAATACACATAATATACACTTAGCACAAAATTTGGTGATCACTAAATATTGATATTTTCCCTAAAAATATACAGTAGAAACTCGATAAATTAATACTCGATGATTTAATAAACTCACTAAGATAATATTTTTTGCCGGTCCCGACTCGGGGATAGGGTGCTAAATTAATAATTCGCTAAAATTATAAGATAATACATTTTTTATAATTTCTTTAGACCCCATATAAAATATAAATTAATAATTCCTTATATATAGAATATTACATGAATGATTTATGAAGGTTTCTTGAAAAATGACTCAATTGTCTTTTATTTTTTGTTGAAATCAATTTCCCCTTGAATCTCGTCTCTAATTTTCCTTAGCATGGTAAGAACTGTATTCGATATTGTCGCTTGACTCACCGGCAAACCATAGTTACTATGAACCCATTCTTGCAATTGCTTTTGAGTGAGACTTGGATTATCCTTGTTGTGCTTGCATAATGCTCTTCGAATCTCGTCTGTCATTGTTGTTTTTTTCACACCTTTAAGATGGGAAGCCATGTTGTGTGTATGATTTGTTTGTGTTAACCTATTTTGATCTTGTATTTATATAGAAAATATTTTTAATGTCCATAAAGTGATACATTGAACACAAGAAGCATAATAAGGTGGGAGATTGAAGGTTTCTTTCAAATTGGGTCGTTCATTTGATATACATGCATTGTATACAATAATTAAGTGGAAGCTTGAAATGTGTTTGTAAACTAAGTATTCTACTATAAATTAATAAAATATTAATTAATATATAAATTAATAATTATTAATTTATCGATTAATTAATAACTCTTATAATTAATAAATTTTGGTGGTCCCAAGTGTATTATTTTATAGAGTTTCTACTGTACATACTTAATATTAATTTTAACTTGAAGAAATCATCATTTCTTAACTTGCAATTTCTTATAAAAACTTAGGGAAACCTTGGTAAATATTTTTGGGTGAATTTTTAGGGAATAAGTTTCACTAAAACTTATATTTTTCTAAGTGTCAAAATTTTATAAAAATTTTGACATAGTTTCCCCTAAAAATGGAGGTTTCCCATGTTTTCAAAACATGTATTTATTTTCTTTTTATCACCAAGACAATTTTCAACAATAATCATCAACAACATACACTAATTTATTCATATGAAACATCATGGTGAACTTGATTCTTGTTAAAAATGTGTAGTCTTTTAGATCTACACTTAACATAAGATGATCTTTCCAAAAATAAGTGTTCTTGAGTATTTTAAACAAACTTATGTGAAACTTTAATCCACTAACTCAATCATCCATGAGTTTTATGGTTTCAAAACTTTGTAAATCATGTTATAAGACCACTTTTATGTTCATTAGAAAGATCATTATTTTTAACATCATGTTTAACCATGGATCTTTCAAGATCCATGCTTAATAACTTTAGATATTTCAAAAACAAGTTTTATGTTAAATTTTTAACAAACTTTCCATGAGTTTTAGTTTCAAAAATTAGTTCTATACACACTTTATTACTTCAAGATTACAAGATTATGCATCAAAATTCATTTTTCATGTTCACATAATGCTTCATATGTTCATCTTCAAGTTTAACCATGGATCCTTCAAGATTCATGCTTAAACTTGTTAGATCTAAGCTTTAACATAATTGATCTAAACATAAACACAAGATATAACATCAACAACATCATTACATACACCAAAAATTCATGTAATAACTTATTTTCTTCATGAATATGTTAGATCTTTTCATTTTTAACATTAGAAGTTAAATTGTTTAGATGGTGAAACTTGTACATAACATAAACATGACTTATTTTAGTGATCAAGAAGCTTACTACTAGCTCTAATGGCTAGGGAAGTGGCACAAGAATGAAGATGATGAAGATTGAAGAAAGTGAGTGGTTAAAAGTTCCACAAAGAGGTCCTTCAAGTTCTAGCACTTCACACCTTCTTACTTCACACGTTTTTAGATGAGCTTCTTACACCTTGTAGTAGCCTTGGATTGCTAGGAAATGAAGTGAAAATGGGTGGTGAAGGTGAGCCGAGAGCAAGGGGAAGAAGATGGTGAATTTTTGTGATTGATGGTTAAAGTATACACACTTAGGGTCTTTATAAAACAAAGCTCCAACATGATAATCTTTAGGTAGATTTTATGTATTCTAGTTAGGGAACATAGTTAATTAAAATAATAAAAGTTATGTGGGGCCCTTTGGGGCCGGTTATGGTGAAGAGGGGGGGGGGTAAAGTGTAAAATTTGGGAAGTTAGGGGTTTAAAGTGCAAACGGGGGTTTAAGTTAGTTTAAGCGTGTTTACGCGTTTTTATGATTTTTAAGGTGTTCTAGCACCAATACTAGCTTAATATCATAAACACATTACTTCTAGTTAAATTTTGATGTCCCGGGTATTGTCCGGTTGTTCGTTTCGTTACGGTTCGTTAAAGTGCTAAATTGCGCAGTTTCACTAAGTATGAAGCCCCTTTTGTGGCAGTTTCAATTCCTGACACTTTGTAAGTTATTCTGGACAATAAAGCATAAATTCTGCATGATATTATTGTGTTAAAAAGCTGATTATAGCTGATTTATGCTGATTTATGCAAAATTCTGCATTTAAAGTGAGTTTCGGGTGCTTTTTAGTACATAGTTTAGCTTCCGGAAAGTTTATATGTTAACCCTTGTACCCACACTTGGGTTTTAATGTATTTTAGATGTTGGACCTATTCCTAGGCCCTAATTCTATTTTCTGACTGCTTTCTGTAGAATTGCTGACACAGTATGTCTTACGGGTGAGTTTACTAGTCTTTCTGACGCAACGCTTAAAGTAATGCATAAAGCAATATTTGAAGTATAAAACATGCATGAATTCACATGTATAGTATGTAATCACACAATGTTGACATTTAAGCACATAATTGCAGATAATAAATAATAATTAAAACTGTACGGAAATTACCAGTTTTGTGCCAGTTGTCATATAAGCTTTTAAAGCACGTAAAGTATTATACGAGGTCTAGGCCATTGCTTCCGCAATATCAGAAGACCAGGTATAATACCCCATATATCAAACAGTATAAAGACCTAGTATCTCAGAATCAGGCAATCTCTCAAACAAGATTTCGGGGGTTACCCATATATCCGAGAGATGTTCCCCACGAGATAAGTAAGTATTTGATATTTAAGTTTATATCTCGAATTTAATCTACTAAGCGTGTAAAAACCTACTGGCATATCATCAGTGAGACTGTTTATCACATTTAACTTTCCATTTCTTTAGCGTACTATGATTGTCTAACTGATGTACTATCATTTCCTCTTTTTACACAAAACTCATTTTTGAATTTTCTATTGTTTTTTGGCTTTTTCAAATTGTCAAATGTTCTTGGATTTTCTGACAACGCTTACTCCCCCTAAAATTCAAAACCATTTAAAGAAAATTTGATAACCGATGTAGATAGCTTTGTCTCGCCATCCATTTCTACTTCACATGCTCTGTTTTGCAGAAAATATACCCCCATGATTTACAACACACTGATATTTTATAGTTTGAAAACCGTTTTTTTCAATCTAGTGAAATTAATCATGTTTGCTCCACCGTGAGGGTTTCGGCGTATTCACTTAACATATTTTTGAAATTTTTGATTTTTGACAAATTTAAAAACAAACATATTTTTTATTTTTTATTTTTTTTACAAAATAAAAACATATTTTTGGTTTTTCAATTTTTCAATTTTTAGGGTTTTGAAATATGGTTTATTTATGTAAAGAAATGAACAAACTCCCTGTATTCAGACGTAGGGATCAGCAACCTCTTCCTCTCGTGCCAGGCTGCTTTCTACTCCATCTTGATAATTTTCAGAATTCTTGAGCACCTGCACATTCAATGTATTCAGTTACTTGAATAATTTAGCCCAGGTATGTTTGACCTTAGGCATTTCAACACAATAAGCTTCATTCAATCTTGTAAATTTTTTGTCATTTAGTACAAACAACTTTTCATCTTTTACTTCATCCTTTTTTATTGAATTAGTTTTCTGTTCAGAAATTGGCTGTGTCTTAACCACCCAGTTTTGTCTTTTTGAAGCACTTCTTTTGTAAAAACGTGATTCATTTTGATTGTTTTGATTTTGAACAACAACTTTTGGTTTCCAAAACTGGTTTGGTTTTGTTGTATCAACTGTTGTTTTCCAACTTTGTGTTGTTCTAAATCTGGGTGTCACTGGTTTCCATGTTTGTTGTGAGTCAGCCTTTGACATTTTCAGCTGCCAAGTTTGCTTTAAGTCAAACTTGGTTGACTTCTGGTTTACAACATCAGACTTCTTTTTTCTCAACACCAACAGGCTTCGGATTTGGACACTTGCGAGCAAGATGTCTAGTTTGATTACATTTAAAGCATGTTCTCTTGGACACATCTTTAGCCTGTTGTTGTTGCTTTTTCTGAGCATAGAACTCTTTATTAGACTGTCATCTAAATTGGAGTTCTTTCTCTTTCTCGGAACTTGTTCCGTGAATAAAGTTCATCTTTTTCTGATTGTTTTGCATTTCAATTCTTTTCCAATTCTGTTTCCTTTTATAACCCAACCCAGCCTTCATGTTTTTCTTTTTGTAACCAGGTTTGTTATAAAAAGTATTGTGACTCTTTCCAGCAAACTTTGAAATTTCTGACTTTTGAATTTCTACCAGTTTGAAAACTTTGTTAATTTTATCTGATATCACATTTTGAATTGGGAATTCATTATCCGAAAATAGTTTGTCCGATCCAATCATGGTATAAACCAATCCTTTTGAATCATCATGCACAACTTTTTCAGATTTTGAGTATTTAAGATAACTATCATGAAAACTTCCCTCATTTTCATCTTGTGATTCAGACTTATCTGTTTTGGTAGACTCCTCTGCTAGAACACTTTCAACGACCTTACCAACCACCTCTGAATCACTGATGTCATCAGATTTGGTGTAAGTCACATCGATGTTGTCGGGTAACTGGTCAACCATGTTTATTGCTTTTTCCACCTTCTCGCCATCATAGAATGTATAATTATTCTCCAACGGTGGTGGAACCTAATGGTATTCAGACCCAATTCCCTTTTTGTTCTTTTCTGACTCTTTCTCATCGGGTGTGATGTTGAAAATACATTCCAGAATGTATGAAGACGCATGATAACTTTGAAGTTTATTGACCAACTTTTCTTTATCTGCCAGTTCTTGTTTAAGTTTAGCAACATCATCAATATATTGATTTAAAACCATTTGTTTTCCTTCATATCTGGATTCAAGAAATTTCGTTGTTTTCTGACATGCAGACAATCTATCATCTAAACTTTTAACTCTACTTTTCAAATTTTCATAAGCTTCTTTTACTGTGTGATATGATAGCTTCATTACATCATATTCTTTTTGTAACTCTTGAATAGTTTTATCTTTTGGAACACATTCATTGCAAACGGCTGAACACTTTTCTTTCAATATTTTGTTTTCCTTTTCAAGATCATCACATTTTTGTTTTAGCTTTTCATTTTCTTGTTTCAAAAACTTTTCATTTACAATCATTTCATGAAATTTGTCTTTGAAAATCTTTTTTATTTTAGTGAATTCAATGTCTCTGATTTTAAACTTTTCATCTTTTTCAGTACAAGAACTGCACGTTTCCATGCATTTCTTGCACTATGTTCAGCTTTATTATCAATTGATTGATTAGAAGAATCAGTTTGGGTTGTTACCTCAGTGTTTGGCACCGTGGCTTCTTTCACTTGTTGATTCTGATCTTCTTCAAGCATCTGCTGTTTCTCAGCAACATCTTCCTCAACTTTCTCATCAACCTTCTTTACTTCATTCACCAACTTCTCACTCTCATCCATAATCTCCTCAACCATTCTCTTCTTCTTCTCCAAACTGGCATATATCACCTTCTTAATGCCTTCTTCAACTTTTTCTCTACACCTTGGAATCTCCTCAAGGCCATTGCACTAAACACTCACAGTCGGTATTACAACAACTAGTGCTTCAAAATCAACCTTTTCAGGATCAACTGTTGGGTTTCCTTGAGGATCGACAAAGCATTCCTTTTCTTTACTCCACCTGCCTGCTTGTGTTACTTCTTTGTAGGCATCATACACGTCATTCAGCCTCATGCGAGCATGTCTTTCTTCTCGACTTTGTTTGATCTCAGCAACCATTGCCTTAGCTTTTCCACCTTCTTTGTCATGTTGACTCCAATCATACCCTTAATCATCATGAATTACAATTCTGACTCCTTCCTTTTTATTGAAATAATCATCCCAATTAAAATTATCCCAAACAGATTGTTCATTTTGTATACTGGATTCACTACGATCACGAATCGTCAATACAGGTTGTTTCTTTTCTTTAGAAGGTCCTTCATCAATTTGCGTTCTTGTTGGTTGCTCGTTGTTCTGATGATAAATGGCCTTTTTGTAGTAATCCTCATAAAAAGGATTCACGCTATCATCGGCTTTGTTGTTCAAGCATTCTCTTTTGAAGTGCCCCTTTTGTTTACACTTGAAGCAAGTGACTTTGTTCTTATCGAAACCTATCTTCATGTCTGGGCCTTCTAAGCACTTTCTGCCAGTTATCTCCATGAACCTTTGAGCTCTTCGAATGACGCTTGCCATGCACCAGCGAATGTCTGTAGGATCGATATTAACGATCTAGTGAGTCAATCAGAGTCAAAATACCACTGTTTATGTGGCGGAATCACACAAACAGTTCGAATCAAAGAGAATGGAGTAGAAATAGACAGAATATCACTTTAAACACAGTTTCTCATTAATTGATCACAGAAAAATTCAGCAGCAGTTCGGTTACAACTTGAGCGATCGGTTACCAAATGAGAAACTGATACGACTATTTATAGAGGGCCTAATTCCGCTCCAAATGACACATTGTCATTTCGGGCGGAATCAGCATCTTCTGATTTCGCTCCAAATGACAACGTGTCATTTCGAGCGGAATCACCACATTACAACATAACATTTACATTCAACCCCCTACACTATACATAACTGACATATTTGACCCCTAGACCCTATACAAGCTTGACTAAGACAAAGACGTAGGCTTTAGACATTCGTGCATCAACAATGTCCATGAGTTCCATCTCTTCTGGGTCGACTTGATCGTAATCCTCCTTCGTCATGTTTGGATTCCCGAACTTAGCTACAATTAAACCTTCGTAAGATACCTTAATAGAAGCTAAGAAACTCATGTGCTGTTGAGCAAACTCATTGTTCAAATGTGGAGAATTTTTCCAATCCTGATTTGGATTAGATTTAGATGATGCAGATGCAGATGCAGAGGAAGAATGATATCCTGGATCATAGCTCGAAGATTTGTTGTTTGACGAATCACTAGTCTTATCTGCACTAAACGCAGTTCTGATCTTTGCAGATTTGTTGTTTTGTAGCATTCTTCTGTGATAGTACAGATCAACATTCTGTTGATAACTAGAGCTAGACATCTTGTTTTGTTTTTGTAGCAACAAATCATGTCCCTCTATTTTCTCAATCAAACTCTCTAATGTCATCTCATCAAATTTATCATCATTTTTCAAAATGATCACATAGGTTTTCCAATCTTCTTCATGTGGTAATACCTCGACGAGTTTATCCACCATCTCTTCTCTGTCTTTGTGGATTCCAAATCTTTCCATTTCAATCTTCAAATGACAAAATCTTTCAATCATTTGACGAACTGTTTCACCTTTCATGTAACCAAACATGTCAAACTCCTTCTTCAACAATGATATCTTGTTCTTCTTGATATCTTTCCTGCCTTTAGCTTTCAACTTTAATGCTTCCCAAATTGACTTAGACGTTTCACCATGCCGAAGTAGTGAAAGAATATCCTCTCTGACAGATTGTTGAATTAGAGTTATCATTCTTATCTCACTTAAATGTTCCTTTTTATCATCAGCTGTGAATTGTTTAAGTGTGATTAATTCATGTTTTTCATTTCTTGGTTTTTCATATCCCATAGTTAACATGATCAAGCTTTCATACGCATAGGCTTGCACCCAGTTTTCAAATCTTTCACACCACCAGTGATAATCTTCAATATTCATAAGCTTTGGTGGTCTCAGATGATTTCCGTACACGTTATCATGATTCAAACTCTCAGATATCACAGTTGTAGCATTCTTTGGTGTCACTAGAGTTTCTTCAATTGTAAACGCGTTATAAAACGTGTTATAAAACTCTTCGCCAATTCCCGACATCTTCAAATCGCGTCTTGGATTTATCGTTCCTTGAATTTTTCGCCTCGTTTATCACCTATAAACAATCAAACAAACGATCAGTTTAAACAATACTGAATACGTGAAAGTGTGTGACGGAGAAATCGATCTAAGACTCGTGTCGAAGATTCGCGGACTCGTTATGACTTTTTGGAATGACTATAATATTGTTCGGATCGGATGCATTGAAACGGATGACAAATATAACGGGTCGCCTTTCGTTCGGACGACCTTTCATCAAATGTTGTGAACAATGTGAATCAGATGACAATCCGTACGAATCACCTCTTTTAATAGCCTGAAATTTGGATCGGATGACTCTGTTTTTGGATCGGATGACACTTTGGATCGGAGGGTGATCCGTTCGGAGGACCCTCCGTTAAATGTAAACACAAATCTTTCAACGAAACATCAACTATTGGAATTCAGTGGCCGACATAGACTCAATTTACATGCAATCTTCACATGCAAACTTCTGATACTTACAATTAATAGGCCGACAACAGAAATTTTAGACAAAATCTAATTGGGCCGTTCAATATGACTTTAAGGGACCACGTGAAGTATTAATGAGCTTGTCATCAATGAAATAGTTATAATTTTCTTATTGGACCGTTTTGTATATAAATCAGTGAATTGGGCCAGACATATTGCAGATCACATGTGTCTAAGATAAGAGTGATCCGATCGGATGTGTTTAAGATGTGATATGGATCGGATTGTGATCCGCACAGAGGGCCTTCCTAGTGGTGACAGAGAATGACAAAAAAAATACTCCTCCGATCGGATGTATATCCGTTTGAGACCAAACTTTCACATTCAAATTATAACATCACCTTTTATATCAAATTGACCGACAATATTGATGTGAATCAATTTAATTGGACCATTAAAACTAACAATTAATGGGCCTGACACTTATTGCTTTAAACAGTTCACATGGGCTGAAAATTTGTCGCATATAATATTCAATACAATTGAGATAAATGGCTGACACAATTATTAAAGAATGGACTGCTATTTAATCATGAAGTCACATGTGAATGAGTCTGAGTTTCTTGGGCCAATCAATTGTTAATTGACTTTATGAAAAATGGCCGACAACATAAATCCAAACTCACTTCTATTGGGCCACTGTGTTATGAATGTTAAAAGATTATTGGGCTGCAGTGGATCGGATCAGTTTTAAAGAAGTGTTATCTCACCCGGATGCCCCTCCGATCGGAGGGCAATCCGATTGTTGCAACTGTGAACAAAATAACAAATGTGCTAAGGCTCGGATGGTCATCCGATCGGATGGCCATCCGAGTGGTGAACATGAACATCAACAGCTACCAACTTTAACATATTCGAACTGAAAAATCTCGATTTCTCTCAAATTGTTTGGAATTTTGATCTAAAAATTTGTAGGCTTATATAATGATGATTTTTGTACAATATATCCAAAAATCAGCCAATTTTAACCATGAAAGCCATGTTAATTTTGCGTTTTTCTGTCAAAAACGTGAAGAAGATAAAAAGATGAAGAAATTGACAAATCTGATGTGATTTTTGATCTGAATCTGTTGATTTCTTGTGTGAATGATCCGTGCAATCGAGCTCCTGCTCTGATACCACTTGTGAGCGCGTTGTAGGATCGGTTTTGACTCCCGAACGATTGCGTATGATACGTGTGACGTGCGGAATCGGTACACATACATGGACCGAACACAAGACCGTATATTACCTGTGATTCAATAGAATGATATGAAATCGTACAAGAAACATGAATCACCTTTTGCCTTTCTCTCTCTAGTTTCTCTCTCTAGCTCCAAGCTTCTCAAATGTGCAAAATGGAAAAAGTTACAAATGAAACTCTAATAAGCCTATTTATACGCAAGGCAATTAATGAGACTTCCCATTAATTACCAAAATGCCACCTTGTTACTAAAAGGCTTTTCTACTATATTTTACAATATAAAGCTTGGTTTCATCTGATTTCTACTACGGTTTTGATTGACGGAGGCGATAGACATTAGTGCACTCACAATACATATAAGTATGAAATATTAGATTTTTTTAACTACATTCTATTCTATGGAATACAATGTTGAATTCACATTATTTCAAGAGCATCCATGGAACCTATATTTGGAAGTGAACTCGTACGATAGAACCCATTAAGATACATGTAAAATGTACATTTAAGTATAACCTTATCAAAATTCCTTTCCATATATGATATAAGTTGGAATTGTTTACTGTGAGGTGAATCTTCGCGGTGTTGCTTGGGCATCAACACACAAAAGTTAAAATTGTTAAACTATTCTTTGGGTACTATCCACTTTCGGCATCAACACAATTTTAATCTATTACTACATTTTTTAGAGCTTTTGCAACCAACAACTTTCTTTCGCTTGTTGAGCATTTAATTTGTTTAAGTCATACATGTATATTCAATGAAACTTCTATTCAAGTCCAAGTGTTTTTCCAAACATTATATATTAAAAACTTAATTTAATGAATTAGTTCATGAACAAATCCCATAATGAGAAGTAAAAATTTGTGATTCATGAGACATTACACCAATAGTTAAAGAACACGAGTATAATCTATAACCACCAAATTACAAATGGTTAGTAATAAAAATTTGTGATTCATGATACATTAAACCAATTTGACCCATTAGTGTATGTCTGCGCACTTGGAGCACTTATTACTACTACATGGACTAAGACAACATTAAAAGAAGAGAAAAACATGATGTAATGTACCCCATAATGATAGGGTAAATGCACTGGAGGTCTGGATGTGTGATCCATAGATCCTTGAACCCTGGATGAGGATCCTTGATTGTTAGAGTAGGATCCTTGGGCTGGAAATATCTCCATGTATCCTTCAGACCGGATGAAGGATCCTTGATGCTGGCCAGTTGTGTCACACCCTGACTTTTGCGGAAGCGTGGGTTTATTTGGTGTGACTTCTTAATACCATAGCAACAATCATAACAATGCTATATGATAAAACAGAAGATGTTCATCCATTAATTAAGTCTTAGAAAATACCATACATACTTGTCTTGAAAACGTTGTTACCAAAATAAATTACAAACCATGAAAATGTTTAACCGAGTGCATAAGACTCCACAAAGACTTAAAATAAAACCCCGAGTTTAGAAACATGTATTCCGTCCAGTAAAGGAATACATCCCCTAAACTCCCAACTACCATAGATAACATCCTTTATTCGAACGCAGCTTGACACATATGCAGACACTTGCCAGATCCCTTTAGTTTCCTGAAACACATGTAGTTTGAAAAATCAACAAAAAGTTGAGCGAGTTCATGTGTATGTCTGTGTGTAAAACCTTAGAAATATGATTTGTATCTATAAGTGTCCCTGGTATGTAGCAATAAGGAAAAAGAGATCACCAATGGGTTGCAAAGCCACTGGTATGTGTGAAGTGATGCATGAAAACTAAAACCTAGCGGAGTTGCACAGGGCTTCCGGCTGGAAGACATAGTCACCACTATGAGCCACCCTGGCCTCATGGGTGTGGGCTCGCTACACCCAAATAGATCTATCACTCATGTCCCTCGGTCCTATGACGAGGATTAATGGCCTTAAGTGTTGTACCCACCACTCACATGAGCTAAGTAGTATACCCTCCTTAAGCTAACCATACCATGTATAAAAATGTCTGTAATAATTGTAACATGTATTTCACCCCCGAAGTATAAAACTGAAAACAGTTAAGAGAAAAGGGGGACATGAACTCACATTATTGCGTCTTCAGTCTGTGTAACCCAAGTCTCCTCCGCAAACACGACTACCTACAGCGTACTAATGTCTATTAGATGAACGGGCCATGCCTTTGCTTAGTATGAGGGTTTTTTAGTTACGCGTTCTTGTGTTTCTCAGTATTATTCCGAGTATAATTATTTGCTAAAATAATAGTTATTTTAACTTTAAATTATATTTGGTTTTGGAATAATTATTTAACCAATCTTTTTGTATTATTACTTCTCAAGTATTTTAATTCTGTATTTCCTTCCCAATGATGGGGGTATTTATACATGTATTTCGTAGTTTCGAATTATACCTTTAAGTCCCACTTAGAGAATATATTTAACATATTTGTCAAAAATAATGTATTCCCAAAATATATATTTTTACTCCTTGTATCCAAAATAATATTTACCCAAAAATATATTCGTAAAAGTATTTTCCGGAATATTTCGTAAGTTACATTTTTGCGTTCGGTTTCACAATACCGAGTATGTAACTTAAATATTTATTCCTTGTAATTTTTGGTATTATTCTTGAGTTATAAATGCGATGGTAATTTGACAAGTTACATTATTTTGCCCTAAATAATATAACTAGTTCACAAATCAAACAAATATTTACACAAGCGTTTTAGTATAGAATATATATTCTAAATATATAGTTGTCCGCTTTTATTTACGAAAACCAACCTCCGATACTTTGTATTTTTATAACAAAAATTATGGCGAGTTTTTATTTGAAGAGACAAAGTTTAAAACATACTTGTAAACACTTGTTAGAAACTAATTTCCAAGTGTTTATATTTTTGGGAAATTTCGCCATAGTTTCCCCTAAAAACGGAGGTGTCCATGCTATTAAAGCATATCATTTTCTTTTCAAAATAATCACAATAATCATCAACAATCAATCTTTAAACAACTCTTCATCACCAAGAGCAAAAACTATATGTGTTACATATAAATCATGAACTTGATATATCACAAAAACGTGTAGTAACTTGGTAAAGCATTTAGTGGCCTTAGTTACCTTCCAAAGTGTGTTTACTTTTGTTAAAATCTCATTTTCGGGATTTTTAGATGTTCACAACTTGTGAACACATTTTACAAAAATATTTATTTACCACATTTTCATGTCTCACTAGCATCCATATACTTATTTCTTTCCAAAAATAGTGTAAGAATCATGATCTTTCAAAAACCGTCTTTTAAACTTGGTTTATTTAGGAAGAGCCATTTGTAAACCTCGGATCCATACGATCATCAACTCACTTTGTTTACTTATTTTTCAAGAAATCATCTTGTTATCAAGTTCATGTCTAAATATGAAGGTGATCATTTTATGTAAATCCCTAATCACCTCCTAACTTGTTAACTCATGTTTTCAATCATAATTTAACAAGTTTCATATGATGACTATCATCATACTACCAAGAAATCACAAATCAATCATCAACATAACCAAGACATTATCATTCTAGTAATATTTCATTATGTTTCATCCATTTTTCACATTATGCAAAGCTTTATGTTCAAGACTTATGTGCATGATCTTTAGTGTTCCTGTAAATTTCAACATACTATATCTATTAATCACCATAAATATGAAGTAGCAAAAGTGTAAAGAAGTCTTACAACTAGCTTAAAGCTAGGGAAGATCTCAAGAGGAAATGATGAAGAAAATGATGAGTAGAAGCAAGTATGAGAGCTCCTTGATGATCTACTACTTCAAGCTCCTTTAACCCTCCTTCTAGCACTTAAATGAAGCTTAAAAATGGATGAATATGATGGTGATAAGGTGGTGGTGGTGGCGGTTAGAGTGAGCCGAGAGGAGAGGGAGAGAGTGAGGGATGGGGAGTGAAGATATGAGGTGATGTTGTAATCTCAAGACCATACTTATAATCTTGTCCTTCTAATATTTTGGCCATAAGATCAAGCAAAGATCTAATATAAAATAGAAACAAATCTAGGAGGTAAGTGGTGAAGTATGGTGGTTATATTTGGTGGGTCCTTTGGACCGTAAAAAGCATGGGGGGTTAATTGTAACATTTTGATGATAGTAGGTAAATGGTAGTTCAATTTCAAGTGTATATTTAGTTTAGTTAGTTTACTAGATATTTTAGTGGGTGGTATGGTGTTCGGGGATTATAACTAGCCAAGAAATAGTTATACAATGTGTTTGGCAAAATTTTGGTGTTCCGGGTAATGTCCGATTGTTCGGTTAGATACTGTTCCGTTAAAGTGTCAAGTTATTCCGAATAGTGTCTTTTATGTAACCTTTTGTAACACAATTAATTCCCAACACTTAGGAAAGCATTCAGGACCATTTAGTCAATGTTCTGCATATTACTAGCATTTTAAAATGCTGAATTTTGCTGAAAAATGCAGAATTCTACACTTAAAGTGAGTTTTAGGCACTTCCCGGCACTTTATCTATCACCTAGTGATACGGTCTTATGGTCCTCACTTCCCTACACACCATACTTGTGTAGTACCTTGTCCCTGGCCCATACTGGGCCTCAAACACTGTCTGTCTATGTACTGGCACTGTCAGTATATTTCTGAGTTATCCGCTCATTGTGCTAACTGTGCTTTGTGCATCAAGTATGTCACTAAAGTTTGTATGTAATGAATGGAGTGACAGTATGAAATGTGATGCATATGTATGTATGATACAGAAAGCAGTTTACGTCATCAGTTGTAATCAAGCACAGTCATTAAACACGTAATTAACATTAATTAATTGTACGGATACCTGTAATTATGAGGGTTGTCACATTCTCCCCCCGTTAAGAAAATTTTGTCCCGAAATTTTAAGTTCTACTTCTAGTTGCAGGGGTCTTGGGGAACAAACGTGGGTATTTTTTCCTTCATTCGATCCTCACGTTCCCATGTGAATTCTGGGCCATGTTGTGCATTCCATCGAACCTTGACGAGTTTGACTCTACTCCTGCGTGTTTTGTTAATCTTCCAATCCGTAACCTCAACTGGTTCTTCAATAAAGTGGAGTGTGTCGTCAACATGAATTTCGTTGGTAGGAATGACCACGGTTTCTTGTGTTGGACTCTTTTTCAAGTTGGATACATGAAATGTATCATGAACGCCATTCAGCTCTGTGGGTAAATCCAACTTGTATGCTATGAGGCCAATCCGTTCCAGGATTCTGAATGGACCAATGTATCTGGAGTTCAACTTCCCACGCTTCCCAAAGCGTGCCACGCCCTTCCAGGGTGAAACCTTCAAGAATACCGTATCTCCCACCTCAAATTCCAGAGGTTTTCTTCTGCGGTCCGCATAACACTTTTGTCGATTACGAGCCGCTTTGATGCGTTCTCGGATCTGCATAATCTTGTCTGTCATTTCCTGAACCAATTCCGGACCGACGAGTTGTCTATCACCCGCGTCTGCCCAGCACAGTGGTGATCGACACTTGCGTCCATAGAGAGCTTCGAACGGTGCAGCTTGAATGCTTGCACGATAGTTGTTATTGTATGAAAATTCGAACAATGGTAGGTGAGTGTCCCAACTTCCACCTAAATCCATTACGCAAGCTCGCAACATGTCTTCTAGTGTTTGAATCGTTCGTTCGCTCTGTCCGTCTGTCTGCGGATGAAAAGCAGTACTCATGTTTAACTGAGAACCAAAAGCTTTTTGGAAGGATTGCTAAATCCTTGACACAAACCTTCCGTCTCTATTGGAAATAATTGAGAGAAACACTCCATGTCGTGCAACAATCTCTCTCAGGTATAGCTCACCAAGCTTGCTTGTATTATCTTTTTCTCTGATCGGCAAAAAGTGTGCAGACTTGGTCAAACGGTCCACAATTACCCAAATTGTATCGTGACCTCTGGGTGTCCTTGGCAATTTCGTTATAAAATCCGTGGAAATCTGCTCCCACTTCCACTGGGGTATTTCAGGTTGTTGCAAGAGGCCTGAAGGTTTCTGGTATTCGGCCTTTACCTTGGCGCAAGTCAAACATTTGCCGACATATATCGCAACGTCGCCTTTCATCCTTGGCCACCAATAAAAATCCTTTAGATCTTGGTACATTTTGTCCGATCCTGGGTGGATCGAGTACCGTGACTTGTGAGCCTCATCAAAAATAACGTCTCTCAGACCACCAAAGAAAGGAACCCAAATTCTTCCCAAGAAACATAATGTTCCATCCTCCCTTGGTACCAATTGCTTCTCCATCCCTCGGAGATATTCATTCTCAAGATTTTCACTTTTAAGAGCTTCCCTTTGCGCAACACGAATGCACAACGTGAGGTCTGTCTGAATAATCATTTCCAAAGCCCTAACCCTTATGGGCTTAATCCTTTCTTTCTGACTTAAGGCATCGGCGACTACATTCGCCTTCCCTGGGTGATACTTGATTTCACAATCATAGTCGTTCAACAACTCTACCCATCGTCTTTGTCTCATGTTAAGCTCTTTCTGATCGAAGATATGCTGCAGGCTCTTGTGATCAGTATATATTGTACACCACGTGCCATATAAATAATGTCGCCAGATCTTCAATGCAAACACCACAGCGCCTAACTCCAAGTCATGCGTGGGGTAGTTTTTCTCATGAACCTTCAACTGGCGCGAAGCATAGGCTATAACTTTTTGTCGCTGCATCAGCACGCAGCCTAAACCTTGACACGAGGGGTCGCAATATACCACGAAGTCATCCGTGCCTTCGGATAGAGATAAGATTGGTGCATCATAAAGTTTGTTCTTCAACAACTGAAATGCTTCTTCTTGTTTGTCTCCCCAATCAAACTTCTTGTCTTTTTGTGTGAGAGAAGTCAGAGGTTGAGCGATTTTCTAGAAATCCTCTATAAATCTGCGATAATAGCCCGCCAAACCTAGGAACTATCGAATCTCGGTTGGCGTCTTTGGAGTCTCCCAATTCTTGATTGCTTCAATCTTTGTAGGATCCACATGGATTCCATTTCCATTAACTACATGACCAAGAAACTGGACTTCGCGTAACCAGAACTCGCACTTTGAGAACTTAGTGTATAACTTCTCCTTCTTGAGCAGCTCTAAGATAGCTCTTAGATGTTGCTCGTGTTCTTCCTTCGTCTTTGAGTAGATCAAAATGTCATCAATGAACATAATCACAAACTTATCAAGGTAGGGCTTGCAGATTCTGTTCATCAAATCCATGAATACAGCTGGCGCGTTTGTCAACCCGAACGGCATAACCAGGAACTCGTAATGTCCATAGCGAGTCCTAAAGGCCGTCTTTGGGATGCTCTCCTCTTGGATCCTCAACTGGTGATAACCCGATCGAAGGTCGATCTTTGAGTAAAAACTCGAACCTTGTAATTGATCAAACAGGTCGTCGATCCTTGGTAAAGGATATCTATTCTTGATTGTCAACTTGTTCAGCTCCCGGTAGTCGATACACATGCGAAAACTACCATCTTTCTTTTTAAAGAACAGGACTGGAGCTCCCCAAGGCGAGAAGCTTGGTCTGATAAATCCCTTGTCTAACAACTCCTGAAGTTGTGTCGACAACTCCTGCATTTCCAAAGGTGCAAGTCGATAGGGTGCCTTAGCTACAGGCGCGGCGCCTGGAACTAAGTCAATATGGAACTCGACTTGTCTTTGTGGTGGCAATCCTGGCAAGTCTTCTGGAAAGACTTCAGGATACTCCTTCACGACTGGAATGTCTTCCATCTTTGGCTCAGCGGCCTCCTTATCCACGATGTGCGCCAAGAAGGCAACACGTCCCTTCTTCTAACATTTTCTAGCTTTCAGATAGCTAATGATCCGCAGGGGCGTATCGCGCTTCTCTCCATGTACCACAATCATTTCTCCATTCGCCATTGGGATGCGAATGGTCTTCTCGTGACATACAATTTCGGCTTTGTTGCTTGACAACCAATCCATTCCTACTACCACGTCGAAGCTTCCCAGCTCGACTGGCAGTAGATCCAGTGTAAACTCTTGCTCTCCCAGCTCTATTACGCATCCTCTGATGACTTCATTCGTTTCTACTAGCTTTCCATTAGCCAGTTCAATAGAGTACGGAATGTCTAACTTACTAGCAGTTAACCCAAGCATACTCTTAAATTCTAACGATACAAAACTATAGTCGGCACCAGTGTCAAATAGTACAGATGCAAAGCGTTGATTTATAGGGAACGTACCAGTGACAACATTCGGGTCCTGGCATGCTTCCCTCGCTCCAATGTTGAATACCCTTCCACGAGCTTGATTGAGTTTTGGGCATTCACGCTTGAAGTGCCCGATGTCTCCGCAGTTAAAACATCCTGGTCCTCGACCGTTACCATCTCCATTACAGCCTTGATTATTGTTTTGATTGCGGTTACCATTTCCTGCTTGACTCCCGAAGTTACCGCGATTACCATTTCCGCCGTTGCATTTCCCATTCCCTTTACCTCCATGGTTGTTGTTACCAAATCCCCTTTGGCCACCACGGCCAGTACCAACCCAACATGTTTCTTTTAAGTGACCAACCTTCCCACAAGATTCACATTTTCTAACTCTGCACTGGCCAGCATGATGATACTAGCATATTTCACATTTGGGCAGAGCGCCCATGTATCCTTTCCCTTTGACTTCAGCACCATACTTAGCTTCAGCTGGTGGGTTCACATCCTTCCTCTTATTGGCACTGCTGGTAGTCTTTTTAAAGTTGGAGAACTTCCTCTTGTTTTCTCCTGAGGATTCGACATGTGTCTCCTTTTTCTTCGGTTCAGAAATTGAAAACTTGTTCAGTCTGATGGCTTCTTCTGTAAGTGCCACGCTGAGATCAATCGCTTCGGTAATTGTCGGAGGCTTCGACGTTATTACCATGCTCATGATATGGGGTGCCAATCCCCAGATGAAACACTCAATGCGTTTAAATTCAGGATCAACCATATACAGCACAACGCGTGACAAGTCGTGGAACCTTTGCACATATTCAGCAATTTTTGGGCCGTCCATTTTTAGGTTCCAAAATTCCATCTCCAGCTTCTGTATCTCTGCCCGTGAACAGTATTTCTTCCGCATGAGCTCTTTTAGATCCGCCCATGTCAATGCATACGTCACCGTCTCTCCCAGTGTTTGGACTTGCAGGTTCCACCAGGATAAAGCACCATCAAGAAAGAGTCCTGAGACGTAAGTCACTTGGTTTTCAGGAGCACACTTGCTCATCCTTATTACCGAATCCGTCTTTTCTGTCCATCTGACGAAAGCAACAGCACCTTCAGTGTCGTCGTAGTTTAAGGGCTTACAATCCAGAAATTGTTTGTAAGTACAGCCTGTACAGGCAATATCATTTACAGAAAGCATTAGTGGATGTGTAAGAAGTATCCAAATGTAACGTAATGTGTCTCAATCGACTTGGACATTACCATTGGGTGGGTTGTTGTTCCTTGAGGAACCTCCACTCGGCTCGGCGCGTGAGGCCTCATACTGTGCTATTGCTGCGGTAATTCGTTCCTGTAATTTTGCCTCGGTAGTGGGCAAACGTGGGTCTCGTCGTGGAGGCATCTTCTAAAAGAAGATCATATTGGTCAGGTCATAGTAAGTGTAGTAAGTAAGTAATATGCGTATGTAATAACATCCATCAACACAATAACACATAACATCCCATGTCATAACACAAAGCAAATAATCCAACAACGCATGTAATGAGAATACTGCGATTGAGATATCATATAATCCAGACCACAAATACTGTTTACAAGTTTTACAAATGTATCGTACATCAAAAGAGACTAAGGGTCACATCACCCTTGTCTGAATCTTCTACAACATACAACAACCAAAAGTCAAATATCAAAAGTCATAAGTCTTCATGTGGTCTTCAAAATGCTGTGCAGTCAGGCTCAATAGCTGAATTCTCACCAAAAACATGATACCTGCAACAAACCAAAAATCCTCAAGCTGATGGGGGAGGAGGAGGAGGAGGAGGGAAGAAAAGCAAACGGCGCAAATGCACCCAATCCTCCTCGAGTGCGTGGACAACGCGCAGTAGGTAAGCAATCTGCTGCTCCGGAGTGAGGAAGCGGACATCAGAATCCGGGCGTAGTGGAAGAGGAGCTGGTGGTGTAGCAAATGGAGACTGACAATGACAAGGGGGAGGACGCGAAATCCTCTCCAGCTCCTGGACTCGTCGGCTCAACGCATCCTGCTGTAACTGCAAGGAGATAAGTATATCATCCGTCGTATACCCAACATGAAAAGGATTATATGGATCTGACAAAGGCATGACATTGGGTGAAGACCATATAAATGGCTCGCCCGAGGGTACAAAGGGAGATGCGGTGTGTGCAGCCGGTGCAAAAGGGGGCATAAATTGAAGGGTTGTTGTCATAGGTGGCATGTGATCGTGCTGCTGTGTAGAAGGTCCTTCCCCTGGACGGGGAGGAGGAATGTCCTGGAGGAAAGTGATGGGTATATCTGTGCGGTGGACGTCAGATATGTGTGGGTGGAACCGTGGAACATCAACGGGTGCAAAAACAGGTGCAGCAGGGGGAGTGACTGATAGAACAAACGAAGGATAGTCATCATCATCCTCAATCCACCCATTACGGGTGTCAGCATATCTAGGATTGATGTGAGTGGAAAAAGGTGCTTGGTCAACAAATACTGGCATGGGGTCAGGCGGAGGTGCCACGACTGGAACCTCAACAACTGGCGATGCAATGACGGGAGCATCAATAACTGGTGGTGCAATAACTGGAGCATCAACATGAAAAGGGTCGTGCACTGGTAAAGGGTCAAGAGTAATAACAGGCTCTGGTACTATATCGGGCTCTGGATCGGCGGGAGCAGGCTCATGATCAGCGGGCATGTCAAGAAGCTGATCATCAAGAAGAACAGGAGCCTCAGCAGGCTGCTCCTCGAGGATAAACTCGTCCTCAAACTCGGCATCCTGATCATCATCGTGTGGAAAACCAGGGATGAACCCGAAACCTAGTGGCAGAACGGGCGCCTCAGACATGGCCGTATCGGAGTCGGTGTCGGTGGGGTATCGCTATAACCCCAGCGCATGGAGAGTAGAGGAAGACACTGACTCAAAAGAGTCTGAAACAGACGAATCAGAATGAACCTCCATATCAGGAAGCTCAACGACAGGGACAATAGGGTCATCAACTGGAATATCAGCAGGTGGTATATCGTCATCCGACACATAGTTGAGAGGCAAATACTCCACGGGAAATGCAGTGAGGGGAATAGGTGCAGGGATCTGAACGAGGGGTAGATCCCCATCAAGAATACCATCAGCGAGCTGAACATCGTCTCCAAAATCCGGCAAAGCAAAAGGCTGGAAATCGTCATCATCACTGCTGTCAGTATCAGATGTATAAATCTCGGGATCTGTGGGCATCAGATCATCTGGATCTACTGCTATGGGGTCTAGTGTGCCAGAAACTCCCCTCGAAGAAGACATGATGTCTGTAACAAAACAACCACGATAATTGCACATATATCAACAATTATCAAATAAGCATGTAAGTCACAACAATGCAAGCAAGTAATCATCCTAGTCTTCCCCAGACTATCCCACCCAGTCTCTTAGACTGAACTCCCTAGTCTCTAAGACTAACTCCCCGGCCTCGAAGACCAACTCCCAGTCTCTAAGACTACTCCCTGGTCTCTATGACCAACTCCCTGGTCTCTAAGACCAACTCCCTGGTCTCTAAGACCAAACCTCCCAGTCTCTAAGACTAACTTTTCCCCAGCCTCTAAGGCTGAACCTTCTCAATCTCTAAGATTGAACCCCTCAGTCTCTAAGACTGAACCTCCCCAGCCTCTAAGGCTGAACCTCCCTCAGTCTCTAAGACTGAATAAATATGAAATGTGTATTTGTGCCTTTTGTTTGTAAAAACGTTTGTACCCTGGATCTGGACGCTTTGTGTATGCAATGTAAAAATGTTTTCGTGAGAGCCCTGATGATCATAGTCTAGACTCGAGAAAGAATCCTAGTTCGCTATGATCGAGGCTTTGATACCAAGCTGTCACACCCTGACTTTTGCGGAAGCGTGGGTTTATTTGGTGTGACTTCTTAATACCATAGCAACAATCATAACAATGCTATATGATAAAACAGAAGATGTTCATCCATTAATTAAGTCTTAGAAAATACCATACATACTTGTCTTGAAAACGTTGTTACCAAAATAAATTACAAACCATGAAAATGTTTAACCGAGTGCATAAGACTCCACAAAGACTTAAAATAAAACCCCGAGTTTAGAAACATGTATTCCGTCCAGGAAAGGAATACATCCCCTAAACTCCTAACTACCATGGATAACATCCTTTATTCGAACGCAGCTTGACACATATGCAGACACTTGCCAGATCCCTTTAGTTTCCTGAAACACATGTAGTTTGAAAAATCAACAAAAAGTTGAGCGAGTTCATGTGTATGTCTGTGTGTAAAACCTTTGAAATATGATTTGTATGTATAAGTGTCCCTGGTATGTAGCAATAAGGAAAAAGAGATCACCAATGGGTTGCAAAGCCACTGGTATGAGTGAAGTGATGCAGGAAAACTCAAACCTAGCGGAGTTGCACCGGGCTTCCGGCTGGAAGACATAGTCACCACTATGGGCCACCCTGGCCTCATGGGTGTGGGCTCGCTACACCCAAATAGATCTATCACTCATGTCCCTCGGTCCTACGACGAGGATTAATGGCCTTAAGTGTTGTACCCACCACTCACATGATCTAAGTAGTATACCCTCCTTAAGCTAACCATACCATGTATAAAAATGTCTGTAATAATTGTAACATGTATTTCACCCCCGAAGTATAAAACTGAAAACAGTTAAGAGAAAAGGGGTACATGAACTCACAGTATTGCGTCTTCAGTCTGGGTAACCCAAGTCTCCTCCGCAAACACGACTACCTACAGCGTACTAATGTGTAGGATCGATTTGTGACCCGAACGAGTCGTTCATAGGAGTTTTACTCAATATGAAAGGCGGAAACAGACATATCGAGTTCGAAACAGCTTGCAAATCACTTAAAATGTCTTTCTGATTGATATAACAGCAATTACAATCACTAGATAAACCGGCAGCACCTCGGTATCAAAATTCAGAACTGTTTCAACTGATTTCGGTTGGGGGCTATATATAGGAGATGTGATTCCGCTTGAAAGTGTCACTGCCCATTTCAAGCGGAATTAACATTGTTGATTTCGCTTGAAAGTGACATGTGTCATTTCAAGCAGAATTAGCCCAAACACACCTAAAACCTATTTCTTAAACAACGTGCCCTGATCTAACAACTCTAATACAAGACTCGATACAAGACGAAGTCGATAGACGTAGTGCACTGATGCGTGTGAAGTGTTATATATATTAGGTGTATATTTTAAGCCCTTTTTAACACTTATTTTAGCCAAGTTTTAAATTTATAAAACACGATATTTCACTAACACTAAACACACATATGGGCAAGTGCACCCATCGTTGAGTGTAGTATAGCGTTGGTAAGATACCGAGGTCGTCCAAGGACACAAGAGCTTTTAGTACCGGTTTATCCTCAACGTCTAACCAAAATAAAAGTTTTAGAAAAATGTTTTTAAACTAAGAAAAATAAAACTAACTAAAATGCTGAAAATAAAAATAAAAGAAAAACAGATAGACAAGATGAATCACTTGGTTCCGACTCGTATCTAGTATAACCTTTGATTATTTCCGCACTTTTGCACATAATTAAGAGATTATCTTAGTTATTGTAGTAGGCCCCTCTTTTGAAGGCGACGTTACCCTCACCCCAGTAGTTTGAGTCAGCAGGGATACAATCCTAAAAGGGTGGATTATTGGAAGATAATGAATTAAGTTATTAATGCAGTATTGTGGTAGGCCCCGCTTTTGGCGGTGACGTTACCCTCGGCTAAGTAGTCTGAGTCAGCAGGGATACAGTCCTAAATAGCCGGGTTATAGTATTAATAGTAGTTAACTTATGAGGGGATCAAAGAGTTTGGACCCCCGCCATCCAATACCGTGAAGTATTGAAGGAGGTCCTACTAAATTTGACCCAGGTCCATTGCAGGACCTCTAAACGCTGAACAATGGCAAGACCTTTACCAAACCGTTCCCTTAACCCCCTACCAGGTAGCCAACATATCTCCATATAGACCGTGGAGATATGAATGGTGAAAATCCTTTATTTTATATAGACAGTAAAATAATGCCAAGACACCACGGACAAACGATAAGGAAAGAGCACCTTCAACATAAGTAACTAGTTATTAAAGTCATTAATACAAAACCAAATAAAAAGTGCAAAAGATTAGAAATAAAAAGTATTATACTAGACACTTTGTCTTCACCAAGTGATGTAAGAGACTTAGGCAAACATGGCCTTGATTGTCAAGAACTCTTACGATCAATCTTGGATCCCGAGACGACTCACACACTCTACGATGGACAATGGATGATGGTGGCGGATGATGGTGTTGTGATGGTGGTGGGTGGTGGATGAAGTGTGAGAGAGGTGGTGTGCCAAGGGATGAGATGAAATGAATCCAAGCACTCCTATTTATAGGCTGAACAGAGAGCTGGACACGGCCCCGTGTCCGCTGGGCACGGCCTCGTGTCCGTCTGACACTCTCTCTCCTCATTAATTGTAATTCGCAATTACAATAAATGCGCCTGCTGTACTTTCGACACGCCCCCGTGTCCGCTGAGCACGGCCCCGTGATGGGCAATAGAAGCTTCTATGGATTTGTCTTTTCTGCTGCTTCTTGGGCACGGCCCCGTGCTGGCTGAGCACGGGGCGTGTTCAGCCTTCTGTCTTCTCCTTTTTGCTTTGGAAGGTGCCGTTGAGGGGTCGGGCAGTCCACTAATGTTCCTTTCCTTGTATTTATGTTGGATTTAGCTGTCTTTTTGCTTCTTTTGCGTTTTTGAGCTCATTTAATCCTGAAAATACAAAAGGAAGACAAAAACACTCTTTTTCCAATATTAGTACTTAAAAAGGGTTAGTTTTATGCCTCATTTGATGTAATTTATATGTTGCATTTTACACACATCAAATACCCCCACACTTGAACTTTTGCTTGTCCTCAAGCAAAACTCTTTAATATGTGGCTTACACTCCCAAATGGAATAGGTAGAAGAGAAGGTTTTGGGCTTGTCGTAGAGTGTCGGGATTTCCAAGATCTTTTTGGGGTTTTATTTTTATTTATATACACTCCTATTCGTAATGATTTATTTAGAACTTTTCATAAAAGAAATTACTTATTTGGGCATAACATGCCTTTTTAAAATTCTATTTATATACAAGTTCACATACCTCGCGGGGAAATCACTCACACTCGGCCGAAGGTGTATTTTTAGTGAATCACTCGAGAGCGGCATGGAACTTATTCCTACCATAGGCTTGCCAAGAAATCAATCCTCCTCCTTTTTAACTTTTATACCTTTGTAGATATCAAGAGGACTTTGTGGGTTAAGGGTTTGGATAGGGTTAAAGGTAGGTGGTTGGGTTAGTGGTTAGTAGAAAAAGGGCTAAAAGCGTAACAAGTGTCGGTTTTCGTATTTTTGCAACTTTTTTATTTTGATGAAGCTTTTATTCAAACTAAGTTATTTTTGATTAACTTGTTTGTTTATTTTCTTTTTGCTTCATCATTATCACACTTTTTTTTTTTTTTTTTTTTTACGAAGAACCGAACTTGTTACTAAAATAAAAGGTTAAAAAAAAGAAAAAGGTTTTGGTGGGTAAAAGGGTTTTTGTTTGGGTGATGAAACGAAAAGGTTTAGGCTCAAAGGGGCTAACTAGGGGGATTTTTGGGTAGGTGGTAAAAGAAAAAGAAAAATAATGGTGTAGAAATAAAAATGGTTAGTCCTAATGCCTCCATCATTTACTTACTCGGGTTTAAGTTGATAAGGACTGGGAATGCATTGTCATGGCAAGTTCTAGAGTCGTAAGAACCAAGCGGCTATTCACACAAGAAACGAAAAATGAGCATTTAGTCAAATGATATGTAATTGTGTGCTCAATAAAGGCTCAAAACTCACTTTTGTGGGAATGGGTTTTTATGTGATCAAGTATATATAATCAAATTTTAAATAAGTTTGCTATGCCTTTTCATAATTTTCTTATGTTGGTTCTTTTTATCACTACGCTATCGGTTGTAAATTCATAAAAATATAACCTTTTTGAGAACTTAAATTTCCCGAGTTAAACCTAGACAAGTAAAAAAAATGAAATTTTTGAAAAAATTTGGGGTGATTAGCGGTTCCAATAGAGTTTTGTGTAAGGCTTGTATTTAGGACTTGCAAAATTCAAGGTTTTAGCATCCCCCCCACACTTAAATTACACATTGTCCTCAATGTGTCCCAAAAATAAATTTTTAGGTTGATTAGATGTGTAAAATAGTGTTTAAAAAGCAAAAATTTGTGTTACTGGGCACTGAACACGGCCCCGTGTTGAGTGGGCACGACCCCGTGTTCAGGTGCCAGTAACAAGAACTTACAGAAGGTGGACACGGCCCCGTGTCCACTGGACACGGCCACGTGTCTGACAAAATTCTGCAGAACAGAAGCCAAACAGCAGGTCTGGGAGGTGAGCACGGGGGCGTGTTGGCTGGACACGTCCCCGTGTGGACAGTCTGAAAGCCTGAAAAACAGGCTTCTTCCTTCGGTTTTTCCATCCTGGCCCTATAAGTGCTGAGGCTTGGCACCCCAAGCCTTGGTTTGTACCTGTTTCATCACTTAATACCACACCAAGCAATACAAACATCCTACATTACCACAGTTAATTGTTCCAAGCATAAAGTAAAAGAAAAATAAAACGGAAAATAAAAGTGTTTAAGGAAAGTAAATTGTTCAACTTCTGGCGCGCAGGCCACCAATCGTTCGATAGATAAAGGGACTTAAACCTGTGGGCTTGCCATCAAACCGCTCCTGCTCCTCCAAACCCTCTAATCCATATCTTCATCGCTATCATCACCTCCATCCCCATGCCCCGCCATGTACTCCCGGATGCTGCCGATATCGTCTTGTATATCGTTGAAGTTGCGTTCAATAGCTCCGACCCGGTGGTATGTGTTGTTGGCGAGGTTGTAGGCGTTCCTGGTACACATGAGGTTTTCCTGCATAAGATCATGTAAGCTTTGAAAATTAGGAAAACCGCCTCCTTGTGAGGAGGATTGACCCGGATCACCATGGGGTGGATACTGGTGGTGGGGAGGTGGTGCGTGAAGAACTAGGGCCTCCTGTGGGTTCCATGCATAGCCTTGCGTTCTTTGGAAACTCACTGTTCCGTCTTCCGCCTCATAGAGTAAGTTCATGGCTCGGCAAATGTGGTAGTCAACTCGTCCCGACCATGGGCTTCTTTCAAAGGCTCTTGGAATTCGCGTGTAATGCTTAAAAAGACGGTACACCCATCCTCCGTAGAAGATAGGCGTTGGAGCTCTAGCAAGGCGGTTGAGATGCATGTTTTTCAACAGGAGATACGGAACATCAAGGGGCTTTTGGTTGTGGATACAGTGGAGGACAACTAAATCTTTCAACCCTACAACACCACTACTGTCGTGACGTTGGTTTAGAGAGTAGGTGAGGATCCTGTGAATGTAGCGATAGAGCGGATCCCTCAGCTTTGTACTCTTGGTGCTACGAGGGTCGTAGATTCCTTCACCGATTTGAGCCCATGCGGCTTGTCTTTCATTTACCTCCAAGTCTCGTAATCCCCCGGTATTTTCTTCGTTTCCCGATTCCTCTTCTTGGTATAGACCTATTATGGCTCCAAACTGTGCCATGGAGATCGAGTACATTGTTCCTCCACACCGAAATACAACCCCAGTCTCGTCAAATGGGTCACACCTTGAATCGAAGTTGAAGGTACTGTAGAACTCCATGGTACATTGATGCACCGACTGAAGCCTAGTGTTTAATGCAACAGCTAGTGGTCCCGTAACGATGTTGTTGAATCGGTTCAGCTGGTTTACCAAGGTTAACAGCTCCGTGCAAGCTCTCCTAGGGTACTCTTCGGGTCTTGTTTGAAGAACCTCATACCTTGCCCTTGCATCAAGCTCACTTGCATTGAACCTTGTGAACTTTGCCATCTGAAAAAAAAATACCAAAGATTAGCACGAAACAGAAATGTTTTCGGACAAAACTGCAAACAGCGGGCTGGACACGACCCCGTGTCCAGCGGACACGGCCCCGTGTCCAGAGGTCTGTTACTCGAAAACTTCATTTTTCGACCCGGTTTCGAAAACTTGAAAATTTTTGGTCCAATGGTTTCCCCCGAAAATGAAACCCTAAACACCGTTTTTCCCAAAATATCCCGTTTACCCTATCAATTTTGTCTTTTTTGGTTCAAGAACAAGGGTTTGGGGTTTTTGTGAGAAATCGGGTGAATCTATGAACAATCTAAGTGTATTTACTTCCCTTAACACTAATCTAACTAAATGCAAACAGATTTAGGCAAAAATTTTAGGTTCGATCCGGATGAACATCAAGAACCCTAGATTTTTCCCCAAATTTGTGGTGTTTTAACTACATGCAAGTAACTAATCTAACTACTAAGAGTGATAGAATCATACCTTGACGTTGTTAGATCGGTAAGAGACGTCGAAATTTTGCGAAAAATCGCCTGGAACCAGAGCTTTTGTGGGGAAACGAGGCGTGTGGAATGAAGAAACTGTTTTGAAAAAGGGGTTTTATCCCGTCTGCAGCGCGAACACGGCCCCGTGTCCAGCGGACACGGCCTCGTGTCGAGCAGTTTTTTTTTTTTTTTTTTTTTTTTGTGCGCGTGTGAGTGCCCCTTTTTCCCATAAGCTATGGTTTAGAAAACTTACCGCTTAATTTTGTCGTCTCAATCGTTCGTAACTTACCAGGCATGATGTTTTTATTCTTCCACGGTTTGAAGCGAGATCTCTTCTTCCTCATCCTCAATAAATCCTTGATAGAGTTTTAGCCGTTGGCCATTGACTTTAAATGGTGGCCCATTTCGAGGTTTAATTTCTACTGCACCGTGTGGAAAAATATGGGTGACGGAAAAAGGTCCTGACCACCTAGACTTTAATTTACCAGGAAACAATCGAAGTCGTGAATTAAACAAAAGAACTAAGTCTCCCACCCGAAATTCATTAGGTTTAATATGTTTGTCATGCAAATTTTTCATTCTTTCCTTATAAATTTCGGAGTTTGAATATGCATAATTCCTAAGCTTGTCTAATTCATTTATTTGACAAAATCGATTTTTACCAGCAAATTCTAGATCTAAGTTTACATTTTTGATTGCCCAGTAGGCTTTGTGTGCAATTTCTACTGGCAAATGACAACTTTTTCCATAGACTAGCTTATATGGGGTTGTACCTATCGTTGTTTTATAAGCAGTTCGAAAAGCCCATAAAGCATCATCTAGTTTATCAGCCCATTCCTTTCTATTTAACCCTACGGTTTTTTCGAGTATTCGTTTTAACCCTCTATTAGTCACTTCGGCTTGTCCGTTTGTTTGAGGGTGATAAGCTGTCGAAACCCGGTGATAGACCCCATATCTTGTTAAAAAATTTTCAAGTTGATGGTTGCAAAAATGGGTACCCCTATAACTTATTAAAGCTTTAGGTGTGCCAAAACGAGAGAATAATTTTTTCAGAAATCTTACCACTACTCTTCCATCATTTGTTGGAAGTGCCTCGGCCTCGGCCCATTTAGACAAGTAATCTACTGCCACAAGTATATATTTGTTTCTTTTTGATGGTGGGAAAGGTCCCATAAAGTCGAGTCCCCATACATCAAAAATTTCACAAACAAGAATGCCATTTTGTGGCATTTCGTTTTTGGAAGAAATATTACCTGTTCTTTGGCAAGCATCACATGTCTTTACAAGATTTTGAGCATCTTTGTAAATGGTTGGCCAATAAAATCCTGAATCGAATACCTTCCGTGCGGTACTGGCAGCACCATGATGTCCTCCGTATGGACCTTCATGACAATGGCGGAGAATTCTTCGTGCTTCACTACCATGTACGCATCGTCTGACGAGTTGGTCGGCACACATCTTGAAAAGATATGGATCTTCCCAAAAATAGTGTTTCACATTGGCAAAGAATTTTTTTCTTTGATGATGTGGCCATCCTTTTGCGACTATACCGCTAGCTAGGTAGTTAGCAAAGTCGGCGTACCATGGTTCTTCCTTATATTCCACCATTTCCAGGGATTCAGTTGGAAATTTTTCGTTGATTTGCTCGTCCCTGGTTGCCTCCAAAGCTGCGTCTTCTAAGCGTGAAAGATGATCTGCTGCGGTATTTTTTGCTCCTCTTTTGTCCTTGATTTCAATGTCAAATTCTTGGAGGAGTAGAATCCACCTAATCAAACGTGGTTTTGCGTCTTGCTTTTTAAAGAGATATCGAATGGCTGCATGGTCTGTATAGACTATAGTTTTAGAAAGAACAAGATAAGAACGAAATTTATCAAAAGCAAATACCACAGCTAGTAACTCTTTTTCAGTTGTTGTGTAATTTTCTTGTGCATCGTTAAGTGTTTTACTAGCATAATATATTGGGTGGAAATGCTTTTCTTTTCTCTGTCCCAAGACAGCTCCAACTGCAAAGTCACTAGCATCACACATGATTTCGAAAGGAAATTTCCAATCAGGTGCTATCATGATAGGTGCATTGACTAGCATTTCCTTTAGGGTTAGAAATGCTTGATTGCAATCCTTGTCAAAGATGAAAGGAGCATCTTTTTCAAGTAATTTTGTTAGAGGCCTTGAGATTTTTGAAAAGTCTTTGATAAACCGCCTATAAAATCCGGCATGCCCTAGGAAACTTCTAATAGCTCTTACGGAGGATGGAGGAGGTAATCTAGAAATGGTATCTATTTTGGCTCGATCCACCTCCATTCCTTCGCTTGAGATTTTGTGACCGAGTACTATTCCCTCTGTTACCATGAAATGGCATTTTTCCCAATTAAGGGCGAGGTTAGTTTCCTCACATCGGGATAGCATTCGTTCAAGGTTATCGAGGCATTGGTCGTATGAATCCCCAAAGATAGAAAAGTCGTCCATGAAGACTTCCATTGTCTTTTCTATCATGTCATGGAAAATGGCTACCATGCAACGTTGGAATGTTGCGGGGGCATTACATAGACCAAACGGCATGCGTCGATAAGCAAAAGTTCCATAGGGACATGTGAAAGTTGTCTTTTCTTGGTCTTCGGGTGCTATCGGGATTTGAAAGTAACCTGAAAAACCATCCAAGAAACAGTAAAATTTATGACCGGATAATCTTTCTAACATTTGATCAATGAAGGGTAAAGGAAAATGATCCTTTCTTGTTGCTTCATTTAATCGTCTATAATCTATACATACTCTCCATCCTGTGACGGTTCTCGTTGGTATTAATTCATTCTTTTCGTTAGTAATTACCGTCATACCTCCTTTCTTTGGAACTACTTGGACGGGACTTACCCAAGGACTATCGGAAATAGGATAGATAAGTCCGGCGTCAAGTAATTTGATGACTTCGTTTTTAACCACTTCTTGAACATTTGGATTTACTCGACGTTGTGGTTGTATGACCGATTTGTAGTCATCATTCATCAAAATTTTGTGTGTGCACATAGAAGGACTAATTCCTTTTATGTCAACAAGTTTCCAAGCTATTGCATTTTTGTGTTTTTTCAAAAGATTAACTAGTTTTTCTTTTTCTAAGCTATCTAATTTAGACGAAATAATTACAGGTAACTTATCATCTTTGTCTAGAAAAGCATATTCCAAACCTTTTGGAAGTTCTTTGAGCTCAAGTGGTGGGTCTTTAGGAGACTCCTTATTTGGTTGCTCGTTTCGATCAAGAACTTTAAAAGTTTGTTCTATGGCGACCTCTTCTTCAACAAAGTGGTCAATCTCTTCACTTGTATCGGGTGGTTCATCTTCATCTTCAATTAGGGGGTCATTATTGCCGAATGGATATTTCATTGATCGTTCGAGATCGACACTTCTTTTAAATGCCCCTAATTGAAGAGGTAAATTATTGAACTTCCGGCTTTTCAAAGCTTCGTGAGTTTTTACAAATGGTCGTCCCAACACTAGAGGAGCGTCATCGAGGATGACAAAGTCGGTTGGGATTACTAATTGATTTGTTTGAACCAAAACATCTTCAACTATACCGATTGATTTTATTACTTTCCGATTGGATAGAAAAATGGGGATTTGAAGTGGAGAAAAATCACTAATACTTAATTTTTCGAAAATGTAGTTAGGCATTATGTTAACACAAAGATCTTTATCGATTGTGACATTACTAATAAACGAATTTTGAAAGAAACATGGAACCGGTGTAATGTTAATTTCAAATGGGTCTTCTTTTATTAGCGAAGTTTGATCATTAGTTAACTTAACACTTATCGTTTCGTCAATTTTAGTGTTAGTGTTTAACTCTTTTAAAAACTTAGCATGAGTGGGTACTAAACAATGATTTTCGAAAGAAGGTGTCAAGAGATTAATTTCTTCAAAATTAGACTCTTCTTGGATTTTAACGTTATTGGACTCACCTTTTTCGTTGTTTAACTCATGTGTCGGTTTTTCACTTATTTGTTCTTCCATTTTTTCATTTTTAGTTATCTCTTCCTTTTTTAATTCTTCTCTTGCGCGGGACTCCTCTTCCCTTGCGCGAGCTTCTTTTATACATCGATCGATAACTCTAATGTGTTCTAATATCCTATCGGTCACTTCGGTTATAGAAAAAGAATCATTATTTTCTAAGCTTGAATCCGGTTGTTCGACCCCTTGTTCCTCATAATACCCATATGAAGTTGATGGTTCACACCATTGTTCTTCATTGTAAGCATATGATGGATAAGGTTCGTAATTTTGTTCTTCATAATACTCATATGAGGTGGGTTGTTCACGCCAAGGTTCCTCATAATAAGCATATGAAGGTGGTGGCTCATATCTTGGTTCCTCAAAGTACGAGTAAGAAGACTCATACCTTGGTTCATCAAAATATGAGTATGAGGGAGGAGGTTCATACCTTTGGTCTTCATAGGATGTGTATGAAGTTGATGGCTCGTACCTGGGCTCCTCATAGTAAGTGTATGAATTGGATGGTTGATATGAGCGATTATTTTGAATCGAACGTGCATTACGACAATTAGTGCAATAATTACCCCTATAATCATCCTCATCATAGGTGTAGTTGTAACCTCCTGAGTATTGATCCATAAGAATCACTCAGCAGACCACAACTGAGTCTCGGGATCAGAAAACAAAAATATAAACGGAAACAGAGGCTGGACACGGCCCCGTGTTCAGTGAGCACGGCCCCGTGTACAGGATCTGTATCTGGGCGTTTTAATTAAAGTTACTGGTCTCGTTGAGCACGGGGGCGTGTTCAGCGAGCACGGCCCCGTGTTCAGACTCTGTATCTGGGTATCTAGCTAAAAATATGCAGCACGGGGGCGTGTTCAATGAGCACGGCCCCGTGTTCAGGCTACTGTAAATGCAAACTAAACTAAAATGCAGAAAAAAACTGCGCGCGTTTTAAAAAAGTTTTTGAAAAACTGATTAGGCCATTGATTTTAAACTTTCTCAAAATCCTTGTGTCCCCGGCAACGGCGCCAAAAACTTGATGCGTGTGAAGTGTTATATATATTAGGTGTATATTTTAAGCCCTTTTTAACACTTATTTTAGCCAAGTTTTAAATTTATAAAACACGATATTTCACTAACACTAAACACACATATGGGCAAGTGCACCCATCGTTGAGTGTAGTATAGCGTTGGTAAGATACCGAGGTCGTCCAAGGACACAAGAGCTTTTAGTACCGGTTTATCCTCAACGTCTAACCAAAATAAAAATTTTAGAAAAATGTTTTTAAACTAAGAAAAATAAAACTAACTAAAATGCTGAAAATAAAAATAAAAGAAAAACAGATAGACAAGATGAATCACTTGGTTCCGACTCGTATCTAGTATAACCTTTGATTATTTCCGCACTTTGGCACATAATTAAGAGATTATCTTAGTTATTGTAGTAGGCCCCTCTTTTGAAGGCGACGTTACCCTCACCCCAGTAGTTTGAGTCAGCAGGGATACAATCCTAAAAGGGTGGATTATTGGAAGATAATGAATTAAGTTATTAATGCAGTATTGTGGTAGGCCCCGCTTTTGGCGGTGACGTTACCCTCGGCTAAGTAGTCTGAGTCAGCAGGGATACAGTCCTAAATAGCCGGGTTATAGTATTAATAGTAGTTAACTTATGAGGGGATCAAAGAGTTTGGACCCCCGCCATCCAATACCGTGAAGTATTGAAGGAGGTCCTACTAAATTTGACCCAGGTCCATTGCAGGACCTCTAAACGCTGAACAATGGCAAGTCCTTTACCAAACCGTTCCCTTAACCCCCTACCAGGTAGCCAACATATCTCCATATAGACCGTGGAGATATGAATGGTGAAAATCCTTTATTTTATATAGACAGTAAAATAATGCCAAGACACCACGGACAAACGATAAGGAAAGAGCACCTTCAACATAAGTAACTAGTTATTAAAGTCATTAATACAAAACCAAATAAAAAGTGCAAAAGATTAGAAATAAAAAGTATTATACTAGACACTTTGTCTTCACCAAGTGATGTAAGAGACTTAGGCAAACATGGCCTTGATTGTCAAGAACTCTTACGATCAATCTTGGATCCCGAGACGACTCACACACTCTACGATGGACAATGGATGATGGTGGCGGATGATGGTGTTGTGATGGTGGTGGGTGGTGGATGAAGTGTGAGAGAGGTGGTGTGCCAAGGGATGAGATGAAATGAATCCAAGCACTCCTATTTATAGGCTGAACAGAGAGCTGGACACGGCCCCGTGTCCGCTGGGCACGGCCCCGTGTCCGTCTGACACTCTCTCTCCTCATTAATTGTAATTCGCAATTACAATAAATGCGCCTGCTGTACTTTCGACATGCCCCCGTGTCCGCTGAGCACGGCCCCGTGATGGGCAATAGAAGCTTCTATGGATTTGTCTTTTCTGCTGCTTCTTGGGCACGGCCCCGTGCTGGCTGAGCACGGGGCGTGTTCAGCCTTCTGTCTTCTCCTTTTTTGCTTTGGAAGGTGCCGTTGAGGGGTCGGGCAGTCCACTAATGTTCCTTTCCTTGTATTTATATTGGATTTAGCTGTCTTTTTGCTTCTTTTGCGTTTTTGAGCTCATTTAATCCTGAAAATACAAAAGGAAGACAAAAACACTCTTTTTCCAATATTAGTACTTAAAAAGGGTTAGTTTTATGCCTCATTTGATGTAATTTATATGTTGCATTTTACACACATCATGCACCAACAGACTCCCCCTCGGATATTGACGAAGTCTTCGGTGTCGAGTCTTCACACTTTTTAGTCTTTATCAGTCTTTGGGCTTCTTTCAAATCCTCTATTCTTTTATCAGCACCAACAGATATCTCCCTCTCGGATGTTGATCTATCTTCAATTTTAGAATATCAACTGTCACACCCCGACCACGTAGAACATACAAAACGTGGCGGAAATGTCGGGGAGTGTTGTAACAGAATTAATTGTTTCAAATCCATGGCAATTGAAGTTTCGTTTTATTGATTAAAAGTGTTACAATGTATTAATAAACAAAGAAATACAACCTAATTAACTAGTCTTGCATCTTTTATTGTCACTAAAGCCCAAATCTGCCTATATGTATCTTGATCATCTTATGCAACATCTCCTGAAAAACACATGTGAAAATAGGTACGTCAGCATAAAAATGCCGGTGAGATACATAGGTTTTGTGAAAATAGGTTTCATGACTTATGTTTGAGAAAATGTTTAGTCATGAACCTTGTTATTTGCTTTGTTTTGTAAATCATTTGAAAATCGATAAGATCAGATGATATGTATAAATAATGTACGGTTAAATGAATAACCATGTAAAATGAGTTTGTATTAGATAAATTGTTTGTAAATCAATGTCTTGTGAAAAATATGTTATTTGTATAAAATGTTCTATGTCTCAACCTGAAATGATTCAGATAACGCTACAATATGTAATACCATACAAACACTTATATATAGGAAGTACCAGCGGCGTATCCACCATGCTTGTATCATATTACACACGCATCGTTACTTAATCACTTAATCAAACCAAACCAAACAATGTAAGATGTCTATGTTTAAACCAATTGCCAAATGTATTGAATAATATGTCAAAATGTTTATGTCAAGATGTAAATCATGTAATGTGTAACCAAAATGATATGTATGGCTAGTGAAATGCATCAACTAAACCATATGCACAAGAACATAGTATTGAAGTAAAACTTGGTTTAAATCAAAGTTATGTTTTGTGTAGTAAATGCATGATCAAATGTAAATCATGTCCAAATGTTTACCCAATCGTTAACCCATTTTGTAAAATCGTTCTATTCGTTCTTGTTATTGTAATCATTCAAAGCGTTCTTGTTTTAATTGTGAAACTACTTAATGGTCGATTCTCTAATAACATTCAAACCTTCTTGACGCGTTCCTCGGTCCATCTCGCTCCATCTCGCTCTCGTTCTTAACAAACCCTTACCAAAGGATAAGTTAATAATTACAGATTCAGTCGCTACCCACAACCCCCACACATAACAATGGGTGCAGTAAATAACGGGATTTGTCAGATCCTATGGTACCATAACCTAATACTGGTCGGCTTGATCATTGCTAATGAATGTCATCGGTCATGTAACTACAACCAACAAGTTTGCTCACTTTTTGAAATTTGTTATTAGTTTTTGAAATCATTGTATTCGTTCTTGAAATCATTGTTAGCGTTCTTGAAATAATTGTTATTGTTCTTGAAACCACATTGTAATTGTTATTGAAATTATTGATAAAACATTTAGCACATATGAGTCACCCCAAAACAGTTGAAAAACAGTAAAAGAGGGGAATAATGTACTCACTTGAGATTGCTCAGTAGTCCTTGAGTAACAACCAAACAATGCTAGAGATCACGGAAATCAAACGGCACCTAATATAGGTAACTATGTTAATTAACCGGACCTAAATCGGAAGATTGGGTAGCATTAGGGTTTGTAAACCAAATGAGTGTAGGAACTCATGTGATATGGTTTAACAAAGCCTACATACTAAATGAAACTTATCCTAAGTCTTATCGACCCATTACGATCCGTTTAGGTAGCTTATGCTATTTTAACGCATCGTGCGCGTGAAACGCGTTCGGACCGCCTAACTAGTCCTATGACAAGTGTTATATGCCTAAACATGTTACATAATCAGTTATGTGACAAAAGTTTAGGTTACATATGCTTAATTACCAATTATACATGAAAAGGGTATTCTGGTAATTTACCTAAGGCATATAAACTACCTATCATACAACTACTTAAACGATGTGACCATAGGGTATAACCTCGGAAGGTTATTCCCTACACTATGGTCACCTAATGTATTTGGTCGGATCCTAATGATCGACCAAACGGGTCGAGTTCGAAGGTATAGGCGATTGATTAGATCGCCTACCCTACGACTCTAAACAACGTGGTAATCAGTGGGCATAGTCCCAAGGGACTATGACCAACGTGATTACACTCACGTTGCGAAGTTCTAACGAACTTCGCATTGACCATTACTGGTCAATGCTGAAAGTCAAACAAAGTTTGACTTTCTGACTCGAAAAGCGATAAAAATAAGGAAAAGAACGAAAGAATACTTACGAAGGGTCCCCGAATGCTAATCTCGATTCAAGAACTCAGGTATGAAACAATGGTTTCAACTTAGAGCTCTCAAATCAAGATTCTTGTGAGAAAATGCAATGGGGGTGGATGGGTATATATAGTTTTCGGGTAACCGTTGAGATCGTTTCATGGAAAAGAGGGCACGATCAAGGCCGTACATGTGTTGGAATGTTGTGGTGTGTTAAATGGCCACTCACCATAGGGAATTGACATGTGGAAGAGGGATTGGAGGTGCTAAACAGCTGCAACCAGCTGTAAAAACAATGAATCTGGTCTGCAGAGGCTGAGGCGGCCCGCTTCAGCATTAGACAAATCTAATGCGGGCCGCTTGGGGCTTCTGATCCGAAAATAAGTTTCAAAAATGACAGTTTCAGCCCCTGCACGTGTTTAAGGCCATTCCCGACACTTCTAAGGCCCGTAAAGCCAACTTTAAGGCCCTAAAATGTTGCCTAAACATTGTGGACATGAAACATGCTCAAAAATATGTCGGATGTCAGTTCGTTTGGTCGTACGAACGCGATGTTCGCTTAATTACGACGGAATGCGCATAAGCGCGAAAAACGATCCATATGACGCGACGAATGGATTTTTGGCAATCCAAACACTAAAGCATAATATAGTCATGCTTACATAAATTTTTGGATGTCCGGATGTATTCAGAACGTAAGTTATGCGTAAAAATGCAAACTTGTGCACTTTTTGACGCTTTTAGTCCCTGAATGACACAAAAGTTTATTTTAGCATACCGAACACCTCAAAGCCTATTTCTAAGCTATGTAAAGGATATTTATGGTATGTTTAACTTATGGTCATGTTCCGGAATGTCTGTTACAGTTCAAATTGGCATACTTTCGCAGTTTGTCAACTTTAGTCCCTGTAAGTGATTAAACTTTGATTTCACCACACCAAACCTTCCAAAACTTATATCTAAGTTATGTAAAGGTTATTTAAGGTATGTTAAGCCTATTTCACTATTCCGGAGTGTTCGTTGGATTAAACTGGTTATATCTACACATCAGAGCGCGTATAACCCTCCAGAAAGCGATTTAAAGCTTGAAATCGAACAAGAGTTGATATGTGCAAACGATACACATATTTTTACAAGTCCAAAGTATGAAATACAATATTTCATTGGTTTGGCATTTGTTTGATGGTTGAAATGACACAGGTGTTACAGTCTCCCCTACTTTAGGAAATTTCGTCCCGAAATTAATTCGTAGGAGTCTATCTGTGACTTTGTGTCAAATAGTCATCAAAGATATGTAAAGCATAATCCTGTAATTTCTCTTTAACTAACATTTTTCAGAAATGAAAAATGAACAGAGTTATTTTCAACAGGCATTCTTTAGAAACAAAAATGAACGGAATAGTCATTTTACATCTTCAGAAACAAAAATGAACCGAATGAGTCATTTTACATCTTCAGAAACAAAAATGAACAGAATAGACATTTTACATCTTCAGAAACAAAAATGAACCGAATGAGTCATTTTACATCTTCAGAAACAAAAATGAACCGAATGAGTCATTTTATATCTTCAGAAACAAAAATGAACCGAATGAGTCATTTTACATCTTCAGAAACAAAAATGAACAGAATAGACATTTTACATCTTCAGAAACAAAAATGAACCGAATGAGTCATTTTACATCTTCAGAAACAAAAATGAACGGAATAGTCATTTTACATCTTCATAAACAAAAATGAACCGAATGAGTCATTTTACATCTTCAGAAACAAAAATGAACCGAATGAGTCATTTTACATCTTCAGAAACAAAAATGAACCGAATGAGTCATTTTACATCTTCAGAAACAAAAATGAACCGAATGAGTCATTTTACATCTTCAGAAACAAAAATGAACAGAATGAGTCATTTTACATCTTCAGAAACAAAAATGAACCGAATGAGTCATTTTACATCTTCAGAACAAAAATGAACGGAATTAACTCTAGATACATGACAAAACTTGCTGTGGTTTCTGTGCACTAAATTCTATAATTATGTACGCGTCCATAATTACGTAATTCCTTGCACAGTCCGCACAGTGCATTTCATGATGTGTAGGGGAAGAAAATATCAAACCTGTGATGAGTGTGACTAGACTACCATAGGGTCCTTTTAATCAGATCAACACATGATCTTTTTAATTAGACCTCCAAGGAGTCCTTTCAGCTATATCATCAATTGATATACCTAACCAGATTTTTGGATCAATCTGTTTAACTAGACCACTCAAGGGGTCTAATTATAGAATAGTACAATAAAATCCAAGGGACTTAACTATAACGTAGAAGCCCATTGAGGATTTAATATAGTACCTTTGGATATCCTACTATGAATCCCTTATACAAAGATATGGAAGATTCTACGAGGATTTGGATAACAAGAATTTGGATCACGCGAAAACATAAAAGGAAACACATAAGCACATAATCACATAGTTGTTTGACTTGTTTATTAATTTGTTATCTTTGGACGCGGATACTTAAAGCACACCAGGAATCCAATTCGTGGATTTCATTTGGCACTTTAATCATTTCAAGAATCTATCTATGAAGATAGGATAATCTTAAAAGGAATTCGGCTTTGTCCTTATTGAATTGTGATGTACGTATTGAATCATACAAAGAATTCAATTAAGGACTCCGATGAATGATACCCATCCACAAGGATCTAATTATGAGGATAGAAAGATCCTACATGGATTTTTTTTTGGAGTTTGTGTAACGAGAGTGTTCCGACACCTTGCACTAGGCGTGCTTACGTCGATACACAAGGTAGAAAGTTCATGAGGTTGAGGCGCCAGATATGTCAAGCGACATATGAAGCAGAGTTTGAAGGTTGAACAGCAGCAGGATTTGTAACAGCTTTGCTTTGGATTGCAAAGCGGCACATGTTAACCAAATGTCTCCATCGTCCACCGTGGGTACATTTGAAACAAGGTATTTGGTTCGGATGATGGCAGTGGTATTAATTGCACCAAGGAGCAGTTCCCTTATACGGCTTCATCCCTGAGGCGAGTCATGGTGATAGCTAAGTCAACGGTCTTCTGGAGTACGACGCCTATTTGTTGGGTAGTTGCAGCACCTGGTTCGGACACTGTTGTTGCAACGTAGAGGCATCTTGAAGATAACAAAAGGCATAGGAGGAAACAAGCGAAAGATAGTCAAAAGAGAATGACAACGCATGAAAATTGCGACCATTTGTTTGTTACCAAAGGCAAACAAATGAGACATTGACTAATCAAAGTAAGCGGGTCAATATAATGTATCGCGAAGACATGCTCGCCTATAAGTGAACACTCATCCCAAGAATTCCCAGGTAAGCACAACTGGTCTCGCGTCTGATGAGATGTATACGAAGTGCTTGCCTAGACAGAAAACCCAGAATACAGGTATTCACCCTTCCAGTTTGCACGTGTTCACATTATTAAAAACCCAAAACCTTGACAAGATTTTGAAAACTCAAAGGGTTCAAAACCTTATAATAGAGGGTTCAAAACCTAGTAATAAATCATCCTAGAACAGATGATTAGTTTTCAAAGCGGTTTTGAAATTTATGTTCTTGTTGTGGTCGTCGCCTAAGGATAGGTGACGGTATTGTTTTATGACTAAACGCAAGTAAACTCGCGTTAGGGTCCTACGAAAGTTATAGACTAGGTCAAAGCATTACTAATAACCTAATTCCCTATAACCATTGGCTCTGATACCATCTTTTCTGTCACACCCCGACCACGTAGAACATACAAAACGTGGCGGAAATGTCGGGGAGTGTTGTAACAGAATTAATTGTTTCAAATCCATGGCAATTGAAGTTTCGTTTTATTGATTAAAAGTGTTACAATGTATTAATAAACAAAGAAATACAACCTAATTAACTAGTCTTGCATCTTTTATTGTCACTAAAGCCCAAATCTGCCTATATGTATCTTGATCATCTTATGCAACATCTCCTGAAAAACACATGTGAAAATAGGTACGTCAGCATAAAAATGCCGGTGAGATACATAGGTTTTGTGAAAATAGGTTTCATGACTTATGTTTGAGAAAATGTTTAGTCATGAACCTTGTTATTTGCTTTGTTTTGTAAATCATTTGAAAATCGATAAGATCAGATGATATGTATAAATAATGTACGGTTAAATGAATAACCATGTAAAATGAGTTTGTATTAGATAAATTGTTTGTAAATCAATGTCTTGTGAAAAATATGTTATTTGTATAAAATGTTCTATGTCTCAACCTGAAATGATTCAGATAACGCTACAATATGTAATACCATACAAACACTTATATATAGGAAGTACCAGCGGCGTATCCACCATGCTTGTATCATATTACACACGCATCGTTACTTAATCACTTAATCAAACCAAACCAAACAATGTAAGATGTCTATGTTTAAACCAATTGCCAAATGTATTGAATAATATGTCAAAATGTTTATGTCAAGATGTAAATCATGTAATGTGTAACCAAAATGATATGTATGGCTAGTGAAATGCATCAACTAAACCATATGCACAAGAACATAGTATTGAAGTAAAACTTGGTTTAAATCAAAGTTATGTTTTGTGTAGTAAATGCATGATCAAATGTAAATCATGTCCAAATGTTTACCCAATCGTTAACCCATTTTGTAAAATCGTTCTATTCGTTCTTGTTATTGTAATCATTCAAAGCGTTCTTGTTTTAATTGTGAAACTACTTAATGGTCGATTCTCTAATAACATTCAAACCTTCTTGACGCGTTCCTCGGTCCATCTCGCTCCATCTCGCTCTCGTTCTTAACAAACCCTTACCAAAGGATAAGTTAATAATTACAGATTCAGTCGCTACCCACAACCCCCACACATAACAATGGGTGCAGTAAATAACGGGATTTGTCAGATCCTATGGTACCATAACCTAATACTGGTCGGCTTGATCATTGCTAATGAATGTCATCGGTCATGTAACTACAACCAACAAGTTTGCTCACTTTTTGAAATTTGTTATTAGTTTTTGAAATCATTGTATTCGTTCTTGAAATCATTGTTAGCGTTCTTGAAATAATTGTTATTGTTCTTGAAACCACATTGTAATTGTTATTGAAATTATTGATAAAACATTTAGCACATATGAGTCACCCCAAAACAGTTGAAAAACAGTAAAAGAGGGGAATAATGTACTCACTTGAGATTGCTCAGTAGTCCTTGAGTAACAACCAAACAATGCTAGAGATCACGGAAATCAAACGGCACCTAATATAGGTAACTATGTTAATTAACCGGACCTAAATCGGAAGATTGGGTAGCATTAGGGTTTGTAAACCAAATGAGTGTAGGAACTCATGTGATATGGTTTAACAAAGCCTACATACTAAATGAAACTTATCCTAAGTCTTATCGACCCATTACGATCCGTTTAGGTAGCTTATGCTATTTTAACGCATCGTGCGCGTGAAACGCGTTCGGACCGCCTAACTAGTCCTATGACAAGTGTTATATGCCTAAACATGTTACATAATCAGTTATGTGACAAAAGTTTAGGTTACATATGCTTAATTACCAATTATACATGAAAAGGGTATTCTGGTAATTTACCTAAGGCATATAAACTACCTATCATACAACTACTTAAACGATGTGACCATAGGGTATAACCTCGGAAGGTTATTCCCTACACTATGGTCACCTAATGTATTTGGTCGGATCCTAATGATCGACCAAACGGGTCGAGTTCGAAGGTATAGGCGATTGATTAGATCGCCTACCCTACGACTCTAAACAACGTGGTAATCAGTGGGCATAGTCCCAAGGGACTATGACCAACGTGATTACACTCACGTTGCGAAGTTCTAACGAACTTCGCATTGACCATTACTGGTCAACGCTGAAAGTCAAACAAAGTTTGACTTTCTGACTCGAAAAGCGATAAAAATAAGGAAAAGAACGAAAGAATACTTACGAAGGGTCCCCGAATGCTAATCTCGATTCAAGAACTCAGGTATGAAACAATGGTTTCAACTTAGAGCTCTCAAATCAAGATTCTTGTGAGAAAATGCAATGGGGGTGGATGGGTATATATAGTTTTCGGGTAACCGTTGAGATCGTTTCATGGAAAAGAGGGCACGATCAAGGCCGTACATGTGTTGGAATGTTGTGGTGTGTTAAATGGCCACTCACCATAGGGAATTGACATGTGGAAGAGGGATTGGAGGTGCTAAACAGCTGCAACCAGCTGTAAAAACAATGAATCTGGTCTGCAGAGGCTGAGGCGGCCCGCTTCAGCATTAGACAAATCTAATGCGGGCCGCTTGGGGCTTCTGATCCGAAAATAAGTTTCAAAAATGACAGTTTCAGCCCCTGCACGTGTTTAAGGCCATTCCCGACACTTCTAAGGCCCGTAAAGCCAACTTTAAGGCCCTAAAATGTTGCCTAAACATTGTGGACATGAAACATGCTCAAAAATATGTCGGATGTCAGTTCGTTTGGTCGTACGAACGCGATGTTCGCTTAATTACGACGGAATGCGCATAAGCGCGAAAAACGATCCATATGACGCGACGAATGGATTTTTGGCAATCCAAACACTAAAGCATAATATAGTCATGCTTACATAAATTTTTGGATGTCCGGATGTATTCAGAACGTAAGTTATGCGTAAAAATGCAAACTTGTGCACTTTTTGACGCTTTTAGTCCCTGAATGACACAAAAGTTTATTTTAGCATACCGAACACCTCAAAGCCTATTTCTAAGCTATGTAAAGGATATTTATGGTATGTTTAACTTATGGTCATGTTCCGGAATGTCTGTTACAGTTCAAATTGGCATACTTTCGCAGTTTGTCAACTTTAGTCCCTGTAAGTGATTAAACTTTGATTTCACCACACCAAACCTTCCAAAACTTATATCTAAGTTATGTAAAGGTTATTTAAGGTATGTTAAGCCTATTTCACTATTCCGGAGTGTTCGTTGGATTAAACTGGTTATATCTACACATCAGAGCGCGTATAACCCTCCAGAAAGCGATTTAAAGCTTGAAATCGAACAAGAGTTGATATGTGCAAACGATACACATATTTTTACAAGTCCAAAGTATGAAATACAATATTTCATTGGTTTGGCATTTGTTTGATGGTTGAAATAACACAGGTGTTACATCAACCAGGCTCTCGAATCTTCTAATTCTCTTGATCAGATCTCTTGATTCCTTAAGTTCATCAGCATCATCAGCTCCAGAATCATAACCTGGCTCACATTCTACTCAGGTATCGAAATCTTGCTTTCCTGCACATTCTCTTCCCCACAATAAATTTCACAAATTTAACATTTGACGAATTTATATACTACTTGCAGGTATCTTCCCAGAATAATTAATCATTATAAAAGCTTCTGATGACCACTGGTATACGCATATTCAAAATCTTTTCTCATTTAAACACAAGCTCCCCCTCATCACATGCTCATCATGTTTAGCACTTGGAATTTTGAAAATCAGCTCTCCAACATCAATTGTCAAAAATCTTTTTGTATTTTTCAAAAGTTTATGCTAAAACACTCCGAAAATCTTTTTGAATTTCTGAGTAAAAAAAATGCAATAAAGAAATATTTACAGACACTATTTTTGTGAGTTTGTATAAGAGGATCATATCAGTTTATGAGACAAATCACCAACACCGTTAAGCTTTAAACATTTTAAGTTCTAAACAGTTCACATAGATTGACGATATAGTTGTCCTCTTAAACTCAATCTAAAAACTTTCGAAATGCTTACTGATACGTTAAGGTATATTAATTTTTGCACTAAGTTCTAATGGACCCCACGATCTCAGCATATCCCCTCATCATGCAATACACTGACTCAAGTAATGCCTTTAAACTTTCATCAACTGTGATTTGTGCGAAAATAAAGCAGAATGTTTAAACATTAACAATTAGGTCGTTACTTCCGTATACGCAGAGAAAGTCCAATGTTTAAACAAAATAAGAAAATAAAAACAAATTGAAATTGTTTAGGCTTTAACCACCATGTCGATACTTCCGTATACGCAGAGGTGATCCAAAGCTTAAACGAAACACCAAGAAAAATAAAGCAGAACGTTTAGGCAATAACATCCAGGTCGATACTCACGTATACGCAGAGGATGTCCAATGCTTAAACAAAATAAAGAAATAAAACAAGTTTAAATCTTTGCAAAATAAAATGCACAATCACAGCGACTTTTCAGCAAAGTTGTGAAAGCCCACAAACTTAACCAGTTTTATGTCTTTAGACAATCAGCGATTATCGAGCAGGCACACAGTCAAGAAGGACAAAACCAAGTACTATACTTTCAACCGTGTTTCCCACTAGAACTAGGCTTTTTCATTTAGGTTTGTATCGTTATCGCAAATCTATTAATCTAGCTGAGCCTATCGTCACATCCTTAGTGAGACCATTTATCACATTTTGACTTTCCAATTCTTTAGCATGCTGTGATAGTCCACTGATGTACTATCATTTCCTCTTTTTCACAACAAAAACTCATTTTCATTTTTATCATGTTTTTTGACTTTTTCAACTTTTCAAATGTTTTTGGATTTTCTGAAAATTTTTACTCCCCCTAAAATGCAAAAGCATTTAAGAGAAATTTGAAAAACAAACTGAGCTCTTGACCCACTTTGTAGACACAATTTTGAAAACAAACTGTACAAATAAAGTGACAACTGATATCAAATAGCTTCAATTCGTCATCCACTTGGCATAAACAATCAAAACTCCCCCTTACAACAATCTATTTCCCATTATGATTTCAAAACACTTAAGTTTGTTTTAATCAAATGGTTTTTCCGGAAAATAAGTTTTGTTGATTTTACCACTTGAAGGTTCGGGCATGATCATCACATTGTTTTACCAATCAGTTTAAGAAATGAACCCCTTTTTTTAACCACTTGTAAATTCACCAAACAAACATACCATTTGTAGAAAATCAAGTACAACTAAATGTCCTTGATTTATCACTTGTAGGTCAAACCAATTACCACTTGTAGGTATGCATAATTAAACCTGATATAAAGAATGATGCCGATACATGCTCCACTCTTACCAACCTGGGAGCTCCGGCATGTCAGAATTTTACTTGTGAAAAACTGCCATCCAAGCCTGACCAAACTTGGATGTTTCCTCCTCACTTTCATTTGGGGTGTAAGTTGCCTTCTTTGATTCATAAAAATCTTTTACCCCTTTTACTTTCCCATCAATCATTTTCCCAAAAATATGTTTTACTTTTCCATTAAAAGCTTTATCGACATCAAATTCTTTCTTCTCAGAATAGAATTGATTCGAGATCTCAACTTTAGCAACCTTTTGTTTGAAATTTTCAGTCCTCAATGGTGGAAAATTAACATCATCCATTGGAGGCACTGAGTTTTCTTCTTTAACCTCAACTTGTGGCTCTTCTGACTTTATGGAATCAGATTCATCGCCAGATTTTACATCTGATTTCTTAACAACCCATTTTTGGTTGTCAAGATTTCCTCTTTTCTTGTAAAACCTGTTTGAACACTCACCAACTTCATATGTTAAATTTTCAAAAATTTTAAATTTTTCAGTTGGTGGTTCATTTTTCTCAACAACTTTTTCTTTGAGTTTTTTAGAGACTTCCTGTTTTGTTTTTGTTGCTTGAGAACAGTTCAATGCAATGTGACCAACTTCATTGCATTTGTAACAGGTTCTTGTCTCCTTTCTATGAAAAACTCCAGTCCCTATTCTCTCTTGCTTCTGGGCAAGGAATTCTATGTTTGATTGTTTCCAGAATGAGCTTTTTGATTCCTCTTCACAGCTTGTACCTGAAACAAAATTAATTTTTGAATTAAAATCTTTAACATATTTTTCATTTTTATGTTTTTCAGATAGAATGAAACCCAATCCTTTCTTTTTGAAATTACCATTATGGTTTGGTTTATTTTGAAAACCAGAACCAGAATTGTAACTTTTTTTCTTGTTTAACCGTTGTTGAACTCTTGAAGTATATTTTTTAGGTTTTTCATTAAGATTTACATCTTTTATTTCAGAAATATTAATTTCTGTTAGTTTGAAAACCTTTTTGATCTTTTCAACTTGAACACTTGTTATTGGAAATTCTTTATCAGAATATAATTTGTCAGAATCATTCAAAGTGTATGCAACTTCAAATGTTTCATCCTTCAAATTAGATTTTGATAAAAGAAACTCTTTACTATAAACCCTTTTAACCGATGTCTTTGAACAGTTGACCGACGAACACGAACTTCCAGACACGGACTTTGACTCAGACTCCTCATCTTTATCCAACACCTGATCGACCATCTTTTTTATTAACTCAGACTCATGATCAGTGTCAGACGATGTGAACATGATGTCAATGTTTTCTGGTAATTCATCAGTTGTTTCGGATTTTAACTTTATATTGACAGCCTTTTTGACTTGCTCCTCATTTGGTTTTCTAGGAGAATACCCTTCCCAAATCGGAGGCGGACACTTGTTATAACTAACACTCTGTTTCTTACCAGTATCCTTCTTCTTTGGCTTTTCATCATCTTGAAATGCTTCAAAACCTGCAACAGTTGGATAAATTCAGTCAATAAGATAATCAGAACTAGAATAACTATGTAATAATCGTCTGATTCTCTCATTCTCTATCTTTTCTTTCTCCAACTCTTGCTTCCAGTTTGCACTTTCTTCAATGTAGAAATTAATGGCATTCTACTTCGACATCATCACAGCATTCATCATGGTCAATGCATCTTCTCTTTCAGAATTTGTTTTTTGAAGACCAGTTACCGTTCTATTTAGCACATCATATGACTCTTTCACATAATTGAGATTGAACATTAATTATTCTTTCATCTTCTCAAACTCAGCCAACTTTTCATCTTTTGCTGCACATTCCTTGCAAGATTCTAAACACTTTAAGCAATGCTTGATGACTTCCACAATCTTTTCTACTTCAATGATCTTCTTAGCTTCAACAACTTTTTCAACTTAAATCACCTTTTCTGTTTCAACAGTCTCCTCAGCAACAATTTTAACCTCTTCATTTTGAACAGTTTCTTCTTTTTGAGCAACACTTTCACACTTCATTTTCTTTTATTCTTTTGCTGCTCGTCTCTCCTTCAGTTTCTTCAAGCGATCTGCAAAATAAAATTAAAAACTTTCAGGAGATAAATGAGTTTTTGCAACATTAATATGTTTTTCTTCCTCATCATCACCACTATCACCAGTTGGTGATTGATCAAACTCTATTGTCTTTTCTGAATTATCATCTGAAGAACCAGACTCTTCTTCTTGATTCTTAGCATTAACACCAATCACTTTCATCCATTCTGTAAACAAATCAGGTTCTTGAATGACTTTTGCAATGAGAGCAACAACTTTTGAATCAGGTGGAATGTATTTGTCCCAACTGAATCCTTCTGCCACTTTTTCATCATCTTGATCAATGATACCATAATAAGCTCTCTTATTTGCATCCTCGATCATTCTAGCATGAGCAGTTTGTGGTTCCTTTTGTTGATGCGGTTGATGAGCAACTTGTTGATATATAGCTTTCCGATAGTAATCATCTTTTCCAAAAGGATTCTTTGCTCCACTAGCTTCCTGATTTTTGCATTCTCTCTTGAAATGACCTTTCTCCCTGCATCGAAAACAAGTAACTTTAGATTTATCAAAACCCAAAGTAGAAACATGTGCATCCAAGAAATCATTTCTTCCTGTAATCATTTTAAACTTTTCTGCTCTCCTCAAGACACTAGCTAGACACCATTTGATGTCCATGAGTTCCATTTCTTCAGCGTCTATCTAATCGTAATCCTCTTTTGTCAGCATAGGATTTCCGATCCTCCCTGCAACCAAACCTTCATAGGATTGTAGCACAGTTGCAAGTAACGCCATGTGATCTTTTGCAACTTCTTCAGAAAAACTTTGACCATTTGGAAGATTCAATGCAATGTTGCACTGTATCACACAACCATTTCCACTTTTTGAGCTTTGAGAATGAAAACTTGAAGTGGAACTTTTTGGATTAACATTCGTATATGAAGAAAAACCACTGCTGTTGTTTGGACTTTGATCAACATTTTCAGATGAGTTTCCAGCACTAAAAGCAGTTTGAATTTTCGGACTCATTTCAACCTCTTGAACACTGCCTTTGTAATACATCTTCACATCTTGTTGATTACTTGGATTATTCATCCTTGCAATCTTTTGTTGTTCAAGGTCTTGACCTTCAATCTTTTCAATGAACTGAGAAATCGTCAAATCATCATATTCTTCGGTGTTCTTTAAGATCATCAAAAATGTACCCCATTCTTTCTGAGGTAAAGCATCAGCTAATTTATCAACCCATTCATCTCGTTCTTTGGTTATGCTTAACAATGACATAGAACGCACTAAGTGACAATATCTTTCAATCAATTTCTTTGTATCTTCCCCTGGCAGACTTGTGAATAGATCAAATTCTTTCTTAAGCAATGCCTTTTTACTCTTAATCATCTTCTCACTTCCCTCAAACTTGATTTTAAGAGCATCCCAAATTGATTTTGAAGTTTTGTCATGTTGAAGCAATACAAATATGTCGTCTTTAATAGCTTGCTGAAGTAGACTAATCATCATCTTTTCAGCTTTGTACATGTCTCGTTCTTTGTCAGTGAATTCAGAGATTGTTTTCTCAACTTGCAGATCAGTACGTGGTAGTACATACTTTTTCAGAATACACTCCCAAGATCTCAAATGATTAGCTTGAACCCAGTTTTCAAACCGATCTTTCCAACCGTAATACTCCTCAATGCTCATTAGCTTCGGGGGTTTTTGCATGGTTCCAGTCTCATTTTCCAAGTTCATGTTTTGAGCAATGGCAGCCGGAGTAGTCGGGGATGTGGCAAATGCGTTGTAAAATTCTTCACTCATGATTCGTTAATCAAGATTTCAAACACAAACCTATTCAATCAAAATTACAACTCAAGCGGAATACCCTCTTCAAGCGGAATACCAAGTTCAAACGGAATCACCAGCAACTTTCAAGCGGAAATACTGATTTCGAGCGGAATCACTGATTTCGCTTGAAATTTCAAGCGAAATAACAACTTGAAGTGGAATCAGGATGTGTTCGTTCAAGCGGAATTACCTTTTTAGTCCATTTTTATCACTTTTAAAACGAATTTTGGTCTAAAAATTTCAAGGGTTTGTTAAAATACGATTGCGCGTATAATGTGAGAATTTTAGCCGATTTTAACCGTGAAAGCTTGTTAATTTTGAAAAGAAGATGAAGAAAACAGAAATATTGAGCTGAATCGGTAAGAACTCCTCCTCCTGAGCTCTGATACCACTTGTAGGATCGATTTGTGACCCGAACGAGTCGTTCAGAGGAGTTTTACTCAATATGAAAGGCGGAAACAGACATATCGAGTTCGAAACAGCTTGCAAATCACTTAAAATGTCTTTTTGATTGATATAACAGCAATTACAATCACTAGACAAACCGGCAGTACCTCGGTATCAAAATTCAGAACTGTTTCAACTGATTTCGCTTGGGGGCTATATATAGGAGATGTGATTCCGCTTGAAAGTGTCACTGCCCATTTCAAGCGGAATTAACATTGTTGATTTCACTTGAAAGTGACATGTGTCATTTCAAGCGGAATTAGCCCAAACACACCTAAAACCTATTTCTTGAACAACGTGCCCTGATCTAACAACTCTAATACAAGACTCGATACAAGACGAAGTCGATAGACGTAGTGCACCAACATAATGTCTATTAGACAAACGGGCCGTGCCTTTGCTTAGTATGAGGGTTTTTGAGTTACGCGTTCTTGTGTTTCTCAGTATTATTCCGAGTATATTTATTTGCTAAAATAATAGTTATTTTAACTTTAAATTATATTTGGTTTTGGAATAATTATTTAACCAATCTTTTTATATTAATACTTATCAAGTATTTTAGTTCTGTATTTCCTTCCCAAGGATGGGGGTATTTATACATGCATTTCGTAGTTTTGAATTATACCTTTAAGTCCCACTTAGAGAATATATTTAACATATTTGTCAAAAATAATGTATTCCCAAAATATATATTTTTACTCCTTGTATCCAAAATAATATTTACCCAAAAATATATTCGTAAAAGTATTTTCCGGAATATTTCGTAAGTTACGTTTTTGCGTTCGGTTTCACAATACCGAGTATGTAACTTAAATATTTATTCCTTGTAATTTTTGGTATTATTCTGGAGTTATAAATGCGATGGTAATTTGACATCTTACATTATTTTGCCCTAAATAATATAACTAGTTCACAAATCAAACAAATATTCACACAAGCGTTTTAGTATAGAATATATATTCTAAATATATATTTGTCCGCTTTTATTTACGAAAACCAACCTCCGATACTTTGTATTTTTGTAACAAAAATTATGGCAAGTTTTTATTTGAAGAGACAAAGTTTAAAACATACTTGTAAACACTTGTTAGAAACTAATTTCCAAGTGTTTATATTTTTGGGAAATTTCGCCATAGTTTCCCCTAAAAACGGAGGTGTCCATACTATAAAACATATCATTTTCTTTTCAAAATAATCACAATAATCATCAACAATCAATCTTTAAACAACTCTTCATCACCAAGAGCAAAAACTATATGTGTTACATATAAATCATGAACTTGATATATCACAAAAACGTGTAGTAACTTGGTAAAGCATTTAGTGGCCTTGGTTACCTTCTAAAGTGTGTTTACTTTTGTTAAAATCTCATTCTCGGGATTTTTAGATGTTCACAACTTGTGAACACATTTTACAAAAATATTTATTTACCACATTTTCATGTCTCACTAGCATCCATATACTTATTTCTTTCCAAAAATAGTGTAAGAATCATGATCTTTCAAAAACCGTCTTTTAAACTTGGTTTATTTAGGAAGAGCCATTTGTAAACCTCGGATCCATACGATCATCAACTCACTTTGTTTACTTATTTTTCAAGAAATCATCTTGTTATCAAGTTCATGTCTAAATATGAAGGTGATCATTCTATGTAAATCCCTAATCACCTCCTAACTTGTTAACTCATGTTTTCAATCATAATTTAACAAGTTTCATATGATGACTATCATCATACTACCAAGAAATCACAAATCAATCATCAACATAACCAAGACATTATCATTCTAGTAATATTTCATTATGTTTCATCCATTTTTCATATTATGCAAAGCTTTATGTTCAAGACTTATGTGCATGATCTTTAGTGTTCTTGTAAATTTCAACATACTATATCTATTAATCACCATAAATATGAAGTAGCAAGAGTGTAAAGAAGGCTTACAACTAGCTTAAAGCTAGGGAAGATCTCAAGAGGAAATGATGAAGAAAATGATGAGTAGAAGCAAGTATGAGAGCTCCTTGATGATCTACTACTTCAAGCTCCTTTAATCCTCCTTCTAGCACTTGAATGAAGCTTAAAAATGGATGAATATGGTGGTGATAAGGTGGTGGTGGTGGCAGTTAGAGTGAGCCGAGAGGAGAGGGATGGGGAGTGAAGATATGAGGTGATGTTGTTATCTCAAGACCATACTTATAATCTTGTCCTTCTAATATTTTGGCCATAAGATCAAGCAAAGATCTAATATAAAATAGAAACAAATCTAGGAGGTAAGTGGTGAAGTATGGTGGTAATATTTGGTTTGTCCTTTGGACCGTAAAAAGCATGAGGGGGGGTTAATTGTAACATTTTGATGATAGTAGGTAAATGGTAGTTCAATTTCAAGTGTATATTTAGTTTAGTTAGTTTACTAGATATTTTAGTGGGTGGTATGGTGTTCGGGGATTATAACTAGCCAAGAAATAGTTAAACAATGTGTTTGGCAAAATTTTGGTGTTCCGGGTAATGTCCGGTTGTTCGGTTAGATACTGTTCCGTTAAAGTGTCAAGTTATTCCGAATAGTGTCTTTTATGTAACCTTTTGTAACACAATTAATTCCCAACACTTAGGAAAGCATTCAGGACCATTTAGTCAATGTTCTGCATATTACTAGCATTTTAAAATGCTGAATTTTGCTGAAAAATGCAGAATTCTGCACTTAAAGTGAGTTTTAGGCACTTCCCGGCACTTTATCTATCACCTAGTGATACAGTCTTATGGTCCTCACTTCCCTACACACCATACTTGTGTAGTACCTTGTCCCTGGCCCATACTGGGCCTCAAACACTGTCTGTCTATGTACTGGCACTGTCAGTATATTTCTGAGTTATCCGCTCATTGTGCTAACTGTGCTTTGTGCATCAAGTATGTCACTAAAGTTTGTATGTAATGAATGGAGTGACAGTATGAAATGTGATGCATATGTATGTATGATACATAAATCAGAAAGCAGTTTACGTCATCAGTTGTAATCAAGCACAGTCATTAAGCACGTAATTAACATTAATTAATTGTACGGATACCTGTAATTATGAGGGTTGTCACAGGTTGTCATTGCTCCATGCTGATGGATAAAGGATCCTTGAGGAAGGGTCATGGCTAATGATCCAGGCTGATGGATCGATGATCCTTGAGGAAGGGTCATTTCCTATGATCCTTGCTGTGGAATGGAGGATCCTTGAGGTTGCGTGTTGGAAATCCTGGATTGCTGAGCTGCATTTACTGGGGTGACAAAATCAAACCTCCTAGGAACCAGTGGGGAGTGATCCTCTGCTGGCCTCTTCTGTTTCTTGATGTCATCAATCTCCTGGAGGATCGTCTGGTTTGTCTTGTCCTATTGTTCCATATACCTCTTTATCTGCGAAACAAAACAGAAATATCACTGTTAGTATTAGTAGAAGAAGAACTAGTAGAAACTTTTGATCCTTGGAAGACTAATGAAGTCTTCTTCTGAGTGTTATCGGGATTTTTCTGGTATTGTGGTGGAATGGGAGGCAATGATGCACTGGTTTGGGATGAGGTAACCGCCGGCATGGCACTTGAAGTGGATTTCCCTAAGAAGCCATGGAAGTGATGATGTTGAACATAAATGAACAGAAAACAGATTTTTTCAAAAAATGGAAGCACCACTTGCCCCACGGTGGGCGCCAAACTGTTTTGGTCAAAAATCAAACAAAGAATAATGTAACCAAATCTGATTTTTTGAGGTAGTGTGCTTGTATGTTTGATAAATGAATGAACAAATGTGAAATGTAATGAACAATGAACACAAGGATTTGTACGAGGAAAAATTTCTTGATCTCAATGTGATCTCCGGCACAAAAAACCTCGGATAGTGAAAATTATCACTATCAAATGTATTAAGCTAACAAGAGTTTACAACTTCGGAAGTTGATCAAGTGTTGTACAATGTTTTCTAAAGTGTAAGTGTATTCGAGAGCTAGTATTCACGAGAGAGAGTGTGTGTGTTTCTGCTAAAAGCAGTTGTTGTCATCTAAAACTTGATCAACCCCTTTAAAATGGAAATAACAAACAAGTCCGAAAAAGGTGCAAGACCACGTCCAACCATGTTAACGTTGAACCATTTCCACACGTACAACATCTTCAACGATTCCAGTCCGACATTCTCGCCATGACTCAATCCATATTGCCCATGACATGCATGCCATTACGAAAATATACAAGGAACAACTGTTAGATAAGTTATAAAAATAATAAGGATCCGTGATACTCAGACTTCCTGCATCAGACTTTAAGGATCAGTGATCCAGGCGGGTCTGAGGATAAGTGATCCATAAATATTAAAATTTAACCTCTAACAACGATTATTTCAAAAACTGACCCGTTTGACTTTTTAAAATTAGAACTTTAACCCGTCAATTGACCAAGCAAACGTGATTTTCATGATGTGCCTTTTAAGGGATTAACACCTACCTAATTATGATCACATAGCGATGTTCGCCTCGAACAATGGCTGGGCCATTAAGGTCTAAACTGAAAGTCAAAGAATTTATCGAAAATTCTTGACTTTCGGCTTTAAAAGCCTACAAATTGAAAATGCAGGAGGAACGAGCACTTACACCTGGTCCTTGCACGAAAATGAACTCAAGAGGAGGCTCCCTTTAGCTGGGAATCTCCAGGAGATGAGAGAAGTATGAAAATGAAGAAGGTGCAAGCTGGTTTGAAGGATAATGCACCTATTTATAGTTGAGGAAGGAGTATGGAGATGTTACCAGGTGTAATGGGGGGTCTTGGGGTGCCTACAAGTGTCCCCATATGTGGCATAACCGACTTACAAGCCCATGGTTTCGAATTAAACGAGTTTTGGCTGTTTGTGTGGTCACCAAGCAAAATTTTCGAGCTAGTGAGGGTATGGCTACCCACGACAGGAAGAGCTAAACCCGTCGCGCCCCGCCGCGGCCCAAAAGAACTTTGCAAGTTTGGCAACTTTGGTCCCTTAGCCTTTAAACTCTTATAGCACATTTAACCTGTCACACCCCCAAAATACCACCTAGGGAATACCCCTGCTAGGCGTGTGACGTACCAATAACGAGCCACCAATCATGTTGAACTCATAATAAGTTTGTAAATGAAAATGTCAATTATTAATGAAAAGTAACGTCAATAAGTTTAAATGTAAACCAACATGTTCAACGGAAGCAATAAGTAAATCAAGTTTAACTGTTTCAAAGAAAATATGTAACATCAACAATCACATCATGAGTATCCAATCAGCTCGACCCATGACCACTCCAGCTACTTCAGACAGCAAGTTCCCAAATCCAAGACATTTAACGACCTGCGAGCATGCAACAAGTGTATCAGACAACGCTAGTGAGTATAGTAACGAACACCAAACTACCAAGGTAATCTATTCTTCATGCTATCTGTTTTTATCATCATACGTGTGCAACTAAGAATCATTAATTCATTTACCTTGTAAACATAATCTCTCTCTTATTATGAAACAAAAATACCTTGAATTTTGGGCACCAAAATTCTGGTCATTTCAGCACGCTTGAGATTCAAATACACACCTCTGATACTACCTGAATAGTAAATATGAACTTGGATGTTGTTGCTCCCAACCTGAAAAACAGGCAATGGGTGTGGCAAAAAGATTAAGACGATATCAAGTGAAAACTCATGCACTTTTCTTTACTTCAACAACCTTGATAATATCAATGAATTCAAGTTACATATGTGAAATAAAAACTATAAACTAAGAAAAAGGCGTTAATGATCAAATTTACCTTGAGAGAAGCTCCACCAACTAAGATGCCACCAACATCTTGTTGCCCTCCCAATTCCTTGCAGATGGAACCATTCATAGATCTTGCATATTAGTATATAAATACATTAAAAACTAATTTTAAATTTCCATCATAGAAACTTTACAAATACATTGACAAACCTCCATGATAATTCTGGATTACAACATACATATGTACCACTTTTACTAACTAATGTACAACATACCAATGCTTTGCCTCCATGATTGTTGATGATGCGCACCAAAAACAACTTTAATCACCGATGCTTTACTTTATCATGTTGCCGTTGAGGGTCTTCACTAAATAGCTTATGAGTGTTTATGTTGGTTACCTTAGACGTCTTGTCACATAAGATTCTGAGAAGCACAGAAGCAGGCGACTCCCCAAACAACGGTGAGCGTCCTTAGAGGTCAGCAGAGCACCTGTACCCATGTGATTATGAAGCCCTCAAATAGTTAAATGGGACCATTGAAGAATCAAGACCATCTCTCTCTCCCTTGCTGTTGTTTTGAAAAGATGGGGATGAAAAATAAATAGACGAAAACATATTGTACAATGCATAAGAACACAAGTAATATTGAAGACAGTGTCACTTACAGCAGTGCATCTCAAGTTTGGAGAATACTAGAGGAGTCTTGAAACAAGATCTATAGCTTCTTCTGGGGCATCCACTTGAAACAGGATCAAGATTCTTTTTTTTTTTTTTTTTTGAATTTGCAGTTCAAGAAACAAACATTAACAAAATCAAGATTTGATCTTTTAAAAGCACACCTTACGTAATCACCATCAAGACCAGCAACTATAATTCCCATCATGATCAATGTGATCTGAAGATGAAATATGTTGAGTAGCTAGCTGAGGTTGTTGACGCATGAGCGGCCTAGAGTCAGAATTCTAATTGATTGTTCCATGAAGAATTCCTTTAACCTGTTGATATTTAACAAGATAGTATTAAACTCTGAACACGTTAATAGCAAGGTTTAAAAGAACGGAAATGAGTTTCAAGGCGTTTTCCCTTCGCCTCATGAGGCGGAACGAGGCGTAAGGCCGAGGCGTAAGGCCGAGGTGGTATTAATAAATCAATATAAAAATTATATATATTATAAAAATAATAATACTAGCTAATTTCATCATCAGATTCATCAAAATCATCAAAAACACACTTAAAAAAGACATGAAATGCTAGAAATTGACACAAAAAGTCAAAAACATCAAAACAGCTATAAAAATCCCCTGAGGCGCGCCTGAGGCACAGCTTTCTCAGCGCCTCAGCCCCTCTGAGGCACATATACATTAAAAACACCATGAGACGCGCCTCAGACTCGTTTTTTGGCTGTTTCACCTCGAGGCGCGCTTTGAGGCACACACCTCAAACGTTTTTTAAAACCATGGTTAATAGAATAATGTATATATACCTTTTGATATGGAACTTGAAACTGAAAACATACTCGAATTTTAGTGTGGGGTCCCTTAATGATATTGTCATGCTTAGGTTCTGTTAGTTGGATCTGTTTCTATTTTGACATGAGAAATCATTTAAAAATATGTTTATGTTATCACTATTATTCAATTAAAAGGTTTTGCTTGCAATTAAAATATTTGCAATTGGATCCTAATAATAACATATAGGCTAAGCCATCTGCCACAATTACTTGATGTAAAAAATACATATCGCTTACAATAAAAAAAAGAAATTACCAGTACAAGGGAAACAATAAGCCTCACACTGCTTAAAAAAGCAGCTTAAATTGTATAGTGACGCACCATATAGTAGTTGACAAAAGAACCATGGTTCTGTATGAATAATGTTACTGCGTATGCTATGTCTTCTAGAGTTCTGGTAGGGATCGGTCCACCAAATTCCATGAACCTTAAATAACAAAATATAACAATGGTCAAAAGATAAATAAGATATTTAAATGAACATAATTGTCACGGCCCCAGCCCCGGTTTGACCCGGTCCGGAGCCGCGGGACAGGAACCCGTGGTATTTGATGTGACAGCGGAAGATTTTAACAGGGTCTTTTTAAAACTTGAAATGCCCGATTATTTTATTTCATAATTCGGGATAAACCCCGTAATTTACAATAGAGGAATTTTACTAGGAAATTCCCTGATTTATTAAAACATGTTTATTCATTTTAACTGAGCCACCTCTTCAAGGTTGTTAGTGCTCCGTAGCACGTTTTCCTTGATTTACAGCAGGTTGCCTGAAACATGTTTTAAAAATATTTTGTCAGCGGGGAAATACTGGTGAATCATTCATTTTGACAAAATGACACATAGTTATAAATTACAGCATAAGAGCGATTACAATGGCTTCTATCTTATTTTTATCTGGCACCGTGTCACCTGGTGACGATGGTCATACCACTATTGGGTCTTTCCCCAAGTAGTGACGTTTATCACTGTTAGGATTTATTAGCCTAACCGTGAGAAATTAGTAATGTGCACAATACCCCACTAGCCAGTGATTAAGATAACCACGACTTAATCCCTGTAATAATAACATTTGAAAATAAAATGGAGTATTGTAAAATACTTTTTGATAAAAGAGAATGACTCACATTGCAGATTTATACGGGCAGAGTTTAGCCTACTGATAAGCCTGTTAACCTAATTTTTAACAACAATGCACACGAACTAGGTCAGTAACTAATACAGCATTTACGATAACTCACGAGATTAAACCCTCACGACGAATGACAAAGTGCAATACTTAAACATCCATCAAATTAACGACGAATGACAAAGTATAAACCCAATTTGAGCAGCACTTAAACATTCATCGGAAATTTTCAATCGATCGGACATTGAATCATAGCAGCGGTCGAGTTAATACCCTGTATCGTAGCAGCGCCTCGCTATAATAATTGAAATTTCGACTTTGGAGCAGTGAGAATTCGTTTTTGAACTTTGATTTCGACACAGAATGAAAGCTCCTGATCCAAGCTATTTATAGGTGAAATTCAGGCCTGTCGCGGCCCGCGTGAACCTCCAGCCAATCTTTACGCGGCCCGCGAGGAGGTCTATTTCATAGACTAGGGCTAGCGTGTCACGCCTAGGCTCGACACGTGTGTGACGCGTGGCCCGGCATGCTTATCCGGTCAACCACACTTTGACGCGGCCCGTGTAAGGCTAAGCTAACCCTTACGCGGCCCGCCTGAAACCCAAAATTTTTGTTTTATTAGTTTTTCTTGTACAGTAGGGTTTCAGGGGTCCGGGTTCGCACTTATGGGTTGGTTTTGGGAAAATTTTGAAGGTCCTTACATCCTCCCCACCTTATTTAAAATCTCGTCCTCGAAATGTTATTGGAATAAGTGAGGATACTTTCGCTTCATCTCCGATTCCAGCTCCCAAGTGTACTCGGGTCCTCTCTTTGAATCCCACTTGACTTTAACTAGTACCAATCTTTTGTGTTTGAGAAACTTGATCTTTCGGTCTTCTATTTGAAGTGGTTTCTCAAAAAAATTTAACTTTTCATTTACCTCTACATCTTGAAGAAGTACAACCAGAGATTCATCAGATAGACATTTCTTGAGATTGGATACATGAAATACGTCATGTACTCCAGCTAATTCTTCTGGTAGTCGTAAGCGATAGGCAACTGGTCCTATACGTTGGACTACTGGAAATTGTCCTACGTATCTTGGACTTAGCTTTCCTTTCTTACCAAACCAAACTACTCCTTTCCAAGGAGAAACTTTCAAGAGTACCTTGTCTCCAACTTGGAACTGTAGTGGTTTGCGTCGATTGTCGGCATAACTTTTATGACGATCTCGAGCCATTTTCAGTCTTTCCTTGATCTGAGTGATCTTGTCGGTAGTTTCTTGCACAATTTCAGGACCTGATAATTGTCTTTCTCCTATTTCTGCCCAGCAAACTGGAGTTCTACACTTTCATCCATACAGTGCTTCGAATGGGGCAGCTTCGATGCTTGCATGATAACTATTGTTATAGGAGAATTCGATCAAGGGTAGGTGGTCATCCCAATTTCCACCGAAATCTATTACACATGCCCGAAGCATGTCTTCTAGGGTTTGTATCGTCCTTTCACTTTGTCCGTCTGTTTGTAGATGATATGTAGTACTTAAATTTAGTCGGGTTCCCATTGCTTCCTGGAAACTAGTCCAGAAATGGGAAGTGAAACGACTATCCCTATCCGATACAATGGAGAGTGGAACTCCATGTAAGGATACTACTTCATCTACATACAACTTGGCTAACCTTTCCATACTAAAGATTTCTTTCATGGGTAGAAATGAGCTGATTTGGTTAATCGATCCACAATTACCCAAATTGCATCATTACCTTTTCTGGTTTTGGGTAGCTTAGTAACAAAGTCCATTGTTATGAGCTCCCATTTCCATACAGGTATTTCTAATTGTTGAAGTAGACCCGAAGGTTTCTGATGTTCTCCCTTAACTTGTGAGCAAGTAAGGCTCTTAGAAACGTATCTAGTTATGTCCTTTTTCATTCCTATCCACCAGAAGTACTTAGAAACGTATCTAGCTATGTCCTTTTTCATTCCTATCCACCAGAAGTTATTTCTTAAGTCTTGGTACATTTTATTGTTACCAGGATGCATGGTATACCTAGAACTATGAGCTTCTTCTAAGATTTTATCTCTTAATTCTCCCTGCTTAGGTACCCAAATCCTTTTCTTGTGAAATCTCCAAATTCCATCACTTCCTTGTTCTAATTCCTTTATCCGTCCTTTCATTCCTTCAGCATCATCTTTGATTGCTGTTTCCTGAACATTCTTTAATTGTTCCATTAAATCTAACTGTAGATTTAATCTAAGAGCACGAACTCGTCGTTGTTTCTCATGATACTTACGACTTAAGGCATCTGCAACTACGTTTGCTTTTCCTTCGTGATATTGGATATCACAGTCGTAGTCACTTAGGATTTCCATCCATCTTCTTTGCCTCATGTTTAATTCTTTTTGCTCAAATATGTACTTTAAACTTTTGTGATCCGTATAGACAGTAAACTTACTTCCATACAGATAATGTCTCCAAATCTTAAGGGCAAAAATTATGGCTCCTAATTCTAAGTCATGAGTCGTATAGTTTTCCTCGTGTTTTTCAATTGCCTTGAGGCATACGTAATTACCTTCTTGCGTTGCATTAGCACACATCCTAATCCTAGCTTAGAAGCATCACAGTAAACTTCAAAAATCTTCAGTCCCTTCTGGTAAGGCAAGAATTGGGGCATTTGTTAACTTTTGCTTTAAAATTCTAAAAGCTTCTTCTTGTTTAGGTCCCCATTCAAACTTAACTGCTTTACAGGTTAGCTTAGTTAATGGCACAGCTATTTTAGAAAAATCCTTAATAAAGCGCCTATAGTATCCAGCTAATCCTAAAAAGCTTCTAACTTCTATGGCTGATTGTGGAACTTTCCATTTGGTGATTGCTTCTATTTTGGAGGGATCTACATGAATACCTTCGTGGTTCACCATGTGTCCTAAAAATTGCACTTCCTGTAGCCAAAATTCACACTTCGAGAATTTGGCGTAAAGCTTTTCTTTTCTTAACAAAGTTAAGAGTACATGCAGGTGCTCACAATGTTCCTCCTGACTTTTGGAATAAATAAGTATATCGTCAATGAAGACAATTACAAATTTATCCAAATACGGTTTACAAATCTAATTCATCATGTCCATGAATGCCGCAGGTGCATTCGTCAGTCCGAAGGGCATGACTGTAAACTCGTAATGACCATACCTGGTTCTAAAAGCAGTTTTAGGTATGTCTTCTTCTTGTACCTTTAATTGATGATATCCGGAACGCAAGTCGATCTTAGAAAAATATCTAGCTCCCTGGAGTTGATCAAAAAGATCATCAATCCTAGGTAATGGGTATCGATTCTTAATTGTAACCTTATTTAATTCCCTATAATCGATACACATTCGCATTGAACCGTCCTTTTTTCTTTACGAACAACACTGGCGCTCCCCAAGGGGATGAACTAGGTTGTATGAATCCTTTACCGAGCAACTCATCTAATTGCTTTTTCAGCTCTAGCATTTCAGTGGGTGCTAACCGATAAGGTGCCTTGGCTATCGGAATAGTTCCAGGTACTAGATGAATCCTAAACTCTACCTCCCTATCAGGTGGTAATCCCGGCATTTCTTCGGGGAATACATCTGGGTATTCTGAGACTACTGGAATTTCCTTAAGTTCCTTATTTTTCGTGTTAATGATTACTGAAATCATATACACTACTTCATGTTTTCTTGAATAACTGGCCAACTTCATTACGGAAATGAATTTCAGTGGCTTTCGTGGTTTATCTCCTGTAATTGAAATTGCCTCTCCTGTAGGTGTATATATTTCTATGGCATTTTTGTCACAAAGAATTCGAGCATGGTTGGCTACTAACCAATCCATTCCTAACACCACATCGAATCCGGCTAAATTCATAGGTAACAAGTTTGCAGAAAATTTATGACCTAAGAGTTCTATCTTTCCTTCTTGCAAAACCTTATCTATGTTAACAGAATTTCCATCTGCTGTTTCGACTGTAAAAATATGCCTAAGGTTGGTTAAGGGTAAATTAAGAGCTTGACAGAATGAAGTATTTATAAAACTTTGGTTTGCACAAGAGTCAAATAATACTTTTGCATAGACGTTGTGGACTAGGAACGTACCAGCTATCACGTCAGGAATTAGTTCGGCTTCCAGCGTAGTCAGTTGGAAAGCTCTTACGTTCTTCTTTGTAGCTCCTTCTGCAGGTTTGGCTTTGTTGTCAGCTGGTTTGACCAATTTCGGGCAGTCTGGCCTAAAATGTCCAGCTTTTCCACAGTTGTAGCAAATGGTTGCTTTCTTCTTTCTGCAATCTTCTTCTTGATGCCCTGGGATTTTGCAAAAATTGCAATATCCTTTGCATCTTCCAAAATGCTTTCTTTTGCAGGCATTGCAAAATGGAACAGTGGAAGATTGCCCAGTTCCCTTTCTCCTGAAACTACTAAGGTTACCCATACGGAATCCTTGGGTAATCTTTTGGGCTATTTCCTTCTTCTGGTTTTCTTCTCTTGTGCGTACCAGCTCGTCAGTTAGGGTGTTAGCTAATTCCACAGCCTCGTCAATAGTGCGAGGTCTCGCAGCTTTAACAATATTACGGATTTCGCCAATCAATCCCCAGATATAGTGGGAAATAAGCACCAGTTCTAGCAAAGCCAGGGTTGGTACCACTCTCGCATACTCGAAGAATATCGAAGTATACCCTCGACAATCTACACCCATCATCCGATGGTTCAGGAATTTATTTGCCATTTGTTCCTTTTCATATTCGGGACAGAATTTTCTTTCCATTAGCTGCTTAAATTCTTCCCAACTCATGGCATAGGCCATATTTCTTCCTTTGGTTTGAAGTACCATATTCCACCATTCTAGCGCCCCTTCTTTAAAAAGATGCGACGCATACATGACCTTATCTTCTTCATCACATTTACTTATCATAAGTACTGCTTCGGTTTTCTCCAACCAACGCAGTGCCGCAGTCGCCCCTTCATTGCCTGCGAACTCAGCAGGTTTACAGGCAAGGAATTCTTTGTAAGTGCAACCAGGCGTTACAGCTTTCATTCTTTTGAGAATTGGGGCTTGCCGTATATCATTCTTGTTGTTGGTATGATTGCCACCTCCGTTTATGCTATTACTGAAGTTATCTTCATGAGTACGTTTACTAGGAATAATTTGTTGAGGTTCAACAGGTTTCTGGGCAGCAGCAAGGATTGCTGGAATAGCATTGGCTATTCCTTGAGCAACGATATTCTCGATATCTTGCCTAGTCATAAATTGATCTTCCTGATTTTGTTCAGATTGGTTAACTTCGTTAACTGGTTCATTACTAGCATGTTCCATCTGGTAATTAATATATGTATAAATTATTAATATAGAATAATTAACAATTATATGTAAAACAATTAACAATTATATGTAAAATAATCACACAATTTCATAACACATGTATAGCCAAAATTATCGATTTCTCGATTCCCATTTTTATATATTATATTATGCATCCGTACACACTGTTATCTTACAAAAGTTTTATTTTTAAGTTATTTTACAAGATTATATTTTTATTACTATTATTAGTATTATACAACCACAGCTACTTTCTCACACCATCCCTTCTGCTGATATTTTCAGAAACCACGTTCCCTCTCGTCGTATTTCCAGGAGATCTGTTCTCCCACCTCCCGGATCCTATTCCCTGCACCACCAGCTCCTCTCCAAAGTGGCGGAGTTCAGCTAAGTTTTCATTGCTCATTGGTGGGTTTGGTATAGGTTCTGGGTCGAATTGAGGGAAAAAGGTATAAGGGTTATTTAAGAGATTTTGAAACTGCCAGTCGTTGGTCCACAATTCGTCCATTCCTAGAGGTTGGGTGTGGATCAAAGGTTCTGGGATGGCTGGTTCCAAATTTATTGAAAGTTGGGTTTCGGCAGAATAAGGAAAGAGGTTGTTATTGATAGGCCTAAGGATATCACAGCTTGCCAGTACGCGATCCAATTCTTCCTGTAATGGCAACTCCTCGACTTGCCTAGAACTTTCCCCAATTTCCATTTCTACTTGCCTAGCATTCTCCTCAATCTCGATCCCTTTTCCCTTATCAATGGGATTTTCTATTTTGGGAACTTTCCTAGTTGCTGGTTTCCTTCTGTGTACACGCCTCCAGACTACAAATCTTCTCCTTTTCTTAGGCTTTGGTTTCTCCGGAGGTGGAGATTGAAATTCCATAGGTTCTTCCACATCGGGCAAGTAACCAGTAAAGTCTCTGGAAACTTCCACTTTCACCGGATAGAGATTGAGATTCTGAAGGGCTTCAGATAACTCATTCATGCTGTTTTAGCGTATATGAAAAATGCACACAAATGCTAAGTTAAAATTTTATAATAAAATTTCATAGATAAACATTCAAGTATTATTGCATACCGTGCGATTGGTTCAATACAAAGACTACTGAAATTTAAAACATACTAGGATTTATTGCATTTTTTTTTGTTACTAAATTATTTATCTACTGGGTAAAATTTTCTTTAAAGTTTCTGGCTTGTAAATGATATGGGTGCTAGTAATGGGTCAGGGTATTTAAAATTTTGCATTTACTGCTACAGTGGCTAACATATAGAGATCTGCCCATTTTTCATCTAATTCATCTTCCCATGGTGGGTTATTGCCTATTTTCTGAGTTTCCTTAGGAATCATCACTTCTTTTGGTTGTGATTTCTTTATTTTCTCTTGACTTTTTCTAATAATCCAACTTCTTTTCTTAGGAGAAAGTGGTTTCTCAAACTGTGCCTTACGGACAAATATTCCTTCCTCAGTATCTGTTGGGTATTTTGAGGATGAAGTTCCTTTTTCTTTTGGTGAACTATCTATTTTATGATAGATGTTCGAAAGTCTTTGCTTACCCATACTGTAAACAAATATTCAAATAATAAAACACATAATCACAAAATGGCAATCAGTAAAAAAAATTAAGTACTTTTATATACTTAATTGGCTTAAATCAGTGGCTCTGATACCACCTTTTCCTGTCACGGCCCCAGCCCCGGTTTGACCCAGTCCGGAGCCACGGGATAGGAACCCGTGGTATTTGATGTGACAGCGGATGTCACACCCCGACCACGTAAAAACAACAAGACGTGGCGGAAACGTCGGGGAGTGTTGTAACAGAATTAATGTTTCAAATCCATGGCAATTGAAGTTTCGTTTTATTAATTAAAAGTGTTACAATGTCTTATCAAACAAAGAAATACAACATAATTAACTAGTCTTGTATCTTTTATTGTCACTAAAGCCCAAGTCTGCCTATGTGTATCTTGATCATCTTATGCAACAGCTCCTGAAAAACACATGTGAAAATAGGTACGTCAGCATAAAAATGCCTGTGAGATACATAGGTTTTGTGAAAATAGGTTTCATGACTTATGTTTGAGAAAATGTTTAGTCATGAACCTTGTAATTTGCTTTGTCTTGTAAATCATTTGAAAAACAATAAGATCAGATGATATGTATAAATAAGGGAATAATGTATGGTTAAATGAATAACCATGTAAAATGAGTTTGTATAAGATAAGTTGTTTGTAAATCAATGTCTTGTGAAAAGTATGTTATTTGTATAAAATGTTATATGTATCAAACTGAAATGATTCAAATAACGCTACGATATGTAATACCATACAAACATTTATATATAGGAAGTACCAGCGGCGTATCCACCATGCTTGTATCATATTACACACGCATCGTTACTTAATCACTTAATCAAACCAAACCAACAATGTATGATGTCTATGTCTAGACCAATTGTCAAATGTATTGGATAATATGTCAAAGTGTTTATGTCAAGATGTAAATCATGTAGTGTAAAACAAATGTCAAACATGTTTATGTGTCAAATGTAAATCATGTCAAAATGTCTATGTCAAATGTCCATGTCAAATGTCTTTGTCAAATGTCTTTGTCAAATGTCATGTATGGCAAGTGGAATGTATCAGCTAAACCATATGTAAAATGCACAAAAACAAGGTATTGAAGTAAAACATGGTTTAAATCAAGGTTATGTTTTGTGTAATAAATGCATGTTATACTGATATAAACATCTATGCGGTATTGTGAAAAATTCATTTAAACAAACCCAACGTCATATCAAAATGTAAGCATGTGAAAACAATGCACTAAGTATGTAATCAAATGAACATACATAGCGTGAAATGTCATGTAAAACGATGTACTAAGTAATGCACACAATGGGCACACCTAGCATGAAGTGTAATGAAATCATGTACTATAATGTACTAACGAACATAGCAGTATATGATGTGAAAACAGGAAAGCATGAAAGTAACAAGTAGGCACATGTGTTTCACCCCAAAACAGTTTGGAAAACAGTAAAAGAGGGGTCTATGTACTCACTTGAGATTGCTCAGAAGTCCTAAGATAACCACCAAGCAATGCTAGAGATCACGGAATCAAACGGCACCTAATATAGGTAACTATATTAATAAACCGGACCTATAATCGGAAGATCGGGTAGCATGAGGGTTTGTAAACCAAATGAGTGTAGGAACTCATGTAACATGGTTTAACAAAGCCTACATACTAAATGAAACCTAACCTAAGTGCTTACGACCCATTTCGACCCGTTTAGGTAGCTTATGCTACTTTAACGCGTCGTTCGCGTAAAACGCGTTCGGAATGCATAACTAGTCCTATGATAAGTAAAATATGTCTTAACATGTCTAATATTGTTGCCATATTAATTTAGATACCAAAATTTATGTTACATATGCTTAAAATGAATTTTGGCGTAAAAAGGGCATTTTGGTAATTTACCTAAGGCATATAAACTACCTATCATACAACTACTTAAACGAAGCGACCATAAGGTATAACCTCGGAAGGTTATTCCCTATATACTATGGTCACCTAATATGTTTGGTCGGATCCTAATGATCGACCAAATGGGTCGGGTTCGAAAGCATAAGCGACTGATCAAGTCGCTTACCCTTACGACCCTAGACAACGTGGTAATCAGTAGGCATAGTCACAAGGACTATAACCATCGTGATTACAATCACGTTGCGAAGTTCTAACGAACTTCGCATTGACCATAAACTGGTCAATGCAGAAAGTCAAACAAGGTTTGGCTTTCGGACTCGAAAAGCAATAAAAGAACGAAGGAACACTTACAAAGGGTCCCCGAATGCTAATCTAGATCCAAATAACTCAGGTATGAAACAATGGTTCCAACTTAGAGTCTTTTGGATCAGATTCTTGTGAGGAAAAGTGAAGGGTGGAGGTGGGTATTTATAGTAAATGGTCCACCGTTAGGATCGTTTGTCGAATATCGTGCCTTAATCACATCCGTACATGTGTCGGAACCTTATGGTACCCAAAATGGCCACTCACCATAAGAGATCAACATGTGGCAAGGGGTTAGGGAGTGGTTAACAGCTGTTAACAGCTGTAAAAAAGATATTTTGCTGCATCTAGCCCCTACTTAGGGACCTAGTTTGGCAGATTTACAGTTTCAGTCCCTGCAACCTCAAAACTTGGTTTTCGATGCGTTTTTTTGACACGTTTAAGCCCCGTTAACCCCATTTCAAAGCTCTAAAATGAAGTTAAAGTATAGGGAACTTAAAATGTGTTCAAAAATATCTCGGGTGTCGGTTCGTTTAGCCGTACGGTTACGTTGTTCGGTTAATTACGACGGAATGCGCGTAAGCGCGAAAAATGATCCAAATGGCGTGACGAATGGATTTTTCTTATGCCAAACACTAAAATAAAATATTTTAGTGCTTACATAAATTTTTGGATGTCCGGATGTATTCAGAACGTAAGTTATGCGCGAAAATGCAAACTTGTGCACTTTTTGACGCTTTTTGTCCCTAAATGACCCCAAAAGTTTATTTTAGCATACCGAACCCCTCAAAGCCTATTTATAAGCTATGTAAAGGATATTTATGGTATGTTTAACTTATGGTCATGTTCCGGAATGTCTGTTCCAGTACGAATTGGCATACTTTCGCAGTTTGTCAAGTTTAGTCCCTGTAAGCGAATTAACTTGTTTTTGCCATACCAAAGCCTTCAAAACTTATTTCTAAGTTATGTAAAGGTTATTTAAGGTATGTTAAGTATATTTCACTATTCCGGAGTGTTCGTTGAATTAAACTGGTTATATTTACACATCAGTGCGCGTATAACCTTCCAGAAAGCGATTTAAAGTTTGGAATCGAACAAGAGTTGATATGTGCAAAAGATACACATATTTATACAAGTCCAAAGTATGAAATACAATATTTCATTGGTTTGGCATTTGTTTTATGGTCGCAGTGACACAGGTGTCACAGTCTCCCCTACTTTAGGAAATTTCGTCCCGAAATTAATTTCTAGAGGAAACTTGTAAAGACAGCTGTGACAGTTTCGCTTTCTAATAAATCCATTGACCCTTAAGTAAAACTATGGGTCATGTTAGGATTCTTAGCGAAATTATCGACTATCAATGTAAAGTCCTTGTAGTAATAAAACATGGAGTTTCGAACTACGGACAGAAGAATGTTTCTTATGAAGACTCATCATAGGAAACTTGAATTCAGGATTGGGAAGTGTAAGATAATACGACATCGGTCAAAGTCCAAGACTTCTCCCATATCATTACTCTTGCCACTATTGGTCTTTACACATGACAAAACTTCCTGTGGTTTCTGTGCACTGAATTCCATAATTATGTAGGCCTCCATAATTACGTACTTCCTTGCACAGTCCGCACAGTTCATTTCATAATGCGTATGGAAATCAAACGAATAATCCTATGGTGATTTAACTTGACTGTAATAGAGTCTCTTTAACTAAGTCACCAAAGGATTAGATAAACGAACAATCTCTTCAGCTAAACTACCCAAGAGAAATATTTAACTACACCGACGTAGGATGTATTTAACTACATTGTCGAACCAATCTATTTAATTTAGATCGACGTAGGATCTCTTTAACTAAACTACCTAAGAGAAACATTTAACTACACCGACGTAGGATGTATTTAACTTTAGATCGACGTAGGATCTCTTTAACTCAACTACCTAAGAGAAACATTTAACCACACCGACGTAGGATGTATTTAACTTTAGATCGACGTAGGATCTCTTTAACTCAACTACCTAAGAGAAACATTTAACCACACCGACGTAGGATGTATTTAACTTTAGATCGACGTAGGATCTCTTTAACTCAACTACCTAAGAGAAACATTTAACTACACCGACGTAGGATGTATTTAACTTTAGATCGACGTAGGATCTCTTTAACTCAACTACCTAAGAGAAACATTTAACTACACCGACGTAGGATGTATTTAACTTTAGATCGACGTAGGATCTCTTTAACTCAACTACCTAAGAGAAACATTTAACTACACCGACGTAGGATGTATTTAACTTTAGATCGACGTAGGATCTATTTAACTTTAGATCGACGTAGGATCTATTTAACTCTATCAACACATGTTGTCCTTAAACTTTGGAATAGTACTTTATAATCCAAGGGACTTAATCTACAACGTAGAAGTCCATTAAGGATTTAAGATAGTACATTTTTGAATATCCTACTACGAATCCCTCATATGAAGGTATGAAAGATTCTACGAGGATTTGGATAGCGAATATCCAGAGTATACACGAACACAAAATGCATAAATGGAAAGACAAGATGTATAAACACATAGTCACATAACCACAAAATTGTTTATCTAGATCTTTAATTTGTAAGTTTTGTTTTGTTAATTACGTACATGCATTTAAAGCACACTAGGAATTCCATTTCATGGATTTCATTCGGTACTTTAAATATTAGCGAGAATCTAACTATGAAGATAGAAAGATCTTCCAAAAATTCGATTTCGTTTTCAAGAAAACGTAATATTCGAATTAAGGTGTAATTATTTCTGAATATACGAAAATACCCTTAGGTACCCTATTAAGAATTTATAATGGTACCTTGGGTATTCGTACAGAGTTGTAACTTGCGCCTTGTACTTCGTTTCCTTGGAAGAAACGGGTATTTTGGATTTCTGTGGAAAACGCAAGAGATAATAAAATGGAAGAAATTACGGGGTAGTCTGTTCTTCAAGGAATACGGTTCCTTGATTGTCGGTATTGTAGAGGATACGTTGTTTATACCAGCCATCACATTTGTACATTGCAATGTAAATAAAAAGATTTATTTATTAACAATGATAACAACTGTTTCATGGACCTTGACAACAAAAGAAATAATACATAAGGCTTGATTATTTCTAAACAACATTGTCTTCTAGTTGGTCTGATGCTCATCCCTGAGCCGGATTCGCATTAGCAAGCCTTGGGCAATTTCTTCGGAAATGGCTCATCTCGCCACAGTTGAAGCAAGGACCTGGTGGAAGACGAGCTTGAGCAGGATTTACTTGAGGTTGGTTTGGACCACCTTGGTTTGGGGTAAATCGACAAGCATTTGCCAGGTGACCGAGTCGCCCACATGATGCACATAAACGACACTGTAGGTGAGCTAAGTGATGTGCATTACATTTGTCGCATATCGGTGCAGTACCGGCATAAGGTTTCTTTGCAGGAGGTTGAGTTGGTTGGTTGCGGGTGTTTTGGTTGGGTTGAGCAGCAATCGTAAAATTCTGCGAAGCCTTACGCTTCTTTGACTCCTTATGGGATCCAGTCTGTTCATCCATGATCTTTGATTCCTCGACTGGTTTTGATTCCTCGGCCGGTTTCTTGTCACCTTTCCGGAAAAGTTTATGCTTTCTGATCTGAGATTCAGTCAAGGTTGCAGATAGCTCAATGGCCTGCCTAACCGTAGTGGGGTTACTACCAGTAACAATGTCCTGGACTGAGTCAGGGAGACCATCAATGTATTTCTCGATCGCCTTATCCAAAGGCGTAACCATGGTAGGGCACAACAGGCTCAGCTCCTCATATCGATCAGTGTATGCTCGATGTTCACCGCTGTCTTGCTTAAGATCGTCGAATTCCCTTTCCAATGCCCTGATCTCGTGACGAGGACAGAATTCCTTCATCATCAGTGCTCGAAGTTCTTCCCAAGTTTGGGCCAGTGCCACTTCGGCACCCCTATCTCTCACCACACCGTTCCACCACGTCAAAGCTCGTTTCTCAAAGACACTAGATGCGAAATCTACCTTTCGCTCGTTTGGACATTGTACATGCCTGAAGGTGCTCTCTAAACTCTCGAACCATTGTAGAAGTGCAGTCGCTCCTTAAGACCCGGAAAACTTTGATGGCTTAGCCGAGTTGAACGTCTTGAAGTTGCAGAGGGCATTATTGTTGTTGATAGCTTGGTAACATTGAGCAACGACGTTCGGGATTGCAGCAGTCATTTGCTGTGTAATGACAGCTGCCAGATCGTTAATAGATATCGGATTTTCGCGTCGTGGAGGCATTCTAAAAGAGGAAGCATGAAAGGAAATGAGTGAGAGAGTTAGACGAAAAGAATGAGATGAAACAAATCTGATGAAAGCCAGGATAGTGGTCATTTGTTTGTTACTACAAAGCAACAAACGACACACAGTGACTGAATTAAAGTAAATGGATCAAAAATAATGTATCGCGAAGACATGCTCGCCTATAAGTGAACACTCATCCCAAGGATTCCCAGGTAAGCACAACTGGTCTCGCGTCTGATGAGATATATACGAAGTGCTTGTCTAGACAGAAAACCCAGAATACAGGCATTCACCCTTCCAGTTTGCACGTGTTCACATTATTTAAAACCCAAAACCTTGACGAGATTTTGAAAACTCAAAGGGGTTCAAAACCTAGTAATTAATCATCCTAGAACAGATGATTAGTTTTCAAAGCGGTTTTGAAATTTATGTCCTTGTTGTGGTCGTCGCCTAAGGATAGGTGACGGTATTGTTTTATGACTAAACGCAAGTAAAATCACGTTAGGGTCCTAAGAAGGTTATAGACTAGGCCAAAGCATTACTAATAACCTAATTCCCTATAACCATTGGCTCTGATACCATCTTTTCTGTCACACCCCGACCACGTAAAAACAACAAGACGTGGCGGAAACGTCGGGGAGTGTTGTAACAGAATTAATGTTTCAAATCCATGGCAATTGAAGTTTCGTTTTATTAATTAAAAGTGTTACAATGTCTTATCAAACAAAGAAATACAACATAATTAACTAGTCTTGTATCTTTTATTGTCACTAAAGCCCAAGTCTGCCTATGTGTATCTTGATCATCTTATGCAACAGCTCCTGAAAAACACATGTGAAAATAGGTACGTCAGCATAAAAATGCCTGTGAGATACATAGGTTTTGTGAAAATAGGTTTCATGACTTATGTTTGAGAAAATGTTTAGTCATGAACCTTGTAATTTGCTTTGTCTTGTAAATCATTTGAAAAACAATAAGATCAGATGATATGTATAAATAAGGGAATAATGTATGGTTAAATGAATAACCATGTAAAATGAGTTTGTATAAGATAAGTTGTTTGTAAATCAATGTCTTGTGAAAAGTATGTTATTTGTATAAAATGTTATATGTATCAAACTGAAATGATTCAAATAACGCTACGATATGTAATACCATACAAACATTTATATATAGGAAGTACCAGCGGCGTATCCACCATGCTTGTATCATATTACACACGCATCGTTACTTAATCACTTAATCAAACCAAACCAACAATGTATGATGTCTATGTCTAGACCAATTGTCAAATGTATTGGATAATATGTCAAAGTGTTTATGTCAAGATGTAAATCATGTAGTGTAAAACAAATGTCAAACATGTTTATGTGTCAAATGTAAATCATGTCAAAATGTCTATGTCAAATGTCCATGTCAAATGTCTTTGTCAAATGTCTTTGTCAAATGTCATGTATGGCAAGTGGAATGTATCAGCTAAACCATATGTAAAATGCACAAAAACAAGGTATTGAAGTAAAACATGGTTTAAATCAAGGTTATGTTTTGTGTAATAAATGCATGTTATACTGATATAAACATCTATGCGGTATTGTGAAAAATTCATTTAAACAAACCCAACGTCATATCAAAATGTAAGCATGTGAAAACAATGCACTAAGTATGTAATCAAATGAACATACATAGCGTGAAATGTCATGTAAAACGATGTACTAAGTAATGCACACAATGGGCACACCTAGCATGAAGTGTAATGAAATCATGTACTATAATGTACTAACGAACATAGCAGTATATGATGTGAAAACAGGAAAGCATGAAAGTAACAAGTAGGCACATGTGTTTCACCCCAAAACAGTTTGGAAAACAGTAAAAGAGGGGTCTATGTACTCACTTGAGATTGCTCAGAAGTCCTAAGATAACCACCAAGCAATGCTAGAGATCACGGAATCAAACGGCACCTAATATAGGTAACTATATTAATAAACCGGACCTATAATCGGAAGATCGGGTAGCATGAGGGTTTGTAAACCAAATGAGTGTAGGAACTCATGTAACATGGTTTAACAAAGCCTACATACTAAATGAAACCTAACCTAAGTGCTTACGACCCATTTCGACCCGTTTAGGTAGCTTATGCTACTTTAACGCGTCGTTCGCGTAAAACGCGTTCGGAATGCATAACTAGTCCTATGATAAGTAAAATATGTCTTAACATGTCTAATATTGTTGCCATATTAATTTAGATACCAAAATTTATGTTACATATGCTTAAAATGAATTTTGGCGTAAAAAGGGCATTTTGGTAATTTACCTAAGGCATATAAACTACCTATCATACAACTACTTAAACGAAGCGACCATAAGGTATAACCTCGGAAGGTTATTCCCTATATACTATGGTCACCTAATATGTTTGGTCGGATCCTAATGATCGACCAAATGGGTCGGGTTCGAAAGCATAAGCGACTGATCAAGTCGCTTACCCTTACGACCCTAGACAACGTGGTAATCAGTAGGCATAGTCACAAGGACTATAACCATCGTGATTACAATCACGTTGCGAAGTTCTAACGAACTTCGCATTGACCATAAACTGGTCAATGCAGAAAGTCAAACAAGGTTTGGCTTTCGGACTCGAAAAGCAATAAAAGAACGAAGGAACACTTACAAAGGGTCCCCGAATGCTAATCTAGATCCAAATAACTCAGGTATGAAACAATGGTTCCAACTTAGAGTCTTTTGGATCAGATTCTTGTGAGGAAAAGTGAAGGGTGGAGGTGGGTATTTATAGTAAATGGTCCACCGTTAGGATCGTTTGTCGAATATCGTGCCTTAATCACATCCGTACATGTGTCGGAACCTTATGGTACCCAAAATGGCCACTCACCATAAGAGATCAACATGTGGCAAGGGGTTAGGGAGTGGTTAACAGCTGTTAACAGCTGTAAAAAATATATTTTGCTGCATCTAGCCCCTACTTAGGGACCTAGTTTGGCAGATTTACAGTTTCAGTCCCTGCAACCTCAAAACTTGGTTTTCGATGCGTTTTTTTGACACGTTTAAGCCCCGTTAACCCCATTTCAAAGCTCTAAAATGAAGTTAAAGTATAGGGAACTTAAAATGTGTTCAAAAATATCTCGGGTGTCGGTTCGTTTAGCCGTACGGTTACGTTGTTCGGTTAATTACGACGGAATGCGCGTAAGCGCGAAAAATGATCCAAATGGCGTGACGAATGGATTTTTCTTATGCCAAACACTAAAATAAAATATTTTAGTGCTTACATAAATTTTTGGATGTCCGGATGTATTCAGAACGTAAGTTATGCGCGAAAATGCAAACTTGTGCACTTTTTGACGCTTTTTGTCCCTAAATGACCCCAAAAGTTTATTTTAGCATACCGAACCCCTCAAAGCCTATTTATAAGCTATGTAAAGGATATTTATGGTATGTTTAACTTATGGTCATGTTCCGGAATGTCTGTTCCAGTACGAATTGGCATACTTTCGCAGTTTGTCAAGTTTAGTCCCTGTAAGCGAATTAACTTGTTTTTGCCATACCAAAGCCTTCAAAACTTATTTCTAAGTTATGTAAAGGTTATTTAAGGTATTTTAAGTATATTTCACTATTCCGGAGTGTTCGTTGAATTAAACTGGTTATATTTACACATCAGTGCGCGTATAACCTTCCAGAAAGCGATTTAAAGTTTGGAATCGAACAAGAGTTGATATGTGCAAAAGATACACATATTTATACAAGTCCAAAGTATGAAATACAATATTTCATTGGTTTGGCATTTGTTTGATGGTCGCAGTGACACAGGTGTCACAGCGGAAGTGTCACACCCCGGTTTCCACGTGTCACCGGTGGGCCCGGTAGGGGAGTATCGTGACGTGGTTGGCAACATAATAGTCAAACAACACAATATTTAAATGAACAGCGGAAGCAAAGTATAGATTCATTTCAACCAAACAACGTTGTAATATTAAGTATCACAAATAGTTGAATATAAATCCACAGGTAGATCAAAATAAAAGGAAACAATGTTCAACAGTCTATGACATCCAAGCTTGCGAGACTTATTGTGGATGCTAGGAGAAAAGCCAGCCTATTACACGTAGTACCTGCACTTAACCTTTTTTGAGAAAATACGTCAGTTTACACTGGTAAATACAATCAACCGACTCATTTTGAAAAGAGTTTAAGAAAATGCATTTAAGGCACAAGGCACAAATAATATTTTATAACTTGGGATAATTATTTGAATATAATACTCGTAAAAGATTTACATGTTTCTTATGCATTCAGTAGCCCGGTTCGTGCCGGGTTAAAGATCAATAGACACACCACATTATTTATATGAGACACTGACAGGTGTACGCCTACACCTGTGTGCTAAGGTCGTGGCCATTTCATAAAATGATGCCAGGGATATCCGGGACACGGTCATTAACCCCCCAAAGGCTTTAAGCAAACAAAACAGTTTAAACAGTCATCTCGATAATACTTAACCAACACATGATTAAGGTCGAATGCCCGACCAAGGCGGTATTTTATATACCGTACCCCAAGCCCGTATAAGGGAAAATAAGTTAAAAGTATTTACCTGAGCAAGTATAAATCACAATCAGCGAGTGCAAGTATCTTTTACCGGGTCTCCTATTCTGGAACGAAGGTTTATAATAACCTATTAGAATCCTAACGGGTCTTTAGCTAAGCTTAAGCTTAGACCGGTTAATTTTAAAGATACGGTTCGTACGCACGATTAAGCGAAGACCGGATAGAATGTGATTTAGACCCGACAAGTTTGAAGACTTGCTTAATATGGGTATTTTATACACATTCTGGATTTTGAGATAAAACCGATAAGGTTTGACCCGTTTCGGCTAATTTATGTAAACTAGTTACATAAACCGAACCGAACGCGCATGAAGCGTAACGGGTAACCATAAGAGTCCTAAACAGGTTTCCTAAGTTAATATGCCTTAAATATGTTGTGATATCAGTAGGATACCTTCCATTATGCCCAAAACGAGTTTAATCACATATTAAGCCCCGTAGGGGTATTTTGGTCATTTTAAAGATTATAAAAGGGATCAATTAAGCTTCTGTGATCCGGGTCTGAATAAATCAGTAAAATAGTTTATTTTAACTTGGTATATCAGTTGGTGTTAAGTCCTATGTGGCAAAATGGTTTTAAACCCTTACTATGCGCTTAATACGCGTATAATGTCGTTTTAAGCGATCTACGGGTTAATATAGGATTCTGAGTTTTCTGATCAGTTCAACAGGTTCAAAACACTCCATTTATTATTTAAAATCACTAGCAATTGGATTGATGTCAAAAGGATTTGTAAAACTCATTTTATGGCTTAAAAGGGCATATTCGGCATTTACCGAATTAAGGCGATAATCCTAGCTTACGATCAGTTTAAAAATAATTAAAAATCTTCAAAAATCCCAAAATATTATGTTACATCAGTGGGTAAAAGGTTTGGTGTCAAAAATTGGGTTTAGATAGGCTTTACGCTAATGACGCCGTTTAATTACTAAGAAGCGTTCTAATTACGTCATTAAGCATAACTCCTAATCTAGACCTCCAACTGATGTGAAAATCTAGGGACATATTTAATAATCAGTAACAAAGATTATTGTACTTTCATATTTCCAAAATTCTCGTTTTATGGACATAAGGGCATTATGGTCAATGTTTAGGCAATTAACGGAAACGTCGGACAATTAAGGATTCAAGTGGTATAAACGCAGAGGGTTATACAAACATGTAACTAGGTCCTAATGGAACTTTAAGGCATGTCTAATCCTATCTAAACCAGGTCAGAACTGAAGTCAAAGCAAAAGTCAAACTTTTGCGTCTTTCAGTTCCGAATCGGTTCAAAACAGAAAGTTGTCGAATCAAACAAGCTTAGACAAGTTCTTATACTTATTATCAAGTTATATGAATGATAAAATAGGTTACACGCCTTTTACATTGTTAATCATGCGTTAAATCGAATGTTACATTTCTGTTGACTTTTTCTAACCATCTTTGACTCGACAAACGACCTAGTTAGGATGGGAATCAGTGAGTGCCCTCTTAGGGGTTTATTACCCATATAATTACCTACTTAAAGGTACTTTTAATTCGATATTTGACTGAGCCAATATTAACTAATCTTGAAGTCAAGCCGTAATTACGACGGTTTGACTTTTAGCTAAATAACTAAGCTAAACACTATTAGAGAAGGTTAAGCAAACTTACTAGTGACTAATGAACGATTTGGAAGGTCTTGGTTCTGCTCTTGTGCTCCTCAAATGCTCAGAAGTTGATGTTGTGAAGGTATGATCAAAGTTGTCAAAAGAATGGGCTTTATATAGTGTTTAATCACACATGGATCATCGACACATAAGTCTAGGAGTGTTCCCATAACACCAACAAGTGTCCTAGAGGCTAAAAACCATCCTAGGCAGCCCATGGTATGCCAAAAATGGCATTTGAGTCGGTTAAAGACACAACAGGCAGCTGTCTGTATGTTTCTGCATCTGTAAGTCTGACGCGGCCCGCGTAAGATATTGTTAAGTCTTACGCGGCCCGCGTGGGTCTCCGGTTCAGGTTACACAATTTTCATTTATTGCACTTTTGGCCCTTGGTCCCCCGAAAGGTCGTTTTCTCATTGTTTCTTGCATTCTAAGCCTTTAATATTGACATTTAGGGGCTTTAAGACTTATACCCACTTTGTGAAGCCCTTGGCCACTTTGTGCTTACCCGAAAAGTCATAATTTCCATGTTGACGCTTCTAACCCCTCGTACACGAATTTTATCATAACTTTCTCATACGATAACGAAACTTGGTGAAATTTTTATGGTGCATTCTAGTGAGCATAATTAATCGTTACAAGGCTTCGGGTTTGCTAAAAGGTCACTCAGAGGTATAACTTAAACATGTTGACACATTTAACCCCTGTAGTCTGTAATCCCTCACTTTCTTCCATAGTTAGCTTCGTATGATCCATGATTTATTCGTTTAAGGTTATACACATCATGTAGGGTTACTGTAAAGTGTATTTATTCATTGTTGACATTTTTAACCCTTATATTCACATAGTTTCATTGTTTGTCAACTTTAGTCCTTCTAAAGTATTCTTTCACACGTTCAAAGGTTATGACACGTGTCAACACTTTATAGGACGTAAATTTTCGAGGTGTTACATCCTCACCCCCTTAAAAGAAATCTCGACCTTGAGATTTACTGAAACAAATAAGGGTATTTCTCTTTCATAGTGGACTCTACCTCCCACGTGTATTCGGGACCTCTACGGGCATCCCATTTGACCTTTACAATCGGTACATGCTTCCTTCGAAGCTTCTTAACCTGTCGATCTTCGATCGACAATGGTTTTCCACAAATTTCAAGCTCTCATCTATATGCACATCCGTATGTGGTATAACCAGTGATTCATCAGCGAAACACTTCTTCAGATTGCAGATGTGGAATACATTGTGAATACCACTGAGCTCTTCTGGTAAGTTTAACTTATAGGCAACCAATCCGACACGTTCGATTACTTCGAACGGTCCAATGTACCTCAGGCTTAACTTGCCTTTCTTACCAAATCGCATCACTCCCTTCCAGGGTGATACTTTAAGCAACACTTTGTCACCTACTTCGAAGCTCATAGCTTTACGCTTTGGATCTGCGTAACTCTTCTGCCTATCTCGGGCAGTTTTGAGACGGTCTCGAATCTGGACAATCTTGTCCGTCGTTTCAAAGACTATCTCTGGTCCTGATAATTGGACATCCCCAACTTCCGCCCAACAAACGGGCGTTCTACACTTTCTACCGTATAAGGCCTCGAAAGGCGCAGCCTTGATGCTGGTATGGTAGCTATTGTTGTAGGAGAATTCGATTAACGGCAGGTGGTTATCCCAACTACCACCTAAATCGATCACACATGCACGTAGCATGTCTTCTAACGTTTGGATGGTACGCTCACTCTGTCCGTCCGTCTGAGGGTGGTAAGCCGTACTAAAATTCAAACGCGTGCCCAAAGATTGCTGGAAACTTTTCCAAAAATGTGACGTGTATCTAGTATCTCTGTCAGAGATAATAGATACATGTATGCCATGTAAAGCTACAATCTTATCCACGTACAGTTGGGCTAACATATCAGAGCTAAAAGTCTTCTTAATGGGTAGGAAATGTGCTGACTTGGTCAGTCTATCAACTATAACCCATATCGTATCATTTCCTTTCCTTGTCTTGGGTAACTTGGTGATAAAATCCATAGTTACCATTTCCTACTTCCACGTAGGAAGTTCAGGCTGTTGTAGCAAACCTGACGGCTTTTGATGTTCTGCTTTGACTTGCGCACAAGTCAAGCATTTAGCTACATAGGTAGCTACAGACTTCTTCAAGCCTATCCACCAATAGTTTACCCTTAGATCCTGGTACATCTTATCAGCTCCAGGATGAACAGAATATTTAGAACTATGGGCTTCCTGGAGGATAACTTCTCGCAGTCCTCCATGAATCGGAACCAATATTCTTCCATTTAACCTTAGAATTCTGTCCTTACCAAGAGATAACTGCTCCTCAGTTACCCCTAGCTTTTCGTTAGGATAGTTAGCTTCCAACACAGCTTCCTTCTGTGCAGCTAACAACCTTTCATTCAAATTGTTCTTAATCTCAATGCTCTTGGCATTGATTCTTATCGGTTTCACTTTTTCCTTCCAACTCAAGGCATCGGTGACTACATTCGCCTTGCCGGGATGGTATCTTATTTCACAATCGTAATCATTCAGAGTTTCCATCCAACGGCGTTGCCTCATGTTCAAGTCCTTCTGATTGAACAGATGTTGAAGGCTCTTGTGATCAGAATAGATCACACACTTGATACCATATAAATAATGCCTCCAAAGTTTTAGTGCGAATACAACGGCACCCAACTCCAAGTCATGGGTGGTGTAATTCTTTTCGTGCACCTTTAACTGGCGTGAAGCATAGGCAATGACCTTGCCTTTCTGCATAAGCACACATCCCATCCCGGTGTGTGATGCATCACAATAAACTACAAACTCCTCTATTCCATCAGGCAATGTCAGTACTGGAGCATTGCTCAACTTCTGTTTCAGAATATCGAAGGATTCCTGCTGCTTAGGACCCCATTCAAACTTAATCTTCTTACGTGCCAGCGAAGTCAGGGGTGCAGCAATCCTTGAGAAATTTTCAATGAATCGCCTATAGTATCCTGCCAAACCTAGGAAGCTACGAATTTCTGTAGGCGTCTTTGGCTCTTGCCAATTCATGACAGCTTCAACTTTAGCGGGATCTACTTAGATACCACGCTCACTAACAACATGTCCAAGAAATTGGACTTCTCGAAGCCAGAATTCACACTTCGAGAACTTGGCATAGAGCTTTTCTTTATGAAGTTGTTCCAGAATGCAATGAAGGTGCTTCTCATGGTCATCTTGGTTCTTTGAGTAGATGAGGATATCATCGATGAACACGATGACAAATTTATCCATGTAAGGCTTGCAAACGCGATTCATGAGATCCATAAACGCGGCCGGTGCATTAGTGAGCCCAAAAGGCCTCACTAGGAACTCGTAATGACCATAACGAGTCCTAAACGCAGTCTTGTGCACGTCTTCATCTCTAACCTTCAGTTGATGATAGCCTGACCTTAAGTCAATCTTAGAGAAGTAGCTTGCCCCTTGAAGTTGATCGAACAGATCATCGATTCTGGGCAAAGGATACCTATTCTTGATAGTGACCTTATTAAGCTCGCGGTAGTCAATGCACAGACGCATCGATCCATCCTTCTTCTTGACAAATAAAACTGGTGCTCCCCAAGGAGACGAGCTAGGTTTGATGAAACCTTTGGCTAGCAATTCATCTAACTGCGTTCTCAATTCCTTCATCTCTGTTGGTGCCAACCTATAAGGCGCCCTTGCTACTGGTGCTGATCCAGGAATAATGTCAATTCTGAATTCTATTTGCCTATCTGGTGGCAAACCAGGTAGTTCTTCAGGAAAAACTTCAGGGTATTCAGAAATGACGGGGATATCCCCAACCTTGGGCTTCGGCTCATCAATAATCACTTGTGCCATGTAGATGACACAACCTTTCTTCAAACACTTTGAGTCCTTGAGCATAGACATTTGCTCAGGCAGCCCATACTGGGTATCTCCCTGGATAGTAAGTGATTCACCAGACGGAGTCTTGATCACCACTTGCTTTTTATTGCAAACAATCTGGGCCTGGTTATGAGATAACCAGTCCATACCCAAAACTATGTCGAAACCGGCTAGTTTTAAAGGAAGTAGGGACAAAGGAAAAGAGTGGTTCTTAATGGATATGAAACATCCATCTAATATGGTTGAGGTGGTTTCTATGGTGCCATCTGCTAACTCCACTTCATATTTTACACTTAAGGTTTTAACAGGCAATTTCAACAATTCACAAAACTTATTATCTACGAAAGACTTATCAGCGCCTGAATCAAAAAGTACTCTCGCGTAAACATCATTTACAAGAAAGGTACCCGTGATCACGTTATCGTCTTGCACAGCCTCCTTCGCATCCATCCTAAAGACCCTAGCATTGGTCTTCTTGGCCTCTTCAGGCTTCTTGGCGTATTTAGGGTAGTTAGTTTTGATGTGCCCCTTTTCGTTGCAACCATAGCAGGTCGCATCCTTCATCTTTTTGCAATCCAAGGTCTTGTGTTCCTTGGACTTGCACAACCCACATGCAAAAGTTTTCGACTGTGTCTGTGAGTTTGATTCAAACCTGCACTTCCCAAAGTGCTGTCTCTTGCAGATTTTACATCTGGGTTTTTCACCCGACTGCTGACCATCCTTCCTATATCCTGACCCCTTCTTGTGGTCATTGTTTCCCTTATGCTTCTTGTCTGAACGTCGTGAGTTGTCATCCTCACGCTTCCTCTTTTCGGTATCGGTGTTCCTCTGCGATCTCAGCCTGATCGCATCCAAGGTAAGAGACAAAGATATGTCCGCTGCAGACCGAAAAGTAGCTGGTCTGGAAGCCTTCACACTTGCCTTGATCTCCGGGGCCAAACCCCCAATGAATCGAGCTATTCGCATGGGTTCCGGGGTTACCAAATATGGAACCAACCTTGACAAGGTGTTGAAACTGGTAAGGTAGGCCTGACAGTCTAGGTTTCTCATGACCAGCGACAAGAAGTCAGCTTCAATTTTCTCAACCTCATGCTGAGGGCAGTAGTTTTCCTTGATCAGTGACATGAACTGTTCCCAGGTCATATTGTACAACGGCATTTTCCCCGTAGCTTGGATCAAAGATCTCCACCATGCTAATACTTCACCTTTGAAAGACTGGGACACGAATTTCACAATATCCCTATCATCGCAACCACTGATATCCACTACCGTATCCATCTCGTCCAACCAAGTCATGCAATCTACAGCTCCTATTTCCCCAGTGAAATCTCGGGGTTTGCACGAAACGAAGTACTTATAGGAGCAACTGTAACACCCTGACTCGAAGGCGGAAACGTCGAGGGCATCACGAAACTTGATAGAATGCAAATGAGCACATGGTGATTAAATTAAAGTTGAAATATAATTAAGTTGATTTCGTAGGATTGCATTCACGTCCAACTAGTACAAATATAACACATTGTTCACGAAATGGTCCTTGTTTTTATTTAAGCTAAGGCACTTGTCTTGAGCAATCCTATGTGATCCATAAGCAAAAGCTAACTTCAATCAATCAACACCTGAAACATATGTTAAAAATAATTTGGGTCAACAAACGGTTGAGTGAGTTCATAGGTTTAGGTTAGTTTGGTAATAAACAAATAATGTGATAATGAAATAAAATGATTAACAATGTGGCATTTGATATGTTCTAAACAATTGAATGAAACAAGTCCCGCTTGGTGAACATTCAAACCTTTGTAGACTGGACACGGCATTGATCACCCAGACTTCCACAATGACTAACATGACTATCAACAACAACAACAATTGACCATGAAGTCAGGTGGGGCGTTCCCCCTATAGCGCTATAATGTACCGTTCGGCTTGTACGGAGTTAATGAATGTAATGTTTAAGCATCAAGTAATCAAACAATTGCAAGGAAACAATCAAGATAGCCACAACAATGCAAATGAGTTTGTATCACATTATTACATATGTTTCACCCCGAAAATATTGTAAAACAGAAAATGGGGACTATGAACTCACCTTGTTTTCGAAATAAATCCCAAACAAGTATATAGATAAGAGTTGGCAGGAACAAGTCTTTCCACGCTACTTTATAAACATGCATGAAACAAACACATATGGAAAATAACATTAACAAGGGCAACACTATGATTTTGTATAAACGGGTGACAAGGTTTTGTGTTGTACGGTTTGACAATCTGTTTGGGGAACACTTGGTAACTTGATAAATTTGAGAAGTATAAAATACTAGGTTATACAAATAATAAGTAAAATATTATTATTTGTACATTTAAACAAATAATATATATATATATAAATAAATAATTATACTTTTAAGTTTATATATATATATATATGTATATATATATATATATATCTTATAAAAATTATGTAAACAGTTTGTATAATTTAAGAGTTTAAAAATATATTTCAAAAGTCCAAGTTTAATTACAGAATTTATAAATTATTTTCAGTATTATCAAGACATATGTGTTTTCAGAATAATATTATAATTATTCAAATTAATTATCTAATAATTAATTTAGGGCAGAATAATTAAAAATAACATTTTAATTATATAACAAGTATAAATCAGATTAAAATGGCAGAAATAAATATATTTAAAATAAACAGTCAGTTATTTGTTTAAAAATGAAATAACTGAATAATTATCTAAATAATTGTCTAATTAATTGATTTAAATCAGAAAATTAGAAATATCATTTCTAAATATTAACATGCAATATTACAGATTTAAAATGAATATTATGGCCTCGAATAAATTTTGTATAATATTCTGGAATTAAAAATAATTATTGCACATAAACTGATTTATAAAGTTTATTATATTAAAATAACATGCAAAATAATTAAACATGGTTTCTGATTTTTAATAACCTCAAAATAACATGCATGAAATTATAAAATTAATTTGGAAATAATTTACAACTCAGAATAATTAAATTAATACAATTAAACTTAATAAAACATGAGATTTAACTGTTTTAATTATAAAAATATCAAAACAGTTTCAAATATTTTATAAAAATTTATTTTTACCAAGTATACTGTTCAATAAAAATTTCATAAATAAATTCTAAAATTTCGAATTACCATAAATATTAGAAACCAGAACAGTTTTTAATTAAAATAAAATAGGTTTATAAAAATTTTACAAACTTTTATACTTTTAATAAATACACCAGTATGTCAGGAACATATGATAAAAATTTCGGATTTTATATCATTAATATCGAATTAATATGAATTAAGTTGTAAACTGATTAAAAATAAAATTAAAATATAAAAGAATTTCATCATCTTCCCCAATTTTGGTCAAACCAGAAAGTCAACCGTGCAATTACAGATCGTAAACATGTTTATGCTATAATTAAATTAACGTAAACATAGTGTAGACATAGATATACCGAATGGTCGATCAAAAATAGCTCCGGTATTGGTCGGATCGTGGTTCCGGCTATGTCCGGCGAGTATGTCCGGCTGACTAGTTGCAGGTACGAACCAGAGGTAAATTACGAAGTGTTTGCGTGTTTTGAAGGGTCAGTGAGGTTTGCGAGGGTTGCAGGAACTTATAACAAGGTTTGATTGATTCAAAAACAATCGTAATCAGACAAAACAGATTCCCACTTAAATTTTTAAAATGATTTCCGATTTCGTAGACATAATTGCATGGTTTGGTGAAATTGAAAGCTTTGGACAGTTCAAGATGTCGAGGAGAACAAGCAAGTGTGATAATCGATCAGTGTGCATTGTCTGTTTGTGTTTTGGACCGATTTCCGGCGATACAAACGGTAATAACCGGTTTGAATCTAAGTTACAAGATCAGTCCCTGGTGTTTCTGAGTTAGTCATAACAGGTCCCTCATATTTAACCAAAGAGTCTAACTAAGTTAGTTGTTTAATAAGGAATCCTTTATAAAATGTTTGATTGGGTTAATTAATTCGGTTAAATAACTTTGAAATTCGACAAGTATGGTCCCTGGACTTGTTAACTGAACTAGTTAACTGAGTTAGTGTTTAAACTTGAATTCCTTTTATAAATTTTAACCCGGTTAGGGTTTTTAACTGAAATTCAGTTTCAAAAATGACAAGAATAGTCCCTAGACTACAAGTTTGATAAAATGACCGAATGGTCTTTGGACTTTAAAATTTAAAAATATAAGTTTATTTATTTTATATAATATAAGTTTCTAAAATTACATTTTAGTCCCTAAACTTTTAAAAGTTTTAAAAACTTGTATTTTTATTTATAAAACTAGTTAAAAAATGTCATAAAGGACCCTAAACTTTATGTTTTACAATTTTTACGTTTTTAACCCAAACATTTAAGTTTCAAAAATGACAATTTAGTCCCCGGACTTATATTTTGCAAAATAGTGCCGGTTTTAAAATACGGATTAAATATCAAACATTTTAAACAAGTTTCAGGGAATGACAAAAGGAGTCCTTTAACTTATACTTCCACAAAATGACATGCTAGGCCCTTGTAATTAATATTGTCTTGTTTATAAGTATGAAACTTAATCAAATTTGCAAATATTCACGTGTTTGGTCCAGTAAAACATGTAAGAGCATAAAACAAAGCATGAATCAAACAAATTGCATTTCAAAATACGATGTGTGTATCAAACAAGTACATGTTTGAAAATCAAGGTTGTTACAGCAACCCTTATTACGAGGTTCTTGGTTCAGTACGACTCTTTGGGAGGGATTACTCCTTTGGTTCGATGAGTGGTGAGAATCACTGTTGTGGGCAGTGTGGGTCCTGGAGGGTGTTCTAGAGTGTGGTGCAGATCGAGTCCTTGTATGGCTACCACTGGATTCGTGGAGCTGTCTATCCAAAGCTCGATTAACGGCATTATCTATCATTGCCTGTAACTCTGCACCTGCTACATTTACTCGGGCATTATCATGCTCTGCCTGTGGGTGACTATTTATCTCGTTTGAGTCGGCCATGCTGCTTGAACTGTTACATAATGACAATAATTTATTGGTGAGTTTATTATAGGGTTGTCTTTTATGGCAATTTATTAACCGTGGTAAACGTAGACCATATATGGTTAATTTATTACTCACATTTATTTAGGATTTCTAATATAATTTATCCTAATTATAAAACAATAACAGTTTTATTAGTAGCACAAAAGGCCTAGTCATAGTGACATTTTAAAATTTTAAGCCATGATTTCAGATAATCAAGGCATGAAGGTTTGAACATAGTTCATTACCTTTATCAGACAGGGTCACAGACTAATACTGTCTTTTGTCTCATATGAAAATGAGCAGGGCCCGTAGGCACTATATTAATAATGGATGGTCAACTTGTGATCATCTTAACTAATGATTTAAACCCATGATTTATATATCATTAGTTTAAATTAGGAATCTCTTGGAGAATCCTATTAAGAATGACGTGTGTGATTTTAACGAATCACGTCTGCCAGGAGCGTTAACATGTTTTCAGATGTTAACTAAGATTTGAATCTTTTAAATAGGCCTTACCATCTTGGCCCGGTCTTATAATGACACAGAGGCTAGGTTATACCGTTAAGATTCTTAATTAATATTTAAATAGGCAGATATATTTTTAGAAGGAATGATTTTGATTCAATTTTCACGTATAATATATAAATGCATAAATGACAGAAATGTCATTTTCAAACTTATCATTCCATTAAAATTTAAAAGTAGTACACTTTGCCCTAAACGGGACTTTTCACAGAAATACTTGCCCACGCAGGAGCTATATAGATAATACAAGTCCTCGCAGGGATTGTTTACAAAAATAAATGTCTACACAGGGACTAACAGAGACAAGCCCACGTAGGGACTAAGTACAAAGATAGATGTCCACGCAGGGACTACATACATACATAAGTAAATGTCCACGCAGGGACTTGATTTAATCAAGGAAATACAATTATACATATTGGGATTTAACGATCCCATTTCTTCTTTCCTTTCAGCAAACTTGCCAAGCCACTCATGAATCCCTGATTCTTCCTACGTTCTCTCTGGAAGTCTCGTTCAACCCTTTCCAGTCTTTGACGGAGATCCTCTTGCTCCGGTGGGGAAAACCGTGGCGTCTGGTGCTATAGGGGTGGCTGAGCGGTTGCTTGATACCCACGAGCTGGGTATCCTACTCCCCAAGGGGTTCCATATGGTCCCTCAGGATTTTGGGCAAGGTAGTTTGATGCCACTTGGTAAGGATCCTCAGTATAGTTATAGTTAGTGTATGCTGGCGGTCCGTATGGGTTGTAAGCTGCTGGACCTGTATATGCGGGGATAGGGTTACCAAAATCCGATGGTGGCGGCGCAACAGGTGCCGAATTCACCTCCGACACTGGAACTGAAGGTCCACCCTCCTGTGGCTCTTCATATAGTGGCGGATAGTGGCTGCCACTAGAGTGTTGACGGGTGCTGAAATGAAAATCCCCTCCTCGTGCTGACATCCGTGCGCCAGTCCTCCTACGTCTTGGTGGTTCTGGAGGTACTAGCTGAACTGGCGGCGGTGGAGGCGGTGGCGTGACTGCCACGAAACGTGGATCCTCAGAGGGATCCTGCTGCTGCTGGTGAGGCGATGAATGGTGAGATGGTATATAGTACCACTCACACTGGTTGAACCATGCCGGGTGACTATCCGGACCTTGGTAAGGTGATCCGTGAAAAGATGAACCATCAGAGATCTCAAAAGGATGGTTCGGGGTTCCGGTTGCAGGCTCGGCGGGATCCGTATCCTCGTCCATATCCATTGCTTGATCACCGGAAAAGTGATCCTCCGGTCCTAGTGGATTAAAGCCCCCCTGTTCTGGTAGGTATTCGGCTGGGTTAAACTGGCCCTGAAATACAGGAGTAGGGTCGCCGAAGGAATGGTGCGATGAGGATCGCTGTAAGGGTATGTATGAAGGTTGCGGGTTGTTGGGCTCATTCCCAGACTGAGGCCCAAAGGAGTGATGATATGGAGGCGTTGAGCTATACGATGTAGATCGTCTGGCAGGCTCCTCATAAGTCCTCCAAGGTTCTCGCGGATCAGCACTCCTTGTAGAAGAAGGAGTTCGCCGGTGCGAAGGCCCGGCCTCGTGGTCGTTAGGGGCGCTAATTGGCCCTTTTCCTCGTCCTCCTCGCCTGAATCTTGGCGGCATTGTTAAACCTGTCCATATAAACAAAGGTAACAACAAGGAACGATAAAAGACAAAGTTAAAAAATATAAAAACATTTTGGATTATTCCTAAGTTCTTTGTCTAGACTCGAAGATTTAGAAATGTGCAATTGTGTAACTGAGATTAAACACAAAAGGCTAGTGTTTAATTCACTCAGCGTTGGCTCTGATACCAACCTGTCACACCCCGGTTTCTACGTGTCACCGGTGGGCCCGATAGGGGAGTATCGTGACGTGGTTGGCAACATAATAGTCAAACAACACAGTATTTAAATGCACAGCGGAAGCAAAGTATAGATTCATTTCAACCAAACAACGTTGTAATATTAAGTATCACAAATAGTTGAATATAAATCCACAGGTAGATCAAAATAAAAGGAAACAATGTTCAACAGTCTATGACATCCAAGCTTGCGAGACTTATTGTGGATGCTAGGAGAAAAGCCAGCCTATTACGCGTAGTACCTGCACTTAACCTTTTTTGAGAAAATACGTCAGTTTACACTGGTAAATACAATCAACCGACTCATTTTGAAAAGAGTTTAAGAAAATGCATTTAAGGCACAAGGCACAAATAATATGTTATAACTTGGGATAATTATTTGAATATAATACTCGTAAAAGATTTACATGTTTCTTATGCATTCAGTAGCCTGGTTCGTGCCGGGTTAAAGATCAATAGACACACCACATTATTTATATGAGACACTGACAGGTGTACGCCTACACCTGTGTGCTAAGGTCGTGGCCATTTCGTAAAATGATGCCAGGGATATCCGGGACACGGTCATTAACCCCCCAAAGGCTTTAAGCAAACAAAATAGTTTAAACGGTCATCTCGATAATACTTAACCAACACATGATTAAGGTCGAATGCCCGACCAAGGCGGTATTTTATATACCGTACCCCAAGCCCGTATAAGGGAAAATAAGTTAAAAGTATTTACCTGAGCAAGTATAAATCACAATCAGCGAGTGCAGAAGTATCTTTTACCGGGTCTCCTATTCTGGAACGAAGGTTTATAATAACCTATTAGAATCCTAACGGGTCTTTAGCTAAGCTTAAGCTTAGACCGGTTAATTTTAAAGATACGGTTCGTACGCACGATTAAGCGAAGACCGGATAGAATGTGATTTAGACCCGACAAGTTTGAAGACTTGCTTAATATGGGTATTTTATACACATTCTGGATTTTGAGATAAAACCGATAAGGTTTGACCCGTTTCGGCTAATTTATGTAAACTAGTTACATAAACCGAACCGAACGCGCATGAAGCGTAACGGGTAACCATAAGAGTCCTAAACAGGTTTCCTAAGTTAATATGCCTTAAATATGTTGTGATATCAGTAGGATACCTTCCATTATGCCCAAAACGAGTTTAATCACATATTAAGCCCCGTAGGGGTATTTTGGTCATTTTAAAGATTATAAAAGGGATCAATTAAGCTTCTGTGATCCGGGTCTAAATAAATCAGTAAAATAGTTTATTTTAACTTGGTATATCAGTTGGTGTTAAGTCCTATGTGGCAAAATGGTTTTAAACCCTTACTATGCGCTTAATACGCGTATAATGTCGTTTTAAGCGATCTACGGGTTAATATAGGATTCTGAGTTTTCTGATCAGTTCAACAGGTTCAAAACACTCCATTTATTATTTAAAATCAGTAGCAATTGGATTGATGTCAAAAGGATTTGTAAAACTCATTTTATGGCTTAAAAGGGCATATTCGGCATTTACCGAATTAAGGCGATAATCCTAGCTTACGATCAGTTTAAAAATAATTAAAAATCTTCAAAAATCCCAAAATATTATGTTACATCAGTGGGTAAAAGGTTTGGTGTCAAAAATTGGGTTTAGATAGGCTTTACGCTAATGACGCCGTTTAATTACTTAGAAGCGTTCTAATTACGTCATTAAGCATAACTCCTAATCTAGACCTCCAACTGATGTGAAAATTTAGGGACATGTTTAATAATCAGTAACAAAGATTATTGTACTTTCATATTTCCAAAATTCTCGTTTTATGGACATAAGGGCATTATGGTCAATGTTTAGGCAATTAACGGAAACGTCGGACAATTAAGGATTCAAGTGGTATAAACGCAGAGGGTTATACAAACATGTAACTAGGTCCTAATGGAACTTTAAGGCATGTCTAATCCTATCTAAACCAGGTCAGAACTGAAGTCAAAGCAAAAGTCAAACTTTTGCGTCTTTCAGTTCCGAATCGGTTCAAAACAGAAAGTTGTCGAATCAAACAAGCTTAGACAAGTTCTTATACTTATTATCAAGTTATATGAATGATAAAATAGGTTACACGCCTTTTACATTGTTAATCATGCGTTAAATCGAATGTTACATTTCTGTTGACTTTTTCTAACCATCTTTGACTCGACAAACGACCTAGTTAGGATGGGAATCAGTGAGTGCCCTCTTAGGGGTTTATTACCCATATAATTACCTACTTAAAGGTACTTTTAATTCGATATTTGACTGAGCCAATATTAACTAATCTTGAAGTCAAGCCGTAATTACGACGGTTTGACTTTTAGCTAAATAACTAAGCTAAACACTATTAGAGAAGGTTAAGCAAACTTACTAGTGACTAATGAACGATTTGGAAGGTCTTGGTTCTGCTCTTGTGCTCCTCAAATGCTCAGAAGTTGATGTTGTGAAGGTATGATCAAAGTTGTCAAAAGAATGGGCTTTATATAGTGTTTAATCACACATGGATCATCGACACATAAGTCTAGGAGTGTTCCCATAACACCAACAAGTGTCCTAGAGGCTAAAAACCATCCTAGGCAGCCCATGGTATGCCAAAAATGGCATTTGAGTCGGTTAAAGACACAACAGGCAGCTGTCTGTATGTTTCTGCATCTGTAAGTCTGACGCGGCCCGCGTAAGATATTGTTAAGTCTTACGCGGCCCGCGTGGGTCTCCGGTTCAGGTTACACAATTTTCATTTATTGCACTTTTGGCCCTTGGTCCCCCGAAAGGTCGTTTTCTCATTGTTTCTTGCATTCTAAGCCTTTAATATTGACATTTAGGGGCTTTAAGACTTATACCCACTTTGTGAAGCCCTTGGCCACTTTGTGCTTACCCGAAAAGTCATAATTTCCATGTTGACGCTTCTAACCCCTCGTACACGAATTTTATCATAACTTTCTCATACGATAACGAAACTTGGTGAAATTTTTATGGTGCATTCTAGTGAGCATAATTAATCGTTACAAGGCTTCGGGTTTGCTAAAAGGTCACTCAGAGGTATAACTTAAACATGTTGACACATTTAACCCCTGTAGTCTGTAATCCCTCACTTTCTTCCATAGTTAGCTTCGTATGATCCATGATTTATTCGTTTAAGGTTATACACATCATGTAGGGTTACTGTAAAGTGTATTTATTCATTGTTGACATTTTTAACCCTTATATTCACATAGTTTCATTGTTTGTCAACTTTAGTCCTTCTAAAGTATTCTTTCACACGTTCAAAGGTTATGACACGTGTCAACACTTTATAGGACGTAAATTTTCGAGGTGTTACAGGAAGATTTTAACATGATCTTTTTAAAACTTGAAATGCCCGATTATTTTATTTCATAATTCGGGATAAACCCCGTAATTTACAATAGAGGAATTTTACTAGGAAATTCCCTGATTTATTAAAACATGTTTATTCATTTTAACTGAGCCACCTCTTCAAGCTTGTTAGTGCTCCGTAGCAAGTTTTCCTTGATTTACAGCAGGTTGCCTGAAACATGTTTTAAAAATATTTTGTCAGCGGGGAAATACTGGTGAATCATTCATTTTGACAAAATGACACATAGTTATAAATTACAGCATAAGAGCGATTACAATGGCTTCTATCTTATTTTTATCTGGCACCGTGTCACCTGGTAACGATGGTCATACCACTATTGGGTCTTTCCCCAAGTAGTGACGTTTATCACTGTTAGGATTTATTAGCCTATCCGTGAGAAATTAGTAATGTGCACAATACCCCACTAGCCAGTGATTAAGATACCACGACTTAATCCCTGTAATAATAACATTTGAAAATAAAATAGAGTATTGTAAAATACTTTTTGATAAAAGAGAATGACTCACATTGCAGATTTATACGGGCAGAGTTTAGCCTACTAATAAGCCTGTTAACCTAATTTTTAACAACAATGCACACGAACTAGGTCAGTAACTAATACAGCATTTACGATAACTCACGAGATTAAACCCTCACGACGAATGGCAAAGTGCAATACTTAAACATCCATCGAATTCACGACGAATGACAAAGTATAAACCCAATTTGAGCAGCACTTAAACATTCATCGGATAGTTTCAATCAATCGGACATTGAATTGTAGCAGCGATCGAGTTAATACCCTGTATCGTAGCAGCGCCTCGCTATAATAATTGAAATTTCGACTTTGGAGCAGTGAGAATTCGTTTTTGAACTTTGATTTCGACACAGAATGAAAGCTCCTGATCCAAGCTATTTATAGGTGAAATTCAGGCCTGTCGCGGCCCGCGTGAACCGCCGGCCAATCTTTACGCGGCCTGCGAGTAGGTCTATTTCATAGACTAGGGCTAGCGTGTCATGCCTAGGCTCGACACGTGTGTGACACGTGGCCCGGCATGCTTATCCAGTCAACCACACTTTGACGCGGCCTGCGTAAGGCTAAGCTAACCCTTACGCGGCTCGCCTGAAACCCAAAATTTTTGTTTTATTAGTTTTTCATGTACAGTAGGGTTTCAGGGGTCCGGGTTCGCACTTATGGGTTGGTTTTGGGAAAATTTTGAAGGTCCTTACAATAATTAGTATTTAAAAGTGAGATTCACATGACTTCTCAGCCAATCCAAAGCTCTGTAAACATTTAGGCATGTATGGCTTGTTTAGAGTAATTTTTTCACAGCAAGTCCATTGCAACCTTTATAATGATAAAACATAATGACAAAACCTTTACAATGAGACAGAGAACCAATTTAACGATTCTAAATCTTACTATCATATTACTCTACAAGGTCTGAAATCAATAGTGGCTAGATTGAGATCTGGTAAAACAAATTTAAATAGTATTCCACACACACACATATATATATATATATAGTGTGAGGTTCATTCGGGAACACCTAAAAAGTGGGGAACAGTGGGGAACTGACTCAAACGAACTCCGATTGGACTCATTCCAGCGGCGTTGGAACCGGCTCGTCGAACCCTAACTAGGATCTCTTAACCCTAAACCCTAAATCATAACCCCTAAACCCTAAATATATTAGGGTATGGATTTTAGGGTTTAGCCTTAGGGTTTAGCTTTAGGGTTTATGGTTTAGCTTTAGGGTATAGCTTTAGGGTTTACCTTTAGGGTTTAGCTTTAGGTTTAGCCTTTAGGGTTTAGCTTTTAGGGTTTAGCTTTTAGGGTTATAGTTTAGATTTTACGGTTTAGCTTAGGTTTTAGCCTTATTTTTTAGCTTTAGGGTTTAGAGTTTAGGAGTTAGGTTTAGGGTTTAGGGTTAAGAGATCTTAGTTAGAATTCGACGAGCCGGTTCCAACGCCACTGGAATGAGCCCAATCGGAGTTCGTTTGAGTCGGTTCCCCGCTGTTCCCCACTTTTTTAGTGTTCCCCAATGAACCTTCCCCTATATATATATATATATATATATATAAACTAACATAATACAGATTAATGAACATAAATTAAACCTATCCTTTTAATACAGAATAATGTACAGAAAGCATACCAGCAAATCACTATAGAGATGCACACCTTCATACTACTAAACAATAGCTTAATCTTGAACTCTTCTCAAACCGTTACCTGTTCTTCAAACCATGACCTACAAAAAAAACAAAGATCCATCTTAAAAACACAAACGAATGTAAATGAAATCCAGTGATTCAAAATCGTGTTCAGAATCAAAAGAACGGTGTCACTTTGGAACCAGAGAAGGGAAGAACCGGGACCCTAACCGCCACCGTCATCGTCGATCTTCAAAGGTTCCAGCACACATCTGTTCCGTTGCAAACCTCTTCCGTGACACCACCATAGTCATCTCTGGAACCAGAGATGGGAAGAACCTGGAGTGTCATCAGTGACGGCTGAAACCATGGAGTAGAGGGGATTTTGTTCACCGTTGCAAACCTTTTCATGGGTGATTTTGTTTAGATCTGAAGGTGGTTTTGTTCAGATCGTGGCTTAACATTTTGGAATCTAGGGATTTTGCAAGAATAGCCATTGAGAAATTGGGTGCTTTTAAGGTTCATGTTTACAGAAAAATGAGAATTGGAGATGGTTTTGAGAGGGGGAGAGAACGAAAGGAAGAGACTGATGTGAAATGAAAAGACTGGATGTATGGGGATGAGCGGGGATTCAAATTTTGAACAAAAAAGTGGCCGCCCAAAATTGGGTTCAACAAACTTTAAAGTTGGTGTGCTATAGATTGTTGTATAATATGCTTTAAAGGGTTGTAAATGTTGAAAAAGTGGGAAATGACCATTTCTGCCCTTCGGATATGCATTATATATATAGTATAGATATAAAAAGAGTTATATCTTTAAAAACCATGTGTATTACACAGATTAAATAAATGTAATTTTGTATATTAGATACTAATAACGTCATATCTTTAAAAAACCCATGTATAGTCGGGTTGAAAAATCTACCAAATAATAAAAAATATATCCCTAAAACCCCGTGTATTACACGTGTTGAATAAATCTAATTTTACATAGCAAATGATAAAAAGTTATATCTTTAAAACCTTCGTGTATTACACGGGTTATATAAATGTAACTTTGTATAGTAAATAATAAAAAAATATATATTTTTAAAAACCCCGCGTTTTACACGAGTTGAATAAATATAACTTTGTATACCAAATAATAAAAAAAGTTATATTTTTAATAAATTTGGATAACATCTAATATTAATTTGTTATTTGTATATTTAATATAAGATAAGTAGGAAAGAGATGTATTGTTTTAAAAATATATTAAATTAACAATTTAGATTTGAGGATAATATTTTATTAAAAAGTATGATAAGATTTAATATTAATTTATTATTTATTTAATAATATAAGATAAGTTTAAATTTGAGGATACCTTTAATGAATGACACGTGTTTTACATGATTATATTAAATCTACAAACTACCAAGTTTTCACCAAACAATAGGGCAGAACCCTTCTCACACTCGTTAAGCCTCACTAGGACTCACATGCACCTCACGTTATTATTATGTGTGCACCCATAATAATAAGGCAATTTGCATGCTTATCTTAGTGCCTCTTAACTTGCGCTAAAAGTTTCCCCCACATTCAAATAGTAAAACGAAAGGCATTACAGGATCAATAATCACAAGAGTCGAAAGGTAGTGCCACACTACCTAGCTCCACTAAGACATGCAGCACAAGTAGTCACATCAAGGTATCAAATATGTTGTTTCATACAAGTCTTGTGTGTGTAATTACTAAGCAAGTAATGCATAAAGTAAACAGAATACGAACCTTGCAATCTGGAGCTGAGTGTCATGGTCGATTTTTGAAGTTGTTCGGTTATAGTCTGGTTTTAAAAAAACGTTTTAAAACCTAGTTCACTATAACCAGTGGCTCTGATACCAAACTGTCACACCCCCAAAATACCACCTAGGGAATACCCCTACTAGGCGTGTGATGTACAAATAACGAGCCACCAATCATGTTGAACTCATAATAAGTTTGTAAATGAAAATGCCAATTATTAATGAAAAGTAACGTCAATAAGTTTAAATGTAAACCAACATGTTCAGCGGAAGCAATAAGTAAATCAAGTTTAACTGTTTCAAAGAAAATATGTAACGTCAACAATCACATCATGAGTATCCAATCAGCTCGACCCATGACCACTCCAGCTACTTCAGACAACAAGATCCCAAATCCAAGACATCTAACGACCTGCGAGCATGCAACAGGTGTATCAGACAACGCTGGTGAGTTCATAGTTTTACGAAAACGTTGGTTACCAAATGTTTAGTTTAATCCATTGAATTTAATGTTGATAATACCCCGAATACAAGACAGCTCCTGATTATTTTGCCTTTTCTCCAATGCTCCTATCAAAGCATTGCTCATGACTAGGTTATTAGTTCACACCAGTCCTCTCAGGTACAGGGTGAGGGTGCCAAACCTAAGTAGCGCTACCAACTAATACCTTGTTACCTCTCAGGTAACCAAACAACACGGAGGGACTTTAATGGTGATAGGATGAGTATATTATCCAACATTCCAGATTTACTCAAAAGACATATTCCTATAAGGAATACCCATGATTTAACCAAAACAAATCCCTCTCAGGGATACCCAAAGACTGTCCCAACCACCGGGACACATGCTCAAGAGGAATGAACTCACCTTGGTTTGCTCGGTAAGATTAACTACCCGTTTATCAGTGGATCAAACACGTCCTAGCATGAGTACCAATATCAATCAGTTTTAAGTTTACTTACGTTGTTCACATTTACACACGTAGTATACATTCATCAACAGACATGATATATCACTTAATCGTGCATGAATTCCATCATTTAAAGTATGTTCGCATACTAGGTGCTACACATATAGATTTATACTTCACATACCACGTTTCAATTATTCAAATAACCTCTCATTTAAAACATACAAACAATGTGTGACTTCATGTACCATTCGTGGCCCTTAACCCGACGTGCAAGACCCAGGCCCAAACCCGTCCTGGCCCGCAAACCATGTGTGGTTTCTGTTTCAGCTCCTGGCCCACCCAGACCGGCCCAACATACTTAATTTAATATGCGTGTGTGTGTGACCCGGTATCAAGGTGCGGCCCAACCCAAAACTGTGTGTTCCCACTTTTCTTGAGCAGCCCAGTTTACCATACCAGGCCCAATTACAATGCAGATTAGTCGTGTAACACTTAAGCCCAATATGATTTGCATGTTACTATTATTAATCCAATTTCCCCATTCTTGATTTATGGTTGTACAACATAATTAAAACATCTTTTACATAGATACATAACCCCAATTCTATTTAACCATTACTAATATCTATCCTAGTAGGAATTCAATTCACAATCATACGTACAGAACCTATCCTTTGATTCAAGATTCATATTCAAAAGCAAATCATAATTTAGCAACTGTTATCCATATCCATACAAACCCTAGATGCCATCATTCATCTAAACCACAAGACCACAACAGTTTCATCAATTCATATGTATCTATTCGTGCACTAATCATGTACAGTTAAACTACCACTTGCAAATCACATATAATTACCAATTCTTCCGAACAACCAATCTGTTTTAGTTATTATTTAGCATGTTATCAAATTGTGACACATATAAACCCTAAATCATTAACCACTAACATTAATCATACTCTTATACTTAACAGTTGATACATATAATAGTTTCATCAAGATTCTCCCATCATGCACTTATATGTACTAACAAAACAACCATACCATCATAGCAAGATCGAATAACTAAGGATTAATATAATATAAATCTACTAACCAAGAGGGGCTCGACTAAATAAGCTGATGTCTCGAAACTACAAGATTGCCTTGAGGGGGGGGGGGGTCGTCTGCCGTTTGCAAGTTTGAGAGAGGGGGTAGGGTTTTGTTTTGAGTTCTTGTGATAAATAATAACATGATACGTATACCTATATAATACTAGTTTGGGCGGTTCACCCTTTGGCCGTGATAAAGGGCTTAATCCTAAGTAATTGGGCTGCCGAAACATATTGGCAAAACAGCCAATACTAATGATCAAGGGGGCGGGCTTCAGTAGTTTGGGGTGCGGCCCAATCATATATTCAACACAAAGATTGGCCCACTACACATTACTCACTACGTTACATCTTAACACGTTTATCAAGGTCACGGGTGTTGAACAGATTTATTAAAACAAGAACAAGAAAGGAAATAATGAGAGGAATTGGAATCACAAGACCGAAGGCACTAACCTTGAAGTTCGGGTTGTCACATAACCCCTCAAGACCAATATTTGGCGCACCCGAGGGCATGTCCAAGCATCAAAAGCTCCCGGTTCGTTAAAGGGTCACTCAGAGGTATAAATTAACATGTTGACGCCTTTAACCCTCCAACTATCAAACTTTCAATTAAAATCACAAACGGTTTCGCTCGTCCAACAAGTGGCTCGTTTGAGAATACGAACACCGTAAAAGATCACTCAGAGGCATAGTTTAAGCATGTTGACACTTTTACTCCCCCCACATTCATACTTTTCATATTTGGCAAAAAATAGTCCCTCCTAGCCAACATTAGGCATAATTAGGAGTACGGACACGTGTCAATACATTATTGGACACGATTTTAAGAGGTGATACAAGATTAAACTTGTATGGACTAACATTGCACCATAAGAAATAATATCAACACTTTTATCACCATCAACCAGCAATAAAACACACATATAATAACATAACGAACTTGTTAATATGAAAGATATACGCAAAAATAATACTTAAAAACCAACAAAATGAATACCTTAGAAGCTTGTTCGACAACTGGGCTGTTTAAATTGGTATGTTCATCATGCAACTGAATCTGAAAAATCAAATAAGTTAACATTCACATAAAATTAAATAAAAGAAAACAATTATTCACTGCTGCGATATAACATAACTGACCTTAGAACTTTCAATCTCGCTTGCTTGGTTTTTTTTGCAACATTTGAATTCAGAACTGGATCCATTTTTTAACTTTGTTTAGCAATAGATATAGGGGTGTCCTGCTATGTATTTATATTAGTAACAATAGAAGTGCATTAGGGTTTAATTTTAGATTTGCCACCCCTTTATTTAGGAAGTTTGTTGTGGTTAGTTTTAAGTTTGTATATGATATATATATATATATATATATGGATATTAGACAGTTTTAATAAAATAAAATGTGACACATAATCAACTCTCAATTAGGCAAAAATAATTAGCTATGCAAAGAAACAATAACAGATAGAAAAATAATTTTAGGGCAGTAATATTATCTTTATTTTGTATGAAAAAGATTTTAACTTTATTTATTTTGAAAATATTAGTTATTTTCTTCTTTAATCACTTGTACATTAATGCATTATCGACTTGTACCTTTTAATCCGCTCGTCGATATTGAACAAAACAACTACCGAAACATCGACAAAAATATGTAGGTTGTCATGCTATCTTTTGATTTTTTAAAACAATATAGTTTATAAGATATGTCAAGAATACATAAAAAATTATAAGTTTGTTTGTGGGGAGGGGTGAATTGCAACTAATTATCTATAATTTTGTTAAAATCTCAGGGATTTAAGTGTAATAAGTTTAGGGGTTAAAAAATAAATTGTGTTCAAAAGACCAAACCATCATCATTTTAGGGGTCTTTCTATAAATAACGGGGGTGGGGGAGTTCATATTTTTTGGGATATTAAAATACCCATCCTTTATGCATTATAACATAATATTGGGTAAATTGCCATTTTAGTCCCTGAGATTTGGTCCAAATTGTCATTTTAGTCCAAATAATTTTTTTCTTCTCTGGGTCCCTGACTTTTCCATTTTCTTGCCATTTTGATCACATTGACGAACTCAGTCTAAAAATCTGGTTATAACCAGGGGTATTTTTAGCATAACTGTTGTGTAGTGATAACCAGAGGTAGTTTACAACATAATTTATAAACATCATAATAATTTAATGCAAAAAATACCCCTGATTATAACCTTGTTTTTAGACTAAGTTAGACAATGTGATCAAAATGGCAAGAAAAAGGAAAAGTCAGGGACCCAGAGGAGAAAAAAAATTATTTGGACTAAAATGGCAATTTGGACAAAAACTCAGGGACTAAAATGACAATTTACTCTATAATATAATATAGTATAGATAAGAGTTGCTGCATTTAGACCATATAGTTGCAATCCATCTATACTTTATATAAAAAAAGAAACTTCAATGACATAAGAAAAGCTGATGTGTCAGCTGGAGAGGCTGTCCAACAAGGCTTTTCTTATATCATTATTATATCATAATGCCTAATATTAAAAGACTTTAAAATTCAAAGGTGGCCCACATTCACCTTTTCAAACCACTTCCATCAAACGACTGCCCCTCCAAACCTCCAAACATATGTTATAAATTCAAACCTCTGCATCAAACCACTACCCATTCAAAATTTTGGCTCCAGTGGACGTATAAAAAGCTCAACTCTCTCTCTCTCTAAAACTCATTTTCAAAAGTTTCAAATCCAGAACTCTCTCTAAAACTCTCTCTTCTCAACTCTCTCTCTAAAACTCACTTGTGAAGATATGTATCACACACCAGACGAATTCAAAAGCTGAATAAAGATAAACTGCTGCTCCTACTCTCTTCTTCTCCACCGCAAACCCTAGGGTTTATGTTTCTCTTTCAGATCTTACCAATATGCCAAAACAGAGCGTGCAACAAAAAGGGAGGTTCTCGAAGACGGAGACAAACAACAAGATGATGATTTCACACATACACACACAGATTCAAACTCTTCAATCGAACAACAAACAACAAGATGATGATTTCAGACGCCATTGAAGACGAAGACAAATGGCTAGCTGAAGGAATCGCCGGAATTCAACACAACGCCTTCTACATGCATCGCGCTTTGGTAATTTTCACTTTTTCACTTTCAATTTCTAATTTCAATCATTTGATTTTGAAATTTGTTCATTATTAACTCAAAATATGTGGTTTCTGTATGAGGTTGGTTGTGATTGAGGTTGGTTGAAGTGAGGGTATTGTCGTCAGTGCAATAACAAGCGAAAAGGTCATAATTCACTTTCAATTTCTGATTTCAATCATTTGATTTTGAAATTTGTTCATTATTAACTACGATCCGGTACGCCCGCTTTAATCTTCTTCACATTTTGCTCTGAATCTCATGTTTTCTTCTTTTTGACTTTTGATTCACTCGCAGTAAAGGATGAATCATGCCAATCGAAACAAATCAGGTATGTATGACCTAACGAATGAATAAACAGATTTCAAATTGATTTGTTGGTTTTGAATTTTCATTAATGATTGTTATCACATAATTACAGTGAACTTACAATAGAGAGATAGGGTTTATAAAGTTGTATGAGCTTTCGGATAACATTCATGAATCGTGAGTCTTCTGTTTATTACCAGGTTCATTTCTGTAACTTAAGTATATGTTTTTTGTTAGTGAGTTGTTAGGTTGTAGTTATACACAGAGGGCCTTTGATCTGTATTTAAAGTTGATAACAATTGTAGTTGATCAACTGTATTAAGGAGAAATGTTACAAAGAATTCAATCCGATATTACAAAGACGACTGATCAGTAATATTGCATATCTTCAGCAAGCAGCAAATGCCGCCATCACCGGTGCGATTGGGACCTCCGGTTACGGTTCTCCACCAGTCTCCAGGAAGAGAAAAGCCCAAGAACTATTCTTCAGTGCGCCTTTAGAAAAAAGATTCATCCAATCACAGGCTTGCACCATTTCAACAGGTATAGCAGGCTTGCCCAAGAGCTTATTTTGTTGTTGTTTTTGTGTTTACTTATCTGTTCTTGCAAATATTGAATTCAAATAATGGTTCGTTCAGTGTATACTGTTTTGTTTGGATATAGATTAAGTTATTGCAGGTAATTGTTGTAAAGTTGACTTGTGATTGAAGTTTTGATATTGTTTATTGAATTTGTAGATTAGTAGATTATGTAATATTGATCTTTTGTTAAGAACACAAATCAATAAAAGGTTGCACCAATAAAAGATTGAAACTTTCTTGGATGAGTTAGTGGTATAAATGAACAGATTGAAGCGTGTAGAATCTTGTGGACAAAAAAAGATAGTTATGAACCAATGAAATCAATGAATAGATCTATGATAACAAGAGATCGATGAGGTATATCTTGCCTATATTTGTGTTATGATTTTTCTTTACTTCTTTCCCTACTATTTATAGCATAAAACTTACAAAAGTCTCACATTATTTTTTTTACAGATTGAGGAATCTTTAACTATTCTCCAAAAAAATTGTTTTGCAAGACCCAAACAAAAAGAGTAAGTTTGTCTCCTGCCTCGAGTTATCTTATTTCAGTAGACAATATTATTCTCTAAAAATTGGGTATGAATAAAGATTTAAAAACAATTAAAGATAGCAGACCATATACACGCCATATGCTGTTATTTTTTTATATGATTATATATCCAAATTACCAGCTTCATTGTGAAGTTAATATAGTCGATCTAAGACTGAGTATCTACACTGTGATTTCAGCGGTGTAGCCTTTGAAGATGAAACCCAAATCACCATTGAGGATCATTTGGTCCCGAAGGTAACTAGATTTAAGTATCTAGGGTCGTATGTTCAAAGAGATGGTGACATAGATAGTGATGTAACCCATCGCATACAGGCTGGCTGGTGTAGATGGAGGGCAGCCAGTGGGGTTTTGTGCGATAGGAGGTTCCCAATTAAACTTAAGGGGAAATTCTACAGGGTAGCAGTTAGGCCAGCTATGTTATATGGAACAGACTGTTGGGCTACCAAAAAGACACAAGCGCGCAAGATGGAGGTAGCAGAGATGAGGATGCTGAGGTGGATGTGTGGACACACGAGGTTAGATCGGATAAGAAATGAGGTTTTTAGGGAAAGACTAGGAGTGGCTAGTATATCGGAGAAGATTAAGGAGGGGAGATTGAGATGGTTTGGGCATGTGAAGCGGAGGGAAGCGACGGCTCCAGTTAGAGTAGTGGAGACTATTACTGTGCAGGGGAGGAGAGGAAGAGGCAGACCCAAACTGACATGGGATGAGCAGATTAGGCATGATTTACTAGAGTTGCATCTTTCTGAGGACATGGTCCACGATAGGACTTCGTGGAGGCATAGGATTAGGGTTAAGGACGTCTAGAGGATATTGTAGTAAGGTCTTAGGTGGTTTTTCAGGGACGTAGGTTTTTCTTTTTCTTGTAGGGTCCTTTCCAGTGTTTGCCTTATTGTGTTTATGCCCAAATGATGTTGTATGCTATTATACATGATTTACTTTGTGTTTATGCCCAAATAATGTTGTATGCTATGATACATGATTTTACATTATATTGTGCGACTCAGACCACTTTCTTGCTAATGGGCGACTTCTTATTTCGGTATTCTTTCTATATTCTTTGACTTGTTGTGTTGGTTTGCTGTTCGTTTTCGAGCCGAGGGTCTCTCTGGAAGCAGCCTCTCTATCCCTAGGGATAGAGGCAAGGCCTGTCTACATCCCACCCTCCCCAGACCCTATAAGTAGCTATGCTATTTGTGGGACTTACTGGGTATGGTTGTTGTTGTTGTTGTTGTATTGTGAAGTTAATATAGTAAAGCATTTGTGGATATTCTCCAAAGAATATGAGTGAAAGCAGAATGAAAGTTGTACGAGGGGAAAACTCACTCTAATGTGTTTGTTTAGGTTTTATTTTATTTTTTTGATCCATTCTAGCTTTATTATATTTTTAAGCTGAGATGCATGAAGATGGTGTTTTTATTACTATTGACCTCAAATTCATGGTGAAATTTCATATATGTGTTCAATTTGAAGATGTTTTTGATCACATGAGGTCCCACCAGAGATTCCGAAACCGACTCTTGGAATCAACTTTGCAAGAAATAACATGAGCCGAGACGAGTGGCTCTACCTGGTTGCATAAAACTGTAACTCTTGGTTATTGAGTCTGGCTTTCTTCTACGCTGCATATTTAAATGAAAATCAAAGGTTCTTACTTTCTTTTTGTGGTTAAAGGTTATTGAGTCTGGCTTTCTTCTACGGTTAAAGGTTTGATAATATAGAACTGGTTTAGTTCAGTTTTGATGAGTTTCGATCTGATTTGATAACATCTGCTGATAAGTTGAATATATCGATAACATCTGCTGGTAACATCTGTTGGTAACATCTGATTTGATAACATCTGCTGATAAGTTGAATATATCGATAACATCTGCTGATAACATCTGCTGATAAGTTGAATATATCGATAACATCTGCTGGTAACATCTGTTGATGACATCTGATTTGATAACATCTGCTGATAACATATGTTGATAAGTTGAATATATCGATAACATCTACTGGTTAGTTTTTAACTTTTTGCTAAGTTACCAGTTTTTAGACCGGCTGAAGTTTTTAACACTTTTGCTAGATTTCTGTAAGATAGTTTGATGCTAGCATTTGGTCGTCCATCGAACTGAAGAAACCGAACTGCACAAATAACCGAACTGAAATTTACAGTTCAGTTACGGTTTTGCAGTTTATAAAAACCGAACCGAACTGAATAACTTAAAAAAATCATTTTTATTAATTTTTATATATTTGGTGATTTGTGGTTATTTTTGTTATTATTTCTGCTATTAATATTTGTACATTGATAATGCCAGCAATTCAGCAAAAGCATCAGATTCAAGAGTTGAGCATTGTTTTTTTTTTTTTTACTTTGTATTAAGGATAATATTACAAGAATTTGATTGCTATTCATGCTGCCAAACCGAAAGGTGGTTTAGAAGAAGCACTTAAAGTCGAAAAAGATAAAGTTACATGCCTAAGTTTGGCCGAACAGGAATTGGATGGATAGTTTAACTTATGATCAGAACGAAGACATTGTTGAGAAATTTCTTTCTCTAAATCCATGTGCTGGTAATTCTCTTGGTTGTGCTGGTAATTCTCTTGGTTCACTGGTTTAGTTCTTTACATATCTAGATGGAAAACGTCACATCAATTACGAGGTAATTGTTGATGTTGATGTTTATATCAGCGTGCACACAAGGTATTTTCTTTGAAGGTAACAACTTATGGTTCTGGGTTTATTTCAGATGGAGAAGAATAGAGGGTTGACTCGTAAACGCAGCAAGGATCTTAAAAACCTGAGAAAGAAGTACAAGGTATGTTACATTAAAAATAAGTTGTAATGATAATGTATGTTCGCTCGTTGGGGTATTAACGTCTTCTCGCTGTGGAATACTAATATGTGCAGTTGAAACACAAGAAGAAAGAAGTTGCGAGGAAAGGATAGGTACGGGATATTAGGAAGCCGGCCGATCCTTATGGATGAGAAGTTTCTGGAATCAATACTATCAGCAAAAGCATCAGATTCAAGAGTTGAGCATTGTTATTTTTTTACTTTGTATTAAGGATAATATTATGAGGTTAACACAAATTTTGCTGCCAGATGGTGTACCAAACTTTTACATAGTTAGGGTTTGTTTGGTATGGGATAATGGAATGGACGAAGGAATGGAATGAACGAGGTAATGGAATGGACGAGGGAATGCAATGGATCATTACCATTCCATGTCTTGTTTGGTTACCACGTGTGGATGGAATGAATTATTATTCTATATTGTTCGGTAGGCAAGAAAAACGGAGTAATAAAATCAGCGGTGAGTGGTGGTGGTAGTGATTGTGGGTGGTTATAGGTGGCGGTGGTGGGTGTCGGCGACGGCGATGGGTGGCGGTGGCAGCGGCGAGTGGCGGTGCGGCAGTGACGACGAGTCGTGGTGGCGGCAAGGTGGTCGTTGGTGGTGGGTGGCAACAGAGGTGGCGGTGGGCGGTGGTGGCGGTTGGTGGTGGCGGTGGTGGTGGCGTCGACGATGGTGGTGGGCGGCGGCAACGAGTGGCGTTGGCGGTTGGTCGCGGTTGTGCTGATAACGGTGGCAAGTGGGTGGCGGCGGTGACGGTGGCTGTCGGGGTGAGGTGGTGGCGGGTGGCGGCGGTGGCGGCGGTGGTGGGTTGTGGCGAAGGTGGTGGGTTTTGGTGGTGTTGATGAATGGTGCAAGAGGGGATGAAATGGAAAAAAAACATGGGGGGTGGAAGGAATGATTTTAAGGGAATGGAATGTCTTCTGGAATGGGTGATTCCATTCCGTTGACCAACCAAACAACCTTTTCTTCATTCCCTCGTAATCATCCATTCCATTCCACCTCCCATTCCTTCATACCAAACACTACCTTATTGATTTTTAGATATCTTTATATTTGAGATATAAAATTTCTACCTAATTTTGGTTATATGTAAGAGATGTAGTTTGATATGCTCAGAATCAGGTTTCTGTTCTCATTTATGATAGCATTGTGAATTGTGATGGTGATCTATCATTGCATATTCAATGTTTTACTGGATGAAACAGTAGAGGTGATTATGTGTGGTGGGTGATCACGCAAGCTAATGATCTAAATTATGACTCATTAGTTGATATTAACTCATACTGTCAACGTGAATAATAATAATGACACTCATAACTTGTACTTTCGTAACTTTATGTTCCCCTAATGAGTGATTAACCAATTTTTATCGTAGTATGTTAATATAAAAATTGTTTTAAAACGTCATAAATAAAAATTTTGTAGCATACGAAGTTATTCTTAGAGTGTTTCCATCAACATCTCCACTAATTTGGCTGAATCAAAAGTTAATGAAATCTAATAGTTATGAATTAAGGATTAATTTGGGTAATGTTTTATAGTGTTTGAAAACAGTGGTTGAAATCACTCTTGTAATCAAATTGGGCTTGGAGAAAACAGTTGTTGAAACCACTGTTGGGTAATATTTTATTGGGTTTATTGGGTTAAAACTGTTGTTTGAAACCACTGTTCGGCTAAAACAGTGTTTTGTGGAGAAAACAATGGTTGAAACCACTGAACCACAGTTTTAACCTAACAGTGGTTTCAACTACTATTTTCTTCACAAAACACTGTTTTAACTCAATAAAAAATTACCCAACAGTGGTTTTCAACCACCGTTTTCATGTTTCACTTTCAAATATTGGTATTCTTAGATGCTAATAAGAAGGGACTGAGGAGTGTTTCATAAAACCAGTGCGATTTTCGGATGTTGCCTATCTGAAATCCTATTTGCCAAAGAACAAGAAAAAGACAAGTGATGAGAAAGAATTTGTTCCACAACTGTTCGGCTAAAACAGTGTTTTGTGGAGAAAACAATGGTTGAAACCACTGAACCACAGTTTTAACCTAACAGTGGTTTCAACTACTGTTTTCTCCACAAAACACTGTTTCAACTCAATAAAAAATTACCCAACAGTGGTTTTCAACCACTGTTTTCATGTTTCACTTTCAGATATTGGTATTCTTAGATGCTAATAAGAAGGGACTGAGGAGTGTTTCATAAAACCAGTGCGATTTTCGGATGTTGCCTATCTGAAATCCTATTTGCCAAAGAACAAGAAGAAGACGAGTGATGAGAAAGAATTTGTTCCAAGCTATTTTTTTCTTTTAAAATGTTTAGTTTTTTTTAAACCATTTTGACCCGTTTCATTTTTAGGTTTAAATAAGTATTGAACCAACATCTTTTCTCTTTTTATCTTTAAAATTATTGATGATCACTTTAGCAAAAGGCGAAACCATTCATGTTTAGGTTTTCGTAGTTAGTTATCACTAAATGTATGTCAAAATGAACATAGAATATACGATGGTGAAAATTGATCATGGAGAAATAAATGTACCCTCTTTCAATATATAGTTAACGAAACGATCCCTAATGAATTTCTTGAAATTAAAGATACTTACCCAAAGTATCACAAAGTTCATTTAGTAATAGAGTTATGACATATAGTTCTTCTTTCAGTCCGTAAACTATCCTTTATTTGTTATTTAATTGATGTTCCCATTCTTTATAATCCATTTTTAATTTAACCTTAAAAATCTATAATCATTCATCGACTAATAAAATCTGGTATGCATGGTTTTTAAAAATATATATTTTTAATAAAATAAATAATAACACCAAAACACATTGTTTTATTAGCCGATGTCAACGTGAGACTTGAATAACACCAAAACACATTGTTTTATTAATAATTAACATTGTCTTACAGCTTAACATGATACGTATACCTATATAATTCACACCAATGTGTTTTGGTGTTATACAAACTATATATTTTGACAATCTAGGGAATACCAAGTATAGGCGCATTTAACCTGTCACACCCCCAAAATACCACCTAGGGAATACCCCTGCTAGGCGTGTGACGTACCAATAACGAGCCACCAATTATGTTGAACTCATAACAAGTTTGTAAATGAAAATGCCAATTATTAATGAAAAGTAACGTCAATAAGTTTAAATGTAAACCAACATGTTTAGCGGAAGCAATAAGTAAATTAAGTATTACTGTTTCAAAGCAAATATGTAACGTCAACAATCACATCATGAGTATCCAATCAGCTCGACCCATGACCACTCCAGCTACTTCAGACAGCAAGATCCCAAATCCAAGACATCTAACGACCTGCAAGCATGCAACAAGTGTATCAGACAACGCTGGTGAGTTCATAGTTTTACGAAAACGTTGGTTACCAAATGTTTAGTTTAATCCATTGAATTTAATGTTGATAATACCCCGAATACAAGACAGCTCCTGATTATTTTGCCCTTTCTCCAATGCTCCTATCAAAGCATTGGTCATGACTAGGTCATTAGTTCACACCAGTCCTCTCAGGTACGGGGTGAGGGTGCCAAACCTAAGTAGCGCTACCAACTAATACCTTGTTACCTCTCAGGTAACCAAACAACACGGGGGGACTTTAATGGTGATAGGATGAGTATATTATCCAACATTCCAGATTTACTCAAAAGACATATTCCTCTCAGGATTACCCATGATTTACCCAAAACCAATCCCTCTCAGGGATACCCAATGACTGTCCCAACCACCGGGACGCATGCTCAAGAGGAATGAACTCACCTTGGTTTGCTCGGTAAGATTAACTACCCGTTTATCAGTGGATCAAACACGTCCTAGTATGAGTACCAATATCAATTAGTTTTAAGTTTACTTATACGTTGTTCACATTTACACACGTAGTATACATTCATCAACAGACATGATATATCACTTAATCGTGCACAAATTCCATCATTTAAAGTATGTTCGCATACTAGGTGCTACACATATAGATTTATACTTCACATACCACGTTTCAATTATTCAAATAACCTCTCATTTCAAACATACAAACAACGTGTGACTTCATGTACCATTCGTGGCCCTTAGACCCGACGTGCGAGACCCAGGCCTAAACCCGTCCCGGCCCGCAAACCATGTGTGGTTTCTGTTTCAGCTCCTGGCCCACCCAGACCGGCCCAACATACTTAATGTAATATGCGTGTGTGTGTGACCCGGTATCAAGGTGCGACCCAACCCAAAACTGAGTGTTCCCACTTTTCTTGAGCAGCCTAGTTTACCATACCAGGCCCAATCATAATGCAGATTAGTCGTGTAACACTTAAGCCCAATCCGATTTGCATGTTACTATTATTAATCCAATTTCCCCATTCTTGATTTATGGTTGTACAACATAATTAAAACATCTTTTACATAGATACATAACCCCAATTCTATTTAACCATTACTAATATCTATCCTAGTAGGAATTCAATTCACAATCATACGTACAGAACCTATCCTTTGATTCAAGATTCATATTCAAAAGCAACTGTTATCCATGTCCATACAAACCCTAGATGCCATCATTCATCTAAACCACAAGACCACAACAGTTTCATCAATTCATATGTATCTATCCGTGCACTAATCATGTACAGTTAAACTGCCACTTGCAAATCACATATAATCACCAATCCGTCCGAACAACCAATCTGTTTAGTTATTATTTAGCATGTTATCAAATTGTGACACATTAAACCCTATATCTAGCTTTGCTATGGATAGAGGCAAGGTCTGTCTACATCCCACCCTCCCCAGACCCTATAACTAGCTTTGCTATTTGTGGGATTTACTGGGTATGGTTGTTGTTGTTGTTGTTGTTGTTGTTGTTGTTGTTGTATAAACCCTATATCATTAACCACTAACATTAATCATACTCTTATACTTAATAGTTGATACATATAATAGTTTCATCAAGATTCTACCATCATGCACTCATATGTACTAACAAAACAACCATACCATCATAACAAGATCGAATAATTAAGGATTAACATAATATAAATCTACTAACCAAGAGGGGCTCGACTAAATAAGCTGATGTCTCGAAACTACAAGATTGCCTCTAGGGGGGGGGGGGGTCGTTTGCCGTTCGCAAGTTTTAGAAACATGCGTTTGACTTTTTAAAATTAAAACTTCAACCCGTCAATTGACCAAGCAAACGTGATTTTCAGGATGTGCCCTTTTAAGGGATTAACACCTACCTAATTACGATCACATAGCGATGTTCGCCTCGAACAATGGCTGGACCATTAAGGTCTAAACTGAAAGTCAAAGAATTTATCGAAAATGCTTGACTTTCGGCTTTAAAAGCCTACAAATTGAAAATGCATGAGGAACGAGCACTTACACCTGGTCCTTGCACGAAAATGAACTTAAGAGAAGGCTCCCTTTAGCTGGGAATCTCCAGGAGATGAGAGAAATATGAAAATGAAGAAGGTGCAAGTTGGTTTGAAGAATAATGCACCTATTTATAGTTGAGGAAGGAATATGGAGATGTTACCAGGTGTAATGGGGGGGTAATGATGCTGACAAAGCAACCAGTGCCAATCAGTCTCAGAAAAGGCCTGACAACAGTATCAACCGCAGTTTTAGTCAGTCGTCTTCTGTGAATCAGAATCAGAGCAACAATTCAAATCAGGGTTCCTATGTGGGAAAGCTACCAAAACTTTAACCCGTCAATTGACCAAGCAAACGTATGATGATAAACAGATAGCATGAAGAATAGATTACCTTGCTGGTATAGAAGATGTGAAAAAGTTATATATTCAGGTATGACTTTTTTTCCTATTTGCTGAACTCTCTTTTGCAACTTTGATAATAAATTAGTTGATAAATTTTTGTATTGCTGTGTAAGAGTGTTTTTACTTATACATGCCTAAACAACTTCTAGAAATGTTGCTTGTGGGGCAAAATGTAAACAACTGGATGGATACCAAGTTCTGTGATAACCCCCATCTCAAAAGAATTTTGTTAGAAGTGGTGGCCAGCTAGGTGGAGAGCTTTTACTCAACCTACCAAACACCCCTAAGCAAAAACCAGGTTACCTATTTTGCTACACTGGACGAAATATTTACGTTAATATAGATTTTTTTTTGTGAAGCTTCATCTGAGTTAGCTGAAAAGGAATGCACCTACGAAACATACAAGACATGTACTGTTAGCAAGGTGTGTTATGTCCCTCTAAATATGTGTGTGCCTTCAAGGGTTATGTTTGTGCTACCAATTGAAATTTAATTCTAATTTGATACTTTGTGGAAGCATCTGTTAACAATTCTGATTGATTGTCAATTACAGGTCTCAAAAGATAGTGACTAACGACAATAATGATTCTTTTAGGGAGTTCTACAACCGGACATGCGGGGAGTAACATCTTCAGATAGGTGGAAATGGAACGCTCTCCATTCAATGATAGCCAAGAATGGCGTAAGAAATTTATTGCTTGTAGCCCATATGCCAACTATTTCAACAAGTCAAATCCTTTGAAACAACGAGTGCTTTGAGCCACAACTCCAATATCTATGTTCATAGCGTTTTAAGGCAAGTGATTCTATAGTTTTTTTTTTTTTTTATAATAATTATTTGTAAAGAGTATTTGATGTATATAGACAATAATTTTCTTCTGCAGTGGTGAACCGCCCTATAACATGCTTACATCTTTGTACGTTCATGCTTGGTCAAAGGTATAGTCAAAGTTCATGCTTGTATTCTAGGATGTTTTGTTGTCTGGTGATGTTATTTACATAGGTGGTAAACGTTGTGGGCTTAAAACAGTTTTATACTATCTGTGATCGGGTCCTGCATTTAATGCATTAAAGTTCACAGTTGATACTTTCCTTCTCATGCAGTTATGTGTACCATTCAAGTTGTCTTTTATGTTTCTTTGTTATCATGAAACGAACCGGCCCAATAATTGAAATGCAGAAGGGCGAGTCCTGGGGGTCGCCCACTCTGCCTCCCTCTAGGCTGGTCTTGAGTTTTGTGGCTTAGGTATGAATTGAAGTAGTTTGGTTGACCCAAATTTTAATCAGGTGAAAGAAAGGAAAATGAAAACGGGTTTGAGAGTTGTTCTGATTTTGTCGTTGTGCTACAACACCTATTTGTGTGTGTTTTGTATTGGGTTCAATCATGTGACATTTTTTAGGTTCCTTTTGGTTACTAATACTCTTGTCATATACAAAAGCACCGGGCAACACCTGTTTGTGTGTGTTTGGTATCGGGTTCAATCATGTTGTTTAAGGATAAAATGGGATCGGAAATTAGTATAGACTTAAAAACAAATGAGAAAATGCATGATTGTTTAAACATTTGTAAGGTTTATAAAAGTGGTTGCTTGGGTAGGGTTTAATCTTTTTTTCTTCTTAGACTAAGCGGTATGGGGGCCTGCTTAGGTCCGGCGACGCTCGGCGCCGGTCCCCCACACCGCCCCCCTCATCCCGTCCCGGCTAGACCGGCTCCCCACAGACGAAGTCGACGGGCCATGATTCAAATTAATAGCCGTTACAAACGGCTAGATTTAATAAAAAAATTACTTTTTCACTTTAAATATATATCACTTTCATCCATTTTTTATATCATTCTCATCCATTTCTCCCATTCTTCTCCCATTCTCTCATCCATTTTTTATAAAAAACACTCCCATTTTTTATACAATCATGAATCCCTTCAACCCAAACAACCCCAACCCGATCAATCCCAACCCGAACAATCCTAACTTTTTTTCGAGTCCCGCTTACACTCCGACTATGGATCCTTCGTGGGGGTCTCCACCATTTACGTTTTCGGGTTTCCAACAATAACCTAATGTCACACCCTGTCTTTTGCGGAAGCGTATGATGTGTGACTAGCTTGTTATCATTGCATTCAATCGTAATAAACAACTACATGATCAAAACGATGTTCATCCATTTATGAAAATTTGAGTATTACAAACACTTGTTATTTAAGTTTTCAAAACACGACCTTTGACAAGGTTACAATTCAACAAAAGTGGATGACATCTAAACTTGTAGTCTACTTCTAGTTACAACACTTGCGCCCAAGATCCATCCTGTCACCCGAAATACATGTAATTTTGGAAAACATCAACATAAAGTTGAGCGAGTTCATGCGTTTTTGTGTTTCACGATTTTATACTTTGTATGAAAACATAGTATGTGTCATGTATAATTCAAGTCTTTCTTGAGTACCCCACGTACTCAAGTATAATTCCCGTTTTCTTGAGTACCCCACGTACTCAAGTATCATTCAAGTGTTCTTGTGTACCCCACGTTTTAAATGATTGTTTATACAAGGACATTAAGGCACGTGAGGACATAGGGAGCTTTAGTATATTCTCCTTCATGGCATGTGAGGACATAGGGAGCATTAGTGTTTTCTCCTTTAACTGTGTCGATTACCCTCGACTGTGTCGATTAACCTCGACTGCGTCAATTTCCCTTGACTGTGTCGATTAACCTCGACCGTGTCGATTTCCCTCGACTGGGACACCGAAGCACTCAAGAGGTCACATAAGGACCGTGAGTGGGGCTCGGCCGTACCCGTTAGATCTAACCCTCGTCCCTAATTAAGTATTAATGGCATCTCAATATCTAGTTTAAGCTCACATGATCTAGTATCTTCTAGGCTTTTCTTAAAGCTCATCATATTGCACTCACCACGAGTGCTTCTCGTAATCTCATATCATATTGCACTCGGTTCTCGTTCTCACCAAGAGCGCTTCTTGTATTTTTACCCTTTGTAAAAATTATAATATTTGTAACATGTATTTCACCCCCGAGAGTTATAAAACCAAAAACAGTTAGAGAAAAGGGGGAGCATGAACTCACAACTTTGCGTTCCTGTGCGTCGTAAACTTCACCGGATTTGCTTAAATAACGTCGTAACCTATACGCGTTTACTTAACGTTAGTCACTAGACTTGTGTCGCACAAGTACAGTCACTCTCTTTTGTGTATATACTCTTGTGTTAAAAATATTTTATATTTTTAACTAAGTATCTTACTTATATTATTTTCTTAAAAATAAATATAAGCTTTTTGTATTTTGCACTTTGCACCCGAATTATGTATCTTGTATGTTGTATGTGTATTTTTATGTTTATACTCCTCATGAGTATTTAGTGTATTTTTTTAAGTCTTAATACACTAGCATGTATAACACATACTATATACACTTAGCACAAAAGTTGGTGATAAAATAATATATATTTTTCTCTCAAAAATATACATACTTATATCCATTTTGATTCTTGAAGAAATCCTCATTTCTTATCACCAAAAATTAGGGAAACCTTGGTAATACTTTTAAATACATTTTTAGGGGATAAGTTTCTCAAAAACTTATATTTTTCTAAGTGTCAAAATTTATAAAAATTTTGGCAGAGTTTCCCCTAAAAATGGAGGTTTCCCATGTTTTCAAAACATGTGTTTATTTTCTTTTAAATCGTCAACAATCATCAACAACAATTATCAACAATAATCATCAACAATAATCAATAATTTCTCCATTTCATGAACTTGAATATTTACAAAAAAAAATATGTAGTAACTTACTAGCACATTGAGTAAGTCTCATTATCTTTAAAAATAATTTTAGTTTCTTAAAAATTTATTTTTAAAGAATATGAAGTCTCACAACTTCTAGTCGAGATTCGCAAAAATATTTCTTTGTTAAATTTTTCTTGTGACACAAGTGTCCACACACTTGTTTATTTACTAAAAATGCTTTTAGTTCGGATAAGATCCGGGTTTTAACAACACTAATATTTTTGCTTGGTTCTTCCGAAAAACCACTTGTAGATCTTTAGATCCACTAGTTTAGAGCTCCATTTTACAAGTAAAACTATTTTTACACAAGTTCATGTCTGTGAGTGAAAGGGTTCGTCATCTAGTTATTTTTACACTAAACATAGTGCTAGTTCATGTTTCATGAACATGACCTAGCGTGGTTAGATGACGATCCGTTCTCCTACTAGCATCCAACAATAATAAATAACCATAACAAAACAAGTTCCATAAGTTTTACACTATTATTTAGTCTTTAACCATCAAGTTTATCATACTTTACAAGACTTTTAGTTTTGTTTTCGCATGTTCATAAATTTTATCCGTTAAATCTCTTATTAACCACTAAAAACAAGATCAATAGGGTGATTTAGAACACTTACAACTAGCACAAGGCTAGGGAAGATTCAAGTGTAGAAAAGTGGTGGATAAAAGAAATCGAGAGCGGTCCTTCCACTTCCGAGTGCTCCAAGCTTCGTCAACCACCTTCTAACACTTCTAAGTGAACTTGGAATTGTTGGATTAAGATTGAAAGGGGATGGTGGTGATGGCACTATTCTCGGCCGAACATGGGGGCCAAGGGAGGAAGATGAAACTTTGTTAAGTGGACAATGTAATTTCTTAGTGGTTTTTATAAACAAAAGTTCCACCCATCTTTTGACTGTTGGTCCTAATGTCTCTAAATAAGCCTACATATTAAATATTTAATTCAATAAAATCACAAATGGGGTCCTATGGGTGTAACCGATTTTGTAGGGGGAGGGGGTATTTAGTTGTGATGTAATGGTAAGGTGACTAATCTTGTTTAGGATCCAATGATATAGTTAGTATCTTTTGTGTGTTATTAATTATATAGTGTGTTAGGGTGTTCGGGGACCCTAACTAGCTTAGAAAAATAAAAAACATTGCTTCTAGCAATATTTTGGTGTTCCGGGTAACGTCCGGTTGGTCGGTTAAATACCGGTTCGTTTAAGTGCTAAGTTGCACCGTTTAGTGTCTTTCAAGTGTCCTTTTGTAACACTTTCAATCCCCGACACTTAGGGAAGTATTCTGGATGATAAATAAAAATTTCTGCATAATATTTCAGCGTCTTAATGCTGAATTTTGCTGAATTTTAATAAATTCAGCTTTTAAAGTGTACTTCGGGTGCTTTTTAGTGCGTATTTTAGCTTCCGGAATGCCTGTATTAAAACCCTTGTATGTACTCTTGGGTTTTAGTGCATTCTTGACGTTGGACCTACACCTAGGCTCCAATTCTAATGTCTGACTGCTTCTGCAGTTTTGTTGACACAGTGTGTCTTACCGGTGAGTTTACTAATATTTCTGACGCAACGCTCTCGTTTATGCATAAAGCAATATTTTGTAGTATACAACGTGCATGAATTTACTTGTATGGAATTCAGAAATTAATTTGTCTGGTAAACTAGATCATGCACAGTCATTTAAGCACAAATTACTGTTCATCTAGTGTACGGAATGTACGGAAAAGTGACGGTTGTCACAGTCTCCCCCTGTTAAAAGAATTTCGTCCCGAAATTCAAGCGATGCCATCGGTCGCAGGGGAGTTGTGAAACCAATATGGTCACTTAGATTCATGATTTGTCTTCATGTTCCCATGAAATCTCTGGGTCATGTCATGAATTCTATCATACTCAAGTAGGTCAATCATGTCTTTTTCTGTATCTTGTGAACTCTTGGTCCATAACCTCAACAGGTTCCTATAGTATTGCGGACTCTTGGTCCAAAACCTCAACAGGTTTCTATAGTATTATGGACTCTTGGTCCAAAACCTCAACAGGTTTCTATAGTATTATGGACTCTTGGTCCAAAACCTTAATAGGTTTCTGTAGTATTATGGACTCTTGGTCCAAAACCTCAACAGGTTTCTGTAGTATTATGGACTCTTGGTCCAAAACCCCAACAGGTTTCTATAGTATTTCTTGTTGTTTGTCATTGACGTGAATCTTATTTGTGGGAACAACGACTGTCCCTTGAGTCAGACTCCTCTAACGATTAGACACATGAATGTGTCGCGATCACTACTGATCTTTTTCTGGGAGTTTCATCTTGTGAGCAATGGTTCTGATCCCTACACCAGGGATTCAACCTTTTCATTTACCAAATCACACTATGCCTTCTCTAGGCGAGGCTCTCATTAAAGCCATACTTCTTGTCTCGACTTCTTATGATTTATGCCGTTCATCGGCATAATCTTTCTGTATTCTGCGGGCTGTCCTGATATGATCACATATCTGAACGATCTTGCCTCTAGTTTTAATGGGCCATCTCGGGCCAGTTAATTGTTTCTTTCTGGTCTCCATTCAACATGACGGGAATCAACTCATTAGGTTCCGTCTAAAGCTTTACACGAAGCGGTTTAGGCGGCGGTGTGATAGATACCGTTGTAGGAAAACTCCACTAAGGGCAAGTGAGTGTTCCGACTTTTCATTAAAGTTTATCACGCAAGCATGTATTGTGTTCATACAATCTGCATCGTTCAGCAGCCCAGTTCATATTCAAGTTCTTACGACCATCGGTGTGCTGCAACCTTCGTGATCAGTAAGGATCGTGCAGCGCTTTCCTTCAGGTAGTGACGTCCAGTTTGCGGCGCGCAATTACTGTATCCATCTCAAGGTCTTTTCTCATGATTCCTTAATCAATGTGCCGCGTACGCAATGTTGTGGTCTCGTTGCATCGACGTACAATCGAGACTTTGTCGAGAGACGTCACATAATTGCAACTCTAGCTCCTTAGCTCTTGGTTGCAGGGTTGGCATGAATTTCGTTCTTATCCACCATGTATCTTTAGTTCTCCCTCCGCGAACTCAAAATCCGCTTTTCGTCATCACAGCACATAACTGTTCTTTTCTCTAGGAGTTGCAAGATAAGTTGCAGCTGTTGCTCACGACCTTCCTTGGTCGTTGGCCATAGAATGTAGTCAATAAGTATAATCATGATCTATCCAGGTATAGCTTACACGTTCGTTTCATGAGGTTCATGAATATTGTTGATGCATGTGTTAAGCCGAATGGTACGACAAGGAACTCGTACTGTTTGAAGCGAGTCCTAAAGGTCGTTTCAGGGATATTTCCTTCTGGTATTCACAGTTGAGGACATCCTGTCCTCAAGTTGATCCTTGAGTAGCAACTAGGATCTTTTGATTTTGTCTGTTCATGTCATCAGTCCTTGGCAAAGGATTCTGGTTTTCAACTCTCTGGAATTTAAGCAAAGTGGAGTCTACCACTTTCTCCTTGTGTCCTTAACTAAGGGCGTCATATCCTTAATTTCCTCTGTCTAGCAGCTCTTGCAGTTATATCAGAGGCTCATGCTTCGCGGACGAAGCTAGTCGGTAAGGCTTCATTTGGCCCTGGTGCCGCTTCTGGCACGAGGCTCATCTTACACCTCTCTTGTCGCTACGGGGGGGGGGGGGGGTTTCTGGCAAGTCCTTCGAAAAAGGCTTCTGGGACTTCTCCCATTACGGGGATGTTCTCAGGCTCTGCAGTCTATTCGGAGGCGTTTCTAAGCCTCTTAGACCAATGAAGGATGTCGTAAATCTGCCACCTTGTGGGGTCTAGCATCCTTGCACCTAGTGCAGGAAGGTTGGGTTTCAACATTCGCAAGAGGGATGCGGCTGATTTTATCATATCGAACAACTTTAGCTGTATACTTGGATTCCCGACCCATGCTGACTAACATATTATGACTTCGCGAGTCAATGGTAACAGAAGTTTCCGGCCTTCTGAGTCCCTAGATACAATCCTTAATCGCTTCGACTGTTTAAACTAGCCTTCTAAATGCCCATTTCTAAAGGATATGGAACGTCTATTTTATTTGAAACTAGGCCAAGCAGTCTCTTATGTTCTAAGCATGCAAGGTTAAAGTTGGTGCCAGTATTAATTAAAAGCAGATGCATAAGGTTGGTTAATAGGGAACGTACCCGTAACCGCATCTGGATCCTGGCGTGCTTCACGAGTTTCGATCATGAAAACCCTTCCTTGCTTGCTTCTTCCTAGAGCAATCTTTCCTAACGTGCCCTGCTTCACCACATTTGTAGCAACCTGGTATTTTCTTATTTCTTCCATCTGGGTCCATCGCCCAACAGGCGTCCTTGCTGTGTCCTTCCTTTCCACATTTTCCGCACTTAGGCCTCAGACATCGACCTTCATGGTGAAAGTTGCATTTCCCACACCTTGGCTTAGTCCCCGAGTAAACTTTACCTCCGGCCTTATTAGTGGCTCCAACAGTTTTCCTGCCATGTGGCGGATTCACTTTCTTTCTTTTGTTTGCCTTAAAGCTTCCATAGCTGACTTGGGTGCTCGATTTTAGGCTTGAAGACTTCCTTTTCTTGTTTCCTGATGACTCCACATGAGTCTCTTTCTTGTTATCCTCAGATTCCGAAAACTTTCCCGCACGTAGAGCTTCTTCAGTAAGCGTAACGCTTAAATCGATAGCCTCTACGATAGTTGGAGGCCTTGAGGTAGTAACCAAGCTCCTGATCTGAGGTGCAAGTCCCCAAATGAATCGTTCAACCCTCTTGAATTCCGGTTTGACTAAGTAGGGGACGACCCTAGACAAGTCGTGAAATCGTTGGACGTATTCATGAATCTTCGGTCCGTCCATTTTCAAGTTCCAGAACTCCACCTCAAGCTTCTGGATTTCAGCCCTAGAACAGTATTTCTTTTCCATCATTTCCTTGAGCTCGTCCCAGCTGAGTGCATAAGCAGCATCTGCGCCAAGGGTTTGAAACTGAAGGTTCCACCAGGAGAGTGCGCCATCTACGAATAACCCTGAGATATAAGTAACACTCTGTCGGGGCGAGCAGTTACTCATTCTTAGAATGGAGTCAGTCTTTTCTGTCCAACGAACAAATGCAACGGCACCTCCTGTGCCATCAAAATTCAATGGCTTGCAGTCCAGGAATTGTTTATAGGTGCAGCCAGTTGGAGGGTTATTTTCCGTAGTGCCACCGCTGTGCTCGGAGCGGAGGGCTTCATGTCGTGCAATTGCTTGTGCAATACATTCCTGAAGCTCAGCTTCTGTCCTTGGCAACGTACTGGTGTTTGTGTCTCGTCTGGGCGGCATTCTCTTCTGCCAAAATGGTATGAAGTAGGTTAGACAATATTCCATAATTGTCTATGAGGTACATAACACCATAAGCCATTAAGTAATCACCCAATTTCACACGTATATATAATCAGTGTATAAGCGAGGAAACAGTCATTGAGCCTTCACATAGGCTTGCCAACTTGGCTTATTGTTTGAAATGAACTCGAGGCTACATCGCCTTGGTCATTCAAGTTTTAGTTATTTCCTGCTACATTGGTTTTTCTTAGGTCTTTAGCTTTACTGGTGCGTATATTTTCCCTTAGATGGGGTTGTCCGTGTCGAGGTGGTAGAGAGTGTATCGTCACTGATTCTTCCTGAATGTCATTCCACCTTACTTGCTTAAACATCATTTTCTCAAACGTCTCGTATGCAGGTAGAAGCGTCAGTCACGAAGTAGGCTAAGACAGGCTTCCTACTTTCTAACGTGCTAAAGCACTGATCTATGTGTTGTTCTACCAGATGAAGGTGAGGACACCTATAGATTAATTTTGTATGGTTTTCATTAGCTTGACCCGCTGAGTCCACCAGGATTTCTGTGCACTACAAGTCGTTATTACGTGGGCCCCCGTAATATTAAATTGTCTTGCACAGTTACCCCAAATTTTCTCTCGTCCAAGCAGATGATCAATCAAGGAGGGGACACTACTGTCCTTATACCTCTTGTCATGGGAAGGACCTTTGCGATGGTCCACGCGCTAACATTCGTTATCGTTACGCGCGTATAGGCACGATGATTAGATGGAATAGGAATGGAGAGAATTCCTAGTAGTTGAAGGGGCACCTTCGAGATGAATACTTCATCTTCCTTTTCTGGTCAAGTATGTCGTTAATCTCGCTTCACATAAGCCGCAGGGATCTCGTCCCATTGATTGAGAATTCGTTCAAGGTTGCCGCCTCTGCCTCGTCATCATCATCGTAGTTAGGCATCTTCACGATTGAGAGGGAAGAACAGCCATCTCCTACAGAAGCAAGCTCAGCATCCTGTTTGGTAATCACTCCCAGCCATGAGCTTTGCAAAGGACGCGAGGTCGGTAGCTTCATCGTGCGAGTCACGTATAGTAATAGGAGTCGGAGTCGAAAGTATCTTATTCACGTCAATAATCATTCCATACACTTATTTGTATGTATGTATATCAATAACATATATGCTACTTAGCATAATTAAGCAATTTAATGCATTATATCACGTATAACTCTCGTTTTTGGGGGGTCATTTTGTTTTTGGCAAGTCTAACTCGTGTAGACTATGCTTTGGTTGGCACCTTATTTTAAAGGTATTCCTCACAAATGTCCTTGCCTTGTTACTTTTTGAAAAGTGTCTGACTCGTGGATCTTGGCACTTACATGAATGCAATGAAAACCTTTTTGTAAAACGTTTTCGTGAGAGAAATCTAGTGATTGTAGTCTAGACTCGAGAAAGAATCCTAGTTCACTACAATCGAAGCTCTGATACCAAACTGTCACACCCTGTCTTTTGCGGAAGCGTATGATGTGTGACTAGCTTGTTATCATTGCATTCAATCGTAATAAACAACTACATGATCAAAACGATGTTCATCCATTTATGAAAATTTGAGTATTACAAACACTTGTTATTTAAGTTTTCAAAACACGACCTTTGACAAGGTTACAATTCAACAAAAGTGGATGACATCTAAACTTGTAGTCTACTTCTAGTTACAACACTTGCGCCCAAGATCCATCCTGTCACCTGAAATACATGTAATTTTGGAAAACATCAACATAAAGTTGAGCGAGTTCATGCGTTTTTGTGTTTCACGATTTTATACTTTGTATGAAAACATAGTATGTGTCATGTATAATTCAAGTCTTTCTTGAGTACCCCACGTACTCAAGTATAATTCCCGTTTTCTTGAGTACCCCACGTACTCAAGTATCATTCAAGTGTTCTTGTGTACCCCACGTTTTAAATGATTGTTTATACAAGGACATTAAGGCACGTGAGGACATAGGGAGCTTTAGTATATTCTCCTTCATGGCATGTGAGGACATAGGGAGCATTAGTGTTTTCTCCTTTAACTGTGTCAATTACCCTCGACTGTGTCGATTAACCTCGACTGCGTCAATTTCCCTTGACTGTGTCGATTAACCTCGACCGTGTCGATTTCCCTCGACTGGGACACCGAAGCACTCAAGAGGTCACATAAGGACCGTGAGTGGGGCTCGGCCGTACCCGTTAGATCTAACCCTCGTCCCTAATTAAGTATTAATGGCATCTCAATATCTAGTTTAAGCTCACATGATCTAGTATCTTCTAGGCTTTTCTTAAAGCTCATCATATTGCACTCACCACGAGTGCTTCTCGTAATCTCATATCATATTGCACTCGGTTCTCGTTCTCACCAAGAGCGCTTCTTGTATTTTTACCCTTTGTAAAAATTATAATATTTGTAACATGTATTTCACCCCCGAGAGTTATAAAACCAAAAACAGTTAGAGAAAAGGGGGAGCATGAACTCACAACTTTGCGTTCCTGTGCGTCGTAAACTTCACCGGATTTGCTTAAATAACGTCGTAACCTATACGCGTTTACTTAACGTTAGTCACTAGACTTGTGTCGCACAAGTACAGTCACTCTCTTTTGTGTATATACTCTTGTGTTAAAAATATTTTATATTTTTAACTAAGTATCTTACTTATATTATTTTCTTAAAAATAAATATAAGCTTTTTGTATTTTGCACTTTGCACCCGAATTATGTATCTTGTATGTTGTATGTGTATTTTTATGTTTATACTCCTCATGAGTATTTAGTGTATTTTTTTAAGTCTTAATACACTAGCATGTATAACACATACTATATACACTTAGCACAAAAGTTGGTGATAAAATAATATATATTTTTCTCTCAAAAATATACATACTTATATCCATTTTGATTCTTGAAGAAATCCTCATTTCTTATCACCAAAAATTAGGGAAACCTTGGTAATACTTTTAAATACATTTTTAGGGGATAAGTTTCTCAAAAACTTATATTTTTCTAAGTGTCAAAATTTATAAAAATTTTGGCAGAGTTTCCCCTAAAAATGGAGGTTTCCCATGTTTTCAAAACATGTGTTTATTTTCTTTTAAATCGTCAACAATCATCAACAACAATTATCAACAATAATCATCAACAATAATCAATAATTTCTCCATTTCATGAACTTGAATATTTACAAAAAAAAAATATGTAGTAACTTACTAGCACATTGAGTAAGTCTCATTATCTTTAAAAATAATTTTAGTTTCTTAAAAATTTATTTTTAAAGAATATGAAGTCTCACAACTTCTAGTCGAGATTCGCAAAAATATTTCTTTGTTAAATTTTTCTTGTGACACAAGTGTCCACACACTTGTTTATTTACTAAAAATGCTTTTAGTTCGGATAAGATCCGGGTTTTAACAACACTAATATTTTTGCTTGGTTCTTCCGAAAAACCACTTGTAGATCTTTAGATCCACTAGTTTAGAGCTCCATTTTACAAGTAAAACTATTTTTACACAAGTTCATGTCTGTGAGTGAAAGGGTTCGTCATCTAGTTATTTTTACACTAAACATAGTGCTAGTTCATGTTTCATGAACATGACCTAGCGTGGTTAGATGACGATCCGTTCTCCTACTAGCATCCAACAATAATAAATAACCATAACAAAACAAGTTCCATAAGTTTTACACTATTATTTAGTCTTTAACCATCAAGTTTATCATACTTTACAAGACTTTTAGTTTTGTTTTCGCATGTTCATAAATTTTATCCGTTAAATCTCTTATTAACCACTAAAAACAAGATCAATAGGGTGATTTAGAACACTTACAACTAGCACAAGGCTAGGGAAGATTCAAGTGTAGAAAAGTGGTGGATAAAAGAAATCGAGAGCGGTCCTTCCACTTCCGAGTGCTCCAAGCTTCGTCAACCACCTTCTAACACTTCTAAGTGAACTTGGAATTGTTGGATTAAGATTGAAAGGGGATGGTGGTGATGGCACTATTCTCGGCCGAACATGGGGGCCAAGGGAGGAAGATGAAACTTTGTTAAGTGGACAATGTAATTTCTTAGTGGTTTTTATAAACAAAAGTTCCACCCATCTTTTGACTGTTGGTCCTAATGTCTCTAAATAAGCCTACATATCAAATATTTAATTCAATAAAATCACAAATGGGGTCCTATGGGTGTAACCGATTTTGTAGGGGGAGGGGGTATTTAGTTGTGATGTAATGGTAAGGTGACTAATCTTGTTTAGGATCCAATGATATAGTTAGTATCTTTTGTGTGTTATTAATTATATAGTGTGTTAGGGTGTTCGGGGACCCTAACTAGCTTAGAAAAATAAAAAACATTGCTTCTAGCAATATTTTGGTGTTCCGGGTAACGTCCGGTTGGTCGGTTAAATACCGGTTCGTTTAAGTGCTAAGTTGCACCGTTTAGTGTCTTTCAAGTGTCCTTTTGTAACACTTTCAATCCCCGACACTTAGGGAAGTATTCTGGATGATAAATAAAAATTTCTGCATAATATTTCAGCGTCTTAATGCTGAATTTTGCTGAATTTTAATAAATTCAGCTTTTAAAGTGTACTTCGGGTGCTTTTTAGTGCGTATTTTAGCTTCCGGAATGCCTGTATTAAAACCCTTGTATGTACTCTTGGGTTTTAGTGCATTCTTGACGTTGGACCTACACCTAGGCTCCAATTCTAATGTCTGACTGCTTCTGCAGTTTTGTTGACACAGTGTGTCTTACCGGTGAGTTTACTAATATTTCTGACGCAACGCTCTCGTTTATGCATAAAGCAATATTTTGTAGTATATAACGTGCATGAATTTACTTGTATGGAATTCAGAAATTAATTTGTCTGGTAAACTAGATCATGCACAGTCATTTAAGCACAAATTACTGTTCATCTAGTGTACGGAATGTACGGAAAAGTGACGGTTGTCACACCTAACGCCTTCTCCCAAATGTCCCAAGTTCAACAAATGCAACAATACCAAGCACTCCAACAATTCATGCAACGCAACTCGGTTCAACTTGATCAATTCCAATCGCAACCGCCAACTTCGCAACCGCAACCCTCGGTTCAACTTGACGATGATGATGAAGTCGTCCCCGAATCGCCACCTAAAGAACTCAAGCGCAAAAAAAACACGGGGAAGGGGAAGGCGGTTGAAACCGAACCCGACACCGCAAAAAAAAAAGCGGTTCGAGAGCAAAGCCGAGACAGTGGACAAAAGTAGAGGAGGAGGCGCTAGCAATTGCGTATGTTAAGGCCTCAACTTGCCCGATTGTCGGTATGAACCAAAGTTAATTCTTTTTAATTTAAATTTAAAAAGATTTATTTTTTTAGTTTTACTAATGCAATTTTTTTAATTTTAGGGAACAATCAAACGGGTTCTAGTTTTTGGAAGGCATGTACGGATAGATTTAATGAGCTTATGGGGCAAGGCCCGATACGTGATCTCGATTCCGTATCGGGCAAGTGGCGGAAAATGAACAAGATCGTGAATGATTTTTGCGGGTATTATAGCCGACTTTACATCAATCGTCCTAGTGGGAGTAGCGACGAGGACGTTCTTAACCTTGCGATAGCTAAATGGGAAGCAAAAAATCCGTCTTTCCCACACCTCCGAGCATGGAACATTTTAAAGAAAGAACCTAAATGGGCGCCGGTTCCAAATGAGGTCGCAACCGCCAAACGGACTAAAACTTCCGAGTCCGGAAGTTATAGTGCGGGAGGCTCCACTGCTCGTTGTCAAATCGACATAAATGACGACCCGGAATATGATGAGTATGTGTTGCCCGCTCACGAGATCGAACGTCCTGGCGGAAGGGACAAAGCAAAAAAAGAGGCGGCCGGAAAGCGCAAAGGGGCCGGCTCGAGTGGAGGGGGTGGCTCGGGTGGAGGTGGCGGCTCGAAGGCGTCTTCGAAAATGGACGAGTTGATTTCCGAATTCCGTTCGTTTAAAGACTTTGTGGCCGAAAAATATAGTCACAAGAAAAACGTGTCGGCCGACTATGCTCGAGCGGAGGATTTTAGGATAATGAGGTTGGATCTCGACTCGGTTCCGGAGGATGAACGAGAGGTGTATCGGAGGATGAAGGAAGAGGTGAAGAAAAAATGGACGTCGTAGTTTTTATTTTATTTTTAGGTGAAATGTAATTTTTTTTTATTTTTCGGAAATGTTTTTATTTTTATTTTTAGGAAATGTAATTTTTTTTTATGTTATGAAATGAATTTATTTATGTTGTTTTATGTTGTATTTTTTAATTTTTATAAAGTTTTTATTAAGTTAATAAAAAAAACTTAGAAAATTATAAAATATTAAGGTGGGGTAGCCCCATCCTCCGTAGCCCCATCCTCCACCCCCCTCAAATTGGAAGGAGGCCCATCCTTCATGAGCCGGTGATGTGGTGCCTACGTGGCGGCCCATCCTCATGGGGATGGGCCTCTCCATACCCTCTAGTCTTATATCTTCAGGAAACGCATATTAACTATCATAGATGTTGATCATCGATTTTTAAATATTCATTCAATATCTACAAAATCAAAGAGCAACAATAGTGTTGGCCTTCAATTGGGCTAAATGGGCGGTAGGGGAAATAGTGCCAGGCAGCTGCCTGGCACTCCCCTATTGACCCAACAAATTTACGATTTTATCCCCATTTAAATTTACGATTTTGCCATCAGTTCAAAATTATGTTTTTGCCCCCACTTAAAAATAAATTTACGCTTTTACTCCCAACTAAAAATTTCAATTTTGCCCCCGTTTAAAATTACGACTTTGCCCCGTTTCAATTTACAGTTTTGCCATTAGTTTTTCCCTTATAATTACGATTTTGCCATCAATTCAAAGTTATGTTTTTACCCTCACTTAAAAATAAATTAACGCTTTTGCTCCCAGCTAAAAATCCAATTTTGCCCTCAGTTCAAAATTATGATTTTGCCCCGTATAAATTTATAGTTTTGCCATTAGTTTTTTTATTTCTTACAGCCAAGTTACGATTTTGCCCTCAACTTATATTTACATTTTCTCCATCATTTTTGTTTGTTTTCCTGGTGAAACTACAATTTTGCCCCCAATATAAAATTACAGTCAAGCAGGTAGATTCCTGGCACTCCCCCATTGGTCCATTTAATTTACGATTTTATTCCGGAATTAAAATTATGATTTCGCCCTCAGTTAAAAATTACGTTTATCTAATCGTTTTAGTTTTTTTAGCTAAAGTAGAAAACATTTTTTTAATTGGTTGACTCGATTTAATTTTTTTCCGTGTCAAGGAGCCGCCTAACACTCGCTCATTAGTCCTGAAAAATTACAGTTTTGCCCTGATCTGAAAAATATCATTTTATTTTTTATTTCCTAGCAAAATTATAGTAGTGTTTTTTTGATTGATTGATAATTATTCGGCCATCGCCCTGCAACGCAGACAACTAGTTCAAAACATTTATCATCAAACACAAAATCTCGCTAAATAGTTGATATAAAACGTTGGATTATAAAGTGTATTCTTGCTTTGTGGTCTCATCAATACTACTCTCTACCACCGTACAACTGCCACCCTCCAATAACCATCATTTTAATACGGTTAGGTAATTAAGTTATTGTATTTATGTTGAAATATATATAATCATCACTTTTATATGTTTTCTATTGTACAAGTATTATGCTTATGTTATGTTTATGTTTTTTTGTGAGGCTGTTATGTTCTGGGCTGGATTGGGCTTGCTGGGCTTATGGATTTGCTTATGGACTTGTTGAGATGGGTTGTTAAGAGGTCAAAGTCTAGAGGCATAATGGGCCTTTGAAGGCTGGAAGAATAGTCAAAGTCTTTATATAATAGTTTGTTAACTACAAACTAAAAGATGGAGAATAGATCTACACATCGTCACTTTCCCTCTCTAGTTCATTGCGATTAGGGTTTCGTCTAGGTTAATTAGATTCGTGTTGAATCTGATTCTGTATTTTATTCTTCGTTTTCCATAGTGTAGATAATCAATTTGATAATCTTCTTCAAGTGATTGGAGAGTTAGTTTTGTGCATTTGTAAACAGATTCTTTATTTGTTTATTTGGGTAATAAACATTCAGGTTTGGGTATTTGGTTGTGTTGATCTTAGTTCCGTGGATGATACCTTGTTTTGACATGGTATCAGAGCTACTCTGGTGAGCTCTTGGGTGAAATTTGGTCCCGCTGTGCGTTTGTTCGTCTGCGATCAGATCGGTGTAGATCTGACAAGATCCGGTTGATTTCTTGAAGATCTGGGTGAGTCTTGGTAGGTCAGTGATTTGCCGACTTCAGATCTTGGATTTCGTGGTGACCCTAATCGAACATCTCTTGAACCCCGTCTTATTTCCACCATTTTCTACCTTTGAATCCCTTAAACCTCCATTATTTCGAAAACCGGATCAGTTTCCTTCCGATAGCAATTCTTGAACCGAGTAACAGCGGCAGTGGCCTCGATTAACGCCGGATAAATTGCTGATGTACTTCTTGTTGTTGGATCTTGCTAGAGGTTTTCAGTATTGTCTAATCTTGATGGTCTAGGCAGACTCGCTGATTGCTGACTTCATATCTGGGGGTTATTGTTAAAGCCGTGAGTATTGAAGTGTTGTGCTGTAGTCTTCAGGATTAAAAACAGGAAGCTGATGTTCTGATCTAGGGTTCAACCCACAAAGTTGTAAAATCCTGGTCAGAACTGGAGAAACTCTAGATAGGGTTTCCAATCTTGGTGAGATCTTTTCTTGTTTTATCTTTCTGTTGTTTTTATTTCTTGCTTTAGGCATTCTGTTGGCGGAGTAGTTGGGCCGGTGGTTGACTGGGACACAGGGTGGGACATCCCCTGTTGTATTGTATTTGCTAATTGTTTGCTTTTGTGATAAATTGTTGCTATACGGTTTGCATTACTAGTTAATCTTTCTCCGTTGGGTATTTTGTTATGGATTTCTGATAAAAAAGGACAACCAATATTGTATGTGGGAATACTAAAAATAAATAAATAAATAAATAAATCTCTTGGTTATGAGATTCTTATCCTGGTTTTTGAGATTTGGTTGTTCTTAAAAGTCATTTGATGTTTATTTTTTGTTGATAAACAGATAGTTTTTGATAGTATTGTAGAATCATGTGATTCTTTCTGTCTAAATCTGTTGTTGAATTTATATGTCTTGTGACATATTTTTTAGTCTTAAACATGTGTGGTTTTTTTGTTGTTATCAGATGTGTATATCTGTTGATTCTTGAACAATCATGTATTCCTTTGGTTATTGGAATCGCCGTGTGATTGTTTTTCATGTAAAGGTTATGCTATCTTGAAGATATATTCTTCGATAGTGTTTGCCTTTATCTCACTAGCTGGTCTAGGATTCTTATGTTTTCTGAGTCCGACCGTAGTGAGGTTTGTGTAGGATCATCGTGTTGGTGATCTTAGTTGTTTCTTATTTGTCTCTTTGAGACTTCATCGCCGATCGTAGTGTTGTTAGTTTACTGGTCTAGGTGATGCTTGATTTTCCTTCCACTGGTCTAGGGTCATTTGTAGATTCTTCGTGTTGTTGAGTCTTGTCCCGTTAGATCATAGTGTTGGTTTCTATCAGTTCTTCGTGTTGTCGATCTGGTTTTATACAGACTTGTTCTGTAGTTGCACTGGTTTAGAGCTGTCGTTAGTTTCTTGTGTTGATCGAATCTAAGCTCGTAAGCAATTAGTGTCAATTTGTATCAGACTTGTTATCTGATTTTGTATATGCATATTTAGTGTGGATCTGTGTTGAATTTTTCTTATAACCTTAAAAATGGTTTAAAAAAAACCAAAAATTAATTTTGTGAATTTTGCAAAAAAAAAAAAAAAAAAAATCATATGAGAGTTATAGTTTGTCACAACTTGTATCATTTGAAGATTTGGGAATAAACGTCTTTGGTTTGGATGGGTTGTTGTTAGATCTTATATGGTCCAATTGTGTTTCTTCATTGTTTTGACAACCGTGAGTTTTTTTCTTATGTGAGAAATGGTTCTGGTTGGAAAATCGTGTGATTTGTGTAACCATTCAGAAGTTGTTTAGGTTGTTATATTGTTAGGTGTAGAATTGTGTGATTCTCACTTTTATCAGATTTTTGTCTTGAATAATGTTATTTGATAGTCTTGACCACTAAATGTCTTTCGGTGGTGGTTCGTAAGACTTACTGTCTATGATCTAGTTGTGTGGTTAGTTGAACTGCGTGGTTCGTTTGTTTTCTAACCAGTTTTCATGTCAAGATTATTCTTGAATGTTGTTACAGCTTTGTGTGTTTTCTCTTGTGTAAGAGATATTGATTTCTGGTCTTAAAATCGTGTGATTTGGTGTTGATCATAAGTGTTTTTGGCTGTAAATTCTTGTCTGATAAAGAATCATGTGATTTTTAAGGTTATCAGGCATGTTTTGAATCTTGTGATTTTTTTTGTTGTCAGATTGTAAAGTTGTAAAAGTTTTGATAAAATCAAACCAGTCTTTAAGTTCTTTACAAATCGTTGACATGATATTCAGATGTGTTTCTGAATTTTTAAAAGTCGGGTGTTTTTTATTCTTTGTTGGTTATGTTTCTGATAGTTTTTTAAAAAAAAATCACATGATTTTTTTTCTTTGTTTTAATCAAAATTTGTTTTTCTGGTTTCTCGTGTTATGTGACGTTACAGAAAGTCGATGTGAGTTGTTCTATATGTTGGTAGTGGATTTAAAGTCCATTTCTAGTTTGAAATTTATGCGACTTTTCATTATATCGGATATGTTTTTGGTATTGTGATAGAGCCATGTGGTTCTTTGTTCGATCAATGTTGTCTTTGATTGTTGTTTGGGATTGTGTAATTCCTTGTTTGATCGGATTTATAAGTCTGATATGATTATATGTTTACATGTTTTTTGTTATTCAGATTATGTGTACTTTTGATTGTTTTCTCAAATGTTTGTTTTCTTAGATATAAAAAATATGTTGTCAAAATAAAAAAAAGGTATTTTTTTGTATTCTATTTTTGATCGATAAGAAATATCGATATGTTATGTTCAAATATGAAGAAAAAAAATGAGTTTTTACATGTTTAATCATATTTGTGGTTAGTCTCGAATAAGACTTTGTTGTTGGGTACTTTGGTTGGAATATTGGTTTCTTCAAGAACTGAAGCAAGGACTAACGAATCAATTGCAGCGAAGTTTCTTGTCTTTTGTCTTGGAAAAAAAACTGTCTGGTCATTTTTTATATGCTCAGTTGATAGATATCTTATTTTTACTTGCTCTATGGGTAAAAGATTGAAACTTGAAGCTGAAATATATGTAATTTCTGTCTAAAGTTTCTAATTTTCATACATGAAGTTTTAAGAAAGAGATTAATATCTCTGGAGTCGTTTCAACGTTTTGAGCTTTTGTAGTCTTGTGACTATTTGGTTTTATGAGACATATGGCTATTGAATCGCGTGAGTCATTGTTACTCATATGGTTTTGTGTTTCTGTTCATTGTCATCAGTTGGTATATGTCTAATGACGTTATTTTTCCTTGGTTTTGAATTTAAAATTCGTTTTCCAATTAGGGAAAATTTTCTTGGTAGTTGTGTTCGGTATTACGATGTTATACATCATAGTTTCACTTTTTATCAACCAATTTTTTTGGAGACTTAGTGGCTTGTTTTTAAATAAAATGAATATATGTCCTTGAACCGTTTTTTTCTTGAACAAAATATAAATGTTAAGATCCATCCAGAAGTTTGCATCTCTATTAGCAAAGGTAATGTCAAAACTTTACAGTTTAAAACAATTATACTTCAGAATGGCAGATACTTTCTTGACTTAGGTCTTTCTTTTCTCTCGTTGCATTGTTTCTCTCTAGAGTTTCATATTGAAACTGAGATTTAGGGCGTATCTTGATCTTGTATGTTCAGGTTTGTAGTGTCCGTTAAGTCTTGTTGAGAGTTAAAGCAGATCGTCATGTTGATGATCTGTATGTGTAAGATTGAATGTAGTCGTGTAGACTGTAGATCTGATTGATTGTGTCTGTTCTTGTAAGGTCTTGTGTAATCTTTGCATTAATAACGTGTTAAAGTTTTTTGTTTCATGAAATTTGACATGTTTGTTTTTTTGTGTTTTCAAGTCTTCTTGAAAAGGTTGGTTAAAAAGAATGTGCAGGATGCTTTGATTATTGTGAACACTAACTTTGAAGAGTTCTATGCATGGAGCCCTGATCGCGTCATCATATAGATTTTTCTCCAGGAAGTTGTAGTTGTTTATCGTCTGTAAGGATTTTTCACTGGATGAAAATTTGCTCATGGTTTTTTTATATAGAGTCCGTAGGTGACAGATTTCTTTCTTCATCAGTCTTGGTAAAAAGAAAATGCATTGTAAGTTTCCTTAACCTCTTTGGCTAATGGAGTAAAATGTGATTTTTTATTTATTTATTTTTCGTTTTGCACGATTATTGTTGCTGACATTACAAAAGATATATTAATAAATCAACATGTTTGTTGGTTTTTGGTTATAAAAGTGAGGGGGGTGTTGAAATATATATAATCATCACTTTTATATGTTTTCTATTGTACAAGTATTATGCTTATGTTATGTTTATTTTTTTTTGTGAGGCTATTATGTTCTGGGCTGGATTGTGCTTGTAGCTGTCTTGTTGGGCTGCTGCTGGGCTTATGGATTTGCTTATGGACTTGTTGAGATGGGTTGTTAAGAGGTCAAAGTCTAGAGGCATAATGGGCCTTTGAAGGCTGGAAGAATAGTCAAAGTCTGTATATAATAGTTTGTTAACTACAAACTAAAAGATGGAGAATAGATCTACACATCGTCACTTTCCCTCTCTAGTTCATTGTGATTAGGGTTTCGTCTAGGTTGATCAGATTCGTGTTGAATCTGATTCTGTATTTTATTCCTCGTTTTCCATAGTGTAGATAATCGGTTTGATAATCTTCTTCAAGTGATTGGAGAGTTAGTTTTGTGCATTTGTAAACAGATTCCGTATTTGTTCGTTTGGGTAATAAACATTCAGGTTTGGGTATTTGGTTGTGTTGATCTTAGATCCGTGGATGATACCTTGTTTTTGACAATTTATCTCTTTAATTTTTTTATTCTTACTATGTTGAAGCCTTAAAACTAAACGGTGATAGTCAATCCAAAGAAAGTTGTGGGTTTTTATTTGGAGAATCAAAATGTTAATAACATAAAGAGATTGACCGGACGATGTTAGAGATGAACAAAACTGATTTTTCCCAAACCCAAAACAGTTTGCAACCGGTTTTGACTTTGACCAGTTCCAAATTAAACCTATTTTTTATACTGGTTTGGCCAAAAACTATTTCGCTTCGGTTTTTGGCGTGGAGAACTGGAACCAACCGTTCCAAAACCTATGATTCGTACAGAATCGGTTTCAAACAGTTTTGGTTCGGGTTGGTTTTGCCAAACTGGTTCGGTTAACGAGTTTCTTGTTCATCGATAAATGAAGGTAATCAACCTACTAGGTGTTAGAATCTGTATCATCAAAGTGTTTGGGTATTTTGGTTAAAAGAGCCTACTAGGTGTTAGAATCTGAATCATCAAAGTGATTGGGTATTTTGGTTAAAAGAGCCCGTTCAGTGAATTCTCATATAAATACTATAATATTTTAGTTTTAGGTACCCTTGCGTTTACGTTTCTATTTAAAATTTGCTAAAACTCGCCGCAAAGCACGGGTGAACCCACTAAAGGATTGATAAACTAACAAGGACCAGTTTCGCGTTGTAAATTGTTGCCGCCGCCGCAACGCGCGGGTATCCTTCTAGTCTATTTAACACGTGTAATATATGGGGTTTTTAAGGAAGTAATTGTTTTATTATTTGGTAGATTTATTCAACCCGATTATACACGGGTTTTTTAAAGATACGACGTTTTTAGAATTTAGTATACAAAATTACATTTATTTAATCTGTGCAATACACATGGTTTTAAAGATATAACTTTTTTATTATTTGATATATAAAATTACATTTATTTAACCCGTACAATATACGGGCTTCATAAAGATCTAACTTTTTATTGTATAATATATAAAAGAACATTTAGGTGCTGTTTGTTTTTTCTGCAGGAAAACCTCTTCTGCTGCAGGCCACATCTGCAGGCATCTGCAGGAGAAGAGGTGGACCAAATGTCTTCAGTCTGCAAGGAGAAGAGGGTTTGTTTTTTTTTTATATAAAACCTCTTCTTCTAGGTTTAAAACACACACCACACAGTACAATCTGCACCTCCACTCTCTCTCTCTACAATCATCACCACCGCCACCACTTCACCACCGCCATCATCACAACCACCGTCACCACCTCCGCCTTCACACCTCCACCGCCATCATCACAACCACCGAGCCTGCAACGAATCGAACAAAACGACCGTCACCACCTCCGCCTTCACACCTGGCCGGAGATTGAACCGAATAAACTCAAACCCGTACCTGAACCGAGACTCGCTGAACATGAGGTCGACCGGAGTCGCTGAACTTTGATCGATTTGGGTTGTTTTGTTTGCCATCGACTTAGGGTTTCGGAGGTGGAGGTCGATTTGGGGGGGTTTGTTTCCGATCGATTTGGGGGTTTTGTGGTGATGATGATGATGATGATGGTGGAGGTGGAGGTCGATTCGGAGGTGGAGGTCGATTCGGAGGGGTGGTGATGATGATGATGATGGTGGTGGTGGCGGAGCAGGGGTGGTGGTGGTGGTGGCGGAGCAGGGGTGGAGGTGGAGGTGGTGCCAAGAAGAGGTAAACCTCTGCTTGGAGAAGCTTACCTCTCATCTCTTCCCCAAGAAGAGGTTGGGGAGAGGTAAAAAGCACTTCTCGAAAAAAAAAAACAAACACTCTTCTGAGGCTAAACCTCTTCCCGCGTCTGCACGGTGCAGACAGAAGAGGCCAGGAAGCTCTTCTTCCAAAAAACAAACACCACCTTATTCAACCTATGTAATACACGGGGTTCTAACCTAGTTTACTTATAGATCAAACGTGTAACTTACTTAATCTGTCAACAGTTACCTGCACAAAGTTGTTAGTTGTAACTAATTTCTATGTAAACTTTTATAATTCGATAGTTTTTTTTTTTAATTTTATATCACAATTAGATTAGAACCCCGTGTATTACACGGGTTGAATAAATATAATTTCATATACTAAGTAATAAAATAGTTACATCTTCTAAAAACTCGTGTATTGCACGATTTGAATAAACACATGTCTTACACGAATAATGTAATCCGTTAACACATTTAGTAATCAAGATGTGTTTTCTAACAAAATGAACTTTGAGGTACTATTTACTTATTGTAACATCTCACTTTATTTTTTATTAGGTTAGAGAGTTCTGTATTACATGGTTTATAACATTTTACTTTATTTTTTTATTATTAGATTAGAAACTTACTTGTTACCTGATGTTGGATAATCAGCAGAAAAAAAAAGAAAATAAATATTTTAGTAAAAATATTAAATACAAGAGATAAGCTAGATATTATAATTTAATATTATTATTTCATTGGAGTGTAAAACGGGATAATGGGATCCTTTATTAGAAGTATGATTCTAAATATACCACATGTATAAATATATATATGTTCTATATGTATTGAATACATCCTTTTAACGAAATAGTTGCTTAAAATAAATATTTTTATTTTAGTATGTGATTATCAGTTATCTTTGTTCTTATCATCAAATATAAAAACAATTAAAACTACCAAATAAATAAAATCTTTATCTTTATAAATATTTAAAACGCTAATATTTTTTTTTTAGATTTTAATAATTAATATATTATTATCAGTTATCTTTGTAACTATCATTAAAATCTTTGTTTACCCGGTTCTTTTTCAGCTTCATGCTATTAATTTAACCAATGCTTAGGACCAGATCTTGTGGAGGAACGCAGAAGACAAAATGGTTCCGTTTGCTTCAAATGAGGTGTGGGATACAATCAAAATTCACGAGCAACCGAAGGAGTGGTCTAACATTGTTTGGTCCGCTTTTAATATTCCTAAGCATGCCTTTATATGTTGGCTAATTTTTAAGAGAAAGCTTTGGATGCAAGACCGCATTCTGCGGTGGAATCGTACGGTTCATGGCTCAATGAATCAGATGTGTTGCTTGTTGTGTTATGCAGGTCTAGAGACGCATGACCACTTATTTTTTCAATGCTCTTACTCTAAAATAGTGTGGAACAATGTTCGCCATAAAGTGGGAATGAGCATGGTGCAAGAGAGGTGGGACAATATTGTCGAGTGGATGCTTCTGAGAGTTAAGTCACGGGCAATTTCTTCGGTAGCTAGCAGGCTTATTGTTGCGGCTGCGGCGTATGTTATCTAGAGTGAAAGGAATGCCAGATTTTTTAGCAATCGGTTGAGACCGCCTGAGCAGATTTCGGAAATTATTATGAGCACGGTTCGAGCAAATTTAATCTCTTTCAAATATAAAGTTGCCAATGATGTTAAGCGGTTCTTGGATGAGTGGAAGATAGATGGGGTAGAGTACTTTGATAAAGACTGAAATTCATAGCTAGTAGCTTGTTTTTGTTTTAGTCTAGTTTTGTTTGGCTGTGTTTCTTATCTACTCTTTTGTGGTATGTCATGAAGAGAATTAGGGGGTGTTGTTAGCCTTCCTACTTGTATCTTTTTGGTTATGCTATAAAATCACCGGGGTAACCCTTTACCCAAAAAAATAATTGACTTTCCATAATAAATATTTAGAAAAATAATTAAACAGCTTCATAGAGCGCCATGTGTCCCTAACATGGTTTCTTTTATTATATAGTATATAAATATAAATTTAATTTGGACCTAAATTTCCCCTTCGTATCTTGGAATGGTTCAACACAGTTACCTGCACAAAGTTGTAAGTTGTAACCAGTTTGGACCCAAAGTGCTGAATCCAGCATTTTAACATACTAATATTATGCAGAAACATGGTTAATCGGTCCTGAATGCTTTCCTAAGAGTCGGGAATTAAAAGTGTCATAAAAGGGTACATAAAGCACGCTAAACTGTATAGTTTAGCACTTTAACGAACCGGTATCTAACCGAACAACCGGACACTATCCGAAACATCAAATTTACACTAGAAGCACTGTTTTAATGTTTCCAAGCTAGTTATGATCCTCGAACATCATAACACCTCCTAAAAATATCTAATAATCGAAACACGTAACCGATACTTAAGATTGAACTAGATTGAAACTAAATGGTTAAAACCTACACCTAGACCCCCCCCCCCCACCTATCTGACGGCCATACATGGCCCCCACCATGTAGATTTTACTTCAATATTATATTGGATATGCTATTACTTTACTAAACACAATATATAAGGGTTAATTTGAGAGCATGGGTTATAAGTATACATGAAAGATCAAGTCTCATTCTCACACACACACACACTTCACACACCAAAGCTCTCTCTCCCTCTCCTTGTGTTCTCGGCCGTGAGCCACCACAACCGCCACCATCATCATCCAAATTTCTTCATCCATTTCCCATTCATACAAAGGTGCTAGAGGGTGTATAAGGAAGCTTGGTGGCTTTGGATCTTGAAGGACCTCTCTTGATAGCTTTTATCTTCTTCATTTCTACACTTGATTCATCCCTAGCCTTGAGCTAGTGGTAAGATCCTTGTACACTCCATATTGCTTCTATTTTAGTAGGTTAAAAGATGTTACAAGTATCTAATCTTAAAGAACACTAAAGATCATGAGAAGTAAATATGAGCATAAGCTTAAAATGTGAAGTAATCTTGATGAATATGAGTTGTTATACTTGTTGATCATTGATTGTTTGTAGAAATGATGTTGATCATCATATGATCTTGCTAGATCATGATTGAAAACATAATCTAGCAAGATGTGAGAATAGAAATTGTTGTAGGATGATGGATCATCCACACATAAAGCATGAACTTGAAAGAAACATAATGTTTTCTTGTAAAGTAATGATCAAAGTATATTGTTAATCTTGTAGATCTAAATATTTCACGGTTTATTCCAAAGAAACCAAGTTAAAATATAAGTTTTGTTAAAACTTGGTTCTTACATGAACAAACACTATTTTTGGTGGTTAAACAAGTGTAGAAACACTTGTGTAACAAGAAAATTTCATAAAGAAACATTTTTTTGTAAAACATTATTACAAGTTGTAAACATCTAAGTCTTTCAAGAATGATGTTTTTAAATAAACAACCCCACTTTAAAGGGTAACTAAACTCACTAAACACACTACCAAGTTACTACAAATTTTCATAAACTTTCAAGTTCATGAAGTGGTAGATTAAGCATGATTTTGGCAAAATTGGTAAGTATAAGTTGTTTAGAGTTGATTATAAATTGATTGTGATGATTTTTACGAAAGAAAATGATATGCTTGAAAGCATGGAAACCTCCATTTTTAGGGGAAACTATGGCGAAATTTTCTAAAAATATAAACACTTAGAAAAATATTTTTAACCAAATATTTATAAGTGTATTTTAACCATGAGTTTTCCACCTAAACTTTGCCATAATTTTTGTTACAAAAATATAAGTGTTGGAGGTTGGTTTTTATAAAATAAAAGTGGCTAAATATATATTTAGAATATATATATATACTACATCCGTCCCACTAAAAGTGTCATATTTGGAATCTTCAAAGTCTTTATTTATAAACTTTGACTTTAATTATATATTTTTGTATTATATAAAACTTGATGAAAATTAACCCGATAAAAACACTTGTAAAACACACTCAAATCATATAACTTTCATCAAGTATTATCTAACACAAACAAAATTATTTAAGGTAAAAATTTATAAATAAAGACTTTGAAAATTCAAAATAGGACACTTTTAATGGGACGGAGGGAGTATTTAGAAGACACATGTGTGTGATTATTTGTATACTTTGTGTAATAGTTATGTTATTTTAGGAATTAAAATAATATAACTCACAAAAAATACCAAGTATTACAATCCAAAATATTACCAAAATTTCAAGGAATAAATATACAAGTTACACACAAAATATTGGCGAAACCGAACAAGAAATGTAACTTACAAAATATTCCGGGAAATATGTTCACAAAGTGTATTTTGGTAAATAATATTTTGGACACAAAGAAATGAAAATATGATTCTTACAATTACTTCAAGAGTATATCATATTTTGACAAGGGAAAAATATAGCATTTTTGACAAGTATAAATATATATATATATATTTTCCTTGGAATTATTAGAAGATGTATTATTTTTGGGAAAAATATATATTTTCTTGAGTAAACTTGAAATACATTATTTTTGAATAAAAATAAGTTTATAAATATTTTCTAAGGTAGACTTGAAAATATATTACTTTGAAACTACAAATATTTTTGCCAAAAGAAAAATTATGAATAATTTTTCTAATTAATATTCCTTAAAATATATATTTTGGAAATATATATTGGATATTTATTAAAGATAATATTCCGGAATAATTAATGTGAAATTAAGTATGAGGATACTTAATAAATACAATAAGAATACGTATTCTCGTACGTATAAATAACGCACCGGAATACGATCCCAAAACATGGCAAAAATACACATGTATAAGATACCCCCATCCTTGGGAAGGAAATACAAGTATAAATACTTGGGAAGTATTATTACAAAAATATTGTTTAACAATTATTCCAAAATTTATAAATATAATCTAAGTTAAAATATTAATTATTTTAACAAATAATTATATAACTTGGAATAATATCAAAAGAAACGTAACTCAGAAACATTAATACTAAGCCAAGGCACGACCCGTTCGTCTAATAGACATTAGTACGTTGTAGGTAGTCGTGTTCACCAAAGAAGTTCGAGTTACGATTGTTGAAGACGCAAGACTGTGAGTTTCGTGTTCCCCCTTTTCTTTGACTGTTTTCAGTTTTATAACTTCGGGGTGAAGTACATGTTACAACTGTTTACAAACATTATTATTTGGTATGGTTAGCTAAGGAAGGGTACACTTAGATCATGTGAGTGGTGGGTACAACGCTTAAGGCCATCAATCCTCATTGTAGGACCGAGGGACATGAGTGATAGATCTATTTGGGTGTAGCGAGCCCCACCCATGTTGGACCAGGGTTGGCCCATGGGTAGACTATGTCTTATAGTCGGAAGCCCGGTGCAAATCTGCTAGGTTTGAGCTTTCCTGCATCACATCACACATATCAATGGCCTTGCAAACCATTGGTGATCTGTTTTTCCTTGTTGCTTTCATCCCGGGATTTAAAAAGTTACATACATACTTACAATGGTTTCAAAGGTTTATTCATACACACAAACAAACACACGAACTCGCTCAACTTTTGTTGATGTTTTTCAAAATACATGTATTTCAGGGAATTAGTAAGTGCATCTGGCGGGCGTTGGAAGTTTCATGCTGCGTTGTGAATAAAGATGTCATCCATGGTTTTGAGGTTTGGGTTGGGTGTCTTATTCTTGGACGACACACGTATTCCAAACCTTGGTTTTATTTAATATCTTTTGATAAGTCCTTAGTGAACTCCTAACAATTCGTATGGTCTGTAAAACTTGAATTTGAAGTCTATGTTTAAACAATGATGTTGTGATGTTTTCAAACTTATTTAATGGATGACAAGTCTATGGTTTTATCATATAGTTGATGTTATGATTGAATGCAATGGTATTAAGAAAGTCACACCATAATCACGCTTCCGCAAAAGTCAGGGTGTGACAAGTTATCTTCATTTACTACATCGTCTTGGCTTTCATTGATTATCTATGTCTACTTTTCTATTATCAAATTTTCTGGGTCTCGTCTTGGCTTTCATTGGACTTTTTTCATAAAATGATGGTTTGCTTCCAAACAGGTCTTTACCGGTGTATGGACTTGTTTTAGTGGGTTTGGTTCGGTTAGATATAAACTTGTTCCAAACTAGTTTCAATGAAGGGAATCCATAACCTGGTCTCAAACATAGCGATTGCAAACTAGTTCCACTCAATCCGCTTTGATTTTCGATTTTTGTTGGGGCTGGTTTTTTTCCCATCTCTGGCATAACTAACTCATCAGCAATTTCTTTTTATCCCCTAACCAAAGCCATCCGTTGGAAATTTTGGATTAGCCAGCCTCACACCAGTGGCGGAGCCAAGAACTTCTTTCAGTGGGTTCGTTTGTCACACCCCGAAATATCAGAGCTGGCGCGACTGGACAAGTATCTTCATTGCACAGCGAAAGCAAATAAGCTAAGACTTCTACAATGCGAACGCCCGCTAAGTACTCGAATTCCCATGGGTTCTCATATTCCAGCCGTTCCATAGTTTTGAAAATGCAACCTGAGAAAGAACATGCGAAAAATCAACATAAAGTTGAGCGAGTTCATAGTTTGTTTTGAAATGATTTAAAATAAATCTTTTGGATAACCGGTTTAAAAGTTGTTGAGAAAATATAGAAAAATCATTTTCTCGGCATGATATATGAAAACTGTGAGTCTAGCCCACGAGAGAGAATGGGCTGAGCCCAAAAGAGTCTTTGTAAGCAGTACCAACTCGTCCTCTTACTTGTACAAAGTTGAAAACGTTACCAAAGTCTGTAAATCCATGTATTTTTGAGTTTCCATCAAAAGAATCTTAAAATCATTTGCAAATTTGAGGATCAAAAGCTGGTATGTAAGCGTCTATGAACCTAATGATCATTAATGTGTAGCTAAGACATTAATATGTGTGCCGATGTAACAACCCGACTTTTTGGAAGTCAAAGTACAAGTCAAAGTCAAAGGAAGAAAAGATTGCTAATTGCGATCTGTCACTCCTTGCTTGCCCATTAAATCCTACTTTTGACTTGTAATCGAATTATAATATTTAATCGCTTTAGTTGTATTATGTGGAGTATCTATTAATAATCGAGGTTTAATCGCATGTTTAATCGCTAATCGACTTAACGCAAAACGCATCGCTATCGCATTCGCAACTCGAATTATGTGTTCTGGATATTGTTTTACGTGTGTGTGCTTTTATGTGTTACTTGTGCATGTTATGTTATGTTGAGGTGTTTAATCGCAATCGCAATTCGCAATTCTATTGCAATCGCAAACGCTAAACGCAGGTTATTTATAGTGATTGTATGTTAGATATAGTAGTTAGGTTATTTGTGTAACTAGTGGGTAATACTATCGCATCGCTCACTCGAATCGCATCTCAACGCTCAACACGCGAATCGAGATGTCAAAACTCAACGCGCCGGACACCTGGATCGAGTGGCCAGGATCTTAGCCACCAATCACATTGAACTTATAAAGATAAAATAAAACTTTCATTTATTTAAAATAAGTGTTATAATACAAGAGTTATTATCCAGCGGAAGCATATTACAATTTGTTATGAGTTCCATAAAATTGGTGTATAAAATCCATCAGACTTGTCTTGTGATGCCTTGTAACTTGACCCATGACCACTCCAGCATCCCAGACAGCAAGTTCCAACAACATGTACCTAAAATCCTGCAAGGCATGTAACAACGAGTCAACAACAAAGTTGAGCGAGTTCACAGTTGGTGTTCATTTTAGAGTTGTTCCAAAAACCATAAGTTCATTCGTAAACCATGAGTTAACCAATTCCTTATTTCCCAAACCATAACCATAACCAGTAGGGGCTTCCCCATGTGAACCACTAGACCCGTTACCATATCGACTGCTGACTGAAGTAAGTTGGTGCCCTAGCGTCAATGTCTATCATCATTGACGTGCCCAGATCCATTAGTTCACGCTCGTCCTCTGCGGCACGGTGTGAGGCTTGTCAAACCTAAATAACGCTATCTAACTAATGACCCGCTCGCCATTGGCCCGGCGATTAAGTCGATATAAAAATGAGGGACATCATGATAGAGTTTTTGATCTAGTATCAATGTTATCACCCTTCAATAAAGAGGATGTGATACGTGTCCCCAAACCAGGAGATCACGCAGGTTCCGATTAAATTCTTAGTACGTGTTGTCACCCTTCAATAAAGAGGATGTAGTACGTGTTCCAGACAAGGAGATCAAGCAGTTTCTGATTAAATCCTTTACCCATTCCCAACCACCGGGAATCCCATGCCTTGTAGAAAGTGTGAACTCACCTTGGTTTGCTCGGTAAGATTGATTACTTGTTTAACAGTTGATCACAAACGTCCTAACATGGTTACCGACAACAATCAGTCTCAGGTGCACATAAATCACGTATTCTTTACACATACTACACTTGCAGTGTACACAGATTTCACATATCGTTATGCAAGTCACCTCAGTAATTCATGCAACCTAGCAGTTTATCATCATCATATAATCACGTATCGTATGTTCGGGTCACGTACTAGGTTACGTTCTAAGTTTATGTATAATAATTACTCAACAACCCATTATTATAAGTTATTAAAAATTCAAATCTATACTATATAATAAAAGACACTATTTGGGGGACACTTGTCATTGTATTAGGTCATGTCTTATGAATAATTATTATTTTAGTTTAATCTCTTCTAATTAATTAAAGATAATATTCCTACTAAATATTATTTAGTTTAATATCATTTAGTTTAGTCTCTTATAATTAATTATAGATAACTCTCCTAATAAGTATTATTTTGTTTAATCTCTTCTACTTAACAATAAATAATTATTATTTAGTTTAAATTTAATGTATACATCTCATTTATAATATTATTTATTTGATTTTCTATATCATATAACAGATACCTATTTTTTATTTGTAATATACAAATTTACTCTTATTCTATTCGACGATGTAATTATCTCTAATAAACTTTAAACTTTTACCATATTATATATAATGCTAGACATAAAATCAAAAAAATGTTTTGGATGACATCAATAACTTAAAACATAATATAATTATATGTATAATATGCACTTTTTAATAAAATAATACCAAATAAAATAACAAATATAAAATCATTGATTTTACTAGTAATAGCAAAGTCTTAATTTTTTAAATTAGATTTATTTTACGGGTTTTTTAAATATAATTTATATTTTATCACTCCAATGATTGCTTATTTGCTTCTTAAATAACATGTTTGACCATTTTATCATCTTTTCAATAATCATCTCCGCAATCAGCATATCTATCGCGTAGCAAGCATATCCATTAGTTCTTTTTTAAATACAAATTTCTTATTTGGTATATAAAATCATATTTATTCAAGTCGTGTAATACACGAGGATTTTTAAATATATAACTTCTCTTATAATTTGGTAAACAATATTACTTTATTCAACCTGTGTAATATACGTGGTTTTAAAGATATAATTTTTTTTATTATTTGGTATATAAAATTGCATTCATTCAACCCGTACAATATGGTTCCTATACATATAACTTTTTAATATATAAAAATACATTTATTCAATCCGTGTAATAAAAAAGGTTTTTAAAGATATATTGTTTTATTATTTAGTATATAAAATTTATTTATTTAACCCGTGTAATACACGAGGTTATAACCTAGTTAAATAATAAACTAAAAACTAAACCTAATCACATATGTAGTTTTTTCAAGTTAACAGAGAGATATTAAAAGGATTTTTACCCTAGTGGTATAAGGTGTTAGATAAGACTTTGTCTTTTCATGTGGTGAGTACTGAAATCTCAATGATGACAAAAATTAAGCCGATAAAAAAACAGAAAAAGATATTAATTATAAATATATTAAGAATGTTTGATATTATTCTTTTAAGTTATAATTATTCTTTTAAGTTTTAAAGGATTTAAATTTAATAGAAAAAAACTATGATAAATCGATTACAAATGATCATATAAGAAATTAATAAAAAAATGTTGATGAAATGTTAAACACATGCAAACACTATCAGGGTTAAAATAAAATTTCAAAAAGAGTAAATTACAATTTTGGCCCCTGTGGTTATATCACTTTTACCCTTTTAGACTAAAACTAATCTTTTTAACATCTGAGCCCCTAACGTCTTTTTTTCTAACCCTTTTGAAAGATTTACATGTTAAGCCCAACAGTATACTAAGCCCACGTACATGTGCGGCTCCCCTTTAATGCCTCCCGGCCCAAATGTGGTTGTGCAACTGGGCCCGGGATGTTTCTGTTATATATATACATGTGGCCCAGTTTTATTTTTAGCCCAACTATAAACTATATCCCATCTTAAGTGTCGTAACAGCCCACTATACTTCGCCCACAACAGCCCAGCGTGCGTTCCAAATAGGTCCATTTGGACTGTGCCACTAATCCCGACCCGTGGCCCAATTTAATGTTTGCGGCCCATTATAACCAGTCCACTAATCCAGCCAATCGGTTATACCCATTAAACCCCCAACTTTAATGATTTAAACAATTGTTATATAACTAATCATTATCCAAATCATATACTATATTAATTATGCCAATCCCATCATCATCAATTCCTAGTCTTTGTGCACACCCATCGATAACAGCATCAATTTGCTCAAGATAAGCATATCATAGTTTACAAGGCTCTTATATTACTCACATAATCACATTCATCTAATAAATTTATAAACAATTACCGACCCTATCTTACAACCCCATGCTATCAGTCAACATCAGTTGACATCATAACCTTCCCAGCTTAGATTATAACAGGCATATGAATCTTCAATCACAATTATTATAAGCACTCAGTCAATAAGTTATAGCCATATGTTCCATTCCCTAATAATTCATGTGTGAGCAAACTCTAACTTATTGATATTATGATTGAACCACACATCAGATTCATTGCTTACATTCTATAAAACCCGAGCCATGTTAAGTCCGAGATCGGCACATAAATCATAACAATCTACATATTTTCAAGCATAACTAACTGAAGCCTATAGTCACATGTTCATCATCGCATCAGTAGCATATATCACAATTTTGTCATAAACTATGCTCAAGAAACTATCATCAACACGGGTTAAGAATAATCATTACAACATATATTATCATCGCATCTTCATCATCAATATTGAATTCGAACTACTAAACTCATAACCCGTAACATACTTCATAAATATATATATAGCATACAACTCTAACATCACTTATCATGCAAGCATTCAATCACAGTTAACGTACAAACACTTTGGTAACCAAGTTTATACATGAACGTAATCAACAATTAACATAGATATAGGTTCACTAACCAATGACTTGATCGAACAAGATGATATATCGAGGGGGGGTCTGCTACTGCCATCGCACGTCCAGGGAAGCTTAGGGTTTGTGTATGTTTATTGTTATTATTATGTTACGTGCCTTCATGTGAGTATATCAGTTATAACCCATAACCGGTCCCCAAAATAATAATATACTTGGGCTCTACCAGGCCCAAACATAGATCCAGCATATAAATGTGTTCGGTTGGGGCTTCGGTTTAGAGATTGGGCTCGTGTAATTCAGCCTAGGATAACCTGTGTGTGTGTGGGCCGAAGGGGTTTATAACAAGTGCGGCCCAATTATTATCTAAGTGTGTGCGGTCCAAACACACAAACAATGATTCTCCTTTACGTTTAGGTTTATCCGTTATATATCACAACGCTTAACAATCAAAATATCAAGAACGTGGCAAAAAGAATAGGGAGGAAAGAAATCAGGATCATAAGACTGAAGGCACAAACCTTGGAAGTTCGGATTGTCACATTCCCTTTATGGAAACCCTATAAATACCCTCCTGTCTCCCACTCGACCAGCCGCACTCAAGCCTTCTTTCTCTCGATTTCTCGCGATTCTTGAAAGTTTTCAACTCAAATCTTGTACTTCTATGATCTACACGCACTCCTTCATCTTTTTCACCTTTGAATCTTAACTTTTAACCATGAAATCACCGGATTTGAGGTGTTCTAGGGTGATGTCATCATGGAGTTTATATGAACTTCAAAGTTTGGCTTCATTCTACCAAGAACAACTTAGATCTGAAGGATTTCCACAAGTTTAAACAAGGTTTTCGCATAGATCTACACATATTCATGGTTAAAAGGATTGAAAGATGGTTTTCTAACTTTGAGTAAATTACGTTTTTGGCCCCTGTGGTTATATCACTTTAACTATATTAGCCCAAAATAAGAATTTTTAACAGATCAGCCCCCATGGTCCCATTATCTAACCGTTTTGGCCCCTAAGTCTAACCAAACCCTAACCCTGGTTAATTTCTTGGTCACATGGGTTGCACATGATGGGTAAAATTGTAATTTCCCCTCCCCCTTTTATGACTTTATAAATAAAACCCAAAATCATCATTTTCTTGAACAAATCAGATCATCATCTGCATCTCTCTTGAATAAAAACCCAGATCTGATGTCTTGAACAAATCATATCATCATCATCTGCGTGTCTTGAACAAATCATCATCTGCATCTCTTGAACAAAAACCCAGATCTGATTTCTTGAACAAATCAGATCATCATCATCTGCGTGTCTTGAACAAATCATCATCATCTGCATCTCGGACCAGACATTTCAAAGATGGTTATATGCAGTTGGGTTGTTGGGAGTAGGCTACCGGAGATCTGACAACGGTGGTTTGGAAGAGGGAGGAGGAGGGTGGGTTACGGCGGAGGTCGGAGGGGGAGAGGTATTGTAAAAGGATGTGGTAGCGGATAACGTAATTTACTCTCTAACTTTCTTTCAACTCTTTTACACTCAATACACCCAAAACCGATAGAATCAGGGCTCGTTCCGACCTTCTACTCTTTCTTGGTGATGTGTTGGTCCAAGATCTGAATTCTATCCAAGGGACAACTGATTTCGGGTTAAGCAACGATAGTACTATTTGTTTGGACTCAGCACCTGTCGTGGACGGGGGTTGTTAAGGTTACCTCTCACATGTCACGGTGGTGATATGTGTTGCGCATTCTACAACTCGCAGTCTAGTCTGTGCATATTTCATTGTTGATAACTTACTAGCTTCGCATTATACATGTTGCATGCTGGTTATGCGTAAACGATTTCGAACTCTACTATATCTATTTAAACTTGTATGCTCACCTTTACACTATGTGTATTGACCGCTATTTTAACGTATGTGACAGGTGCTAATGTTTAGGATGCTGTGCTTTGCTTGCTATTGAGGGAATTGAGCTAGGATGGAGTCTAGAAACAAACAAAAACAATTTATATTTGAGTTATCGAAACAGAACTATTTGTCTTTGATTTGTCTGTAATAACTATGCTACTTATTATGTCATGGTATGGGACGTGATGCTTAAGTAATTGGTAATCATAGTTGTTATGGAAACTCCTGGACAATCTGTTTCGCTCAGTACCGCGCCCCGATGTTTCCGCCATCAGTTTGGGTATGACAGATTGGTATCAAAGCCATAACTATAGGGAATTAGGCGAGACTCGACCTAGTCCGGGTCGATGTCTTAGAAACGACCTAGTCTATAGTCTAAGTACCCACAGACCGACTTGTGCATGCCCAGTAGGGGTTTTGTACGAGCTTATTTGCTATTTCTCGCTCACACTCACTATACACTACACACTTGCGTGAACATCGCATACTACAGTTCTGCGCAAAATCAGCCCTTCCTAAGGCTGAGCATATACACAAACGGATGATCTGGTTAAGATTAGGTGTGAAAACCGCAAACTCTCGACTAGATTACTCGTTCGAATTACTATTTTTACCATAAAACAAGAGAATTTGCGTCGAATCAGGAGTGAAATCCATACTTTGACGCAAATCTCCTTATCTATCTCATGATTTTATCATACAAATAGGGATGTAGTCGCTAAGTTAGGGGTGAAACCCGAATCTTGATAACTCGTTCTACTCTCTAATGTGGTTTTACAAAACTCTCACCAAAGTCTCGACAGACTCCAACGACTTGGGTCACACTATAACTGGAAGGATGCGTGCCGATCGCTCAGACTGAAGCGAGAGCACAATCCAGAAAGCCAAAGTGTGTGCCTGAGATCCTTGTGAATAGTCGAATCACTTTGGGTAGTCAATGTCTACACACACCAGAGACAATCTCTCCTCGATTTTATGTGTCTCGATTCTGGAAACCGCAGCGGCTAACTCTGTGATTTATCGCTTTTATGAACGATTTTATGTGACTTTATGTGATTACGTGTTTCGATTTTTGGTAATCTGCTCGCTTTTCGATGTTCACTTTGATCAACACACACTGCACATTTACCTCAAAACGTCAACAAATCGCCTGTGTTATTCGCAATCACTGCTGGCTAATTGCAATCACTATACTTAATTGCTATACGTGATGTGAAGGATAGGTGAATACATGCAACATATGTGCTTAGGTTAGTTTATGTGCTTATGTGCTTATGTGTTTATGTGCTTATGTGATTCTGTGTTTATGTGACTACATGTTCCTGAGCTTTATGGTGTATCACTAGACTATACTAGGATTAATCGAAATTGTGTTTTAGTCCTATGGCGATGTCTGTTACAGACAATGTCGTCAATTGGATCATTCCACTCCGGCGCAGCTCGCCGAAATCATGATGACAAACGCATCGCCGCTCTCGTCTCTAAGCAAATGGCGAAAGTCATCCCCCAGATCGTCAGTGAACTGAACGAGAATGTAAGCAAGTCCTCGGAAGAGTCCAGGACTGATACTCCTAAGGCTGATTTTAGCTTCAAGCAGTTCAAAGCCTGCGGACCAAAAGAGTTTACCAGTGAAGATGGTCCTACGGCCATGTTTCAATGTTTTGATTCTATCGAAGTCACCCTGCGCCAGAGTGGCTGTCCAGAAAACCTGCGCACCGTCAATGCTACCGGCGTCTTCCAATCCCGCACTCTTGATTGGTGGACGGCCAAGAGGAACAAACGAGGAAACGATGCAGCTTTCGGATTGTCTTGGGATGAGTTGAAGAACATAATGACGCAAGAGTTCTGTCCTCCCCATGAACTCCAAAAGCTTGAGGATGAATTCTGGCACATAAAGCAGGAGGGCGGAGATAACGCTAGTTTGACTGCCCGCTTCAAGCAGTTGAGTATTATCTGTCCCTCTCAGGTCACTACCCTAGATATCACAATCAAGAAGTATATCCGTGCTCTTCCGGATTGCGTTGCAGATTTTGTTCAGGCTGCAAATACTACAACAATCGAGTAAACCTACCTGCTCGCTGCAGAAACAACGATAAGCGAGTCAGGGATGGTTATTTTGACAAAGCTGCTAAGAATCTGCATCAAGCCACCGCTGGTTCAACCGCTGAAACCACTGTCGCTCTGCAATCTTCAAAGCTCTCACGCTAAAAGAGGAAGAACAATAGCAGTTCCAGCAACAAGAACTGTGCAGTTACCGCTGCCCCGCTTCAAACAGTACCAGCACCACCGCAATCTCAACACCGCCAAGTAGCGGCACCTGTGGTCAATGCACCGCCTGCCAAGCGTGCATACACTGGGCCACACCCGCTTTGCCCTACTTGTACTTATCATCACCCGGTAGGTCTCGCATGCCGGTTTAGTGTTCATTGCAATATGTACGACCACTTCACCGCAAACTGTCGTACAGGTCCACGTCAAACCCCAACTCCAGCTCAAGGTCAAGCTCCTGCTCAACAAGCTCTACTTTTTGCTCCTCAAGGCCATCAAGCAGCTCCTGCACCCGCAGCTTACGCTCGAGCTTGCTTCGCATGTGGTGAACCCAACCACTTTGCGAACATGTGCCCCAACAGGGTAGTGAAGCAAGAGCCCCAGCAATAGGCGCAACAACAACAACAGCAGCAGCAGCAGCAACACCCAGCAGCCCGCGGACGTGTCTTTAACATTAACGCTCGCCAGGCTCAAACAGACAACAATTTGGTCAATGGTATGTTCCTTGTACATGGTATATATGCTTCGTGTTTGTTTGATACTGGAGCAGATAACAGTTTTGTATCGTTTGACTTCGAAAAGCTCTTTAATCGTAAGCGCGCCCACCTACCCTCGACGTTCGATGTTGAAGTTACCACCGTAAGAACCATCACCGTCAATTCTGTTCTACGTGATTGTATGCTTGAACTCAACAATCACATCTTCCCTATCGACCTTATTCCAATGCAACTCGGAAGCTTTGACGTCATGGTAGGCATGGATTTTCTTCGCGAAAATCGTGCTGAAGTCGTTTGCTTCGAAAAGATGATTCGTTTCTCGCTCACTAATGGTGATCAACTTTGTGTGTATGGCAAAACTCCTTCGAAAGGTCTTAAACTCATGTCATGTGTCCAAGCTAGCAAGTATCTCCGCAAGTAATACAGAGCTTTCTTGGCTAACATTGTAGTAGCGGAGAAGGAAAAGAAAGGAAACCCATAAGTGAAGGACGTTCCCATTGTATGTGAATTCCCCAACGTTTTCCCCGATGATTTACCCGGATTACCTCCAGCTCGTGATATCGATTTCCGAATAGACCTCATTCCTGGAGCAAATCCTGTTGCTAAAGCGCCTTATCGTCTCGCTTCTTCCGAAATGCGCGAACTCTCGAGTCAGCTCCAGGAACTACTTGATAAAGGCTTTATTCGCCCTAGCACCTCTCCATGGGGCGCACCTGTTCTTTTCGTCAAAAAGAAGAATGGGTCGTTCCGGATGTGCATCGACTATAGGGAGTTGAATAAGCTGACTATTAAGAATCGCTATCCCTTGCCTTGAATCGATGATTTGTTTGATCAATTACAAGGTGCTACGTGTTTTTCTAAGATCGATCTACGCTCAGGCTATCACCAGTTACGCATTCAAGAGGAAGATATACCCAAAACCGCATTTCGAACCCGCTATGGTCATTACGAGTTTGTTGTCATGCCTTTTGGTTTGACCAACGCTCCCGCCGTTTTCATGGATCTAATGAATCGAGTGTGCAAACCCTCTCTTAACTGCTTCGTAATCGTGTTTATCGACGATATCATGATCTATTCCAAGTCAAAGAACGAACACTCGCAAAATCTACGTTTGGTTCTTGAGTTGCTCCAGGGAAACCGTCTCTACGCCAAATTCTACAAGTGTAAATTTTGGCTGGAGGAGGGCTAATTCCTGGGTCACATTGTCAATAGTTAAGGAATTCATGTCGATCCCGCGAAGATCGAGGTAGTTAAGAGTTGGGTTACACCCAAGAACCCGTCTGAAGTCCGCTCTTTTCTCGGACTGGCAGGCTATTATCGCCGTTTTATCGAAGGTTTCTCTAAGATCGCTGTACCGCTTACCTCCCTTACGCATAAGGACAAATCTTATGTTTGGGGAACTAAACAAGAGGAAGCATTTCAAACTCTCAAAGCTATGCTTTGCAATGCTCCCGTGGTCTCACTGCCCAACGGAAATGACGACTTCGTAGTTTACTGCGATGCCTCGAACCTTGGTCTTGGTTGTGTTCTCATGCAATGGGATAAGGTTATCGCGTACGCTTCTCGACAGCTCAAGATCCACGAGAAGAACTACACCACACACGAACTCGAGCTTGGCGCAGATGTTTTTGCGTTAAAGATTTGGCAACACTACCTTTACGGTACCAAGTGTACGATCTTCACCGATCATAGGAGCCTGCAACACATCTTTGACGAAAAGGAACTCAATATGCGTCAACGCCGGTGGGTAGAACTGCTCAACGATTACGACTGTGAGATCCGTTACCATCCAGGCAAAGCAAACGTCGTGGCCGATGCTCTCAGTCGACGAAGCTATTTGCATAGTGTTCGTAATATCCCAGCCCAACATCATCTCGAAGCTCTCATACGTGACGCGCAACATGCCTGTTTTACCGAACGAACTTTGAAGAAGGAAAGGATTCTAAACGATGGCTCCCAACTCGAGAATAAATCGAATGGTATCTTTCATTATTTGGACCGAATTTGGATCCCCAAGCGTATAGATTTGCGACAACTTCTGATGGACGAAGCCCACAAATCTCGGTATTCTATTCATCCCGGTGCTGACAAGATGTACTAGGACATGCGCTACAAGTACTGGTGGCCGGGCATGAAGAAGGATATCGCTATCTATGTTTCGAAGTGCCTGACTTGTTCCAAAGTCAAGGCTGAGCAGCAAAGACCCTCTGGCTTACTCGTCCAACCCGAGATTCCTATGTGGAAATGGGAGAGTATAGCTATAGACTTTATAACGAAACTTCCGTGTACTCAATCAGGTCATGATAGCATTTGGGTTGTAGTTGACCGTTTGACCAAGTCAACTCACTTTCTGCCGATACGAGAAAACTTTAAGGTAGAAAAATTAGCCCGAATCTACACCGACGAGATTATTTGTCGACACGGGATGCATCGTGACATCATCTCTGACCTTGATGGTCGGTTTACCTCGCGTCTTTGGGAAACGTTTCAATCTGCTCTCGGTACTACTCTTAATCTAAGTACCGCTTTCCATCGCCAAACCGACGGTCAAAGTGAAAGAACGATTCGCACCCTTGAAGAAATGCTTCGATCGTGTGTCATAGATTTAGGTGATAATTGGGACGCGCACTTACCTTTAGTCTAATTCTTGTACAATAACAGTTATAATTCTAGCATACAAATGGCACCATTTGAGGCATTATACGGAAGGAAATGTCGATCGCCTATTGTGTGACATGAGATCGGAGACGCGCAAATTACCGGTCCTGAGCTATTGCAAGAAACGAATGACAAAATCCTCCAAATTCGACACAATCTGTTGAAAGCTCGGAGCCGACAGAAAAGTTACGCCATTAGATGCCGCAAGCCCCTTGAATTTGACGTTGGCGATCACGTACTCCTAAAGGTTACACCTTGGAAGGGGGTGATCAGATTCGGCAAGAAAGGAAAGCTCGCACCTCGATGTGTTTGACCCTTTAAAATTTTGGAAAGGATTGGAAAAGTGGCCTACAAACTCGAACTACCGGAGGAACTTAGTAATGTTCACCCGACTTTCCACGTTTCGAACCTTCGAAAGTGTTTAGCCGACCAGGAATTACATGTCCCTCTCGAAGAACAAGTGGACGTAACATTACATTTCATGGAAAAGTCTGTTGAGATCATAGGACGAGAAACCAATGTGCTCAGACGCTCGCGCATTCCCATTGTGAAGGTTCGCTGGGAAGGCAAACACGGTGCCGAGTTCACCTGGGAACTCGAAAGTGACATGAATGCGAAATACCCGTAACTGTTTGTTACGCCTACTTTTTAAATTTTGGGACTAAATTTCCTAAAGTTGGGGAGGCTGTAACAACCCGACTTTTTGGAAGTCAAAGTACAAGTCAAAGTCAAAGTCAAAGGAAGAAAAGATTGGTAATTGCGATCTGTCACTCTTTGCTTGACCATTAAATCGTACTTTTGACTTGTAATCGAATTATAATATTTAGTCGCTTTAGTTGTATTATGTGGAGTATCTATTAATAATCGAGGTTTAATCGCATGTTTAATCGCTAATCGACTTAACGCAAAACGCATTGCTATCGGATTCGCAACTCGAATTATGTGTTCTGGATATTGTTTTACGTGTGTGTGCTTTTATGTGTTACTTGTGCATGTTATGTTATGTTATGTTGAGGTGTTTAATCGCAATCGCAATTCACAATTCTATCGCAATCGCAAACGCTAAACGCAGGTTATTTATAGTGATTGTATGTTAGATATAGTAGTTAGGTTATTTGTGTAACTAGTGGGTAATACTATCGCATCGCTCACTCGAATCGCATCTCAACGCTCAACACGCGAATCGAGACGACAAAACTCAACACGCCAGACACCTGGATCGAGTGGCCAACCGATCGAGTGGCCATCCGATCGGATTGCCATCCGATCAGATTGCCATCCGATCGGTGACCAATCCGACACTTCAACACTTTCCCTTTATGGAAACCCTATAAATACCCTCCTGTTACATCATTCCGACCTTCTGCTCTTTCTTAGTGATGTGTTGGTACAAGATCTGAATTCTATCCAAGGGACAACTGATTTTGGGTTAAACATGAACCACCGTCTCTAACAGTTAACTGATCAGACCAGGGTGATTCCTGTTCGATCGGATCACTTGGGTCAAGATGGGGTTTCTATTGTTTAGCACGTTGTCAAACCGTCTCGAACATGTGACAACCCTCATTAAACCAGGTATTCGTACAATTAATTAATTACAATTAAGTGCTTAATGACTGTGTTGAATTACTTAATTGTTTTCTGATTAATGCATCATACATACATGTGCATCACATATTACATAATGTCACATCATTATCACAAACAAACTTTAGTGACATACTTGATGCACAAAGCACAGTTAGCACAGTGAGCGGATAACTCAGAAATATACTGACAGTCCCAGTACATAGACAGACAGTGTTTTGAGGCCCAGTATGAGGCAAGGACAAGGTACTACACTAGTATGGTGTGTAGGAAAGTGAGGACCATAAAACTGCGTCGCTAGGTGATAGCTTGAGTGCCGAAAAGTGCCTAAAACTCACTTTAAGTGCAGAATTCTGCATTTTTCAGCAAAATTCAGCTTTTTAACATACTAGTATTATGCAGAAAATTGACTAAATGGTCCTGAATGCTTTCCTAAGTGTTGGGAATTAAAAGTGTTACAAAAAGATACATAAATGACACTATACGGAACAACTTAGCACTTTAACGGAACGGTATCTAACCGAACAACCGGACATTACCCGGGACACCAATTTTTTGTTAGAAACATTGTTTTATTATTTTTGGACTAGTTATGGTCTCCGAATACCCCAACACACTATAAAAATATGTCATACACATAATACACTAAATATTACACTTAACCTCCTAAATATTTACCTACTTACTATCAAATTTTACAATTAACCCCCCTTGCCTATTTACGGTCCAAAGAGGACCCCACAACCCACTCAATAGATTTCCTCTATATTTTATTTGATATCTTGCTTGATATCTTTGCCATAATATTGTGTATGATTATAAGTATGGCGAATCCTTACAAGATCATATCATTACATATCTTCACTCAACTTCACCCCACTCCCTCACACACTCTCTCTCCCTCTCAGCTCACTCTAAAACCGCCACCACCATCACCTTACAACCTTCATCAATCCAATTTCAAGCTTAAACCAAGTACTAGAAGGTGTTACATGAAGCTTGAAGCTTGAGGAACTTGAAGAAACTTCATGAATTGCTTCCATTCACCATTTTCTTCATCATTTTCTCTTGAGATCTTCCTTAGCCTTTGAGCTAGTTGTAAGTTATTGATTAACTCTTGTTTACTTTTATTTGTATGGTTAAAAGATGTAGTATGATGAAAATAACAAGAACACTAAAGCACATAAACTAAGGGCTTGAACATAAAGTTTACATAAAGTTGAAATACATGAAATATTGTTAGTATGATATTGTTTAGTAGATGGATGATGATTGCAAGTTGATTTCTTGGTAATGTGATATTGATCATCATATGGAACTTGTTAAATGATGATTAGAAACATGATTTAACAAGATTAGGAGATGATTATGTGTTTACATAAAATAATCATCTTCTAATAGAAATATGAACTTGATGATAAAGATGATTTCTTGAAATATAAGTAGACAAGTAGGTTGATGATCATGTAGATCCGAGATTTACAAAAGACTTTTCTAAACAAACCAAATCAAGAGACGGTTTTTGAAAGATCCTAACTTGTCTTGCACTTACATTATTTTTGGAAATAAAATAAGTGTAGGAAGGCTAGTAAACAAGAATATGTTGTAATAAATATTTTTGTAAAATGTATTCACGAGTTGTGAACATATAGAAATCCCAAGAATGAGATTTTAACAAAAGTAAATACATTTTGGAAGGTAACTAAGGCCACTAAATGCCTTACCAAGTTACTACGCGTTTTTGTAAAAACATCAAGTTCATATTGTATCACAATTGGAATAGTTTTGCTCTTGGTTATGTAAAGTGTTTAGAGTATGATTGTTGATTGTTTGGATGAATTTTTGGAAAAGAAAACGATATGCTTATTAGCATGGAAACCTCCGTTTTCAAAGGAAACTATGGCGAAATTTTCTAAAAATATAAACGCTTGTAAAAATATTTTCTAATAAATATTGCAAGTATGTTTTAGTCTTTGTTTCAAAATAAACTTCGCCATAGACAATATTCAAAATCACAAGTAATTGGAGGATGATTTTAAAAATGGATAGATATATATATATTTAGAATATATATATTTCTTATTCCAACCCTTGTGTGATTATTCGATTGCAATGTGGTATAGTTATATTATTTCAGGGAAAAATAATATTACTTAACAAAATACCGTCACAAGTATATTTTTGATGGATATTTTTTTGATAGAGAAAATATGATTTTATCACGAAGTATAACATATTTTTGGACAAGTAGAAAATATATTATTTTTTGAGAAGTTATAATATATTCTCCTAGTATATTTAGAGAATATATAAATTTTGGGACAAATAATTATTTTCTTGGAAACACATGATTTTTGACAAATAAGTTATATATATTTTCTAAGTGGGACTTAAAAATATATTATTTCAAATACGAACATACATGTATAAATACCCCCATACTTGGGAAAGAAATATGGATTTAAATACTTTAGAAGTATTAATACAAAAATATTGAATGAACAATTATTCCAACACTACATATAATTTAAGCTGAAATATTAATTATTTCGACAAATAATTATAACTTGGAATAACATAAGAACGCAACTCAAAACGTTAAACTCTAAGCCAAGGCACGGCCCGTTCGTCTAATAGACATTAGTACGTTGTAGGTTGTCGTGTAGCTGACAGAGTTTGAGTCACGGTACAGAAGACACACTACAGTGAGTTCATGTCCCCCTTTTCTCTTAATTATTTTCAGTTTTATACTCCGGGGGTGAAATACATGTTACAAAGGGATACTTACAATAATATTGGTATGATTAGCCTAGGAAAGAACCATAGATCATGTGATAGGGTAGGCAGATACTTGGGACCATTAATCCTCATATCAGGACCGAGGGGCATGAGTGATAGATCTATTTGGGTGTAGCGAGCCCGCACCCATGAGGCCGGGGCGGCCCATAGAGGTGAACTATGTCTTCCAGCCGGGAGCCCGGTACAACTTTACTAGGTTTGAGTCTTCCTACACCTTCACACATATCAGTGACCTTGCAAACCATTGGTGATCTTTTCCTTGTTTGCAATCATACTGGGACATTCATACATACATTGTTTACAAAGGTTTATACATACTCACATACACATGAACTCGCTCAACTTTTGTTGATTTTTTAAACTACATGTATTTCAGGGAATTAATCGGATCTGGCAAGTGATGCATGTTAGTCAAGCTGCGTACTAAATAAAGATGTCATCCAGGGTTGTAGGGTTTGGGAAGTGTAACCTCTTCCTGGACGGGTTACATGTCTCTAAACCTCGTTTTATTGAAAGTCTTTTGTTGAGTCTTATGAACTCGTTTTAAACAAGTCATGGTTTGTAACTTATTTTGGGGTTGATGTTTCAAGACAAGTAAGTTATGGTATTTTCTAAACACTTTTAATGGATGAACATCTCGTATTTCTATCATATAGCATTGTTATGATTGTTCCTATGGTATTAAGAAGTCACACCAAATAACCACGCTTCCGTAAAAGTCAGGGTGTGACAGCTTGGTATCAGAGCCTCGATCATAGCGAACTAGGATTCTTTCTCGAGTCTAGACTATGATCATTAGGGCTCTCACGAAAACGTTTTCATTGCATACACAAATTGTCCAGATCCAGGAAACACATGTTTTTACAAATACAAGACACAAAATACATTTTAAAGAATTTGTTTATAATTCAGTCTTAGAGACTGAGGGAGTTCAGTCTTAGAGGCTGAGGGAATTCAGTCTTAGAGACTGAGGGAGTTCAGTCTTAGAGGCTTAGGGAATTCAGTCTTAGAGACTGAGGGAGTTCAGTCTTAGAGGCTGAGGGAGTTAGTCTTAGAGACTGGGAGGTTTGGTCTTATAGACCAGGGAGTTAGTCTTAGAGACTGGGGGAAATTTAGTCTTAGAGACTGGGAGGTTTGGTCTTAGAGACCAGAGACTGGGGGAAATCCTTTTGAACTTCGGTTTGACTAAGTAGGGGGGCGACCCTAGATAAGTCGTGCGATCGCTGGACAAGTTCAGGAATTTCTTGTTCGTCCATTTTCAAGTTCCTGAACTCCACCTCAAGCTTCTAAATTCCAGTCCTAAAACAACATTTCTTCTCAATCGTTTCCTTGAGCTTGTCCCAGCTCAGTGCATATGCAGCGTCTGTGCCAAGGGTCTGAACCTGGAGGTTCCATTAAGAGAGTGTGCCATCTAGAAATATCCCCGAGATATAGGTAACACTCTGTTGGGGCGAACAGTTACTCATTCTTAGAATGGAGTTGGTCTTTTCGGACCAACGAACAAATGCAACGGCGCCTCCTGTTCCGTCAAAGTTCAAAGGCTTGTAGTTCAGGATCTGTTTATAGGTGCAGCCAGTTGGAGGGTTATTTCCAGTAATGCCATCGTTGTACTTAGAGCGGAGGGCTTTATGTCGTGCATTTATCTGTGAGATGCGTTCTTGCAGCTCGGCTTCTGTCCTTGGCAACGTACTGGTGTTTGTGTCACGTCTGGGTGACATTCCCTTTTGTCGAAGTGGTGTGAAGCGGGTTAGACAACGTTTCAATTGTCTATGAGGTATAAATAGCAACATAAGCTATCATGTAATCACCCAATTTCACACGTAAATATACTCAATGCATGAGTGGGGAAGTAAATTTCTGAGCCTTCACATAGGCTTGCCAATTTGGCTTGTTGCTTGTAATAGAATGAACTCGAGGCTACATCGCCTTGGTCATTCGGGTTTTAGATATTTCCTGCTGCATTGGTTATCATTAGCTTGACCCGCAGAGTCCACCAGGATTCCTGTGCACTACAAATCGTTATTACGTGGGCCCCCGTAATAATAAATTGTCTTGCACAGTCACCCCAAATTTTCTCTCGTCCAAGCAGATGATCAATCAAGGAGCAACAGTAGGTGCATTGGCATGAACAGGGTCATGCTCCAATGCGGGGTCAGGAGCAGCGCCTGGCTCAGGGGCCACGGCCGGCTCCGGATAAAAAAATCCATCTCAAGATCAGCTGGATCAATAAACACAGGGGGTTACAGGATCCTCCAAGGGCTGGTCCAAGTGTATGAACTCAAGGTCATGGTCTGGATCAAAACCAGGTGGAAAAGCAGGATCAACCTCAATATCGTGATCAAACTCAAAGCTGTAGGCGGGATCCGGTGCAGCTGATGATGCCATATCAGGGTCGGCGTCGTGTGAGTGGTGCTGCATTCCCTGTATGTGCGAAGATGCGGATGTCAGAAACTCAAATGAGTCTGGGATAAGGGAATGGACATGAGTTTCCCCTACAGGAGCGTCCGTATGCAGTAGTCTAATACCAGCAGCAATAGGGCCCTGCCCTCGAATGGGTCCTCCTCCAGTAGATCGTTATCGTCGCCAGAGGCCACGTCGGGAGGGGGGGCATATTAACAACAGGATAAGCGGCAAGGGGGCAAATTCCCAACAAGATGGCCATCAGTAGGCTCTGCTACGACTTCAGGAAGCGCAAAAGGGCTGAAAGTCGTCATCGTCTGTGCCGGTAGTATCGGAAATGTACACCTCGTGCTTCGATGAAACTATGTCGTCTGATACTATGGCCATGGGATTCGTAGTGTCCATCTTTCTAGTACTTGATGAAAGCATGACGTTTGTAACACAAACGCATATACGTATAATAATCAATCATATAATCATATAAACACGTTAGTCAGTCAAATAATCCTCCTAGTCTCACTAGCCAAATTCCTCCCAGTCTCTAAGACTGCTCTATCCTCCACCTCGACCTCTTAGATCGAGCCTCGGTCCTCCAGACCGAGCCTCAGCCCTCCAGGCTGAGCCTATTCTTCCTAGCCTCACTAGCCAACTACCTCGGTCACCTAGACCGAGCCTCGATCCTCCAGACCGAGCCTCAGCCCTCCAGGCTGAGCCTATAATAAATCAACATGCTCAACTACCTCGGTCACCTAGACCGAGCCTCGATCCTCCAGACCGAGCCTCAGCCCTCCAGGCTGAGCCTATAAATAATAAAATGTGCTCAACATTTGTTTGTAAAAAGTTTTGGATCTGGACTTAAGTGGTATGCAGTAAAATGTTTTCGTGAGAGCCCTAGTGATCATAGTCTAGACTCGAGAAAGAATCCTAGTTCGCTATGATCAGAGCTCTGATACCAAGCTGTCACACCCTGGCTTTGCGGAAGCGTGGTTAATTTGGTGTGACTTCTTAATACCATAGCTTAACCATAACAAAGCTATATGAAATAAAACCATGCAAGATCATCCATAATTTAAGTTTTAAAAACCAAGTACAATGACATTGTCTTAACGGAAACACATCTATCGACATAAACATTGTTCAACAAACATAACATAAACACAGTTTAAGGACTGTGACTTGTCCAGGAAAGAGTCACATTCCCCAAACCCAGATGATCTCGTAACTAGTGCAGCGGGAAAACGTGCCATACCGTGCCAGATCCGTCAATTTCCTGAAATACATGTAAGTTGAAAAATCAACAATAATGTTGAGCAAGTTCATGTGTAAGTGAGTAAATAAACCTTTGTGAGTATGAAAATCCTGGTATGTAGCAATAAGGAAAAAGAGATCGTCAATGGGTTGCAAAGCCACTGATGTTTGTGAAGTGCAAGTAGGAAGACTCAAACCTAGCGTATTTCGCGTTGGGGCACAAAGTCACCGCCTGGTCCATTATGCGGGCTCAGGGGTTGGGCTCGCTACACCCAGATAGATCTACCGCTTACGTCCCTCGGTCCTACAATGAGGATTAATGGTCTCCAGTTTCTACCTATCCACTCACATGATCTAAGTAGTAAACCTCCTTACGCTAACCATACCATGTATAAAGTACTTGTAATCAAAGTAACATGTATTTCACCCCCGCAGTTAAGAAAAACTGAAAACAGTTAGAGAAAAGGGGGACATGAACTCACAGTGGTGCGTCTCTACCAAGTATGCCTCCAAATTAAGCAGCTGTGTGACGACCTACACGTACTAATTCTATTAGACGGACGGCCGTGCCTTAGCTTTATGGTTTAAGTTCTTGGGAAATAGTTAGACAACTATTTCGTGTTCATATTCTGTATATACTTGGTAGTTATTTTCCTTCCCAAGGATGGGGGATTGAATACATGTGTGTAACATTCGAAATACGTTATTAAGTCTCACTTAATATACATTTTATTTCTAACTCCCAAAATATAAATATTCTTCTCAAAAATATTATATTTTCTATTACATAGTTTTCCAAAATAATACCTTGTCAAAAATACGCGTTACGTCATATTTTCCCAAAATGCGTAAGTTACGTTTTAATGATCGAGTGGTAATAATAATTACCGGTGTACTTGTGTATTTATCGTAGAGGCGTTCGTATTATTTTGGGTTCGTTAACATTCGGTAGTATTATTTTTACCCTAAAAATAATACTAGTATTTTCACAAAATAATCATAAACACATATCAAGTGACGTTGTGAAAAATATATACTAAATATATATATGTATCACGTTTTATTTTGTGAAATCCCACCTCCGATATTTTGTAAATAAAGTCGCGGCGAAATCTATGCTTGAAAACGAGTCAAAATGTATTTCTAACACGTTTAGTGAAAATGATTCTAAGTGTTAGGTTTTTAGAAAAATTTCGCCAGAGTTTCCTCTGTAACTGGAGGTGGCCACGCTTTCAAGCGTATCATTTTCTTTTACAAATCAACCAACAATTTTCTCAATCAGCCAAAACAATGTTCAAACCACAAACTAGTCAAAATATGTATATAAATCGCATAAATTTCATGAACTTGTGATTTATCCAAACTGTGAAGTAAATCTCATTACTTTTAGTGGATCTATATATAAAACAATCCGATTTTGTAAAAACCTCGTTTTTATGGAAGTTCCGTCTTTACAACTTCTCGTCAACTTTTACAACAATAGTTATTTTGTCGAAACTTGGTGTTACACAAGTGTTTACTCACTTGTGTGTTCTAAAAACCATTCGTGTTAGTGTAAGATTCGTCTTTTAAAGTATGATTTCTTTAACGCTTGGTCCTTTGAAAATACCACTTGCAGATACGTAGATCTGCTAGTTTTAAACACTATTGTACAAGCTAAAACACTTTTACACAAGTTCATGATTCGCGTGTGGTAGAGTTTCACCTTTTAACCCTTGTATTATTCAAAACAAGCTTATGTTAAGATCCATGATCTTACCAAACCGGGTTAAACGATGATCCGAGCTACCACATCATAGATCGGGCCTAAATAATCATACATTTCGAATACTACATCATTTACACAACATATAAGCTTTTAACCACTATTTTTAGTGTTTTTAGTAAACTTTAAAGCATCATCTTGCATGTTAACGAGTTTTAACCGATAAAAATCCTTTTAACCACTTTAGAATAGTTCAAGATAGGGATTTAAACATCATACCACTAGCTCGAGGCTAGGGAAGAATCTTGACGAAAATGGCGTGGATAAAAGCAAGATAAAGAGGTCCTTCGCATTCCGTTTGCTCCAAGACTCCTTGTATACGACCCTTAACACTTGTAGGTGATTGGAATGGCTAGAACAAAATCGAAAATGGATGGGTGGGGGTGGGTTGTTCTCGGCCGTGAGTGATAGAGAGGGAGAGAGAGCTTTTGAGTGGTGTAAAGTTTAAGTGAAATGATCATGTGTTAATGCTTAGATCTTATAGACAAAATTTAGGTTTATTAACCAAGGGTTAATATGTCTAAATGATATTAGACATGAAGTATTAAAATAATCTTCATGGTACCATGTGTGTTCCCTTGATGGGGACGGTTGTAAAAAGGGGGGGGGGGTCTTGGTCCATTTCCAAGTATTAGTTAGTTACTAGTTAGGTTAAGTTAGTTAGTTAGGTACTTAACCCAGTTAGTAGTGTGTAGTATGTTATGACGGGTGTTAGGGTATTCAGGGACCCTAACTGGCTCAGAAAAAGATAAATAATGAAAACAACAATATTTTCATGTTCCGGGTAAAGTCCGGTTGTTCGGTTGGATCGTAATCCGTTAAAGTGCTTAATAAAGCTTTAAAGTGTCGTTATAATTATATTTAGTGACAAAACTTATTCCTGACACTTTAGAAAGTGTCTAGTAATATTTTTCTCATGTTTTGGCACTTTATTGAGTAGCTAAAAGCTGAAATGTTTATTAAAGTGCTGAGTTTTGTACTTAGAGTACGTTTTAGGCACATCCAGTCATTGTGACTTATTCCTAGAGACGCAGTTCTACAACCCTTATATCCCTACACTCACCACTAGTGTAGCAAAATATTTCTGGTTCATACAGGCCTTAGAGGCAGTGTTTGCCTGATGCTGGCTTTATCAGCATGTTCAATAGGTTATCCGTTATAGTGCTACTGTGCTTTTTGTGCATCATGTTTGTCACTAAGGTTCAGTCATGTAAATAATGTAGTGACAACAAGTAAAGTATGATGCAAGTAAGTACATGTATCAGTATTCAAGTAGCAGTTTATTCACAAGTTCAAGCAAGCACAGTAATTAAGCAGTAATTAATTATTAATTAAGTTGTACGGATACCTGGTTTAGTGAGGGTTGTCACATTCTCCCCCCGTTAAATAAATTTCGTCCCAAAATTTAAGTTCTGCTTGTAGATGCAGGGTTCTTAGGAAAAAGGTGGGGGTATTTCTCTTTCATCCGGTCCTCACGTTCCCAGGTGTATTCAGGACCATGTCTGGCATTCCAACGAACTTTGACGAGCTTGACACTGCTCCGGCGGGTCTTGTTAACTTTCCAATCCGTGACCTCAACAGGTTCTTCAACGAAGTGGAGCGTGTCGTCAACATGAATCTCGTCGGTGGGAATGGCAACGGTGACTTGAGTTGGACTTTTCTTTAGATTGGATACATGAAATGTATCGTGAACACCATTCAGTTCAGCAGGTAGGTCCAACTTGTATGCTACTAGTCCTATTCTTTCCAGAATTCTGAAGGGACCAATGTAGCGCGGATTTAACTTCCCACGCTTTCCGAAGCGTGCCACACCCTTCCAGGGTGAGACTTTCAATAACACCATTTCTCCAACTTGGAATTCCACATGTTTCCGGTTTGGATCCGCATAGGCCTTCTGTCTGTGGCGAGCTGCTTCGATGCGTTTAAGAATCTGCGCGATCTTGTCTGTCGTCTCTTGGACGATTTCGGGACCAGCAAGTTGCCTATCACCTGCGTCAGCCCAGCATAAGGGTGATCGACACTTGCGTCTGTAAAGGGCTTCGAATGGCGCGACACCAATACTGGTGTGGTAGCTGTTGTTGTATGAAAATTCGACCAAAGGCAAATGCTTATCCAGCTACCGCCCAAATCCATAACACACGCTCTCAGCATGTCTTCCAAAGTCTGTATCGTTCGCTTGCTCTGGCCGTCAGTTTGCGGATGAAACGCAGTGCTCAGATTCAATTGTGAGCCAAAGGCTTCTTGGAAGGATTGCCATATCCTTGACACAAATCTTCCGTCTCTATCAGAAATGATCGAGAGAGGCACTCCATGACGTGCAACGATCTCTCTCATGTAAATTTCAGCCAATTTGCTCGTATTATCCTTCTCTCTGATAGGTAAGAAGTGTGCTGACTTCGTTAATCGATCCACTATCACCCAGATAGTGTCATGGCCTCTTGGCGTTCTTGGCAATTTTGTAACAAAATCCATTGAGATTTGTTCCCATTTCCACTTGGGAATCTCAGGTTGTTGCAGAAGTCCTGAAGGCTTCTGGTATTCCGCTTTAACCTTAGCGCACGTTAAACATTTGCTCACGTAAACAGCAACATCGCCTTTCATCCTAGGCCACCAATAATAATCTTTGAGATCCTGGTACATCTTATCCGCTCTTGGATGGATAGAGTACCGCGACTTGTGAGCTTCATCGAAAATAACTTTCCTTAAATCACCAAACAGAGGAACCCAAATCCTTTTCTCAAAACATAATGTTCCTTCTTCGTTTGGTACCAAAAGCTTCTCCATCCCACAGAGATATTCTTCTTCAAGGTTTCCTTCCTTGAGGGCTTCTTTCTGCGCGGTACGAATGCGCAAGGAAAGATTGGTTCGTATAATCATTTCTAAAGCCCTAACCCTTATGGGCTTGATTCTCTCTTTACGACTTAGGGCATCGGCGACTACATTCGCCTTCCCTGGATGATACTTTATCTCGCAGTCGTAATCGTTCAGCAACTCAACCCAACGTCTTTGCCACATATTCAGCTCTTTCTGGTTGAATATGTGCTGTAGGCTCTTGTAATCTGTAAAGATTGTACACTTTGTACCATAAAGGTAGTGTCTCCAGATCTTTAGTGCAAATACCACTGCGCCAAGTTCCAAATCATGTGTGGTATAGTTCTTTTCGTGCACTTTCAGTTGACGCGATGCGTAAGCAATAACCTTTTGGCGTTGCATCAACACACAACCCAATCCTTGACGCGATGCGTCGCAGTATACCACAAAATCATCAGTACCTTCTGGTAGAGCTAAAATTGGCGCGTTACAAAGCTTATCCTTCAATATCTGAAACGCTTCATCCTGTTTGATTCCCCAATCAAACTTCTTATCCTTCTGCGTGAGGAGCGTCAATGGTTGAGCGATCTTTGAAAAATTCTCAATGAATCTTCGATAATAGCCAGCCAAACCCAAGAATTGCCGAATCTCGGTTGGCGTCTTTGGCGTTTCCCAATCCTTGATCGCTTCGATCTTGGTTGGATCCACGTGGATTCCATCTCCATTTACCACGTGCCCAAGGAATTGGACTTTACGTAGCCAAAATTCGCACTTGGAGAATTTGGCATACAGCTGTTCCTTCTTCAGCAGCTCTAGAATGGCTCTAAGATGCTGCTCGTGTTCAGCCTTCGTCTTTGAATAAATTAAAATGTCATCGATGAATACAATCACGAACTTATCCAAGTACGGCTTGCAAACTCTATTCATTAGATCCATGAATACCGCAGGTGCGTTTGTCAAACCAAATGGCATAACGAGGAACTCGTAGTGTCCATAACGAGTTCTGAAGGCTGTCTTCGGGATGCTCTCTTCTTGTATCCTTAGCTGATGGTATCCAGATCGAAGATCGATCTTTGAATAAAAATTTGAGCCTTGCAGTTGGTCAAACAGATCATCGATTCTTGGCAGAGGGTATCTATTCTTGATCGTCAGCTTGTTCAGCTCCCGGTAGTCGATGCACATTCGAAAACTACCATCCTTCTTTTTGACAAACAGGACCGGAGCTCCCCAAGGCGAGAAGCTTGGTCGGATAAATCCCTTGTCTAACAACTCTTGAAGTTGTGTCGACAGTTCCTGCATCTCAGACGGAGCAAGTCTATAAGGTGCCTTAGCCACAGGTGCGGCGCCTGGAACTAAGTCAATGCGGAACTCCACTTGCCTCTGAGGTGGCAGTCCAGGTAAGTTTTCTGGGAAGACTTCTGGATATTCCCTCACGACAGGGATGTCTTCGATCTTTGGCTCAGCAGCCTTTTTATCCACAATGTGTGCCAGAAAAGCAACACATCCTTTCTGCAAACACTTCCTTGCTTTCAAGCAGCTGATAATCCTCAACGGCGTATCACGCTTCTCTCTGTGAACCACAATTGTTTCGCCATCTTCGGTTGGGATACGAACAATCTTTTCGTGACAAACTATCTCAGCCTTGTTGCCTGATAACCAATCCATTCCTACCACCACGTCGAAGCTTCCCAACTGGACTGGTAGTAGATCTAAAGCAAACTCACGCTCTCCTAATTCGATCACACAACCTCTGATAACTTCATTGGCTTCGACTAACTTCCCATTGGCCAATTCGATTGAGTACGGAATATTTAACTTATCAGCGGCTAAACCAAGCATATTCTTAAATTCTAACGACACGAAGCTATAATCGGCACCGGTATCAAATAAAACGGATACATAGCGTTGATTTACAGGGAACGTACCAGTAACAACATTGGGGTCCTGGCGCGCTTCCCTTGCTTCGATTTGGAACACTCTTCCACGGGCTTGGTTTAACTCTGGGCAGTTCTTCTTAAAATGCCCGATATCACCGCAGTTATAGCATCCAAGTCTTTGCCCGTTTCCACCTCCATTTCCAGCTTGGTTGTTGTTTTGGTTTGCATTGCCAGCTTGGTTCGCAAAGTTGCCTCGATTCCCGTTTCCTCCATAGTTTCCTTGCGAGCGATTACCACCACGATTATTATTCCTATTCCCAAATCCTCCTTGGCCTCCCTGACCAGCAGTGGCCCAACAAGTGTCCTTCGAGTGGCCACGTTTCCCACATGCTTCGCATATTTTTGGCCCGCAATGACCAGAATGGTGGCGCTGGCAGGTGTTGCATTTGGGCTTGGTGCCTATATACCCTTTTCCTTTCTTTCCTCTACCAGCTGTAACCTGAGCTGGCGTGTCTGACCCTCCTTTCTTAACCACCACACTGGCGCCCTGCTTGAAGTTCGAGAACTTCCTTTTGTTACCTCCTGATGACTCGACGTGAGTCTCTGCCTTCTTGGTCTTGATCTCGTCAAACTTGTTCAGGCGAATAGCCTCCTCAGTGAGAGCTACGCTCAAATTGATTGCCTCGGTAATGGTCGCAGGCTTGGATGAGGTTACCATGCTTATGATTTGAGGAGCTAGTCCCAAAATGAAACGTTCAATTCTCTTGAACTCAGGAGTGACCATGTAGGGTACCACATGCGATAAGTCATGGAACCTTTGAACGTATTCTGCTATCTTTGGACCGTCCATTTTCAAGTGCCAGAACTCGGTCTCCAATCGCTGGATTTCTGCGCGGGGACAGTACTTTTTGCGCATGAGTTCCTTCAGTTCGGTCCAGGTCAGCGCGTAGGCAGCAGCTTCGCCAAGTGTCTGTACTTGCAGATTCCACCAAGAGAGGGCTCCATCCAAGAATAGCCCTGAGATATAGGTGACTTGCTGATCCAGCGCGCACTTGCTCATGCGAAGAACAGATTCGGTTTTCTCAGCCCAACGAACAAAGGCGACAGCACCTCCTGTGCCATCAAAGTTTACGGGCTTGCAGTCTAAGAACTGCTTGTAGGTGCATCCTGCACGTACGTTATAACATACGACTGGCATTAGCATCATTGCTAAAGATATCCAATTAGGTCATGGTAAGTCCAAATGACTTAGTATTACCATGAGGTGGATTATTGTTGTTGCCAGTGTTGCCAGAGTTGCTTCCACTAGTCCCTCCTTGAGAGGCGGCGTATTGTGCAATGGCAGCAGCGATAATTTGCTGGAGTTCTGCCTCATTAGTAGGCATGTGTGTCTCGCGTCTCGGCGGCATCTTCTAAAAGATGGTTTACGTTGGTCAGGTCATAATAAGTAGAGTGTACGTAAGTATACAACAATATCAACACATAACATCTCATGTTATCAATCACATAACATCTCATGTTATAAATAGATCACCCATTTTGATAGCTTCTGCAATGGTTGAGGGCTTTGAGGTAGTAACCATCCCCCTGACCTGGGGTGCAAGTGTCCAAATGAATCGTTCAATCCTTTTGAACTTCGGTTTGACTAAGTAGGGGGGCGACCCTAGATAAGTCGTGCGATCGCTGGACAAGTTCAGGAATTTCTGGTTCGTCCATTTTCAAGTTCCTGAACTCCACCTCAAGCTTCTAAATTCCAGTCCTAAAACAACATTTCTTCTCAATCGTTTCCTTGAGCTCGTCCCAGCTCAGTGCATATGCAGCGTCTGTGCCAAGGGTCTGAACCTGGAGGTTCCATTAAGAGAGTGTGCCATCTAGAAATATCCCCGAGATATAGGTAACACTCTGTTGGGGCGAACAGTTACTCATTCTTAGAATGGAGTTGGTCTTTTCGGACCAACGAACAAATGCAACGGCGCCTCCTGTTCCGTCAAAGTTCAAAGGCTTGTAGTTCAGGATCTGTTTATAGGTGCAGCCAGTTGGAGGGTTATTTCCAGTAATGCCATCGTTGTACTTAGAGCGGAGGGCTTTATGTCGTGCATTTATCTGTGAGATGCGTTCTTGCAGCTCGGCTTCTGTCCTTGGCAACGTACTGGTGTTTGTGTCACGTCTGGGTGACATTCCCTTTTGTCGAAGTGGTGTGAAGCGGGTTAGACAACGTTTCAATTGTCTATGAGGTATAAATAGCAACATAAGCTATCATGTAATCACCCAATTTCACACGTAAATATACTCAATGCATGAGTGCGGAAGTAAATTTCTGAGCCTTCACATAGGCTTGCCAATTTGGCTTGTTGCTTGTAATAGAATGAACTCGAGGCTACATCGCCTTGGTCATTCGGGTTTTAGATATTTCCTGCTGCATTGGTTATCATTAGCTTGACCCGCAGAGTCCACCAGGATTCCTGTGCACTACAAATCGTTATTACGTGGGCCCCCGTAATAATAAATTGTGTTGCACAGTCACCCCAAATTTTCTCTCGTCCAAGCAGATGATCAATCAAGGAGCAACAGTAGGTGCATTCGCATGAACAGGGTCATGCTCCAATGTGGGGTCAGGAGCAGTGCCTGGCTCAGGGGCCACGGCCGGCTCCGGATCAAAAACTCCATCTCAAGATCAGCTGGATCAATAAACACAGGGGGTTACAGGATCCTCCAAGGGCTGGTCCAAGTGTATGAACTCAAGGTCATGGTCTGGATCAAAACCAGGTGGAAAAGCAGGATCAACCTCAATATCGTGATCAAACTCAAAGCTGTAGGCGGGATCCGGTGCAGCTGATGATGCCATATCAGGGTCGGCGTCGTGTGAGTGGTGCTGCATTCCCTGTATGTGCGAAGATGCGGATGTCAGAAACTCAAATGAGTCTGGGATAGGGGAATGGACATGAGTTTCCCCTACAGGAGCGTCCGTATGCAGTAGTCTAATACCAGCAGCAATAGGGCCCTGCCCTCGAATGGGTCCTCCTCCAGTAGATCGTTATCGTCGTCAGAGGCCACGTCGGGAGGGGGGGCATATTAACAACAGGATAAGCGGCAAGGGGGCAAATTCCCAACAAGATGGCCATCAGTAGGCTCTGCTACGACTTCAGGAAGCGCAAAAGGGCTGAAAGTCGTCATCGTCTGTGCCGGTAGTATCGGAAATGTACACCTCGTGCTTCGATGAAACTATGTCGTCTGATACTATGGCCATGGGATTCGTAGTGTCCATCTTTCTAGTACTTGATGAAAGCATGACGTTTGTAACACAAACGCATATACGTATAATAATCAATCATATAATCATATAAACACGTTAGTCAGTCAAATAATCCTCCTAGTCTCACTAGCCAAATTCCTCCCAGTCTCTAAGACTGCTCTATCCTCCACCTCGACCTCTTAGATCGAGCCTCGGTCCTCCAGACCGAGCCTCAGCCCTCCAGGCTGAGCCTATTCTTCCTAGCCTCACTAGCCAACTACCTCGGTCACCTAGACCGAGCCTCGATCCTCCAGACCGAGCCTCAGCCCTCCAGGCTGAGCCTATAATAAATCAACATGCTCAACTACCTCGGTCACCTAGACCGAGCCTCGATCCTCCAGACCGAGCCTCAGCCCTCCAGGCTGAGCCTATAAATAATAAAATGTGCTCAACATTTGTTTGTAAAAAGTTTTGGATCTGGACTTAAGTGGTATGCAGTAAAATGTTTTCGTGAGAGCCCTAGTGATCATAGTCTAGACTCGAGAAAGAATCCTAGTTCGCTATGATCAGAGCTCTGATACCAAGCTGTCACACCCTGGCTTTGCGGAAGCGTGGTTAATTTGGTGTGACTTCTTAATACCATAGCTTAACCATAACAAAGCTATATGAAATAAAACCATGCAAGATCATCCATAATTTAAGTTTTAAAAACCAAGTACAATGACATTGTCTTAACGGAAACACATCTATCGACATAAACATTGTTCAACAAACATAACATAAACACAGTTTAAGGACTGTGACTTGTCCAGGAAAGAGTCACATTCCCCAAACCCAGATGATCTCGTAACTAGTGCAGCGGGAAAACGTGCCATACCGTGCCAGATCCGTCAATTTCCTGAAATACATGTAAGTTGAAAAATCAACAATAATGTTGAGCAAGTTCATGTGTAAGTGAGTAAATAAACCTTTGTGAGTATGAAAATCCTGGTATGTAGCAATAAGGAAAAAGAGATCGTCAATGGGTTGCAAAGCCACTGATGTTTGTGAAGTGCAAGTAGGAAGACTCAAACCTAGCGTATTTCGCGTTGGGGCACAAAGTCACCGCCTGGTCCATTATGCGGGCTCAGGGGTTGGGCTCGCTACACCCAGATAGATCTACCGCTTACGTCCCTCGGTCCTACAATGAGGATTAATGGTCTCCAGTTTCTACCTATCCACTCACATGATCTAAGTAGTAAACCTCCTTACGCTAACCATACCATGTATAAAGTACTTGTAATCAAAGTAACATGTATTTCACCCCCGCAGTTAAGAAAAACTGAAAACAGTTAGAGAAAAGGGGGACATGAACTCACAGTGGTGCGTCTCTACCAAGTATGCCTCCAAATTAAGCAGCTGTGTGACGACCTACACGTACTAATTCTATTAGACGGACGGCCGTGCCTTAGCTTTATGGTTTAAGTTCTTGGGAAATAGTTAGACAACTATTTCGTGTTCATATTCTGTATATACTTGGTAGTTATTTTCCTTCCCAAGGATGGGGGATTGAATACATGTGTGTAACATTCGAAATACGTTATTAAGTCTCACTTAATATACATTTTATTTCTAACTCCCAAAATATAAATATTCTTCTCAAAAATATTATATTTTCTATTACATAGTTTTCCAAAATAATACCTTGTCAAAAATACGCGTTACGTCATATTTTCCCAAAATGCGTAAGTTACGTTTTAATGATCGAGTGGTAATAATAATTACCGGTGTACTTGTGTATTTATCGTAGAGGCGTTCGTATTATTTTGGGTTCGTTAACATTCGGTAGTATTATTTTTACCCTAAAAATAATACTAGTATTTTCACAAAATAATCATAAACACATATCAAGTGACGTTGTGAAAAATATATACTAAATATATATATGTATCACGTTTTATTTTGTGAAATCCCACCTCCGATATTTTGTAAATAAAGTCGCGGCGAAATCTATGCTTGAAAACGAGTCAAAATGTATTTCTAACACGTTTAGTGAAAATGATTCTAAGTGTTAGGTTTTTAGAAAAATTTCGCCAGAGTTTCCTCTGTAACTGGAGGTGGCCACGCTTTCAAGCGTATCATTTTCTTTTACAAATCAACCAACAATTTTCTCAATCAGCCAAAACAATGTTCAAACCACAAACTAGTCAAAATATGTATATAAATCGCATAAATTTCATGAACTTGTGATTTATCCAAACTGTGAAGTAAATCTCATTACTTTTAGTGGATCTATATATAAAACAATCCGATTTTGTAAAAACCTCGTTTTTATGGAAGTTCCGTCTTTACAACTTCTCGTCAACTTTTACAACAATAGTTATTTTGTCGAAACTTGGTGTTACACAAGTGTTTACTCACTTGTGTGTTCTAAAAACCATTCGTGTTAGTGTAAGATTCGTCTTTTAAAGTATGATTTCTTTAACGCTTGGTCCTTTGAAAATACCACTTGCAGATACGTAGATCTGCTAGTTTTAAACACTATTGTACAAGCTAAAACACTTTTACACAAGTTCATGATTCGCGTGTGGTAGAGTTTCACCTTTTAACCCTTGTATTATTCAAAACAAGCTTATGTTAAGATCCATGATCTTACCAAACCGGGTTAAACGATGATCCGAGCTACCACATCATAGATCGGGCCTAAATAATCATACATTTCGAATACTACATCATTTACACAACATATAAGCTTTTAACCACTATTTTTAGTGTTTTTAGTAAACTTTAAAGCATCATCTTGCATGTTAACGAGTTTTAACCGATAAAAATCCTTTTAACCACTTTAGAATAGTTCAAGATAGGGATTTAAACATCATATCACTAGCTCGAGGCTAGGGAAGAATCTTGACGAAAATGGCGTGGATAAAAGCAAGATAAAGAGGTCCTTCGCGTTCCGTTTGCTCCAAGACTCCTTGTATACGACCCTTAACACTTGTAGGTGATTGGAATGGCTAGAACAAAATCAAAAATGGATGGGTGGGGGTGGGTTGTTCTCGGCCGTGAGTGATAGAGAGGGAGAGAGAGCTTTTGAGTGGTGTAAAGTTTAAGTGAAATGATCATGTGTTAATGCTTAGATCTTATAGACAAAATTTAGGTTTATTAACCAAGGGTTAATATGTCTAAATGATATTAGACATGAAGTATTAAAATCATCTTCATGGTACCATGTGTGTTCCCTTGATGGGGACGGTTGTAAAAAGGGGGGGGGGGTCTTGGTCCATTTCCAAGTATTAGTTAGTTACTAGTTAGGTTAAGTTAGTTAGTTAGGTACTTAACCCAGTTAGTAGTGTGTAGTATGTTATGACGGGTGTTAGGGTATTCAGGGACCCTAACTGGCTCAGAAAAAGATAAATAATGAAAACAACAATATTTTCATGTTCCGGGTAAAGTCCGGTTGTTCGGTTGGATCGTAATCCGTTAAAGTGCTTAACAAAGCTTTAAAGTGTCGTTATAATTATATTTAGTGGCACAACTTATTCCTGACACTTTAGAAAGTGTCTAGTAATATTTTTCTCATGTTTTGGCACTTTATTGAGTAGCTAAAAGCTGAAATGTTTATTAAAGTGCTGAGTTTTGTACTTAGAGTACGTTTTAGGCACATCCAGTCATTGTGACTTATTCCTAGAGACGCAGTTCTACAACCCTTATATCCCTACACTCACCACTAGTGTAGCAAAATATTTATGGCTCATACAGGCCTTAGAGGTAGTGTTTGCCTGATGCTGGCTTTATCAGCATGTTCAATAGGTTATCCGTTATAGTGCTACTGTGCTTTTTGTGCATCATGTTTGTCACTAAGGTTCAGTCATGTAAATAATGTAGTGACAGCAAGTAAAGTATGATGCAAGTAAGTACATGTATCCGTATTCAAGTAGCAGTTTATTCACAAGTTCAAGCAAGCACAGTAATTAAGCAGTAATTAATTATTAATTAAGTTGTACGGATACCTGGTTTAGTGAGGGTTGTCACAGTCCAGATCCCTGCCCCTCTCCCACTTGCTGCAGTTCCTTTTAAGGAACAGCCTCATGACGCTATGGTCGATGACGACATCGATCTATTCATCGAGGGTCCCCCGGAGGATGACCAGGATGGCGGGGCCCCGATGGATGACGATATTCCACTTGCTGATATTCCTGTTGATGACCTTGTTGTTCCTGTGGTTGAGGTTCCTGCTGTTGATGCCATTGTGCCACCTGTCGAGGCTCCTGTTGTGGAGGCCTTACCCGATCCGTCTGGTCCCTACTCGCTTGAGTCTGTATCATCCGCCACTCTTCACGCCCAGGGCATGCAGCACTACTCCACCGACACTGATTCGGACATGGTGATGTCTGCTGCACCCATTGTTCCCCATGACTTTGACTCGGATCCTGAGGTTGAGTTTGTACCAGTCGTTGCACCACCCGTTGTTGATGCTCCAGTCGTTGCACCATCAGTTGCTGATGTCCCAAGTGTTGCACCTCTGCCCGACCCTATGCCTGTGTTTACTGACCGTGCACCTTTTGCTACACACATTGATCCTAGATATGCTCACACCCGTAATGGGTGGATTGAGGAGGATGACGACTATCCTCCATTTGTCAGACCAGTCACTCCCCCTTTTGCACCTGTCCAGGCACCCTTTGATGTCCCACAGTTTCACCCTCACGTGTCAGACATCCACCGCATGGATTTACCCGTCACTTTTCTTCAGGACATACCTCATCCCCGTCCAGGGGAAGGACCTTCTACTCAGCAGCACGATCACATACCCCCTATGACAGCAGCCTTTCCGCTTATTCCCCCTTTTATACCTGCTGCACACACTGCTTTTTCTTCTTCAGCACCCACGGGCGAGCCATTTAGGTGGTATTCGCCCAACGTCATGCCCTTGTCAGATCCATACCATCCTTTTCATGTTGGGTATACGACGGATGATATACTTTTATCCTTGCAGTTACAGCAGGATGCGTTGAGCCGACGAGTCCAGGAGCTGGAGAGGATCCCGCATCCTCCCCCTTGTCATTGCCAGTCTCCATTTGCGACACCACCAGCTCCTCTCCCACTGCACCCTGATTCTGATGTCCGCTTCCTCACTACGGACCAGCAGATTGCTTACCTGCTGCGTGTTGTCCATGCACTTGAGGAGGATTTGGCGCATTTGCGCAGATTGATTTTCATTCCTCCACCTCCTCCTCCCCCACCATCAGCTTGAGGATTTTAGGTCTCCTGCAGATGTCATGATTTTGATGAGAGTACAGCGATTGAGCCTGATTGCGTAGCATTTTGAAGACCACATGATGACTTATGACTTTTGACATTTGACTTTTGGTTGTTGTATATTGTTAGACGATTCAGACAAGGGTGATGTGACCCTTAGTCTCTTTTGATGTACGATGCATTTGTAAAACTTGTAAACTGTATTCGTGGTCTTGTTATATGATAGCTCAATCGCAGCGTTCTCAATACATGCGTTGTTGAATTATTGGTTTTGTGTTATGACATGGGATGTTATGTGTTATTGTGTTGATGAATGTTATTACATATGCATATTACTTACTTACTATACTTACTATGACCTTACCGATATGATCTTCTTTTAGAAGATGCATCCACGATGAGACACACGTTTGCCCACTTCTGAGGCAGAATTACAGGAGCGAATTACCGCAGCAATAGCACAGTATGAGGCCTCACGCACCGAGACGAGCGGAGGTTCCTCAAGGAACAATAACCCACCCAATGGTAATGTCCAAGTCGCTTGAGACACATTATGTTACATTTGGAAACTTCTTACACATCCGCTAATGCTTTATGTTAATGATATTGCCTGTACAGGTTGTACCTACAAACAATTTCTGGATTGTAAGCCCTTAAATTATGACGGCACTGGGGTGCTGTTGCTTTCGTCAGATGGACGGAAAAGACATATTCAATAATAAGGATGAGCAAGTGTGCTCCTGAAAACCAAGTTACTTACGTTTCAGGACTCTTTCTTGATGGTGCTTTATCCTGGTGGAATATGCAAGTTCAAACTCTGGGAGAGGCGGCGGCGTATGCATTGACATGGACTGAGCTGAAGGAGCTCATGAGGAAGAAATACTGTTCACGAGCCGAAATACAGAAGCTGGAGACTGAATTTTGGAATTTCAAAATGGACGGCCCAAAAATTGCTGAATATGTCCAAAGATTCCACGACTTGTCATGCGTTGTGCCGTATATGGTTGATTCTGAATTTAAACGCATTGAGCATTTCATCTGGGGATTTGCACCCCAGATCATGAGTATGGTAACAACGTCCAAGCCGCCAATAATTACCGAAGCCATTGATCTCAGCGTGGCACTTACTGAGGAAGCCATCAGATTGAACAAGTTTTCAATTTCCGAACCGAAGAAAAAGGAGACACATGTTGAACCATCGAGTGAGAACAAGAGGAAGTTCTCAAACTTCAAAAAGGGTACCAACAGTGTCAGCAAGAGAGAAGAGGGAAACGCATCAGCCAGGGCCAAAACTGGTGCCGAAAGCAAAGGAAGAGGGTATATGGGCACCTTGCCCAAGTGTAACGCGTGTCAGTTGTATCACGAGGGACGATGCCAAACTGGAAAATGTGAATCTTGTGGAAGAGCTGGGCACTCGAAAGAAACATGCTGGGTTGGTGCTGGCCATGGCGGTCAAAGGGGTTTTGGTAACAACAACCGTGGTGGTAATGGATATGGAAACCACCCGCAAGGGAATAATGGAGGCAATGGTAATCGTGGGAATGTTGGGAACCAAGCTGGGAACCGTGGAGCAAACAATGCTCAAGGTGGTAATGGGAATGGACGAGGACCAGGGTGTTTCAATTGTGGAGACATGGGGCATTTCAAGCGAGAGTTCCCGAAACTCAATCAAGCACAAGGCAGAGTCTTCAACATAGGTGCAAGGGAAGCACGCCAAGATCCCAATGTGGTCACTGGTACGTTCCCTATCAACCAACGTTATGCATCTGTATTATTTGATACCGGAGCCGATTATAGTTTTGTATCGCTAGAATTTAAGAATATGCTTGGGTTAACTGCTAGTAAGTTAGACATTCCGTACTCAATTGAACTGGCTAATGGAAAGCTAGTTGAAACAAATGAGGTCATCAGAGGATGCGTGATAGAACTGGGAGAACACGAGTTTACACTGGATCTACTGCCAGTCGAGTTGGGAAGCTTCGATGTGGTAGTAGGGATGGATTGGTTGTCCAGCAACAGAGCCGAAATTGTATGTCACGAGAAGACCATTTGCATTCCAATGGCGGAGGGAGAAACGATTGTGGTACATGGAGAGAAGCGCGATACGCCCCTGAGGATCATTAGCTGTTTGAAAGCTAGGAAATGTTTGAAGAAGGGATGTGTTGCCTTCTTGGCACACATCATGGATAAGGAAGCCGCTGAGCCGAGACTAGAAGATATTCCAGTCGTGAAGGAGTATCATGAAGTCTTTCCAGAAGACTTGCCAGGATTGCCGCCACAAAGACAAGTCGAGTTTCACATTGACTTAGTTCCAGGCGACGCGCCTGTAGCTAAGGCACCCTATCGACTTGCACCTTCGGAGATGCAAGAGTTGTCAACACAACTTCAGGAGCTATTGGATAAAGGATTTATCAGGCCAAGCTTCTCGCCTTGGGGAGCTCCAGTTTTGTTCGTCAAGAAGAAAGATGGTAGTTTCCGTATGTGTATCGACTACCGCGAGCTTAACAAGTTAACAATCAAGAATAGATATCCTTTGCCAAGGATTGATGACCTGTTCGATCAACTGCAAGGTTCGAGTTTTTACTCAAAGATCGACCTACGATCAGGTTATCACCAGCTGAGGATACAAGAGGAAAGTATTCAAAAGACGGCCTTCAGAACTTGATATGGACATTACGAGTTCCTGGTTATGCCATTCGGGTTGACAAACGCGCCAGCCGTATTCATGGACTTGATGAACAGAGTCTGCAAGTCGTACCTCGATAAGTTTGTGATCGTGTTTATTGATGACATTTTGATCTACTCGAAGACGAAAGAAGAACATGAGCAACACTTAAGAGCTATTTTAGAGCTGCTTAAAAAGGAGAAGTTGTACGCGAAGTTCTCGAAGTGCGAGTTCTGGTTACGCGAAGTCCAGTTTCTTGGTCACGTGGTTAACGGAAATGGAATTCATGTGGATCCCACAAAGATCGAGGCGATCAAGAACTGGGAGACTCCGAAGACGCCAACCGAGATTCGACAGTTCCTAGGTTTGGCTGGTTATTATTGCAGGTTTATTGAGGATTTCTCGAAAATCGCTCAACCTCTGACTTCCCTCATGCAGAAAGATAAGAAGTTTGATTGGGGAGACAAGCAAGAAGAATCATTTCAATTGTTGAAGAACAAACTTTGTGACGCACCAATCTTATCTCTACCCGAAGGCACTGACGACTTCGTGGTATATTGCGATGCTTCGCGTCAAGGTTTAGGTTGTGTGCTGATGCAGCGACAAAAAGTTATAGCCTATGCTTCACGCCAGCTGAAGGTTCACGAGAAAAACTACACCACGCATGACTTGGAGTTAGGCGCCGTGGTGTTTGCATTAAAAATCTGGCGACATTACTTGTATGGCATGCGATGCACAATCTTTACTGATCACAAGAGCCTGCAGCATATATTTGATTAAAAAGAGCTTAACATGAGACAGAGACGCTGGGTAGAACTATTGAACGACTATGATTGTGAAATCAAGTATCACCCAGGGAAGGCGAATGTAGTCGCCGATGCCTTGAGTCGGAAAGAAAGAATCAAGCCCATAAGGGTTAGGGCTTTGGAAATGATTGTTCAAACAGACCTCACATTGCGCATTCGTGCTGCGCAGAGGGAAACTCTTAAAAGGGAAAATCTTGAGAATGAATATCTCCGGGGGATGGAGAAGCAATTGGTACCAAAGGAGGATAGAACATTGTGTTTCTTGGGAAGAATTTGGGTTCCTTTCTTTGGTGGTCTGAGAGACGTTATTTTTGATGAGGCTCACAAATCACGGTAATCGATCCATCCAGGATCGGATAAAATGTACCAAGATCTATAGGATTTCTATTGGTGGCCGAGGATGAAAGGCGACGTTGCGATATATGTTGGCAAATGTTTGACTTGCGCCAAGGTAAAGGCCGAGTACCAGAAACCTTCAGGCCTCCTGCAACAACCTGAAATACCCTAGTGGAAGTGGAAACATATTTCAATGGACTTTATAACGAAATTACCAAGGACGCCCAAGGGCCATGATACAATTTGGGTGATTGTAGACCGTTTAACGAAATCTGCACACTTTTTGGCAATCAAAGAGAAAGACAACACGAGCAAGTTAGCTGAGCTATACCTAAGAGAGATTGTTGCACGTCATGGAGTGCCTCTCTCAATTATCTCTGATAGAGATGGAAGATTCGTGTCAAGGATTTGGCAATCCTTTCAAGAAGCTTTTGGTTCTCAGTTGAATCTGAGTACTGCCTTTCACCCAAAAACAGATGGACAGAGTGAACGAGCAATTCAGATGTTGGAAGACATGTTGCGAGCTTGCGTAATGGATTTAGGTGGAAGTTGGGATACTCACCTACCATTGGTCGAATTTTCATACAACAACAGCTATCATGCAAGCATTCAGGCCGCACCATTCGAAGCTCTCTATGGATGCAAGTGTCGATCACCATTATGCTGGGCTGACGCGGGTGATAGACAGCTTGTTGGCCCAGAATTGGTTCAAGAGACAACAGACAAGATCTTCCAGATCCGAGAGCGCATTAAAGCGGCTCGTGATCGTCAAAAGAGTTATGCGGATCGAAGAAGGAAACCTCTGGAATTTGAGGTGGGAGATATGGTTTTGTTAAAGGTTTCACCCTGGAAGGGTGTGGCACGCTTTGGGAGGCGTGGGAAGTTGAATCCGCGGTACATTGGACCATTTAAAATCCTGGAAAGGATTGGTCTTGTAGCCTACAAGCTGGATCTACCTGCTGAACTAAATGGCGTTCACGATACATTTCATGTATCAAACCTGAAAAAGAGTCCAACTCAAGAAACAGTGGTCATTCCTGCCGACGAAGTTCATATTGACGACACACTCCACTTTATTGAAGAACCAGTTGAGGTTACGGATTGGAAGATTAACAAGACACGCCGGAGTAGTGTCAAACTCGTCAAGGTTCGTTGGAACGCGCGACATGGCCCAGAGTTCACTTGGGAGCGTGAGGATCGCATGAAGGAAAAATACCCACATTTGTTCCCCAAGACCCCTGCAACTAGAAGCAGAACTTAAAATTTCGGGATGAAATTTTCTTAACGGGGGGAGAATGTGACAACCCTCATTAAACCATGTATCTGTACAATTAATTAATTACAATTAAGTGCTTAATGACTGTGCTAAATTACTTAATTGTTTTCTGATTACTGCATCATACATACATGTGCATCACATATTACATAATGTCACATCATTATCACAGACAAACTTTAGTGACATACTTGATGCACAAAGCACAGTTAGCACAGTGAGCGGATAACTTAGAAATATACTGACAGTGCCAGTAGATAGACAGACAGTGTTTTGAGGCCCAGTATGAGCCAGGGACAAGGTACTACACTAGTATGGTGTGTAGGAAAGTGAGGACCATAAAACTGCGTCACTAGGTGATAGCTTGAGTGCCGGAAAGTGCCTAAAACTCACTTTAAGTGCAGAATTCTGCATTTTTCAGCAAAATTCAGTTTTTTAACATACTAGTATTATGCAGAAAATTGACTAAATGGTCTTGAATGCTTTCCTAAGTGTTGGGAATTAAAAGTGTTACAAAAAAAATACATAAAGGACACTATACGGAACAACTTAGCACTTTAACGGCACGGTATCTAACCGAACAACCGGACATTACCCGGGACACCAAATTTTTGTCAGAAACATTGTTTTATTATGTTTGGACTAGTTATGGTCTCCGAATACCCCAACACACTATAAAAATATGTCATACACATAATACACTAAATATTACACTTAACCTCCTAAATATTTACCTACTTACTATCAAATTTTACAATTAACCCCCCCCCCTTGCCTATTTACGGTCCAAAGAGGACCCCACAACCCACTCAATAGATTTCCTCTATATTTTATTTGATATCTTGCTTGATATCTTTGCCATAATATTGTGTATGATTATAAGTATGGCGAATCCTTACAAGATCATATCATTACATATCTTCACTCAACTTCACCCCACTCCCTCACACAATCTCTCTCCCTCTCGGCTCACTCTAAAACCGCCACCACCATCACCTTGCAACCTTCATCAATCCAATTTCAAGCTTAAACCAAGTACTAGAAGGTGTTACATGAAGCTTGAAGCTTGAGGAACTTGAAGAAACTTCATACATTGCTTCCATTCACCATTTTCTTCATCATTTTCTCTTGAGATCTTCCCCAGCCTTTGAGCTAGTTGTAAGTTCTTGATTAACTCTTGTTTACTTTTATTTGTATGGTTAAAAGATGTAGTATGATGAAAATAACAAGAACACTAAAGCACATAAACTAAGGGCTTGAACATAAAGTTTACATAAAGTTGAAATACATGAAATATTGTTAGTATGATATTGTTTAGTAGATGGATGATGATTGCATGTTGATTTCTTGGTAATGTGATACTGATCATCATATGGAACTTGTTAAATGATGATTAGAAACATGATTTAACAAGATTAGGAGATGATTATGTGTTTACATAAAATAATCATCTTCTAATAGAAATATGAACTTGATGATAAAGATGATTTCTTGAAATATAAGTAGACAAGTAGGTTGATGATCATGTAGATCCAAGATTTACAAAAGACTTTTCTAAACAAACCAAGTCAAGAGGCGGTCTTCGAAAGATCCTAACTTGTCTTGCACTTACATTATTTTTGGAAATAAAATAAGTGTAGGAAGGCTAGTAAACAAGAATATGTTGTAATAAATATTTTTGTAAAATGTATTCACAAGTTGTGAACATATAGAAATCCCAAGAATGAGATTTTAACAAAAGTAAATACATTTTGGAAGGTAACTACGGCCACTAAACGCCTTACCAAGTTACTACGCGTTTTTGTAAAAACATCAAGTTCATATTGTATCACAATTGGAATAGTTTTGTTCTTGGTGATGTAAAGTGTTTAGAGTATGATTGTTGATTGTTTGGATGAATTTTTGGAAAAGAAAACGATATGCTTATTAGCATGGAAACCTCCGTTTTCAAAGGAAACTATGGCGAAATTTTCTAAAAATATAAACGCTTAAAAATATTTTCTAACAAATATTGCAAGTATGCTTTAGTCTTTGTTTCAAAATAAACTTCGCCATAGACAATATTCAAAATCACAAGTAATTGGAGGATGATTTTATAAATGGATAGATATATATATTTAGAATATATATTTCTTATTCCAACCCTTGTGTGATTATTCGATTGCAATGTGGTATAGTTATATTATTTCAGGGAAAAATAATATAACTTAACAAAATACCGTCACAAGTATATTTTTGATGGATATTATTTTGATAACGAAAATATGATTTTATCACGAAGTATAACATATTTTTGGACAAGTAGAAAATATATTATTTTTGAGAAGTTATAATATATTCTCCTAGTATATTTAGAGAATATATAAATTTTGGGACAAATAATTATTTTCTTGGAAACACATGATTTTTGACAAATAAGTTATATATATTTTCTAAGTGGGACTTAAAAATATATTATTTCAAATACGAACATACATGTATAAATACCCCCATACTTGGGAAAGAAATACGGAGTTAAATACTTTAGAAGTACTAATGCAAAAATATTGAATGAACAATTATTCAAACACTACATATAATTTAAGCTGAAATATTAATTATTTCGACAAATGATTATAACTTGGAATAACATAAGAACGCAACTCAAAACGTTAAACTCTAAGCCAAGGCACGACCCGTTCGTCTAATAGACATTAGTACGTTGTAGGTTGTCGTGTAGTTGACAGAGTTTGAGTCACGGTACAGAAGACGCACTACAGTGAGTTTATGTCCCCCTTTTCTCTTAACTATTTTCAGTTTTATACTTCGGGGGTGAAATACATGTTACAAAGGGATACTTACAATAATATTGGTATGATTAGCCTAGGAAAGAACCATAGATCATGTGATAGGGTAGGCGGATACTTGGGACCATTAATCCTCGTATCAGGACCGAGGGGCATGAGTGATAGATCTATTTGGGTGTAGCGAGCCCGCACCCATGAGGCCGGGGCGGCCCATAGAGGTGAACTATGTCTTCCAGCCGGGAGCCCAGTACAACTTTGCTAGGTTTGAGTCTTCCTACACCGTCACACATATCAGTGGCCTTGCAAACCATTGGTGATCTTTTCCTTGTTTGCAATCATACCGGGACATTCATACATACATTGTTTACAAAGGTTTATACATACTCACATACACATGAACTCGCTCAACTTTTGTTGATTTTTCAAACTACATGTATTTCAGGGAATTAATCGGATATGGCAAGTGATGCATGTTAGTCAAGCTGCGTACTAAATAAAGATGTCATCCAGGGTTGTAGGGTTTGGGAAGTGTAACCTCTTCCTGGACGGGTTACATGTCTCTAAACCTTGTTTTATTGAAAGTCTTTTGTTGAGTCTTATGAACTCGTTTTAAACAAGTCATGGTTTGTAACTTATTTTGGGGTTGATGTTTCAAGACAAGTAAGTTATGGTATTTTCTAAACACTTTTAATGGATGAACATCTCGTATTTCTATCATATAACATTGTTATGATTGTTGCTATGGTATTAAGAAGTCACACCAAATAACCACGCTTCCGCAAAAGTCAGGGTGTGACAGAACAAACCGCAAATATTCAAAATAATCAAGTTCAAAACGATTGGATTCGTGGGACGGATTGCCGTCCGATAGGATTGCCATCCGATCGAACCGCAATCCGATCGGATTGCACTTGAGCTTCCAAGCACTTAATCATTTCCAAGTTTCAAAGGACTGAACGTCGAACGGATTGCCGTCCGATCGGATAGCTATCCGATCGGATTGCCATCCGATCGGATTGCCATCCGATCGAGTAACTAAGTTTCAAAGGACTTAATCATTTCCAAGTTTCCAAATGACCCCCGTGACATTTGGAACTTTGGTACTTGATCATTTTCAAAGGGCAACGATTCCAACGGATTGCTATCCGATCGGATTGCCATCCGATCGAGTAACCATCCTGTTGTGAACTTGTTCTCACTAAGTATCTTGCCAATCGGATCGCTATCCGATCGAACGGCCGTTCGATCGATCGACCTGAAGGGTAGAGATACTTCTCTATTTTCAAAATGCTACAACGAAAACTTCAAAGCCATCATACACAAACACATCTTTACCAACGAATGTCAATCCAATCGAATGGCCATCCGATCAGATGACTATCCGAACGGATTGACATCCGATCGACTGGCCATCCGATCGGATTACCATTCGACACTTGGTCACTTTTCACCGTTTTACGCACCGCTCTTCGCTTATGCTATCGTTAACTGTTCAGGCTAATCACTCTAGCGCTCCCTTCAATCCATTTCCATCACTGTGAGTATACTCGATCCCTTTTTGCTTTATGCACTTTTGGGTGTTACATACGTTACATATTCTAAATCATAATCGAACACACAACGCAAACACTATTTATACGCTGACCGTTATTGCATGTTACTTGCTACTTGATGAATGCTTGTATGTTATGTTAACACAGTGATTGTTGCCTGACGCCTTAGCAACGATAGTACTATTTGTTTGGACTCAGCACCTGTCGTGGACGGGGGTTGTTAAGGTTACCTCTCACATGTCACGGTGGTGATATGTGTTACGCATTCTACAACTCGCAGTCAAGTCTGTGCATATTTCATTGTCGATAACTTACTAGCTTCGCATTATACATGTTGCATGCTGGTTATGCGTAAACGATTTCGAACTCTACTATATCTATTTAAACTTGTATGCTCACATTTACACTATGTGTATTGACCGCTATTTTAACGTATCTAACAGGTGCTAATGTTTAGGATGTTGTGCTTTGCTTGCTATTGAGGGAATTGAGCTAGGATGGAATCTAGAAACAAACAAAAATGATTTATATTTGAGTTGTCGAAACAGAACTATTTGTCTTTGATTTTTCTGTAATAACTATGCTACTTATTATGTCATGGTATGGGACGTGATGCTTAAATAATTGGTAATCATAGTTGTTATGGAAACTCCTGGACAATCTGTTTCGCTCAGTGCCGCGCCCCGATGTTTCCGCCATCGGTTGGGGTGTGACAGCCGACATAGGAAGCACTCAACCTGGTAGACGATTTAAGTGTCGATTCACTTCGACAGGGACACAAAAGCACTCTAAGTGGCCGCACGAGGACCGTGAGTGGGGCTCGCCCGTACCCGATAGATCTACCCCCTGTTCCGTGGTCCTTAAAAGGATTAATGGTGCCTAAGTTAGCGCTTATTCGCACGTGATCCAAGAATTCATTCCATAGCTTAATCATATCCTAGTTGTCACACCCCAACCGATGGCGGAATCATCGGGGCATGGCACTGAGAGAAACAGATTGTCCAGAAGTTTCCATAACAACTATCATTACCATTCAATTTAAATTAACACATCCCATACCATGTCTCAAATAGTAAACAAATTATTACAGATAATCATCAAGACAAGTTTTCTGTTCCGACAACTCAGATTCAAATATAAATAGTTTATTTATTGGTTTCTAGGACTCCTGTTCCTAGCTTCAATTTCATCACAGCACAGCAAGCGTCCTAGACCTTTCCTAGCCTCGATTTCACAGTGAGCTAGGCATACAAACAACCTAAACACCTGTCACATACGTTAAAATAAAGTCAATACATATAATGTAAAGGTGAGCATACAAGTTTGATAATAGCATAATAGAGTTCAAATTCGTTTACGCATAACCAGCACGTACACATAGTGAAATGAAGCACGTTAGTTATCGACATAGATCCATCGATACCAATGACTGCGGGTTGACTGCCCGAGGCAGTTCGCAATACATGATTACCACCGTAATCCATGCAAGTAAAAGATCCTTAACAACCCCCGAATGAACGGGTGTTGAGTCCAAACTATAGTACTATCGTTGCTAAGGCAGGTAGACAGCGTTCCATGTGTAAACATAACAAACAAGCATTCATAAGCCACGTATAACATGCATTAATGGTTAGCGTTAAAATAGCTTGAGTAGTGTGATGATTGTAGTTTGAATATTCGTAACGTATGTAACACCCAAAAGTGCTAAAAGCAAAAAGGGTTCGAGTATACTCACAGCGATTAGTGGATTGAAGGGAGCGCTTTACAGCGAGTACGGTTAGCCTGAATAGATTCGATAACGTAATGATAAGTGTCGCGTAAAACAGTACAAAGTGCGAGTGGGTAGGATAACTGATCGTGCGGATCAACTATCCGTGAGAGGAAGTTATCCGTGCGAGTGAACTATCCGTGCGGATGGTAATCCGTGCGGGTGGTGACCCATCTGGATAAACTATCCGTGCGAGTGAGCTGTCCGTGCGGATGGTAATCCGTGTGGATTAGTCGCTCGTGCGGATTGCTTATCCGTACGGACAAGTTATTCGTGCGGATAAACGTTCGAGTGGATTGTTTCTTCCTAAGGATGTGTTTGTGTATGATGGCTTGTGCTTTGAAGTTTTCATTGTAGCATTTAGAAAACATTCAAGTATCTCTATCCTTCAGGCCGGTCGCGCGGACAACAATCCGTCCGGATGGTGATCCGTGCGGACACGTCTCTGAGATTGAGTTACTTGATGGAATTTGTGGAATCCGTCCGGATGGTAATCCGTGCGGATAAAGGTTAGTTGTTCATGCGGACAAGACAATCCGTACGGATAGTCTGTCCGTGCGGATGGACATTGTTCGAATTTATTCAAGGTCTTAATATCTCATGATCCGAAGAGTAATCCACTCAGAGGTCGTCCATCCGGATTGCTCATTCGTCGATACTCAAACCTCATTTTGAATGTGGGCCCCAATGTAGTTCGTCCGGGTGACAACCGTCCGGATCGTCTGTCCGTGCGGACAGCTTGTCCGTGCGGATAGCTTGTCCGTGCGGACAGTCTCTCATCTGGTTGTTCCGTTCGTCTACTCTTGGTTTCTGTTGTCGTTTATTGAGACGTTCTGATTACGTGGCTACCACTTGGAATTGTATTCTTACTCGTATGACCAAGCCGGCTAGGAACCACCCTAACTCGAGGCCTGTCGGCGACTCAGAATGGTCGTTCCGGTTTGGCTCGTAATCTGGTGTCTTATGGGTAGAATCTAGATCTAGGACTAGTGCATCACTATTATCGAGTAGAAGACTAGAACCGATCAGATTCGTACCGATTTTGAGGGTAAAAGAAGAAGGAAACTTGATTTTATTTCTTCCAACCCTTTTATCCTTGGAAAAGTTTAGATTTAGGTGATATAGTTGTGAAATCTTATGGAAACCGTTCAGGTCTGAGTTATTCTTGGTGGAATGAAGTCAAGTTTGAAGTTCATGAGAACTTCGTGGTGACGTCACCCGAGAATACCTCAAATCTTGATAGTCTCACGGTTAAAAGATGAGATTTGAAAGATAGAAAGGTGTAGAATTGTGTAGTGACCAAGAATGTACAAGAATGAGAGCAAGATCTTACCTGGATTGAGAGAAATCTGAGAAAAGGTGAAGAATGCGTGCGGTTCGGACGTCACTTGCCAAAAATGGAAAGGTTGGAGAGTGACCCGTGTATTTATAGGATGCTAAAAGGGGAAAGGGTGAGCCATGCGGATGGCACGTAACCCGGATAGACTATCCGTCCGGATTGGCAATCCGTGCGGATTGGCAATCCGTGCGGATTGACCATCCGTCCGGATGTTGCCTGATTTGGTGCGTTCGGTGCGACGACACTTCAGCTTCGGTTGCGAGCGATTCGATAGGGTTTCCTAGTCAAATTTACTTTCAGTCCCAACTACTTCTTATATGGTTCGACTCGGAATTCGGGTTCGGGTTCGTTTACATTCGAGTTTGACTTCGAGTTCGATTGAGTTCGCTTGATTATCACACCATAACATAAAATAAACATGCACAGGTAACACGTAAGGCACACACACACACGTATAAACAACAAGTAAAATACACAGTTTGAGTTACGGTTCGATGTCGATTTGATTAGCATAGCTTGATTAACTTTATCGCATTGTTACTTCCTATCATTCACAGTCGTAAGTCGATGGAAATACGGTTAACACGATTCGATTATTGTAATGAACGACACTTACTCCACATAATATAAATAAAATAAAGATATTTCTACGAGTCGAGTCGCGCGAAATCGGTCGTTGACTTTGACCTTGACTTTGACTTTCACTCGTGAAAACACGGGGTGTTACAGCCTCCCCTTGTTTAGGGAATTTCGTCCCAAAATTAAGCTGAAAGCTGTAACAAGGTCGTGAATCACGTGTGAGAGTTCTTCGCTTGGACCGATTTTGACTTGTAACGTGCGGAATCCGTGCATGATCGTGACCAAACATAATCGCAACGGAGTCAAATTGGGACCTACATGTGGTATCTGAGCAGGTGCTCGATTGCGATGATCAAACACACTCAGATTTGTCGAATTCTCTTTACTTCTTTTTTTTTCTTTTCACGTTTCTAACTGAAAATTACCAAATTAAACGACTTTTTACGGATAGAAATTGCTAAAATTTGGATATGTTGTGCGAAAACACTTGATCTATAATCCTACAAATTTTCTTAATTAAACAACTGTGGGTACTTTGCCTTCATGTCGCTTTCGAGTTCCCAAGTGAACTCCGCGCCTCGTTTACCTTCCCACCGGACTTTCACAATAGGAATGTTAGAGCGCCTGAGCTGCTTGGTTTGGCGATCCATGATTTCGACAGGCTTTTCCACGAAGTGTAATGTTTCGTTCACTTGCAGATCGTCTAGAGAAACATGTAAATCATGGTCGGCAATGCACTTTCGGAGGTTTGACACGTGGAAAGTCGGTTGGACGTTACTAAGTTCCTCCGGTAATTCGAGTCTGTAGGCAACTTTTCCGATCCTTTCCAGAATCTTAAAAGGTCCAACATATCGAGGCGCGAGTTTCCCTTTCTTTCCGAATCGGACTACACCCTTCCAAGGTGATACCTTTAAGAGTACGTAGTCACCAACGCCAAATTCCCGGGGCTTGCGCTTTTTATCGGCGTAACTTTTCTGTCGATCCCGAGCCTTCACCAGGTTGTCTCGGATTTGGAAAATTTTGTCTGTCGTTTCTTGCAGTAGCTCCGGACCGGTTAGTTACGAGTGACCGATCTCGTGCCACACAATAGGCGATCGACATCTTCTCCCATATAACGCTTCGAAAGGTGCCATCTCGATACTAGAGTGATAGCTATTATTATACGAGAATTCGACTAACGGTAGGTGTCTATCTCAATTACCACCGAAGTCCAAAACACACGATCGGAGCATGTCTTCAACAGTACGGATCGTTCTTTCAGTCTGACCGTCGGTTTGCGGGTGGAAAGCGGTACTTAGATTAAGCGTCGTACCGAGTGCCATCTGAAACGTTTCCCACAATCGCGAAGTAAACCGAGCATCACGATCAGAGATGATGTCACGAGGCGTTCCATGATTACGAATGATCTCGTCGGTGTAGATTCGGGCTAATCGCTCTACCTTGTAGTCTTCTCGTATTGGCAGAAAATGAGCTGATTTAGTCAAACGGTCGACTATCACCCAAATGCTGTCGTGTCCTGACGACGTGGTTGGAAGCTTGGTTATGAAATCCATAGCTATACTCTCCCACTTCCACATGGGAATTGGTGGTTGTTCAAGTAAGCCAGAGGGTCTTTGATGTTCAGCCTTGATTCTAGCACAAGTCAGACATTTTCCGACGTAGAGGGCGATATCCCGTTTCATACCCGGCCACCAGTACATATAACGAAGATCCTGGTACATCTTGTCAGCACCGGGATGAATAGAATACCGGGATTTGTGGGCTTCGTCCATCAGAATTTGTCGTAGCTCAGTTCGTTTGGGAATCCAAATTCGGTCTAAGAAGTGGAATATCCCGTTTGATTTGCTCACAAGCTGGGCCCCATCATGGTAGATTCTCTCTCTCTTCAAGGTGTGTTCGTTGAAACATGCATGCTGAGCGTCGCGGATGAGAGTTTCGAGGTTGTGCTGGGCTTGAACATTACGGGTGCTAAGCAGATAGCTCCGTCTGCTAAGGGCGTCGGCAACAACATTTGCTTTGCCTGGGTGATAACGAATCTCACAGTCGTAATCGTTGAGAAGTTCTACCCATCGGCGTTGACGCATATTTAGTTCCCTCTGATTAAAGATGTGTTGTAGGCTCCTATGATCGGTGAAGATCGTACACTTGGTACCATACAGGTAGTGTCGCCAAATCTTTAATGCAAAAACAACCGCGCCTAGCTCGAGATCATGGGTTGTATAGTTCTTCTCGTGGATTTTGAGCTGTTGAGATGCATAAACTATAACCTTGTCTCGTTGCATGAGGACACAACCGAGACCAAGGTTGGAAGCATCACAGTAGACAATAAAATCATTGTTTCCGTCGGGTAATGTGAGAACGGGAGCATTGCAAAGCATGTGTTTGAGGGTTCGAAAGGCAGACTCTTGTTTGGTTCCCCAGACAAAAGGTTGATCCTTATGTGTAAGAGAGGTAAGTGGTACAGCAATCTTCGAGAATCCTTCAATGAATCGTCGATAATAGCCCGCTAGTCCGAGAAAGGAACGGACTTCAGATGGATTCTTAGGCGTAACCCAGCTCTTGACAGCTTCAATCTTCGCAGGATCGACGTGAATGCCCTGACTATTAACGATATGACCCAGAAATTGAACCTTCTCCAACCAGAATTCGCACTTGGAGAACTTGGCATAGAGTTGGTTCCCCTGGAGTAACTCGAGAACCAAACGTAGATGTTGCGCGTGTTCGGCTTTCGATTTGGAATAGATCAAGACATCGTCGATGAATACAATGACGAAACGGTCGAGATATGGTTTACACACGCGATTCATCAGATCCATGAAAACCGCTGGTGCGTTTGTTAGGCCAAAAGGCATGACAACGAATTCGTAATGACCGTAACGGGTTCGAAACGCTGTTTTGGGTATATCTTCCTCTTGAATACGCAACTGATGGTATCCGGAATGCAGATCGATCTTCGAGAAACACGTAGCGCCTTGTAGCTGGTCAAACAAATCGTCGATGCGAGGCAGAGGGTAGCGGTTCTTGATAGTCAACTTATTCAATTCCCAATAGTCGATGCACATCCTGAACGACCCATCCTTCTTTTTGACGAAAAGGACTGGTGCGCCCCAAGGAGAGGTGCTCGGACGAATGAAGCCTTTTTCAAGTAAGTCCTGGAGTTGAGTTGCGAGTTCGCGCATTTCGGACGGTGCGAGTCGATAAGGAGCTCTGGCAATAGGATTAGCTCCAGGAATGAGATCAATACGGAAGTCGATATCACGTTTCGGAGGTAGTCCGGGAAGGTCCTCTGGAAAAACTCGAGGGAATTCCCGAACCACGGGAACGTCCTTCACTTCCTTCTTCTCTTTCTTTTCCTTCTCCGCTGCTACAACGTTAGCCAAGAAAGCCCTGTATTCCTTGCGGAGATACTTGCTAGCTTGTAGGCACGACATAAGCTTGAGCCCTTTTGAAGTAGTATCGCCATAAACACACAATAAATCACCATTCGCGAGCGAAAAAACGAATCATCTTGTCGAAGCACACAACTTCAGCATGGTTTTCTCGAAGAAAGTCCATGCCTACTATGACGTCGAAGCTTCCGAGTTGCATCGGAATAAGGTCAATCGGAAAGATGTGATTGTTGAGCTCGAGAGTACAATCACGGATAACAGAATTTACAGCGACGGTTCTTCCGGTAGCGACTTCAACATCGAATGCAGAGGATAGTCGGGAACGTTTACGATTAAGGAGTTTCTCAATTTCGAACGACACAAAGCAATTATCCGCTCCAGTATCAAACAAACATGAAGCATAAATACCATTCATAAGGAACGTACCATTGACCACGTTGTTGTCGGCCTGGGCTTGACGCACGTTGAGATTGAAAGTTCTGGCGCGTGCGGCCTGTTGTTGTTGCTGCTGCTGTTGTTGTTGCTGCTGTGGCTGCTGCTGTTGAGGTTCTTGTTTCACAACCCTGTTCGGGCACATGTTGGCGAAATGATTCGGGTCGCCACATGAGAAGCAGGCTCTGGCTTTGACTGCGGGTGCCGGAGGAGCTTGTTGACCCTGTGGGGCAGTGAGTAGGGCTTGATTGGCAGGAGCTTGACGAATACGGCAGTTGGCAGTAAAGTGTCCGTACACGTTGCAATGAGCACAAAAGCGGCATGGAATAGTGGTCGGATGATGGTAGGTGCAAGTAGGGCAGAGCGGGTGTGGTCCAGTATATGCACACTTTGCAGGCGGTGCATTGGCCACAGGCGCCGCTACTTGACGCTGCGGAGTTGGTACGGTCTGAACTGGTGCAGCAGTGATCGCACAGTTCTTGTTGGTGGAGTTGTTCTTCCTCTTGTTCTTTCTCCTGCTGCTTGATGAGGTAGGTTCAATAGTTGGTGCGGTAGCGGTAGCTTGATGCAGATGCTTGGAGGTCTTATCCCAGACTCCAGCCTTAACCCTTTTGTCATTGATCTCAGCGGCTAGCAGATAGGTTTCCTCGATCGTGGTAGTCTTAGCCGCTTGCACGAAATCAGCAACGCAATCGGGCAAAGCTCGGATGTACTTCTTGATGGTCATCTCGGGAGTCTTGACCTGGTCGGGACAGATAATGCTGAGCTGCTTGAAACGAGCAGTGAGACCAGCATTGTCTCCATCCTTCTGATGTATGTGCCAAAATTCATCTTCAAGCTTTTGTTGTTCGTGAGGAGGGCAGAATTCCTCTAGCATGACTTCCTTGAGCTCGTCCCACGACAGACCGTAGGCTGCATCATTCCCTCGCTTGTTCCTCTCGGCCGTCCACCAGTCTAGAGCACGGGACTGAAAGACGCCGCTAGCGTTCAGAGTTCGAAGGTCATCAGGGCAACCACTTTGTCGCAGAGTAACCTCGATAGAGTCAAACCAGTGGAATAGTGCAGTAGGACCTCCTTCGCCTGTGAATTCTTTCGGCCCACACGATTTGAATTGTTTGAAACTGAAAGGTCTTGGGACACCTTTAGGACCTTCAGTTCTCGATTCCTCGGATGACTTGCTGGCGTTCTCGTAAACATCACTCACGGCTTTAGCTACACTTTTCACGATGATGGAAGCAAGGCGTCTGTCTCTCTTTTCATGACGAGAAAGAGTGTGATGACGGGATCCTGACGATGGTCCAGTAGACATTGTCTGCAACAGACATCACCACGATACTCAACACATGTATTCGAATCTCACCTCACACGTCTACTACTACTAAAGCTCAGTAACACGTACCATGTAAACGCATATAGTCACATAATCACAGGATTACACCGAATCACATAAACACATAGGGCACATAACCACATAGTTCCTAAGCACTCAGAGCACAAAGGCAAGGAAAAACACATACACTTTTAATCACTAGAGGTATATAGGAGCATACAGAGCATTCTGAATGCCTCTATTGTCGATTCGTTAACGATGTGTTGTGTGTTGCGTGGATAGCGAGTGCAAAAGGCATTAGATCGAAACCAGTAGTATATCAAAACGCTAACAAATAAGCATAAAATACGTAATTCACATAAAATCAACGAATCGTCAGAGTCAAGGGCTTTGACTCAAAACTTGAAACTCAGAAAATCGAGAATAGATTGTCTGCGGCTAGTAGACTTCGACTAACCAAAGTGGTTCGACTATTCACAAGGATCTTGTGTGCACAATTACCTTCAGGACTATGCCTTTGCCTCAATTCTTGGGCATTGGCGCAATTCCCATTGGTTATATTGTGTCTTCAGATCGTTGGAGTCCGTCGAAACTTTGGTGGGAGTTTATGTATAAAAGCAGGACAAGTCGTTAAGGTTAGGGTTTCACCCCTATCTTACAACTTCGTCCCTGTTTTAATAAAATTGAGGAGATTATTCATCAAAATATGGATTTCACTCCTAATTTGGCATAATTCTCCCCGTTTGTAGTTGAAAACGCAAGTTGATTAAGCGACTTTAGCTGAGAGTTTGCGGTTTTCACACCTATTCTCAGCCTCCGTGCTTGCTCATAATTTAAAAATTCCGAATGCAATGACAGTGTAGAATAAGTGTAAGGAGCGAGTAATAGTAGCGAGTTTATGCATACGCGCGAGTTGGTCTGTTGGTTCCTAACTATAGTCTAGGTCTCTAAGACTTCGACCCGGACTAGCTCGAGTCTTGCCTAATTCCCTATAGTTATGTCTCTGATACCAATCTGTCACACCCCAACCGATGGCGGAATCATCGGGGCATGGCACTGAGCGAAACAGATTGTCCAGAAGTTTCCATAACAACTATCATTACCATTCAATTTAAATTAACACGTCCCATACCATGTCTCAAATAGTAAACAAATTATTACAGATAATCATCAAGACAAGTTTTCTGTTCCGACAACTCAGATTCAAATATAAATAGTTTATTTATTGGTTTCTAGGACTCCTGTTCCTAGCTTCAATTTCATCACAGCACAGCAAGCGTCCTAGACCTTTCCTAGCCTCGATTTCACAGTGAGCTAGGCATACAAACAACCTAAACACCTGTCACATACGTTAAAATAAAGTCAATACATATAATGTAAAGGTGAGCATACAAGTTTGATAATAGCATAATAGAGTTCAAATTCGTTTACGCATAACCAGCACGTACACATAGTGAAATGAAGCACGTTAGTTATCGACAAAGATCCATCGATACCAATGACTGCGGGTTGACTGCCCGAGGCAGTTCGCAATACATGATTACCACCGTAATCCATGCAAGTAAAAGATCCTTAACAACCCCCGAATGAACGGGTGCTGAGTCCAAACTATAGTACTATCGTTGCTAAGGCAGGTAGACAGCGTTCCATGTGTAAACATAACAAACAAGCATTCATAAGCCACGTATAACATGCATTAATGGTTAGCGTTAAAATAGCTTGAGTAGTGTGATGATTGTAGTTTGAATATTCGTAACGTATGTAACACCCAAAAGTGCTAAAAGCAAAAAGGGTTCGAGTATACTCACAGCGATTAGTGGATTGAAGGGAGCGCTTTACAGCGAGTACGGTTATCCTGAATAGATTCGATAACGTAATGATAAGTGTCGCGTAAAACAGTACAAAGTGCGAGTGGGTAGGATAACTGATCGTGCGGATCAACTATCCGTGAGAGGAAGTTATCCGTGCGAGTGAACTATCCGTGCGGGTGGTAATCCGTGCGAGTGAGCTGTCCGTGCGGATGGTAATCCGTGCGGATTAGTCGCTCGTGCGAATTGCTTATCCGTACGGACAAGTTGTTCGTGCGGATAAACGTTCGAGTGGATTGTTTCTTCCTAAGGATGTGTTTGTGTATGATGGCTTGTGCTTTGAAGTTTTCGTTGTAGCATTTAGAAAACATTCAAGTATCTCTATCCTTCAGGCCGGTCGCGCGGACAACAATCCGTCCGGATGGTGATCCGTGCGGACACGTCTCTGAGACTGAGTTACTTGATGGAATTTGTGGAATCCGTCCGGATGGTAATCCGTGCGGATAAAGGTTATCCGTCCGGATAGTTGTTCATGCGGACAAGACAATCCGTACGGATAGTCTGTCCGTGCGGACAACTTGTCCGTGCGGATGGACATTGTTCGAATTTATTCAAGGTCTTAGTATCTCATGATCCGAAGAGTAATCCACTCAGAGGTCGTCCGTCCGGATTGCTCATTCGTCGATACTCAAACCTCATTTTGAATGTGGGTCCCAATGTAGTTCGTCCGGGTGACAACCGTCCGGATCGTCTGTCCGTGCGGACAGCTCGTCCGTGCGGACAGCTTGTCCATGCGGATAGCTTGTCCGTGCGGACAGTCTCTAATCTGGTTGTTCCGTTCGTCTACTCTTGGTTTCTGTTGTCGTTTATTGAGACGTTCTGATTACGTGGCAACCACTTGGAATTGTATTCTTACTCGTATGACCAAGCCGGCTAGGAACCACCCTAACTCGAGGCCTGTCGGCGACTCAGAATGGTCGTTCCGGTTTGGCTCGTAATCTGGTGTCTTGTGGGTAGAATCTAGATCTAGGACTAGTGCATCACTATTATTGAGTAGAAGAATAGAACCGATCAGATTCGTACCGATTTTGAGGGTAAAAGAAGAAGGAAACTTGAGTTTATTTCTTCCAACCCTTTTATCCTTGGAAAAGTTTAGATTTAGGTGATATAGTTGTGAAATCTTATAGAAACCGTTCAGATCTGAGTTATTCTTGGTGGAATGAAGTCAAGTTTGAAGTTCATGAGAACTTCGTGGTGACGTCACCCGAGAATACCTCAAATCTTGATAGTCTCACGGTTAAAAGATGAGATTTGAAAGATGGAAAGGTGTAGAATTGTGTAGTGACCAAGAATGTACAAGAATGAGAGCAAGATCTTACCTGGATTGAGAGAAATCTGAGAAAAGGTGAAGAATGCGTGCGGTTCGGACGTCACTTGCCAAAAGTGGAAAGGTTGGAGAGTGACCCGTGTATTTATAGGATGCTAAAAGGGGAAAGAGTGAGCCGTGCGGATGGCACGTAACCCGGATAGACTATCCGTCCGGATTGGTCATCCGTCCGGATGTTGCCTGATTTGGTGCGTTCGGTGCGACGACGCTTCGGCTTCGGTTGCGAGCGATTTGATAGGGTTTCCTAGTCAAATTTACTTTCAGTCCCAACTACTTCTTATATGGTTCGACTTGGAATTCGGGTTCGGGTTCGTTTACATTCGAGTTAGACTTCGAGTTCGATTGAGTTCGCTTGATTATCACACCATAACATAAAATAAACATGCACAGGTAACACGTAAGGCACACACACACACACGTATAAACAACAAGTAAAATACACAGTTCGAGTTACGGTTCGATGTCGATTTGATTAGCATAGCTTGATTAACTTTATCGCATTGTTACTTCCTATCATTCACAGTCGTAAGTCAATGGAAATACAGTTAACACGATTCGATTATTGTAATGAACGACACTTACTCCACATAATATAAATAAAATAAAGATATTTCTACGAGTCGAGTCGCGCGAAATCGGTTGTTGACTTTGACCTTAACTTTGACTTTCACTCGTGAAAACACGGGGTGTTACACTAGTTAATATGTATTTCAAAAGAAAAAGGGGGACATAAACCCATTGGGTTGTCTCGTTGTTCGTACGCAGACCAACCCAGTCCCGTTATTGTGACTAGGACATCCCCGTCACTAGTCATGAAAATCATGCACGTTTGCTAGAATACGCGTTTGTTTTGTAAAACTGATATGTTTAGTATAAACCTTTCGTAAACCTTTCGAGTTCGTTGAAGTTCATTTGCAACATGGTTTATAAATATGTGTTTTCGTTCATCGAAATAATGTTTGGTTTTGCAAAAACTTGCATGTCTTTCCACCCCCGAAAACATTTATAAAAATGTAAAACCGTAAAAAGTGGGGGTTACGAACTCACCTTGACATTCCTGTGCAAAGCTAGCTTAACGTGATTCCGTGATGTCATTCCAAGAATGCGAACTCGCTAGCGTGCAACTAAGGCATTCCTAATCAAGGAATAATTATAAGTTTCTAATTAAACGTAGCTAAACTACGTGTCCGAGCTCTATCGAGTCGTTAATAAAACGACTCTACAAAGGTGTTGTTAGTTTGAAATAGAATAACCAATCCATGGTTATTTGATCCCGTTTTATAATTGGAAAAGAAACTAAGTCTCGGGTCGACTTAGATTTCAAGTGATTAAGATATATATTTATATATATTCAAATATAAATATACACTTGCGATGTCGTGTTGGTCGTTGTGAATTAGAATTACGTAGATGGATAATGATGCGTATTCGAAATGTCGTATGAGTCGGTAATGTACCGGTGTAGTTTTCGTAGGATGGAAATAATTATATACATATATATATATATATATATATATGAAAACTTAATGTTTGAAACGAGCATAAACGAATACCTTATTGTTATAAAAATACTCGAAAATATTCGAGTCGTCGACGCTTGAAACAAATATAACAACTATATTTAGTTCACAAAAGCGTTTAAGGTTGACATGGGAAATAAATATTTGAATCGCGATATTTGAAAGAAATATAAACTATTATATTAATGTTATATGTTTTTCGACTACTCGACCTTTGAAATCAAATAATCATATTCATTTTGTAAGAGCATTCGTTGATTTGTAACTCATGTTTGTCGTCGTTTTACAACTTCGTTTTATAATTCGAAAAACGTCGTCAAATAAATATATCTCTATATTTTATCTTGGCTAAATTGCACGTTTCGTCCTTTATGCTTCAAGGTTTCTGCAGTCGCTGTCCTTTAAGTTTAAAAATTACACTCTATGTCCTTTATGTTTGCAACCTATAACGGGCGGTGTCCTTTCTCATAAACCCAGTTATCTTTTAATGTTAAAACCCCTTGTCTCTCTCAACTTCAAACATGAGGGACCTTTAATGTTAAAACCCCCTACCCCTCTCATTTTTCTTTCAAAACAAACCCTAGCCTACTCGAAATATCCACAACCGCACAACTCAGTCTCTTCTCCCTCTCCGTCAGATCCGACGACCGGAGTCGGGTACGGCCGGCGCTCCGGCGTCTGTTTCTTCTCCGACAAGCACCCCCGACTTCCACTTCGTCTTACAACCGCCACTCAGCCTCCAATTCTCTGATATCATCGCACACCTACACACAATCTGGATCAAGAGAGAGTGATAACGGGAGAGAAATAGACAGAGAAGAACGGGGGTGAGAGAGAGAGAGCCGGCGTTAATTTGCCGACGACCGCCGGCAATGAAGATGATGGTGATACGATGACGGAGGAGCGGCTCCGGTGGGTTTCACCGCAGTGAATTCCGAGAGTCCCGAATTTCTTGATGTTTCTCTGGTAAACCCCTCAAATCCTTTCTCTTCCTTAGTTTTGTTTTTTTTTAAATTTGAGCTCTCTCCGTCCAGTGGTGATGTTTCAGGTGATAATGATGATGACGATGAGATGATGGTGATGATAATGGCGGCGATGCCGGTGATGGTGTTCGGGGTGGTTGTTGTCACGGGTCTCGGGTCAGATTCATGTTCAGATTCGGTTATAGTTCAAGCTTGGTTCGAGTCGGTCAACTATTTCGGAGTTGCCGGAATCCGGCGAAATTGCTGGCCGGATAAACGATGCTTTTGTTTTGTTTTTGAATGTTTCACTTTTTTACATAAAAGGTCCCTCATTTTTGAAGTTGAGAGAGACAAGGGGTTTTAACATTAAAAGATAACTGGGTTCATGAGAAAGGACACCACCCGTTATAGGTTGCAAACATAAAGGACATAGAGTGTAATTTTTAAACTTAAAGGACAGCGCCTGTAGAAACTCTGAAACATAAAGGACGAAAAGTGCAATTTAGCCTTTTATCTTATAAGAAAAACTCGAATTGTTGATAAGTGTCGTTTTTAGAATGTAATTACGTCTCATGTTACGGGTTTTTAGAAAAAAAAAAAAACGGACATAGTTTCCTCTGTTTTTAAAATAACCCGACAATAAAAGTTGTCGTATATTTCGTCAAAGTTCAACAATTTATTCAACATCAATATATATAAAATTACTCGTCAAATGTAAAAGCGTAGATAATCAATGATGTATAAACGTTATCTCGTAAAAACAAAACTAGACTAATTTATATAATCTTAAAGAGAAATGTCGGTGCACCCACCAAATTACAATAATGTCCTTTCCTCATAATTACGGTAATGCCATTCTTCTCCTCACTTCTATTTCAGTCGAAACATATCACTCAGATCCAAAACCCTAGCATAAATCTCCCTTTAGGTTTCGGCGGAAGTTGTTAGGTGATGGTGGTGTTGTGACGGCGGTTAAGTGGTGGTGGCCGTCAGGTGGCTGTGATGTGGTGAAGGCAGCGGTCAGATGGTTGTGATGTGGTGGTCGCGGGTTGGTGGTTGTGCCATCGTCACGGTAGCAGTGACGATTTGATGATGGTGGTGGTGGAAAAGAAAGGTCGGTGCACAAGTACAGTGGCGGTGGTGGTTCGATCATACGATCAAGTCTCCTCTCCCAATTTCTTCAACACAGAGATGAGTTCTTCAATTTGCGCACCCAATTCTCTCCTTTCTTACACCCAATTGAAATCCATTCCCAATTCTCTTCATTCTCAGCCTCTAAAACGTTCTTCTTCTCTCATTACCAGAGCTTCTCTTTCCACCCCTAAAGAAACAGTCTTAAAATCATTCAGTGAAAGAAGAGCACCCAAGGTTCTTCATTTCTGTGATTTCTAACAATTTAGCTGATGGGTTTTAAAATTTGAACGAAATTGGTTGGTTTTGCAGATCATTTCAGGCTTGCAGAACTTCAACAAAGATAATGTTGCTTCTGTTGTCACTGCTGCTGATAAGGTACCCTCTTCTTGGCCTGTTTTACCATTGTGAATTTGTGAGACTTTCCCAGCTTTTGAAATCTTCGGTTTGAAGCTTCATTTTCCAATTTTATGAAAATAGAGGTTGTCTGTCATTTTATTAATTTGGGCAAGTTTTTTTTGGAAATAATCATGATAAATGAAAACAAATTGATACTTGAGTGACCTATAAAGAGTTGTGGAAGGGGTGAGGTATAATGGATGTTTAGATGTTCTTAACAGGTCGGTTGCGGTTATAAACGGTTAGATTAATTCAGTTATGGAAAATTTGTAATTATGTAATTGTTGTCTTTGGCCGCCCGGTTTCCGGGTTGGTGTCATTTTGATGAAGTTTACCTTTAAAAAAAAATCAGTTATGGAAAAGAGGGTTTCTGCCCACTTTAAAGTGAATGGAATCAAGTAGTTAATAAAGGATATAAACGACAAGTGACAACTAATATGTTATTTGTGTAGAAATTACAACCAAACTTCCTTGACTTGATGTTGAAGCACTTGAAACCTGAGCCGTTCGATCGGCAGCTTCGTGACGCGTTCAAGGTTATTGATAAGGACTGTACTGGATACGCCGTCGTTGCGGATCTGAAACACATATTGATGTGTATTGGGGAGAAACTTGAACCCGCAGAGTTTGATGAGTGGATCCGGGAAGTGGATGTTGGATCCGATGGGAAGATTAAGTATGAGGACTTCATTGCAAGGATGGTTGCTAAGTGATTATTTGTAAGTGTTGGTTAGATGTTTTTTTTTTTTTTTGTTTTGTTTTGATTTGTTTATTTTATTGATTGTTTGTTTAAATGTTGGTTGATATGTTGTGCAGGTTGTTAACAATTTACGAGATTACCGGAGGGGCGGTAATCCGTTATGGCGGACAAGGGGGTGGTCAGACGATTCACAACGCCGACAGGTATGTGTTATTAATTTGACATGAATAAGTTTGTAGGCATCGATATATTTGCTGCGAATAGTAGGGACAATCACCTGGTTCGTTTTTGCAAATTTGTTTTTAGTTTGTGCAACCCTATTGTTTGTTTTATTTCCTTTAGATATGTGTCTAATTTTATATCTTATTAAGTTGAAGCCCACTTTAATTTCATTTGGAATCTACATTTCATAAACCACTGAGCAGTTGGTGAACTTGGAGGAGCAAGATATTTATAGTTTATACTAGATGTGTATATGCTCCTTTTATTTATGCCTAACCACATTAATGCCACCAACGTAATGTGTGTAACAAAGTAAAAAAACAAAGTCACAAAAGTGGCATTGCCGCCGCAACGCGCGGCACGGTAAAAAACTAGTGTATATCCAAAGTTTAACGCATTGTTTAAATCTGGTTACCGGGTCTGGATTCGACCGCAATTGACTGCTGTTGACCGAGTTTGACTCGGATGTTGACCGAGTTGACTGTGGTTGACCGTTGTTGACTTATGTTGACCCGAACCTGAATCGAAAATACGGGGTCAGAACCGAGTTAATTATGTTTTACTCAGATTCGAAACGTAACTGAACCTGAACCGAACCAAGTCTTGAGCGAGTGAACCGGGTCGAAGGAAATGAATCTGATCAAGCTGGCCTGAACCGTGACCCGAACCTGCTGATGTGCACCCGAACTGAAGCTGAACGAACCAAACGTCAACCGTATCATCTTTCATCATCTACCATAGAATCATCACCATCAAAAGTCATCATCGGAACCCCACTGTCGGAGTGCACCGCGGCTACCGTAAATGACGTGTATCAGAACAGATCTTAAAAGATCTAAAAAAAACAGATGTTTACGGCTTACCGGGGAAAAACGACTCGAACCGCGGCTCGTAACTCTGTCCGTCGTCGACAGAGCCGGCCCTGAAGGAGGGCGGGGAGGACAACCGAACAGGGCCCGTGATTTCGTAGGGCACGTAATTTTAAAAAAAAAATCCGATATTATATATGTAAAAAAAAAAATTAATAGGGTATAACCAAAAAAATATTAACATAGGCCCACTTAAAAAAAATCATATTGTTTAAACTATTTAGCCCATTAGGTTAGTGAGCCCAATACCCAAATATTTTCTAAAAACTAATAAAAAAAAAGAATTCTGAGCGGCAATCTTTCATCCGGGACTGGGAACAGAAACGTCGCACACTCGCACAGAGGCAAAAACGAGCATCCGGATGGCAAACACGTCAAAAGAGGAAACGAGTTGTATGAAAAACTAGTTTAAATTTTTTATTTAGTTAAGACCTAAGGGCACGTTTTTTCGAGCTCGAACATGGTACATGAATTCTCAGGGCCGGCCCTGGTCGTCGAAACCCTCCGCCGCCATCCACGGCGGCGCTGTCGCCGGAATCAACGAGTTCCTCTCTCTCTTGCTCGAGCGGTGTCTCTCTCTCCGCCTCTGTCCTCGTCGTCTAGCACCACCCACCACAGCGCCGCCGCCTGTGGTGGTGTGGTTGTCGCTGTTCAAGTCCGCCGCCACCAAAAATGGTGGTAGCCGGCCGATAATCGAGAGGGGGGGGGGGGGTAGGAGAGGTTAGAGGTGGGATGTTGTCGGAGACGTGCCGGAGTTGACCAGAACCGTCGTCGGAGTCCGGCGACCATGTGTGAGGGAGAGAGATCAAAGGATTCTTGTGTGCGGCTGTTTTTAGATATGGTTGAAATGAAGATGAGTTTTTTTTTTTTGAAAGTGCAGGTCTTGAGATTTGGATGGTCAACTAAAAAAGTGGGTTTAAGTTTTTTTTTTTTTTTTTTAAAGCACTGACCATGCCTCATAAAAATCAACACCACAAGAAAAGAAATCATAAGACTAAGACTAAAGGGTATGGAGAGGATGGGCTCGGATGGGTTGAGCCGCCACGTAGGCGCCACGTAGGAGTGGCTTGGATGGGATGAATCTAGGGGGGCGGGGGATGAACCCCTTTATATATATATATGTATGTATGTATAGATGTATGTGTGTATAGAGAGAGGAGAGAGGGTCGGCTGAATCGGCGTGGGGGAGACGAATGAGCCGGGCCGGACATGAGGGGGGCGGTGTGGGGGCTCGGCGCCGGAGCTAGCCGGGGCTAGCCGACCCCCATACCCATTAGTCTAATGGGTATGGGGGTCGGCTAGCCCCGGCTCGGTCCGGCGCCGAGCCCCCACACCACCCCTCTTCGTCCCAAATGGCTCCCCATGGCCGCCACAGCCGGACCTCCTTTCTTCTCTCTCTATCTTTGTCTCTCCTCTCTCTCTATCTCTCTCTAAAATTTTATATTTTTTTATTGTTGTGGGGCCTCATCCTCCATCCCTCTCCACCCCTCTAGGTTCATCCCATCCAAGCCACTCCTACGTGGCGCCTACGTGGCGGCTCAACCCATCCGAGCCCATCCTCTCCATACCCTTTAGTCTAATGTGTCTTGAATCAAACAAATGATCAAGACAGTTTTCACATTGAGGAATAGTTTGGTGAGGTTAGTAGTACAAAACTAATAAATATTTTGGCATCGGGAAGATGGTGTGTCATAAGCATTCCTAGATATTTGAAAAAGTAAGAACTATAAATAATATAAAGATGGTGAAATTGGTTTACGTGGTGTCGACCAACCAAGAAAAAAATAATAATTAATTTTGTGTTTCAATAATACATAGTTGTAGGATCTAACTAATTAACTATATTACATTTAGATCGACTAAGTTCCAATAGGAGGCGATCTTTTCATATTTTATGTTGAAAAATAACTTTTCTCTATAACCTCCGTCGCCGGAAGTGCTCGACGGTGAGTTTCCTACCGGAATAGCGGGCGAGGTTCTCGTCTTCTTCCTTTCTGGAAAGAAGGCTGGTGCTACCTTTCTCTCTATTTTGTTTTGATTCTCTTCCCATTCGCCATTCGGGTCGGATCTTTTCCTTTTTCTTTCGTTTCGTTTCTTGTTAGTGTCAACCAGGATTCTTGATTGCTTAGTAGGTCTGATATCGGTCGCGGCTATCTAGTATAGCTGAGCTAGATTGGTTCGAATCCTATTAACCTCTTAAAGGTCCGTGGTTGCGTCGGTTCTTTGTTTTCTTGTCTTAGCCATGGGGAGGAGAGTGTGGAGACCTCAAAATGATAGTTGGAATACTATCTTGAACAAACAGGTTTATAGAAAGGAGAAATTGTTCAGAAATTGAGAAGTTAGATTGCAGAATGCCACCTCTTTTTACATCTCGAATCTTCCGGACTCTTGCGATAAATTCTCTTTATGGAAAGCGTTCGAACATTTTGACAATCTTGAAGATGCCTTCGTTCCGGTGAAGAAAGATAGAGCGGGAAATCAGTTTGGCTTCATTAAATTATCCAACGTAACGGACTCGGCTTGGTGGATGGAAAAACTAAAGGAAGTCCGTATTGAAGGGGCTATTATTGGTGTTAATCTTGCTAGATTCAACCGGGATGGCTCCAAAGTTGAATTGCAAAATAAGGATCGTGTCTCGGTTTTCAACAGGCTCAATGGTTTAAACCCTCCTCAGAAGGCGGCTAGTAGGGCTGTTCATGAGCCGAGCCGAGCCGAGCCAGGGTAAGCTCGGGCTCGGCTCGATTATAAACCGAGCTGGCTCGGCTCGGCTCGGATTTGAAACAGAGCTGAAAATCTAAGCTCGGGCTCGGCTTGGTTTTAAACCGAGCTAGCTCATCTCGGCTTGGTTTGGCTCGATTTTAAAAAGAAAAATATAATATATAGCTCTCAAAATTTAGTAGCCTAAAATATTATTTCTTACTTCAAAAAAAAAACATATTCAAAATAAGTTTATCCTAATACATTACAAGCCAAAATCATGTTCAACAACGAAAAATAAGTTTTAAATTTCAATGAAATACAATATTAGTTCATTAGCAAGGTAATTAAGATTCAAATATGCCATGGATATCAAATTACAAGCTTAAATACATATAAATAATAACAAGTTTGTTGTAATATATTATAATGTATATAAAAATAAATATATTATAAAGAAAATAATCCGAACTAAGCCAATCTGAGCTACTAAGCGAGCCAAACCGAGCCAATTCAGCTCGTTACGAGCCGAGCCGAGCTGGCTCACTTTCTAACCGAGCCGAGCTGGCTCGGCTCACTTTCAAACCGAGTCATATCGAGCGAGCTTTTTCCGAGCGAGCTTCGAGCGAGCTACGAGCGAGCTCCGAGCTACGAGCTTTTTGGACAGCCCTAGCGGCTAGGGTAGCTGGTAGAAAGGATCCGAGAGCTCACGGTTCTAAGTCTTACAGTTCTGTGGTTTCTAAGACGTCCAACGAGGCCCCGGGGGGTCCATTCCTCTCCCTCCTATGAACTCGGAATTAAAGAAATCTTTAGAGTTTAAGTCACTTGTCGGGGAAGTTAAAGACATCGACATTCTGAATGATCTTAAGGATCTCTTATCGGGGCTTACAGAGGAAGGGGTTGGATTAAAATATCTGGGAGGCTTAAAAGTTCTTCTCTATTTCAATAGTCCAGCCGATGCTGAAGAGTTCCGGTGCGTTAAAGTTGAAGTATGGGAAAGATGGTTCTCTAGGCTCTACATTTGGGAAGGTATTCCCCCCATTTTTGAAAGAGTAGCCTGGGTTAAGATCCTGGGCGTTCCTGTTAGCCTGTGGGATCGAACCGTGTTCAATAAAATAGGCGAAAGATGCGGTAGATTATTGGTGAAATCGGAAGCAGAGGTGAATGACGGGAATTTGTCTGAGGAACGTCTTGCCATTCTGGTTCATTCGGGTAAGAGATTTTCTGCGGAATTCAATCTGCAGTGGAAAGAACATAGTATCCCGGTGTGGGTTGAAAAAATTGTTGGTCAATGGAGTCCGTCTTTTTTGGATGGGGAGGTGCTTGTGCCGGAGTCGTTGGATCAGTCGTCGGAGTTCAGTGATTTTCCGGTCGCCGGTAAGGAGAAATCGAAAAGTTTCAGGGACGACCGTTCAGTTGATTGCATGGGGAATTCGGATGGTTCCTCGTTGCATGCCGAGGAGGATCATGATGAGGGAGACGTGCATGGTAATTTGTCCCAGCCGCATTCTGTATTTAATGAGGAGAGAGAATCTAGTTTCCAGAATGTCAACGTGGGGCCTGGTGAGCGTTTGTTTAATTCAGGTAATGATCTTTCTAGCCCAACTGAGGAGTGTAGGCCCAGTTTCATTACTATGAGGCCCAAATGGGTTTTAAACCCTTTAGCGCAGGTGCCTGTTAACCGTGTCCCAGATCTTAACGCTTCTGCTGATATTTCCTTGGGGTCAGACCCTTTTAATATAGAAGATGTTTTCAGACAGGAGAAAGAGCAGGGTGGTAGACCGAAGAAGGAGCAGGGCAGTGGTATTGATCTGGCAAATGTGATGGGGGAGGATTTAGATGCCGGACCTGACGAGGCAAGAGTCTGATCGAACTTTGATGTGGAGGTGGCCCATACGTTGGCCTTCGGTGCCAGTCTGGGTATCGATACCGTGGGTTTTGAGAATCAAGTGAAGAAGATGGTCAGTGGTGAGACGGTATTTACTGGTCCTCAATGAATTTTATATCTGTCAACATTAATGGGGTTTCCGATCCTCGAAAAGGGCCTTGGATTCGGTCTTTGAAAAGCAAATTAAAAGCTGATTTTATCGGGTTTCAAGAGACTCATCTGGATCTCCTTACTGAACCGGTTTTACGTCGTTTCTGGGACAAGTCCAAATTGGAGTTCGCGGTGGTGGAGTCGGTCGGGGGATCGGGTGGATTGGTGTCCTTTTGGAATCCAGACTTCTTCAAAGTTGAGCAGGTAATTAAACATCACCGCTTTTTAGTTACTTATGGGTACATGGTGGGATTCGTTGGTTTGCTTAATATTGTCAATCTTCATGCCCCTAATGACCCGGGTCAAAGGAAATTGTTGTGGGGGGAGCTCTCGGAGCTGATTTCTCACGATAATTGTTGGATTCTGTTGGGGGATTTTAACGAAGTGCAGTCGGAAAGTGAGAGGGTCAACTCTATATTTGATCAAGGGCTTGCTGACGCTTTCAGTGGTTTTATATCTAATGCCGGGCTTTTGGAATTTTCTATGTCGGGTGGGAATTTTACGTTTTTTCTGGTCACGAAGATGTAAAAATGAGCAAACTTGACCGCTTTCTGGTGAATGATTGTTTTATGTCTTTGTGGCCGAAAGCGATGTTTGAAGTTCATAAAAGAAGTCTTTCCGATCATTGCCCTATTTCTTTGTCATGCTCTTCGGTTGATTTCGGTCCGGTGCCGTTTAAGTTCTTTAATTCCTGGCTTGGGGAGCAACATCTGGTTTTTTTAGTTGATAAAGCCTTCGGCTTGGTTGATTCTGGGGGCGGTGGGATATTTCTCTCGCTGGCAAGCTAAAAGTCCTTAAATTCGATATTAAAAAATGGAGAAAAGAGCTTAAAATTGCTGAAAATAAATCTTTGGCTGAGATGGCGAATAAGATAGATTGGTTGGAAAAGAAAGCGGCCTCTAGCCTTTTATCGAGTGAAGAAAAGAGATCTAGGATCAATCTTCGGCTTCAAGTTAGTAAATTGGAATCTAAGAAGTCGGCGGATCTATTCCAGAAAGCCAGAATTAATTGGCTGCGATTTGGTGATGATAACACCAGATTCTTTCATAAAGCGACCTCTATTAACTTGGCCAGAAATAGAATTAATTGCCTGTCATTTAATGGCTCTTTAGTTTCTGAACCGATGGCGCTTAAGGAGGCCATCAGAGGCTGGTTTAAAAAGCAATTTGCTGAGCCCATAAGAAGAAGGCCTGATTTCGATAATGTTGGTCTTCCCTGTGTTTCTGATCATTTGGGCCAAGCTGTTTGTGAAGGGTTCTCGGAATCTGAAGTCTTTTTAACTATTTAGTGTTGTGATGGTAGTAAGTCTCCGGGGCCGGATGGGTTTTCCCTTAAATTCTTCAATTTTTTTTGGGGAAAGGTTAAACCGTGGATATTGGGTATGATGAACGAGTTTCATTCTTCGGGCACTATTAGCAAAGGATGTAATTCCTCCTTTGTTGCATTAATCCCTAAAAGCCGTGATCCGATTGAGCTAGTCAATTTTCGCCCCATTTCTCTTGTCGGATCGCTGTACAAAATCATAGCTAAGGTGTTGGCCAACCGTTTGAAGCCGATGATCAATAACTTAGCGTCTCATACTCAATCGGCTTTTGTGGGAGATCGTTATATTCTCGATGGGCCTCTTATTGTGGGAGAAACGGTGGCGTGGGCGAAGAAAGCGAAAAAGAAACTTTTAATTTTTAAAGTGGATTTTGCTAAGGCATATGACACTTTAAATTGGAAATTTCTGCTTAGGATGATGGATAAGATGAATTTCCCTCAGAAATGGATCGGCTGGATTAAAGGATGTTTACAATCGGGTATGGGCTCTATTTTGGTGAACGGTTCGCCTACCGCGGAATTCAAGTTTAAAAGAGGATTAAGGCAAGGTGATCCCCTTTCCCCGTTCCTCTTTGTCAAAGCTATGGACATTATCCCTTTGCTTTTGAACAGGGTGTGCAGTCAGGGTTTGTTTCATGGGTGTCAGCTCCCTAACGGCGGTCCCTATATTTCTCACCTTTGTTATGCAGATGATGTTCTGTTTATAGGGGAATGGTCGGAACAAAACATTTTAGCTTTAAATCGGTTATTGAGATGGCTCAGTCTTGTCACTGGTCTCAAAGTCAATCGAAATAAAAGCAAATTATATGGGATTAACGTCCTAGACTCGGAGGTTGCCTATTTTGCTTCTTTGGCGAAGTGCGAAGCTGGTTTTCTTCCCTTTATGTATCTTGGAATTCCTATTGGGGTGAATATGAAACGTGCTAAGTACTGGAAACCGGTGTTGGAGAGGTTTTCGGCTAAGCTTTCTAAGTGGAAAGCTAACCATCTTTCCTTTGCAGGTCGTATGACTCTTGCAAAATCGGTTCTTGGCAGCCTTTCCTCGTATTTCTTATCCCTCTTTACAGCCCCGAAGTGCATCATTCATAGGTTGGAGAAGATCAGAAGGGACTTTGTGTGGGGTAAGTCGAGTTCGAGTCACAAGATGAGATGGATCTGTTGGGAGTTTATCTTGAAAGCTAAAAAGAGGGGAGGTATGGGTCTCGGGGCCATTCAAAATTTCAGCTGGGCTATGCTTGCTAAGTGGTGGTGGAGGTATAACTCGGATCCTAATCAACTTTGGGCCCAGGTGATTGGAGCGATTCATAGAGGGAATGGTAGTGTTATCCCACCGGATATCCCGGTGAAGAAGTCTTTTTCAGGAATGTGGAAAGATATTGGATCGGTGGCTTCGTCATTGGCTAAAGTGGGTATCAATATTAAGGATTTTCTGATCCGAGATGGTGTCCCTTGGAAGTGGCGGTCGGTCTCCAATGGAGCCTTTTCTATTAATCAGGTTCGATTGGATATTGAGTCTTTTAATGGGGTAGTCGATAACAATCAGTTGGTTTTTTATTGGAATAGTTGGGCTCCCTCTAAAGTGAACTACCTCCTGTGGAGAGGGATGTTGGGCAAGGTTGCTTCTAGAGTGGGTTTGAGCCGTAGGGGACTTCATATAGCGGATGTCTCTTGTCCGCGATGTGGCATGTGCGAAGAGGACCCGGACCATATTTTTGTTAAATACCTTTGGGCAAGAAGCATATGGTGGAATATTATAGTCTGGATGAGAATCAATTTTCCTGCCATTGTTCATTCTTTGGAGGAGCTTATTTCTTTTCTTCATAGTCGACCGGGTGGGAAAAGATGGAAAAGGATTGTTTACACAGTCTCTTTGGCAACGGTTTGGAGGATTTGGAAGGCGAGAAATGAGATGATTTTTGAAGCCCGCTTCATTCCGGTTCAGGCTACCGTGGAGTTAATCAAAGAGGACGCCTTTTTATGGATAGGGAATCGCTCGAAGCTTCAAGATCTGGATTGGGTCAAATGGAAGTCTTTTGATATTTTGGACCTTTTGTAATCTTTTCTTTTGTTCCCCGTCTGTTGTTTTTGGTCTTTTTCCGTTTCTGTATCCTCAGCTTCTTGCTGGCTCTTTATATATATATATATAAAGTGATTTTGCAGTTAAAAAAAAAATAGCCGTAGTAACATGTGGGGATTTTGAGGACACAAGTAAGAATATGGAAGGTGTGGTGATCGTGCATATTAGTGTCATTTATTGGATAGAGTGACTAAATGGGTAAGGTTAGTGGTAGTAATCAAGTCGAAAGAAATTTGTTGGTAAATATAGTTATATAGATATCTATATGGTATAAAAATAATAAATTAAAAGTGACTAAAAATACTAGCAGGTGCTCACTAGTGTCAAGAGTTGCATATAAAAACATGACGTCCTTTATATGTATCGTATATCATAAATGTTCGTTACGAGTTTTGTTTAAACGTACAGGAGTTTACTAAATCAAATAACTTGGTTTTTGTGGGTTTGTAACAGTCGTAAATTATAATCTTAAGTCGAAGATACCCAAAAATTACGTCAGAAATCAATACTCGACGCGTATCTTTATCGGTTGCGTTAAAAACGCGTAAACTGCTTCATTCCTCGTTTCTGATCCGTTTTTCGATCCGGTTTTAAATGTGAGCATTAAAATTCGAAAGCGAAGCTAAATATATCAAAATATTTCAGTTTTTAAGTTAATACGCGCCTCTGATGCTTTCGTTTCGTTGCCGGTGCGTTCCTGCAGTAGGGTTTTCGTTCACGTTTGTGTTTTGTGACATTTGAAAGCGTGATAATTTCGCAAAACGAAATACGTAGATTTAAATTATACGTATAAAATTCGTATTTGTTGGCGTGGTCAGTATTTTGTACGACATCAGTTCGTTATCGTTTAACGTTACGCAGTTTTCCCGCAAATCCTCATATGCGCACTGTAACGTTCGATAAGCGTTCCTAGGCATACCAAGAGCCTAATTAGGTTAATTCGTGCCTTAAACACTATTAATTATCGCCTTAAACGTTCGCTAATCGCGTAATTAGAAGCCGTTAATTACCGGTTGTCACATCGTTTGATAGATTCTCACTATTTTTTCCAAATCATACAAAGTTCTTACTAGTTTTTTCCAAACCGAGTGGGTTCATGTGAACCCATAAAACAGGACTGGATCCGCCACTGCCTCACACACACAAAAAAGGAAACGAAAGAAAAATAGTCTTGAAGTGATTTAAAGAGTGCCTTTTTAGTAACATGACAACCAACAAACGTCTGTAACAATTTATTTAGAGTAAAGTCCCATTTGAGTCCTTGTGGTTTGTGCAGTTTAACAATTTGAACCCAAAAACCAAAACTGTTTTGATTTGAGTCACTGTGGTTTCTAATTTTAACCATTTGAATCCAAAAGTAAATAACATCCAAATCAGAAACATTTAGTTTTTGGATTCAAATGGTTAAAATTAGAGACCACAGGGACTCAAATCAAGACAATTTTGGTTTTTTGAATTCAAGTGGTTAAACTGCACAAACCACAGGGACTCAAATAGGACTTTACTCATTTATTTAAGAACACATGAGAGGGGTGAATAACGACGGCTTATAACAAATGCGATCCAGAATGACAACAAAAGCCATAATGAGTTGAGGGTCAAAACCAGGGCTCACCACCAGGCTGAACACTTCTTCGCTCAAAACCATAGTACTACTAGAACTACCACCACTCGTCCGCTTCCTGATAATTTTGGCCACGACTTCTCCTCTAGCGATGCTCCTGATCCTGCTATTACGATTCCAAAATGAACCCTCTATTCGGTACTCTGGTTCTGTATGATTACTGAAGAAGACTTCGGCCTCGCATTGTGATTCTTGGTTTCGGGTTCGGCCGAAGAAAGTTGATGATGGTCTCCGCATAAGAAATATTGTCCTGTCCTTGTTTGATGATCCCTTGTGGTCTTCTCTAGATACACAACCATTCCACTGACTTTGAAAACTGAAAATCTGAATATATATATAGACGTACTTTCATCATGCATAGGAAGGAAATACCTACCACTACCACTACCACTCTATTGTAAGTTCCTAAATCATCATCATCATCATCATCGTACTCAGTATATCCCACCTATAGCAAAGCTAAGGTAGGGTCTGAGGAGGGTGGGATGTAGACAGCCTTACCTCTACCCCGTAGAAATAGAGAGGCTGCTTCCAATGAGACCCCCGGCTCGATTGTGGTTTTGCATCAAGCCTTGGACATAAGGCACATAACACTCAGCAATTGAGACAAACGCCAATTGGTGCATGTACCCCCTTGTCTTTCGGCTATCAACGCCACCACATGATGCCTGATTAACGATCCCCTCTTTTTAACGTTATTTTCACGAAATTAGTAAAATAACGTTAAAAATTAGTGCACTTTTGCTTTTGCCCCCCCGAGCGCCCACACATATATTACATTATATGAGCAGACCGCAAGCGGGGCTAAGAAATATCAATAAAATAAAATTAAAACAGTCAACCGAATCCAGGATTTTTCAACTTACTTAGAAATATCAATCTATACATGTTGCATTTGAAACACAAAGTACGTGAAAAAGCAAAATAGTAGGTATCAAAGTTGATTAATGAATGGCCTTTTCAGGTTGTATCTTAGATTATTAGCTATCAATTAGGATTACAGTTTTATTATGAAGATTTTCATGACTATATATTATAGTCGATCAAGAGACAGAGAAAAGGGACGGACCTGGGGTTTGAGCGTTAACAAAGGTCTGCCAGATCCATCCATGAGGACCAGGGCGGTGGCAGCCTCGTTAGTGGCACAGGAGCAGCCGTTGTTCCTGGAGTAGTTGTCAACGCGAAAAGCGAGCCGTCCATGGCCATCATACACTGTGAACCCATCGGTGCCTTGGAAGCTCATGCTTGATCTTTTCCATACTGTAAGTGTCGTGAGTTTTGGACTTGAAGAAACTTTAACTGAATCATTGCTAATTTTGTTCTCAGAAGAAGATGATGATGATGGATGAATCCTAGACATCCTTATTTCTCTGCTTTGTTCTCAAGTAGCAATTATTGTAAGTTAACTATTTCTGGGAGCTGAATTCGATGCAGTCCAGTCCAGTTGGATCCTATTTCTCTTATACATCGACAATGTTAACTTTTAGTAACAAATACATATAATAGATGTGCGTTACATACAAATCTTTTTTTATATATAATAACACAATAAATAAACGTTGAAATATACATCCAATACACAATGTGTTCACTAGTGAATACACTAAATTAAAAGACCAAATTAAGTGCATTTGTAACTTAATATACAAAGGTTTAATGAATCTAATAGTGGAATCGGTGAATACATCAATATATGGGAACTGAATTTCACAATATAAAATAAGAATCCTATAACAAGTGTGTTCACGACTTCTATGTTTAAGCAGCAATTGCTAGTCAGTAGCAACTAGGTCCCAATAGTATAAAAAGTTCGTATTTGTGACAAAGACTTTGATGTTCTTTTAACAAAACACTGTTTCAAAGTTTTGTCAATTGACAACGTCTTTCTCACTACTGAGAAAAGGAAAATTTTATGTTGTAGATGTGAAGAATGTTACGCCCTTAGGAATGTGACACACCTTCCCTCTAAGCCAACCCGGCATTGCCCTTTGGGGGCTTGGAGATTCTCATGGGGGTGGGGCATTTTGGGTTATATGAGAACGAGAACAAGAATGTCTCATGATAAGATTACCATGGCTATAGTACTTAGTTAAGTAATGAGTTACTTGAACATAAGGAGCTAGTTGATGAATATGATACGTCATTCCTTGCTAGGGGCAGTGAGATGCAACTAGGCGTCCACCATTGTCAATGCTAAGTCAGTTAACTGATGAATCATCTAAGTGGGAGATTGTTGGATATGAGATGTCCGATAAATTGATTAATTAACATTGCTAAAGAGGTATGATCCAAAGTGTTACACTTTAGATGACAAACAAGTAAATAATATTTAATTGTTATATATTATGTTGGCAATTTGCGGTTTAGCCAAATACGATATTGAATATTTGGTGAAATAGTTAATGAAAATAATTATTTGTGAAATGATTATTTAATTAGTTGTTTATTATTTATTTTGGATGTAATCAACAATATAATGGTGTAATATTATTTAATAGTTAAATAATATTATTTATATTTATAAGTTAAATGTAAATGGTCTGGTATTTGTATTGAACTACAATTGGTAGGTTACTAATAAATACATGGGTTCTTAATCATAAGAAGTTAAACCAATTTGTGAGACAAAAACAACCCACACAACCATCACCACCACCTTCGTCGGCCTCCACCACCCACCAGACACCGCCACCGGCCACTGTGACCACCGCTACTCCGACCGGCCACCCTAGCTGGCTCGCCATACCTCCGCCACCGGCCGGCCAAAGCAGCTACAGATTCATGCGAGAACGAAAACCGGGTTTCCAGTTTTATTCGTTTAACCGGTTTGACCGAGAAGGAGTTCTCGGTTTTCATGTGTTCGGGTTTTTCGCACTTCGGGTTTTGGAGTTTGTTTCAAGTTGTTCATTGGGGTACTACGGGTTTTGTGAACGCGTTAACTAGTGTGACGTTTGTCAGTTCTGTCACACCCGCTCGTAGCGAAAGCGCGAGGTGTGATTTGATTAGTTCTCATTGCATAATCAATATAAGTGAACATACTAAATGAATAAAACAAGCTCCAATGCCATTGCCATAATTGTTTCGAAAGATGCGCGACATAAGTTAAGTGTATTGGTTACAAACCATCAACTGAAAATAAACTATCATAGTTTCATACGTCAAAATGCAAGTTCTAAAATGTTAAGGCTTTGACCACTATATCGCCGCAAAGAGGCGGTATATAACGGGCAAACCCTTCAAATGGTGGCATGGAGTCTTGATAATTGCTTTCTTGTCTGAAATATCTGCATGGTCCACTAATTCCCTGAAATACATGTTAAGATGAAAACATCAACAAAAGTTGACGAGTTCATGCAGTTTAGTTGTATAAGATGTATCTGTAAAATGTGAGTTTTATAAAATGTATCTGTAAAATGTGAGTTGTATTAGATGAATCTGTAAAATGTGAGTTGTATAAGATGAAAACCAGTATGTAAAGATATAGTATGTAAAGCGTCAATGAAATCGTTGATCATTAATGTTTTGCAAGGACATTAATATGTGTGACGAAAGGAAGCAATCCAAACCTAGACGATTTTGTGTCGACTATCATCGACTGGGACACAAACACACTCTTCTGAATGGGTCCACGACCAAGAGTGGGGCTCGCCAAAACCCATTAGATCTAACCCTTTGTACCTAGGTCCAAACTGGATTAATGGTGCTTAGTTGTATAACCCTATACGCACATGATCTATGGTGTTTCATTCCTTGACTTATCATACTACTGAACATGTATTTTCCCTGATAGTTGTAAAGTTGAAAAGCATTTAAAATGAAGAGGGGACATGAACTCACAGAATTGCATTCTGTAAACTGTATATAATTGTAACCTCACGTGTAGTTGCGTTGAATTGTATCACGACCTACAAAGGTCCTAGATTTGTTAGACACTTCGGTCTTTGTATTGACTCATGTACAAGTATTCTATCTTAAATATGTATTAAGACTTGTATGGAATTGTTATTCATTGAATTGTGTATTAGATGTATGAATCGATAAACTGTTCAATATATATTTCGCTAAATATATATATATATATATATATATATATATATATATATATTCTTGTATCTTGTGAGTTGTATTATCGGATCAAGTCTTCTTGACTTCGTGTTTCGTATGAATAAATTGTATATGTATACTTCTTGACTTCGTGTCTCGTATGAATAAACTGTATCTGTATGAATGTGTCTCGTATGAGTAAACTGTATGTGTATGAATGTATCTCGTATGAGTAAACTATATGTGTATGAATAATTCCCATGTATGAGCATACTTGTATTATGAGTACTTGTATGCATAACTATGTATCTTTGATTAAGTACCATACTTGTATAATTGTATTTTCACCAAGTGTTGGTTATGTAAGTGAGTATATAATTGTACGCATAGGAATACGTATATCCTTGTATCCATTATACGTTATCTTGTATTCTTAAAATAAATATATTTTAAGATATGTTTATATGAATATATATCACTTATGCTTGGTAAAGGTATGTATAATGTTTATCTTAAAAATAATCTATTTTTAAGATTAGTTCATGGAAAATATATAATTTTAGTTTTTCATCAAAATAACATATTTTTAAATGTTATGAAATATACATATCTTATATACTTCAAAATAATACCTTTTCATGATAGATCAAATGTAACAACCCGACTTTTCGAAGTCAAAATACAAGTCAAAGTCAAAGGAAGAAAAGATTGCTAATCAAATTTGACATTTCTTGCTTGATTATTGCTTGTACTCTCAAACCTCGATAATCGACGTATGATAGTTACGCTAATTTGTTGTATGATTTGTATTATGTGAAGTAACAATGCGATAAACACAATTAAACGCTAATCTACTTAACACTATCTCATCGCTATCGCATCGCAAATCCAATCGCAGTTATTGGTATTGTCTATGTGTGTGTGTGCGATTATGTGTTACTTGTGCATGTTTATATTTGTTTTGGGATGATAATCGCAAACGCAAACGCAACTCTATCGCAACGCAATCTCATCGCGAACACGAAAATTAAGTAATACTTTTATGATTATTAGTAGCAATGTTATTTGTGTAACTATTGGGTTTTGGGATGATAATCGCAAACGCAATCGCAACTCGAGCCATCCGATCGAAGGACCATCCGACCTAAAGGCTCTCCGACCTGTTTAACTTCCATCGCCTTTCTTCCTCTCCACCTATAAATACCTCACCTGTCACATCACTATTCATGATGTGAAAGCTCCCTCCGACCCAGAGCATTCTTAGGCCATTTTCTCTCGATTCCTCTCGATTCTTGTAAGTTTTCATCTCAAATCTTGTACTTCTATCATCTACACACACTCTTCCATCGATTACACCAACAAATCACAACTTTTCACCATGAAATCACTGGATTTGGGCTGTTCTAGGATGACGTCATCATGGAGTTCTTGTGAACAATGAAGTGTGACCTCATCCCATCAAGAATGGTTCGGATCTAGTGGATTTCTACACATTTTACAAAGATTTCTACATGATTTTGCACTAAGTAGAAACACTTGGAAAATGTTTCAAACTTTTCTTCAACATCTCCTACTTTTTCACTCAAAACCGATAGAATCTGAGCTTGTTCGGGCCTTCTACTCGTTCCCTAGTGAAGTGCCGGACTGAGAATGGATTCCTATTGGAGAAGACGACCGATTCGCGGGTTAAACATGGAACACCGTCATTAACAGCTGGTTCGGATCGAACGGGGTGATTCCTGTCCATTCGGATGAGTTGGGCTTGATAAGATACCCGTTGTCTAACACGCCATCACAACGTCTCGGGTAAACCGCAAAACTTTTAACTTAACGGATTTTTTGAGTCTCCAAACGAAACAGATCACTCGATCGGATAGCCGCCCGATCGGACGACCATCGGATCGAACGACTATTCGACTAGGTGACTTATATGTTCAACACTTAATCAATTTTGCAAAACTTCAAAAAATATCAGTTTCAAAGGAAGGGCCATCCGACCGAACGGTCATCCGTCTGGATGGCCATCCGACCGGATGACCTGATTTGTAGAAACCCTTCTCTTTTTACAAAATGCTACAACGAAAACTTCAAAGTTCAAGCAGTACACAAACACATCCTTTCCAAACGGACTACCCTCTGACCGAATGGTCATTCGTCCGGACGGTCATCCGATTGGATCACAATCCGTCCCACATCTCACTGACACGTTTAACACGCTGTTCAATGCTTATGCTATCGTTCTCTGATCAGGCTGATCTCTCAAGCGCTCCCTTCAATCCAAGCTTGTGTTTATTTATTAAACACGAACAGTGAGTATACTCGATCCCTTTTTGTTTTACGCACTTTTGGATGTTCCATACGTTACTTATATCAAATCACATAGATCACAAAACGCAAACACTTTTTATACGCTAACCGTTATCGCATGTTATACGTGTTATTCGATGAATGCTTGTATGTTATGTTTACACAATGATTGTTGCCTGACACCTTAGCAATGATAGTACTATAGTTTGGACTCAGCACCTGTCGTGGACAGGGGTTGTTAAGGGTTTTCTTCACGTGTCACAGTGGTGATATGTGTTGCGCATTCTACAACTCGTAGTCACGTCTGTGCATATTTCATTGTTGATAGCTTACATGCTTCACATTTCTACATGTTACATGCTGGTTACGCATACATCGCTTTCGCTACTATTATGCTATTAAACTTGTATGCTCATCTTTACACTATGTGTACTGACTTTATTTTTATGTATGTGACAGGTGCTTAGGATGCTTTTAATTGTTGGATGTCGTGGAATCAAGCTTGGGGAGTCTAGAAACAAACTAAATAATATTTGAGTTGTCGGAACAATATTTGTCTTTGAGAAAACTATGTCTGTAATAACTGCTTTACTTTATATGTTATGGTATGAGACGTAACGTTAAATATCTGGTAAACATAGTTGTTATGGATACTCATGGACAATCTGTTTCCCTCAGTGCCGCGCCCCGATGTTTCCGCCATCGGTTAGGGTGTGACAGATTGGTATCAGAGCCATAACTATAGGGAATTAGGCAAGACTCGGCCTAGTCTGGGTCGATGTCTTAGAATTGACCTAGTTTATAGTCTAAGTACCAATAGACCGACTTGTGCAAACCCAATAGGGGTTTTATACGAGCTTACTATTAATACTCTCGCTCGAACTCAATACGACTATACAACTTTTCCTAAAGCTGGCACGACACACACGATTTTCGAAAGCAAACGGGAGAATTTTTGTCGAGATTAGGTGTGAAAACCGCAAACTCTCGATTAAATCACTCGCCCGACGCTCATTTTTACTATAAACACGAGAATTTACGTTGAATCAGGAGCGAAATCCATACTTCGACGCAGATCTCCTCCCTATCTCTATCTCGTGATTCTATTACACAAAACAAGAATGCAGTCGTTAAGTTAGGGGTGAAACTCGTATCTTAATGACTAGTTCCAATCTCTATTGTGGTTTTACAAAACTCTCACCAAAGTCTCGATGGACTCCAACGACTTGAGTCGCGCAGTAACTGGTAGGATGCGTGCCGTTCACCCAGATCGAGGCAAGAGCACAGTCCAGAAGGCCAAAGTGTGTACTCGAAGTCCTTGTGAATAGTCGAATCACTTTGGGTAGTCGATGTCTAACACCCAGGACAATGCATTTTCGATCGTTGATTTTATGTGATTATGTGTTTTGATTCTGAGCTCGCGACCGCTGATCCTTCGATTTTATGTGATTTTATGTAATTTTATGTGTTTTATGTGTTTAATTGTTTATCTATGTTACGATTTTTGGAAGATTTATCGCTTTTCGCTCCTCGCTTTATGGAACATGCCTACACACACAGCTATTTACATCCCAATACGCTAACAAATCGCATGCAATACTACTCGCTATGTTATTCGCAATCGCCACTTGCTATTCGCACTCGCAACTCTTGATCGCTTACGCAGCTTTGAAAGATAGGTCAATACATGCAAAATATGTAGGTGAATACGTGCAAAATATAGTTGAAGACGTGCTTAGGTGGACTACATGCTTATGTGCTTACATGCTTTGTGCTTACGTGCCTATGTGGATTATGTGACTACGTGACTATGTGCCTACATGTTAGACGTGTTCCTGTGCTTTATATAGGGAAGCTTGAGATGATACTATAGACTATACTCGATTTAATCGCGTCTGAATCCTATGACGATGTCTGTTGTAGACAATGTCGTCATTCGGTTCTCATACTTCTCGAGCTGCTCGCCGCAACCACGCTGACAAACGCATCGCATCGCTAGTCGCTAAGCAGATGGCTAAGGTCATTCTGCAAATCATCAGCGAAATCAATGAAGTTGCTAGCAAGTCCTCTGAGGAATCAAAGACCGACTCTCTCCGAGCTACTTTTAGCTTCAAGCAGTTTAAGGCCCGCGGCCCCAAAGACTTCACTGGTGAAGATGGGCCTACTGCTATGTTCCAATGGTTCAATTCAATTGAAGTCACTATGCGCCAAAGCGGTTGTCCCGATAACCTCTGCACTGTCAACGCAACTGGCGTTTTCCAGTCCAGGGCTCTGGATTGGTGGACCACCGAAAGGAACAGGTGAGGGAATGACGCAGCCTATGGGCTTACTTGGAAGGAATTGAAGGAAATCATGATGAAGGAATTATGCCCTCCCCACGAGCTTCAGAAGCTAGAGGATGAGTTTTGGAACATCAAGCAAGAGGTTGGCGACAATGCTGGTCTTACTGCTCGCTTTAAGCAGGTTAGCATCATCTGTCCCGGCCAAGTCTCTACTCCTGACATCACAATCAAGAAATACATCCGTGCTTTACCAGATTGTGTTGCTGATTTCGTGCAAGCCTCCAAGACTACCACCATCGAAGAGACTTATCTACTCGCTGCAGAAATCAATGACAAGCGAGTTAAGGGTGGTTACTTCAAGAACACCACCAAAAATCTCTACCAAGTCACCGCTTCTCCCACCGCTCTTGAAACTGCCGCACTGCAAGGGTCGATGTCTTCACGCCGCAAACGCAAGAACAACAACAACAAGAACTGTGATGTCACAACCGCACCACTCAATGATGTCCCTGCTCAACCCTAGAAACAGAACCGCCAAGTAGTGGCACCAGTGACTAATGCACCGCTGGCTAAGCGTGCGTATACCGGTCCGCACCCGCTATGCCCTACTTATACTTACCATCATCCTGTTGGGATCGCATGTCGATTTTATGTTCACTGCAACCTTTACGGCCACTTTACTGCTAACTGCCATACTGGTCCCCGTCAAGCTCAAGTTCAAGCTCCTGCACTGCCAGCTCCTCTTCTCGCTCCACAGGGCCAACAAGCAGCTCCTGCTCCTGCTGCTCACGCAAGAGCCTGCTATGCATGTGGTGATCCTAACCACTTTGCAAATGTCTGCCCGAACAGCGTGGTGAAGCAAGAGCCACAGCAACAACCAGCGCAGCAACAACATCAACAGCAGCCAACACAACAAGCACCCCGCGGTCGAACATTCAACATCAACGTGCGCCAGGCGCAAGCTGACAACAATGTTGTCAATGGTACGTTTCTTGTCAATGGTATATATGCTTCGTGTTTATTTGATACTGGAGCAGATAACTGTTTTGTGTCATTTGAATTCGAGAAGCTCCTAAAACGTAAACGCGCTAACCTTCCGTCAACATTCGACATAGAAATTGCCAATGGAAGAACCGTCACTGTTAGTTCTGTTCTACGTGATTGTACTCTTGAGCTCAACAATCAAGTCTTCCTGATCGATCTTATTCCAATGCAGCTTGGTAGTTTTGATATCATAGTAGGCATGGATTTTCTTCGTGAGAATCATGCCGAAGTCATTTGTTTTGGTAAAATGATTCATTTCTCTCTTGCAAATGGTGATCAACTCTGTGTCTATGGTGAAACCCCTTCGAAAGATCTCAAACTCATGTCGTGTATCCAAGCAAGCAAGTATCTCCGAAAGGAATACAAAGCCTTCTTGGCACACATCGTAGTAGCGGAGAAGGAAAAGAAAGAGAAGACAATGGAAAAGGTGCCTGTAGTTTGTGATTTTCCTACTGTTTTTCCTGACGATTTACCTAGTTTACCCCCGAGTCATGATATTAATTTCCGAATCGACCTCATTCCTGGAGCAAATCCTGTTGCTAAAGCTCCCTATCGCCTCGCTCCGTCTGAAATGCGCGAACTCTTGAGTTAACTCCAGGAACTGCTTGATAAAGGCTTCATTCGCCCTAGCACCGCTCCTTGGGGCGCACCGGTCCTCTTCGTCAAAAAGAAGGACGGATCGTTCCGGATGTGCATCGATTATAGGGAATTGAATAAGCTGACTATCAAGAATCGCTATCCCCTGCCCCGAATCGATGATTTGTTTGATCAGTTACAAGGTGCTATGTGTTTCTCGAAGATAGATTCACACTCAGGTTATCATCAGTTACGAATCCAGGAGGAGGATATCCCTAAAACCACTTTCCGAACCCGATACGGCCACTATGAATTCGTCGTAATGCCCTTTGGTTTAACCAACGCACCCGCGGTTTTCATGGATTTGATGAATCGCGTGTGTAAACCCTTTCTAAACTGCTTTGTCATCGTGTTTATCGATGATATCCTGATCTATTCGAAGTCAAAATCCGAACACGCTCAGCATCTATGTTTGGTTCTCGAATTACTCCAAGGGAATCGACTCTACGCCAAGTTCTCCAAGTGTGAATTTTGGTTAGAGGAGGTTCAATTCCTTGGTCACATTGTCAATAGCCAAGGTATTCACGTCGATCCCACGAAGATTGAATTTATGAAGAGTTGGATTACACCAAAATCATCGTCCGAAGTTCGTTCGTTCCTCGGATTGGCGGGCTATTACCGTTGATTCATCACTGATTTCTCGAAAATCGTTGTTCCACTTACCTCTTTGACGCATAAAGACAAGCCTTTTGTTTGGGGAACTGAACAAGAGACTGCCTTTCAGATTCTCAAGCATATGCTCTGCAACGCTCCCATCCTCGCTTTACCCGACGAAAACGATGACTTCGTAGTTTATTGCGATGCCTCTAACCTCGGTCTCGGTTGTGTTCTCACGCAACGAGACAAGGTTATCGCGAACGCCTCTCGTCAGCTCAACATCCACGAGAAGAACTATACAACCCACGATCTCGAGCTTGGTGCAGTTGTTTTTGCGTTAAAGATTTGGCGACACTACCTTTACGATACCAAGTGTACGGTCTTCACCGACCATAAGAGCCTGCAACATATCTTGAACCAGAAGGAACTAAATATGCGCCAATGCCGATGGGTTAAACTCCTCAACGATTACGACTGTGAGATTCGTTATCACCCTGGCAAAGCAAATGTCGTTGCCGACGCTTTCAGCAGACGAAGCTATTTGCATAGCGTTCGTAATATTCAAGCCTTGCACAACCTTGAAGCCCTAATCCGTGACGCACAACACGCCTGTTTCACTGAGCGCACATTGAAGGAAGAACGAATTCTTGGTTCCGAAAACCAACTGGAAAGCAAATCAAACGGTATCCTCTACTATCTCGATCGCATCTGGATTCTAAGTCGTAATAATCTTCGGGAGATATTGTTGACTGAAGCCCACAAATCTCGATATTCCATTCATCTTGGTGCCGACAAGATGTACCATGACCTTCGTCTTCAGTATTGGTGGCCTAGAATGAAGAAGGATATCGCTACCTATGTTTCGAAGTGCCTGACTTGTTCGAAAGTCAAGACTGAGAAACAACGCCCCTCTGGCTTACTCGTGCAACCCGAGATCCCTATGTGGAAATGGGAGAGTATTGCTATGGATTTCATTACGAAACTTCTATGCACGCCATCAGGTCACGATAGCATATGGGTTATCGTTGATCATCTTACTAAATCTGCTCATTTTCTGCCGATACGAGAGGACTTTAAGGTAAAACGATTAGTATGAATCTATACCGAAGAAGTCATTTATCGACATGGGACACCTCGTGATATCATCTCTGACCGCGATGGTCGATTTACCTCGTGCCTTTGGGAAACGTTTCAATCTGCTCTCGGTACTACTCTTAATTTAAGTACTGCTTTCCGTCCCTAGACCGATGGTCAGACTGAACGCACGATTTGTACCCTTGAAGATATGCTTCGCTCGTGTGTTATAGATTTTGGTGGTAATTGGGATTCGCATTTACCTTTAGTCAAGTTCTCGTACAACAACAGTTATCACTCTAGCATTCAAATGGCACCATTTGAGGCATTATATGGAAGAAAATGCCGATCGCCTATTATATGGCACGAGATCGGAGATGCGCAAAATACCGGTCCTGAGTTGTTACAAGAAACGACTGACAAGATCCTCCAAATACAAGACAATCTCCTGAAAGCTCAGAGTCGTTAAAAGAGTTACGCCGATAAATGCCGCAAGCCCCTTGAATTTGACGTTGGCGATCACGTACTCCTAAAGGATTAACCTTGCAAGGGGGTGATCCGATTCGGCAAGAAAGGAAAGCTCGCGCCTCGATATGTGGGACCCTTTAAAATTCTGGAAAGGATTGGCAAAGTGGCCTACAGACTCGAATTACCAGAGGAACTCAGCAATGTTCACACGACTTTCCATGTCTCGAACCTCAAAAAGTGTCTAGCCAAGCAGAATTTACATGTACCACTTGAGGATCTGCAAGTGGACGAAACATTACACTTCGTGGAAAAGCCAGCCGAGATCCTGGACTAAGAAACCAAGAAAATCCGACGCTCACGCATTCCCATTGTGAAGGTTCGCTGGGAAGGCAAACGCGGCGCCGAGTTCACCTGGGAACTCGAAAGTGACATGAAGGCTAAGTATCCACAGCTATTCGCTACGTCTGCGCCTTAATTTTGGGACAAAATTCCCTAAAGTAGGGGAGGCTATAACAACCTGACTTTTCGAAGTCAAAATACAAGTCAAAGTCAAAGGAAGAAAAGATTGCTAATCAAATCTGACATTTCTTGCTTGATTATTGCTTGTACTCTCGAACCTCGATAATCGACGTATGATAGTTACGCTAATTTGTTGTACGATTTGTATTATGTGAAGTAACAATGCGATAAACGCAATTAAACACTAATCTACTTAACGCTATCTCATCGCTATCGCATCGCAACTCAAATCGTAGTTATTGGTATTGTCTATGTGTGTGTGCCATTATGTGTTACTTGTGCATGTTTATATTTGTTTTGGGATGATAATCGCAAACGCAATCGCAACTCTATCGCAACGCAATCTCATCGCGAACACGAAAATTAAGTAATACTTTTATGATTACTAGTAGCAATGTTATTTGTGTAACTGTCACACCCCGACCGCGTAAAACAACAAATCACGGCGGAAACGTCGGGGAGTGTTGTAACAGAATCATTGTTTCATAACACATGGATTGAAATTCTGTTTTATTGAATTAAATGTATTACATTGTATTGAAATTTGAAACAAAACATGAACAAATAGACTTTCATTGTTATTAAGTCACTAAGGCCTCGTCCGTTCCTATGTGAGCATGCATCAATATCATCATCAAACATCACCAACTATGGTACCTGAAACACATGTGAAAATACGTCAGTATAAAAATGCCGGTGAGTACGTAGGTTTTATGTGAGTGTCAGATTCATGGCTCGTTTACATTTTGAAAATAACTTGAACACCTTTGTTAATTGATAATTAGAAAACCAAGTTTTATAAAATGTTTGTAATGTAAATTGAAATAACCAAGTCAAAACAATGTAGTTATAATTTATAAAATCTCGATGTCATGAATCTTAACTCAAAACATTTGTTTTTGTAATAAAACTTGGATGGTTTATATTGTTAGAAAAACCCTGTAATATGACTTTGTTTTGATAACCTTTGCCCAAGTGATCTAGGCAACGCAACGATATATAATGTGTTAAAAGCACTTATATATAGGAAGTACCAGCGGTGTATCCACCATGCTTTTATCACATTACACTCGCCCCGTTACCTAATCACTTCCCTAACCCAACGGTTCAAATGGATTCAAATGGTTCACATAACTTAAACGGTTTCAAACGGTTCAAACAGTATAATTAATTTACATAGATCAAACGGCTCAAAACGGTTCAAACTATTCAAAATGTAAAACAATGTGTCCATATGTTGGATGAGCATATGCAACAAAATGTAATCAATGTGCTAGCATGCTAAGTGAACATACATAGCAAAACATAATGAAATCATGTACTATATGCGTACTAATGAACATAACAAGTATATGATATAAAAGCATGAAAAGCACGAAAGTAACAAGTAGGAACATTTCACCCCAAAACAGTTTGAAAACGGTAAAAGAGGGGACTATGTACTCACTTGAGGATGCTTAGAAGTCTTGAATAACAACCAAGCAAAGCTAGAGGGATCACGGAAATCAAACGACACCTAATATGGGTAACTACATTAATAACCGGACCTAAATCGGAAGATCAGATAGGATGAGGTTTCGTAAACCAAATGAGTGTTGGAACTCATACGATATGGTTTAACAAAGCCTACACACTAAATCGAAACCTAACCTAAGTGCTTACGACCCATCACGACCCGTTTAGGTAGCTTACGCTACTTTAACGCGTCATTCGCGCAAAGCGCGTTCGGACCACCTAACTAGTCCTATGACAAGTATTATATGCCTAAACATGTTTAAATATGTTGTATAATCAGTTAAGTGACAAAAGTTTGAGTTACATATGCTTAAATACCAATTATGCATGAAACGGGCATTTTGGTCATTTTACCTAAGGCATATAAACCACCTATCATACAACTACTTAAACGAAGTGACCATAAGGTATAACCTCAGAAGGTTATTCCCTATACAACTATGGTCACTAAACATGCTTGGTCGAATCCTAATGATCGACCAAACTGGTCGGGTTCGAAAGTCTAAGCGGTTGTTTAGACCGCTTATCTTACGACCCTATACAAGCACTAATCTAAAAGTGACGAGTTAAACATGTTAAAACATGTTTAACAAGGTTTGAAAACAAGTTTGATATCAAAACAAACGGTTTTGATTCCCAATAATAGTTTGGTTGCAAAATACGCATAAACGCGTATTTTGACCGAAACTACGACTCATCACTACACCTAATTAACATGGTAATCAGTAGGTATAGTCACACGGGACTATAACCATCGTGATTACGCTCACGTTACGAAGTTCAAACGAACTTCGTGTTGACCATTGACCAGTCAAAGCAGAAAGTCAAACACTGTTTGACTTTTGCGCTTAAAAACGCATAAAAGCGCATAAAAGCATGAAAGAATACTTAAAAAGAGTCCAAGCAAGGGAATCTTGATTTAAATTGCTCAGGTATGAAGTGCTAAACCCCAACTTAGAGCAATTGAATCAGATTTTATGAGGAACAAGTGAATTGGGGTTGGGTATTTATAGGAATCCACAACCGTTAGGATCGTTCCTCATAAACCATCCTTCAATCTTGGCCCTCCGTGTGTGCCCACTGAATTAGATTACTATGGGTGCCCAAAACAAGCTTCAAGTATGAAGAAACCATGTGCAAAACCCATGAAACCAGCTGCTTAATTGAAAAAAAAGTTTGCTGAACTAGGCTGTTTACACACGCCGCGTAAGCAGAAGCATTGGGCTACGCGCCCCGCCTGTCCAAACTTTCAGAAAAAGTTAGTTTTGGTCCCTGCATGTTCAGAACTTGCTTTTCGATGCATTTTTGGCACGTTTAAGCCCCGTTAACCCCATTTCAAAGATCTAAAATGAAGTTAAAGTATAGGGAACATGAAACATGCTCAAAGATATCTCAGATGTCGGTTTGTTTGGTCGTACAGTTGCGTTGTTCGGTTAATTACGATGAAACACGAACGGACGCGAAAAACGATCCAAATTACACGACGAATAGAATTAAATCATGCCAATCACTAAAATAAAATATTTTAATGATTACATAAATTTTTGGATGTCCGGATATATTCAGAACGAAAGATATGCGCGAAAATGCAAACTTATGCACTTTTTGACGCTTTTAGTCCCTATTGATCAAAAAGTTTATTTTTGCGCACCAAACACCTAAAAGCCTATTTCTAAGCTATAGAAAGGATATTTAGGGCATATTTAACTTATGATCAAGTTTTGGAATGTTCGTTACAGTATGAATCGGCAAACTTTCGCAGTTTGTTGAAATTAGTTCCTGTAAGCGAATAAACTTGATTTCGACACACCAAACCCTCCAAAACTTATTTCTAAGTTATGTAAAGGTTATTTAAGGTATGTTAAGACTATGTCACTCTTCCGGAGTGTTTTTTGCGTTAAACTGATTATATTTACGCATCAGATCGCGTATAATCTTCCAGAAAACGATTTAAAGCTCGAAATCGAACAAGAATTGATATGTGCAAATGATACACATATTTATACAAATCCTAAGTATAAACAAAATATTTCATTGATTTGGTATTTGTTCAATGGTGGCAGAGCACATATGTCACTGTAACTATTGTTTAATACTATCGCATCGCTTACTCGCAACGAAACGCAACGCTCAACGCATGAAACGAAAAGTCGGAAAGCAACTCACTCGAGCCGTCTAATCGAAGGACCATTCGATCGAATGGTCATCCGATCGGATGGCCATCCGATCGAAAGGCCCTCTGACCCGTTTAACTTCCACCGCCTTTCTTCATCTCCACCTATAAATACCTCACCTGTCACATCACTGTTCATGATGTGACTGCTCCCTCTGACCGAGAGCATTCTCAGGCCATTTTCTCTTGATTCCTCGCGATTCTTCTAAGTTTTCATCTCAAATCTTGTACTTCTATCATCTACACACACTCTTCCATTGATTTCACCACCAAATCACAACCTTTCACCATGAAATCACTGGATTTGGGCTGTTCTAGGATGACGTCATCATGGAGTTCTTGTGAACAATGAAGTGTGACCTCATCCCATCAATAACGGTTCGGATCTAGTGGATTTCTACACATTTTACACAGATTTCTACATGATTTTACACTAAGTCGAAACACTTGGAAAATGTTTCAAACTTTTCTTCAACATCTCCTACTTTTTACTCAAAACCGATAGAATCTGAGCTTGTTTGGGCCTTCTACTCATTCCCAAGAGAAGTGCCGGACTGAGAATGGATTCCTATCGGAGAAGACGACCGATTCGCGGGTTAAACATGGAACACCGTCATTAACAGCTGGTTCGGATCGAACCGGGTGATTCCCGTCCGTTCGGATGAGTTGGGCTTGATGAGATTCCCGTTGTCTAACACGCCGTCATAACATCTCGGGTAAACCGCAGAACTTTTAACTTAACGGATTTTTCGAGTCTCCAAACGAAACAGGTCACTCAATCGGATAGCCGTCTGATCGGACGACCATCTGATCGAACGACTATTCGACCAGGTGACTTATATGTTCAACACCCAATCAATTTTGCAAAACTTCAAAGAATGTCAGTTTAAAAAGAAGGGCCATCCGACCGAACGGTCATCCGTCCGGATGACCCTCCGACCGGATGACCTGATTTGAAGAAACACTTCTCTTTTTACAAAATGCTACAACGAAAACTTCAAAGTTCAAGCAGTACACAAACACATCCTTCCTAAACGGACGACCCTCCGACCGAATGGTCATCCGTCCGGATGACCTTCTGTGGACGGTCATCCGATCGGATCATAATCCGTCCCACATCTCACTGACATGCTGTTTAACACGCTGTTCAATGCTTATGTTATCGTTCTCTGATCAGGCTGATCTCTCAAGCGCTCCCTTCAATCCAAGCTTATGTTTATTTATTAAACACGAACATTGAGTATACTAGATCACTTTTTGCTTTACGCACTTTTGGGTGTTACATACGTTACTTATATCAAATCACATCGATCACACAACGCAAACACTTTTTATACGCTAACCGTTATCACATGCTATACCTGTTATTCGATGAATGCTTGTATGTTATGTTTACACAGTGATTGCTGCCTGACACCTTAGCAACGATAGTACTATAGTTTAGACTCAGCACCTATCGTGGACAGGGGTTGTTAAGGGTTTTCTTCACGTGTCACAGTGGTGATATGTGTTGCGCATTCTACAACTCGCAGTCACGTCTGTGCATATTTTATTGTCGATAGCTTACATGCTTCACATTTCTACGTGTTACATGCTGGTTACGCGTACATCGCTTTCGCTACTATTATGTTATTAAACTTGTATGCTCAACTTTACACTATGTGTACTGACTTTATTTTAACGTATGTGACGGGTGCTTAGGATGCTTTTAATTGCTGGATGTCGTGGAATCAAGCTAGGGGAGTCTAGAAACAAACTAAATAATATTTGAGTTGTCAGAACAATATTTGTCTTTGAGAACACTATGTCTGTAATAACTGCTTTACTTTATATGTTATGGTATGGGACGTAACGTTAAGTATTTGGTAAACATAGTTGTTATGGATACTCATGGACAATCTATTTCGCTCAGTGCCGCACCCCGATGTTTCCGCCATCGGTTGGGGTGTGACACCAAATGTAATATATCTTGTATACTTGTAAAATATATTTGGTCACTTGTTCGGTTTTGAAAATGTAATTTACTAAGCTTTGACATATTATATTCTGTAGTCCAAAATACTTATATAGTCTGTTTAATTGTCCGATTCGTCCATAAATTGTATCCAAGTGTCCGAATCATTTGTAAGTTGTATTCAATTTGTGTATATATGTATTCTTGTAAGTCTTTAGTTGTAAGTATGTCTTGTATTTATTTGTATCATTGTTATCGGGTCCCTAACTTCTGTATATAACTAATACAAATAATAAACACATAGCACATACTTGATATGTTTAATAATATATATTTTACCAAAATATATATTTATGTCAATTTTTATGTTTAGAAAGACCAACTTTCTAATCTTGTAAAGAGTTTGTTAAAAAAAATGACAATTTTTCTAACACAAAATTTCTAAGAAAAATTGGCCATAGTTCCTTTGAAATATGAACTTTGCCATGTTTATTAAATGATGTGCGTTAGGTGTGATATATTTTTTTGAGTATATTTTAAGCCCTTTTTAACACTTTAGTCAAGTTTTAAATTTATAAAACACGATATTTTACTAACACTAAACACACATATGGGCAAGTGCACCCATCATGAGCGTAGTATAGCACTGGTAAGATACCGAGGTCGTCCAAGGATACAAGAGCTTTTAGTACCGGTTTATCCTCAAAGTCTAATCAAATCAAAAGTTTTAGAAAAGGTTTTAAACATGAAAATAAAAACTAAAAATGCTAAAAATAAAAATAAAACAAAAACAGATAGACAAGATGAATCACTTGGATCCGACTCTCCTTTAATGTAACCTTTGATGATTTCCGCACTTTTGCACTTTTTAAGAGATTATCTTAGTTATAGTAGTAGGCCCCTCTTTTGAAGGTGACGTTGCCCTCAACCCAGTAGTTTGAGTCAGCAAGGATACAATCCTAAAGGGTCGGAATATTGAAAGATAATTAATTAAGTTATTAATGCGTAATGTGGTAGGCCCCTCTTTTGAAGGTGACGTTACCCTAGGCTAAGTGGTTTGAGTCAGCAGGGATACAATCCCAAGTAGCCGGGTTAATGTATTAATAGTAGTTTACATATGAGGAGATCAAGCCATTCGCTCCCCCGCCATCCAATACCAATGGGTATTGAAGGAGGTCCTAGTAAGCTTGACCCAGGTCCTTGCAGGATCTATACACTGAACAAGGCAAGAACCTTACCAAACCATTCCCTTAACCCCCGACCAGGTAGCCACCATATCTCTATATTGACCGTAGAGATATGAATGGTGTAAATCTTTTATTTTATATAGACAGTAAAATAATGCCAAGACACCACGGACAAATGATAAGGAAGTTTCAGCTTCAACATAAGAAACTAGTTATTAAAGTCATTAATACAAAACCAAATAAAAAGTGCGAAAAGATTAAAAATCAAAAGTATTACATTAAATGCTTGTCTTCACCAAGTGATGTAAGAGACTTAGGTAAACATCGCCTTTGATTGTCAAGAACTCTTACTATCAATCTTGGATCCCGAGACTACTACGCACACTCTAAGGTGGATGATGGATGGTGGTGGTGGATGTGGGTGTTGTAGTGGAGGTGGAGTGGTGGTGAAGTGGGAGAGAGGTGGTTTGCCAAGTGATGCCTTTGAAGTGAACCAAGCACCCCTATTTATAGCCTGCATAGAAGCCCGGACACGACCCCGTGTCCACCCTATTTCTCTTTCTTCATTAACTACAATTTGTCTGCATTAGCTCCACACGCCCCCGTGTTCACTGGGCACGGCCCCGTGTGCAGAAGCATATTTGTACTATCAAGATTTGCTGGATTCTGCGAATCTAAGCGTTGACCACGGCCCGTGTTGAGCTGGGCACGCCCCCATGCTGGGAATAGAAGCTTCTATAGCTTTGTCTTTTCTGCAGACACCTGGCAACACCCCCGTGTCCGCTGGGCATGGGGCCGTGGTCAGCTGGGCACGGGGCCATGGTCAGGTGGGCACGGGGCCGTGGTCAGCCTTCTGTTTTCTTGTTTTTGCTTGGGAAGATGCTGTCGAGGGGTCGGGCATGCCACGTTTATTCCTTTTCTTTGTATTTATGGTAGATTTTGCTGCATATTTGTTCCTTTTGTTCAATTAAGCTCATTTGGTCCTAAAAATACAAAAGGAAGACAAAAGCACCCGTTTTCCAACATTAGTACTAAAAAAGGGTTAGTTTTATACCTCATTTGATATAATTTATATGTTGCATTTTACACACATCAAATACCCCCACACTTAAATCTTTGCTTGTCCTCAAGCAAAACTCCTTAATTTGTGGCTTACGCACCCAAATGGAATGGGTAGAAGAGAAGTTTTGCGCTTGTCTAGAGTGTCGGGAATCCAAGATCTTTATTGGGTTTTATTTTTATGCTATTTACAATCCTATTCGTTATGACTTATTTAGAACATTTCATAAGAGAAATTACTTATTTGGGCGTAACATGCCTCTTTAAAATTCCATTTATATACAAGTTCACATGCCTCATAGGAGATCACTCAACACTCGGCTGAAGATGTATTTTTTTGTGAAACACTCGAGACCGGCATGGAACTTATTTCTACCATATGCTTGCCAAGCAATCATTCCTCCTCCTTTTTAACTATAAACCTTTGTAAATATCAAGAGGACTTTGGGGAAGGTTTAGGCTTGGGTTAAAGGTAGGTGGTTTTGGGTTAGTGGTTAGTAAAAAGGGCTAAAAGCGTAAAAAGCATCGGTTGTCGTAAAACTTTTTGTTTTTGTGACTTTTATTCAAACTAAACACTTTCAAACAAAGTTTCTTTGAGGAATTTGTTTGTTTATTGCTAGACTTCATATTTATTTATTTATTTATTTATTTATTGATAAGGAATCGTCACAAGAAAACCGAGCTTTTTACTAAAATAAAGGGTTTAACAGAAAAGGGTTTTGGTGGGTGAAGGGTGTTTGTTTTTTTGGGTTTAGAAATGAAAAGGTTTAGGCTCAAAGGGGTTAACTAGGGGGATTTTTGGGTAGGTTAAAAGAAAAGGAAAAATAATGGTGATGAGAAGAAAAATGGTTAGTCCTAATGCCTCCATCATTTACTTACTTGGGTTTAAGTTGGAAAGGACCGGGAATGTATCGTCATGGCAAGTTCTAGAGTCATAAGAACCAAGCGGCTATTCACACAAGAAACGAAAAATGAGCATTTAGTTTAAAGATGTATACTTTTATGCTCAATAAAGGCTCAAAACTCACTTTTTGTGGGAATGGGTTTTAATGTGATCAAGTATATCAAATTTTAACTAGATTTGTCATGTCGTTTCATATTTTTCTTATGTTGGTTCTTTCTATCATGATGCTATCGGTTGTAAATTTGTAAAAATATAACCTTTTAGAACTTGTTATTCCCAAATTAAACCAAGACAAGTAAAAAAAACGAAAAGTTTTTGAAAAAAAAATTTGGGTTGATTAGCGGTTCCAATAGAGTTTTGTGTAAGGCTTGTTATTAGGACTTGCAAAATTCAAGGTTTAGCATCCCCCCACACTTAAATTACACATTGTCCTCAATGTGTCCCAAAAATAAGTTTTTAGGTTGACTGAATGTGTAAAAAGGTGTTCAAAACAAGGTTTTGGTGTTACTGGGCATCTGGACAAGGCCCCGTGCTTGGTGAGCACGGTTCCGTGTTCAGACTGCCAGTAATGAAAACTTACAGAAGGTGAACACAGGGGCGTGCCTGGTGAACATGACCCCGTGTTGGGAAGAATTTAAACAAACAGCAAGTTCTGGCGATGGACACGGGGGTGTGCTGGCTGGGCACGGCCCCGTGTTGACAATCTGCAATCTTCAAAAACATGTTTTGGCTTTCGGTTCTGGTTTCCAGGCTTATATAGCACTAATACTTAGTGCTTCCAGGCCTCTTAGGTACCTGTTTTACTTAAAAATACCACACCACACAAAATAACAAACATCCTACCTTACCATAAGTTCAACATCCACAACATAAACTAAGAAAAAAGAAAAAATGCAGGAAATTAAAAGAGTTACGGAAAGTAAATTGTTCAACAAAGGCACGCAGGCCATGATAATTGTTTTTAAGAGAAAGGGGTTAACCTGTTAAGACCTTCAACCGTGTTACATCACTTCCTACCGCCTCCATCTCAATCCATATCTTCATCCTCGTCATCTCCTCCTTGGCCTGCCATGTACTCCCGGATGTTGCTGATGTCATCCTGTGTGACATCTGTGCTTGTAATCATTGTATAAACTCTGAATAGTTCAATTATCAATAAAACAATGTTATTTAATCCCAATTTTTGTTTATTTATGTTTGACATTTTGCATGTTTTGATTTTTGTTCGATTTCAAACTCTATATCGTTTTCTGGAAAGTTATATGCAAACTGATGCGGAAGCATAATTAGTTTAACGCGACAAACACTCCGGAACATCAACATATGCTTAACATACCTTAAATAACCTTTGCATAACTTAGCAATAAGTTTTAAAGGGTTTGGTATGGCAAAAAACAAGTTTATTCGCTTTCAGGGACTATTTGTGTCTAATTGCGAAAGTATGCCGATTCGTATAGTAAAACATTCCGGAACTTGATCATAAGCTAAACATACCCTAAATATCCTTTACATAGCTTAGAAATAGGCTTTGAGGGGTTTGGTATCAGAAAATAAACTTATTGGTCAATTAGGGACTAAAAGCGTCAAAAAGTGCATAAGTTTGCATTTACGCGCATATCTTACGTTCAGAACATATCCGGACATCCAAAAATTTTTGTAATCACTAAAATATTTCATTTTAGTGTTTGGAATACTAAAATTTCATTCATCGCACAATTTGGATCGTTTTTCGCGTCCGTTCGTGTTTCGTCGTAATTAACCAAACAACGAGGCCGTACGACCAAACGAACCGACATCCGAGATGTTTTCAAGCATATTTTAAGTTCCCTACACTTTGGCATCATTGTAGAGCCTTGAAAGTGGCTTAACGGGCCTTAAACGAGTAAAAAATTGCCTTATATGCATGCAGGGACTAAACATGTAATTTTTAAAACTGTTGCTGAACTAGCCACAGGTCGCGGGCCGCGTAAGAGTAGGCTCCAGCCTGCGCAGGGCGCGAGAGCTCCCAGAACTGCAAAATTCAGTTTTCAGCAACAGCAGCTGTTTTCTGGGTTTTGTACATGGTTTAATCAAACATTGAGCTGGTTTTGGACACCCCTAGTATTATAAAACAGTGGATAACACATGGATTGTTCAGATTGAAGCTCAAAAATCGAGAAACAATCCTAACGGTTGTTCGAAATCTATAAATACCCCCCCCCCCAAATTCACTTCACACTTGCTCAAATCAGTTTTTCTCTCATCTCTGCTATATTGGGACTATCCCTTGTGGTTGAAGGTCCCAATCTTCAAGTTTTCTTCTTCTATCTTCAAGCTTTGGACCTCTTGTAAGCTTCTTTCATGCTTTTATGCATTTTTAAGCATGAAAGTCAAACAGTGTTTGACTTTCTGCTTTGACCAGTCTTTGGTCAACACAAAATTCATTTGAACTTTGCAACGTGAGCGTAATCACGATGGTTATAGTCCCTTGTGACTATACCTACTGATTACCACGTTGATTAGGCGTAGTGACGAGTCATAGTTTCGGTCAAAATACGTGTTTATGCGTATTTTGCAACGAAGCTATCTTTGGGTATCAAAACACTTTGTTTTGATATCAAACTTGTTTTCTAACTTAGTTAAACATGTTTTAACATGTTTAACTCGTCACTCTTAATTTAGTGCTTATATAGGGTCGGAAGATAGGCGCGGTCTAAACAACCGCTTAGACTTTTGAACCCGACCCGTTTGGTCGATCATTAGGATCTGACCAAACACATTTTGTGACCATAGTTGCATAGGGAATAACCTTCCAAGGTTATACCTTATGGTCACTTCGTTTAGTTAGTTGTATGATAGGTAGTTTATATGCCTTTGGAAAATGACCAAAATGCCCTTTTTACGCATAATTTCATTTTAAGCCTATGTAACCTAAATTTTGACATCTAAACTGATTAGGAAATAATTTAGACATGTTAAGGCATATAATACTTGTCATAGGACTAGTTAGGCGGTCCGAACGCGTTTTACGCAAACGACGCGTTAAGGTAGCGTAAGCTACCTAAACGAGTCGTAATGGGTCGTAAGCACTTAGGATAAGTTTCGATTTACAATGTAGGCTTTGGTAAACCATATTACATGAGTTCCCATACTCATTTGGTTTACGAAACCTCATTTTATCAGATCTTCCGATTTAGGTCCGGTTTATTAACGTAGTTACCTATATTAGGTGTTGATTGATTCCGTGATCCTTCTAGCTTTGCTTGGTTGTTATTCAAAGACTTTTGAGCATTTTTAAGTGAGTACATAGTCCCCTCTTTTACTGTTTTCAAATATTTTGGGGTGATACACATGTGCCTACTTGTTACTTTCATGTTTTCGTGCTTTCATGACATAATCTTGCTATGTTCACTAGTACGCATATAGTACATGATTTCATTCATGCTTTGCTATGTATGTTGATTTAGCATGCTAGCACATTGATTTCATAAACACATTTGTTTCATATGTTTATTTCAGCATATGTACACATTGATTTACATTATATTTCTGCTATGTATGTTCATTTAGCATACTTAGTACATTGTTTACACATAATATGCTTACATTTGGTATGACATTTGGTTTGTTTAACGGGACAAAAATAAGTTCATTAACATTGATCACGCTGCTCGGTAGTATGTAGTGGTACCATAGGATCTGACAAATCCCGTTCCTGGCTTCTTAGGTTTGTTTGGAAGTAGGGAATGACTGAATCCGATATACATAATTTTGATAAACCTTTAATTTGTTTAAAGGTTTGTCTCCACAGTCGCAAGGCTTGAATGTATGCGTTTTAACATTACCACATAAGTGTTTGTATCAGTAAAGCATGGATTTTGCAAAACATAACTTTTGACTTAAACTATGATTTATATCAAATGCATTGTTTTGTACATTTTACCTATGGGGTTGAGTAATTCTATTATTCACCATACATTTTCAATCGATTATACATAAACATTATACATATGGTTTAAGTAGTCACTTTTTACTTGCCATATATAGCATTTACTTATACAAGACATGGTTTACATTTAACAATCGAACATTTGATTATACATGAACATTTTGACATTTGTATAAACAATACATTTTGGTGGTTTATTTTGGTAAGTGATTTACATAACGAGGCGACGTGAAATATGATAAAAGCATGGTGGATACCCCGCTGGTACTTCCTATATATAAGTGTTTTTCTGATATTACATATCATGGCGTTATTTAAATCATTACAACAAGACATGATATATCTTATTCAAACAACATGTTTTCACAAGATAATGTTTTATAAACGACACAACTTTTACAAATTCATAGTTACTTGGTTATTTATTTAAACAAGCCGTATTCTTTTATATGTATCATCTGATTTTATTATCGCTTTTCGAATGATTTATAAAAGAAAACATTCTTCTAAGGTTCATGACTAACTTTTTGTTAAACATTTCTTTCAACTACAAGTCATGAATCCTAAATCAATAAACCTATGTATCTCACAGGTATTTTTATGCTGACGTACCTATTTTCACATGTGTTTTCAGGAGCTGATGCATAGGATTGTTCAAGATTCACTTAGGCGGACTTGGGCCTTAGTGAAAATAAAAGATGCAAGACTAGTTTAAATTACGTTATGCACTCTTTGTTTTCCTTGTTTTAAGACAATGTAACCACTTTGTTAATAAATAAAACGAAACTTTAAATACCATGGTTGTGAAACAATAATTCTGCCACTCCACTCCCCGACGTTTCCGCCATGGTTTGTTGTTTTACGCGGTCAGGGTGTGACAGAAGAGTTGGTATCAGAGCCAATGGTTATAGGGAATTAGGTTATTAGTAATGCTTTGACCTAGACTATAACTTTTCTAGGACCCTAACACAAGTTATCTTGTGTTTAGATCTTAAAACATGCATGTCACCTATCTTTAGGTGATTGCCAAAACAAGAACGTAATTTTCCAAAATGATTTTTGAAAATCAATCATCTATTCTTAGGTGATTTGTTATAAGGTTTTGAACCCTCTAAGTTTTCAAAATCTCATCAAGGTTTGGGTCTAAATAACATGAACACGTGCAATCTGGAAGGGTGGATTCCTGTATCTCGAGTTTTCTGTCTAGGCTAGAGTGTTCGTACAAATCCACATAATCGGACCAGTCACTCTTACCTGGGAACTCTTGGGGTGAGTGTCCACTTATAGGCTAAAGCATGTCTTCGTGATACATTATTACGACCCATTTACTTTGATTAGTCACTGTGTGTCGTTTGTTTGCATTGTGGTACGAACGAATGACCACCATCCATACTTTTTGTCGATATTTGTAACATCTCATTTTTTTCCATCTTATCATCTCACTCGTTTTCTCTCATGTTTCCTCTTTTTGAATGCCTCCTCGACGCGACAATCAGCTACCTAATGCCGAACTGGCAGCAATCATTGCGTGGCAAATGGCTGCTGCACTTCCAAATCTCATTACTCAAGTTAACCAAGCCAACAATAACAATAATGCTCCATGCAACTTTAAAAGTTTCAATTCAGCTAAACCACTCAAATTTAGTGGTTCTGAAGGAGCAACTGGGCTCCTACAGTGGTTTGAAAGCATTGAGAGTACTTTTCGTCATGTTCAGTGTCCTGATAATCGCAAAGTTGAGTTTGCTTCTAGCGTGTTCCAAAAGAGGGCTCTTACTTGGTGGAATGGGTTAATGAGAGATCGTGGTGCTAATGTGGCTTTGGGTCAGACTTGGGAAGAGCTTAGGGCTCTTATGATGAGGGAATTTTGTCCTCGTCACGAACAGAGGGCGTTGGAAAGAGATTTTGATGATCTGAAACAGGATAGTGGTGAACATCGAGCTTATACTGACAGATACGAGGAGCTGAGTTTGTTATGCCCTACAATGGTTACCCCACTCGAGAAAGCTATTGAGAGGTATGTCGATGGTTTACCTGACCCCGTGCAAGACATCGTCACTGGTAGCAACCCAACCACAGTTCGACAAGCCATCGAGTTGGCTGCGACTTTGACTGAGTCGCAAATTAGAAAGGGTAAACTACACAGGAAAGGTGACAAGGATAAGAAACAATCGTCTGACAAGAGAGAGAACAAGAAGGGTAAGAAAGCTGGATCTTCAAAGAGGTCTAGGAAGTGCAAAGCTTCCCAAAATTTCGCTGTTACTGCACAAGCCAATCAGGCATCTCCCAACCAACCTGCACAACCACCAGCAAAGAAACAGTATGCTGGGAATGCACCGTTGTGCAACAGGTGTAACAGTCACCATCAACCACAGGTTCAGTGTCGTTTTGGGCCAATTGTGGGAAATCTGGTCATCTTGCCAATGTTTATCGTTTTGCTCCTAATCAAGCTGCACAAAACCCAGCTCAGCAAGCTGCTGAACCTCCTACTCGACAACAACAAGCACAGGCTGCACGACCTCACTATCCTCCTGGGTCTCGCTACAATTGTGGGGATTTGACCCACTATCGAAATCAGTGTCCGAGGTTAGCCAATGTAAATCAGGCTCAGGCTAGTGGTCGAGTCTTTAACATGAATGCTAATGAGGCGTGAGCAGACAATGAAGTGGTCAATGGTACGTTCTTTGTTAACAATCAGCCTGCATCTGTTCTTTTTGATTCGGGTGCCGATAAGAGTTTTGTGTCATTATCTTTTGAACCATTGCTTTGCACTACTAGAATGAAACTAGGAAAGCCCTTGACAGTAGAAGTTGCTAGTGGTGAACCCGTTGTTCTCAATTCTGTTCTTCGAAACTGCCAGTTGAACCTTAATAACCATCTTTTTCCTATCGACCTCACACCGATGCAACTTGGAAGCTTCGACATTATAGTGGGAATGGATTGGTTAGCCAAGTACCACGCAGAGGTAGTTTGTTTTCAGAAGATTGTTCGTGTGCCGCTTTCGACTGATAAGATCTTAGAGGTTCGTGGTGAGAAACCTGTTAGCAATCTCAAACTCATGTTTTGTACTCAAGCTCAAAAGTATTTGCGAAAGAACTATGTGGCCTTCTTGGCACATATTGTAGCGGATAAAGGCAAAGGTAAGTCTATTCAAGATATCCCTGTTGTTCAGGATTATCCTGAAGTATTTCCTAAAGAATTACCTGGTTTACCCCCAGCACGCCAAGTTGAGTTTCGTATTGATCTGGTACCTGGTGCTAATCCTACTGCTAAATCTCCGTATCGTCTTGCACCGTCTGAGATGCAAGAATGATCTAAACAGCTTCAAGAGCTTTCTGACCAAGGTTTTATTCGTCCTAGCTTTTCACCTTGGGGTGCTCCCGTTCTTTTTGTCAAGCAGAAATATGGCTCTTTCAGGATGTGCATCGATTATCGTGAGCTTAACAAGCTTACCATCAAGAATCGGTATCCCCTGCCTCGTATTGATGATCTCTTTGATCAGTTACAGGGTCGTGCTACTTGTTTTTCAAAGATTGGTCTGCGTTCTGGGTATCATCAACTTCGTGTGCTTGAAAAAGATATTCCCAAGACTGCTTTCCGCACAAGATATGGGCATTATGAGTTCACTGTTATGCCATTCGGTTTGACTAATGCTCCTACTGTTTTCATGGACTTGATGAATAAGGTTTGTAAGCCTTATTAGACAAGTTCATCATCGTTTTCATTGATAACATCTTGATTTATTCTAAGACACGATCAGATCATGAACAACATCTCCGTCTTACAATGGAACTCCTGAAGAAAGAACAACTTTTCGCCAAATTCTCCGAGTGTGAATTTTGGCTTAAGGAAGTTTAATTTTTGGGACATATCGTTAACGAACAAGGTATTCATGTAGATCCCGCCAAGATCAATGCGATTAAGGATTGGGATACACCTACTACTCCAACTGAAGTTCGTTCATTTCTTGGTCTCACTGGTTATTACCGCCGCTTTATTGAAAACTTCTCCAAGATTGCAATTCCTCTCACCGCTCTAACTCAGAAGAATAAACCTTTTGAATGGGGATCCAAACAGGAAGAAGCATTTCAGACCTTGAAACAGAAACTCTATGATGGACCTATTCTATCTTTACCTGAGGGCAACGACGATTTTATCGTATATTGTGATGCATCCAATTTAGGCCTTGGCTGTGTTCTCATGCAAAGAAAAAAAGTCATAGCCTATGCATCAAGGCAGTTAAAGGTACACGAGTAGAACTACACAACTTATGATCTTGAGTTAGTTGTAGTTGTTTTCGCTCTCAAAATCTGGAGACACTATCTGTATGGTACAAAATGTGTGGTTTTCACTGACCACAAAAGTCTCCAGCACATCTTCAATCAGAAAGATCTTAACATGATGCAACGACGTTGGGTTGAACTCCTAAACGACTACGATTGCGAAATTCGCTACCATCCTGGTAAAGCGAATGTTGTGGCTAACGCGTTGAGTCGTAAAGAACGAGTCAAGCTTCACTGTGTTCAAGTTCGCTCTGATATTCAAACCCGCATTTCTCAGGCTCAACATACTTGTGTTACACAAGATTTAATGGGTAAGGAATTACCCTGTCACATTAAGCCTGATCTTGAACTGAAGGACAATGGATTGTATTATTTCATGGATCGTTTGTGGGTCCCGAGTCAAGACAATCTTCGCACCTTGCTAATGGATGAAACTCATAAGTCTCGCTAATCTATTCATCCTGGTGCAGACAAAATGTATAAGGATCTTCGAAGGTATGAAGAAAGACATTGTCTTGCACGTATCAAAATGCCTTACTTGTCTTAAGGTTAAGGCTGAACATCAACATCCCTCTGGATTATTGGAGCAACCAGAGATTCTAGTTTGGAAATGGGAAAATATTGTTATGGATCTTATTACCAAACTTCCACACACTAAGAGAGGTCATGACGCTATCTGGGTAGTTGTTGATCGTCTTACTAAGTCAGCACATTTCTTGCCAATCCATGAGGATCTATCTGCCGACAAGCTGGCTAAAATCTACGTGGATGAGATTGTATCCCGTCATGGCGTTCCTTTGAACATTATATCTGACAAAGATGCTCAATTTTCGTCTCGCTTTTGGAGAACCATGCAATCTGCTATGGGGACCCAACTTAATTTGAGCACAGCTTATCATTCGTAAATGGATGGTCAATCTGAAAGAACAATCCAGACACTGGAGGATATGCTTAGAGCTTGTGTGATCAATTTTGGTGGGAATTGGGATTCGTATCTTCCGTTGATTGAATTCTCCTACAACAATAGTTATCACTCCAGCATCAACATGGCACCTTTCGAGGCTTTATATGGTCAAAAATGTCGTTCACCAGTCTGCTGGAATGAGATCGGTGAGGCTCAGCTTACTGGACCTGACCTCATTCTAGAGGCAACAGATAAGGTTAAGAAAGTTCGCGATAACCTTCAGACAGCTAGAAGCCGTCAAAAGAGTTACGCGGATCGACGACGCAAGCCCTTGGAATTTCAAGTCGGTGATCGCGTCTTACTTAAGGTTTCACCTTGGAAAGGTGTGATCAGATTTGGAAAGATAGGAAAACTTGCACCTAGATATGTTGGACCATTCAAGATCGTCGAAAGAATCGGAAAGTGTCACACCCCGATATTTCCAAGGAAAGTTTCGAGGCTTTATATGGTGGGCCCGGTGGGGAGTATCGTGACGTAGTTGATATCATCATAGACAATTTATCACAGTTTAATACACAACGGAAGTCGAAAGATAAAATATTACAAACCGAATGGAAGTAATATCATTTATTATAAAAACGGTTGAAAAGGGATCCACAGGCGGATCAGAGTTAAAGAAAACATTGTTCAACAAATTTGTAACATCTAAGCTTGCAAGACTCTTTATTGATGCTAGGAGTAGCCAGCCTATTCCGTTTAGTACCTGCACTTAGCCTTTTTTGGAAAATACGTCAGTTTACACTGTTAAATACAATTAACCGACTCATTTTGAAAATGTTTAAGAAAATTGATTTAAATGCACAAGGCACAAAATAATCTTTTATAACTTGGGATAATTATTTAAATATAAACTTGTAAAAGAATTACATGTTCGTTATACGTTCAGTAGCCCGGGCTGAATACCAGGTTAAAGATTAATAGACACACCACATGATATAATCCCACGGTGAGTTATTCTCGAACCGTCGGTTATACCTTTTCATATATATGCACTGGCAGGTGTATGCCTACACCCCGTGTTTAGGCCGTGGCCATTTCAATGAATGATGCCAAGGATACCCGAGACATGGTCATTAACCCCCCAAAGGCTTTAAGCAAACAAAACAGTTTAAACGGGTCATCTCAATAAATTAACCTTTATTTTATTAAAAATTCAATGCCCGACCAAGCGGTATTTTATATACCGTACCCCAAGCCCGTATAAGGGAAAATAAGTTAAAAGTATTTACCTGAGCAAGTATATATCACAATCAGCGAGTGCAAGTATCTTTTACTGGTCTCCTAATCTGGAATGAAGGTTTTAATAACCTATTAGATTCCTAACGGGTTTTAATGAAGTCTAAACTTAGACCGGTTAGTTTTAAAGGAAGATATACGGTTCAAAACGCATGATTAAGCGAAGACCGGATTAGAATGTGGTTTTGACCCGACAAGTTTGTATACTTGTATAATATGGGTAAACTAAACACATTTTGGATTTTGAGATAAAAATGATAAGGTTTGACCCGTTTCGGCTAATTTATGCAAACTAGTTACATAAACCGTACCGAACGCGAAAAATGCGTAACGGGTAACCAATTGAGTCATGGACAGGTTTCCTAAGTTAATATGCCCTAAATATGTTGTGATATTAGTAAGATACCTTCTATTATGCTCAAAATGGATTTAAACTCAAATTATGCCCCGTAGGGGTATTTTGGTCATTTTAAAGGTTATAAAAGAGTTTAAATACTAATCTGAGTTTCAGGTCTGATAAAATCAGTAAAAATATTTATTTTTATAAGTCATAACAGTAGGGTATTGCATATATGTGAAATTTATCTTTTATAACCAAACTATGCACCGTAGGGGCATTTTGGTAATTTTACATAAGCTTCAAAGGTCAAAATTAGAATTCTGAGTTCAAAACTTTTGCTTACTATTTAATTATAAAAATATACTTAGAACATTAGTAGGTATTAAGTTTTATATGCCAAAAATAGTTTTAACTCATACTATGCGCTTAAAACGCGTAAAAGTCGGTTTTAAGCGATTTTCGGGTTTAAATAGGAAATATGAGTTTTTGATCAGTTTATAAAGTTCAAAATATTTTATTTATCATATAAAATCAGTAGCAAAAAGTTTGGTATCAAAATATTATGTAAAACTTATTTTATTCAAGAAAAGGGCATAACCGACAATTACCGAATTAAAGCAAGAACCCTATGTTATGCTCAGCTTAAAAATAAATAAAAATCTTCAAAAATTCCAAAATATTATATTACATCAGTGGGTAAAAAGTTTGGTGTCAAAATTTGGGTTTAGATAGGCTTTATTCTAATTACACCGTTTAATTAATAAAAAACTTTCTAATTACGCTATTGAGCATAACTCCTAATCTAGACCTCAAACTGATGTCAAATTTTTAGGACAAGTTTATAAATCAATAATAAAGGTTTTTGTCCTCTCACATTTTCAAAAATCTCGTTTTAAGGTCAAAAGGGCTTTATGGTCAATATTTAGGCATATAACGGAAACATGCACATGAATCGAATAACTAATGAACCAAGTTGTATAACCTCAGAGAGTTACACTAACCTATAACCTGGTCCTAATAGAGCTCTAAGACATTTCTAAAATATGCTACATTGGGCCAGAACTGAAAGTCAAAGCAAAAGCCTACTTTTGCGACTTTCGGTTCCGAACCGAGCCTAAACTGAAAATTGTCGGATTGAACTTGCTTAGACATGTTCTTACATTAATTACCAAGTTATACAAGTGATAAAACAGGTTTCATGGCTTCTACATTGTTAATTATGCTTTTATTTGAAAATTAGCTTTCTGTTGACTTTTTATAATTACGTTTCACCCGACAATTGACCTAGTTAGAGTGGGAATCAGAGGGTGCCCTTTTAAGGGTTTATTACCCACATAATTACCAACTCAAAGCTACTTTCAATTCAAGAATTGTCTGGACCATTAGTGATTAATCACTAAGTCAAACCTTAATTACGACGGGTTTGACTTTAGGCCATTAAACTAATAAAACTGAATTTAGAGAGGTTAAGGAAGCTTACAAAGGTCCTAAGCACGACTAATGATCCTTAGGGAATGGTCTTGAGCTCCAGGAGACTCCAGAAATTGAGTTAGAATAATTTTTCAAGTGTATGCAACAATGTTGCCACTAGGACTCTTATATAGGGATTTTAATTGATCAAGATCATGCCAAACAAGTCTACAAGTGTTCCTTGATCATTTCCAGGTGTCCCTATGCATGAAATACCATTGGAGCAGCCCCTGGGATAAAAAACAAGGATTCTAAGGCGGTGGAACAGGTTGCACAGGCACCTGTCCTTATTTTCTGTCGCTGGCAGTTTTGGGCAGCCCACGTAAGACCCAGACAAGGTCTACGCGGCCGGTATGGAGGCCAGGCTCAGGTCACAAGTTTCCCAGAATTGCATATTTGGTCCCTGGTCCTTCTAATAGTGGTTTTAACTTGTTTTCTTGCACTTCTAACCCTCCAACTTGACTTTTAAGGACTCCAATTCATAAACAAACTTTGTTAAGTCCCCGGTTAGTTATATGATCACCGAAAAATCTTAAATTTCAACATTGACACTTTTAACCCTTTACTTATGAATGTTCACGTATCTTTCTCATACGATATCGAAACCTTGTGAAATTTTTATCACTTATTCTAGTGAACATAATTAATCGTTACAAAGCTTCGGGTTCGTTAAAAGGTCACTCAGAGGTATAAATTAAACATGTTGACACTTTTAACCCTTGCGTTTTGTAATCTTTCACTTTCTTCCACAAATGGCTTCGTATGATTTCTAATTCATTCGTTTAAGGGTATAAACATCGTGTGGGGTTATTGAAAGGTTTAATTATCCAATGTTGACACTTTGAATCCTTTTACACACACACTTTCTTTGTTTGTCAACTTTAGTCCCTCATAAGTAATCTATTACACGTTTAAAGCTCATAACACGTGTCTTCATTATATTGGTCGTGAATTTATGAGGTGTTACAGAAAGGTCGCCTACAGACTTGAGTTACCTCCTAAACTTGGAAACGTTCATCCAACCTTCCACGTGTCCAATCTCAAAAAGTGTTTAGCTGATGAGAACCTCCACATACCACTTGATGAAATTCGTGTTGATGACACGATGCACTTTGTTAAGAAGCCTGTGGAAATAATGGGCCGTGAAGTCAAATGGCTCAAACGCAAGCGCATTCCACTTGTCAAAGTTCGCTGGGAATCTAAATGTTGTCCAGAATTTACTTGGGAATGTGAAGATCAAATGAAGGCGAAATATCCACATCTATTCTCACAAGTTTCCTCTAAATAAATTTCGGGACGAAATTTACACAAGTAGGGGAGACTGTGACATCTGTGCTTTTAATCATTGTGCAAACTCTGAATAGTTCAATTATCCATAAAAAATGTTATTTAATCCCAATGTTTGTTTATTTATGTTTGACATTTTTTCATGTTTTAATTTTTGTTCGATTTCAAACTCTATATCGTTTTCTGGAAAGTTATTCGCAAACTGATGCGTAAACATAATTAGTTTAACGTGACAAACACTCCGGAACATCAACATATGCTTAACATACCTTAAATAACCTTTGCATAACTTAGAAATAAGTTTTAAAGGGTTTGGTATGGCAAAAAACAAGTTTATTCGCTTTCAGGGACTATTTGTGTCAAATTGCGAAAGTATGTTGACTCGCATAGTAACAAACATTCCGGAACTTGATCATAAGCTAAACATACCCTAAATATCCTTTACATAGCTTAGAAATAGGCTTTGAGGGGTTTGGTATGCGAAAATAAACTTATTGGTCAATCAGGGACTAAAAGCGTTAAAAAGTGCATAAGTTTGCATTTACGCGCATATCTTACGTTCTGAACATATCCGAACATCCAAAAATTTTTGTCATCACTAAAACACTTTATTTTAGTGTTTGGAATACTAAAATTTTATTCATCGCGCAATTTGGATTGTTTTTAGCATCCGCTCGTGTTTCGTCGTAATTAACCGAACAACGAGGCTGTACGACCAAACGTGTCACACCCTGGCTTTGCGGAAGCGTGGGTTTATTTGGTGTGACTTCTTAATACCATAGCTTAATCACAACAAAGCTATATGAAAATAAAACCATGCAGATCATCCATTGATTTAAATTTGAAAAGTAAAATACCACAACATTGTCTTAATGCGTTGACACATGCAACGAAAATTACAACCTAATAACATAAAAACATTGTTTGAAAGACACAACCACAAACTTAAGATAGATGTAGTTTAAGAACTGTGACTCGTCCAGGTAAAAGCCACAACCCCTAAACTTGGATGATCCCATAACTCTAACGCAGCGTGAAAACGTAGCATATCGTGCCAGATCCTTAGTTCCCTGAAATACATGTAAGTTGGAAAAATCAACAAAAATTGTTGAGCGAGTTCATGTGTAAGTGAGTATGTAAAACCTTTGTAAGTATAAAAATCCCTGGTATGTAGCAAATAAGGAAAAAGATATCACCAATGGTTTGCAAGGCCATTGATATGTGTGAAGTGCAAGTAGGAAGACTCAAACCTAGCGGATTTCGTGTTGGGCACAAAGTCACCCCGAGGTCCGTTCTGTTGGGCCTGGGGCTGGGCTCGCTACACCCAGATAGATCTACCGCTTACGTCCCTCGGTCCTACAATGAGGATTAATGGCCTCCAGTTCCCGCCTACCCACTCACATGATCTAAGTAGTAACCCTCCTTACGCTAATCATACCATGTGTAAAGTACTCGTAAACATAGTAACATGTATTTCACCCCCACAGTTTAGAAAACTGAAAACAGTTAAGAGAAAAGGGGGACATGAACTCACCGAAGTGCGTCTCTAATAAGTATCTCCTGGTCAACCTGTTGTGCGACGACCTACACGTACTAACTTCTATTAGACGGACGGCCGTGCCTTGGTTTAAGGTTAAATGTCTTTGGGAAATAGTTAGGCAACTATTTCGTAATTACACTTCGTAATTATTTTGTAACTATATTCCTTCCCAAGGATGGGGGTTTTAATACATGTGCGTTCGTATAACTTCGAAATATATTATTAAGTCTCACTTAAAATATATTTTATTTCATTTGTCCAAAATACTTTACTTCCAAAATATAAATATTTTTCCCAAAAATATTATATTTTATTCCATATAATTTTCCCAAAATAATACTTTTATCAAAATACGCGTTTAAGAGTATTTTCTCAATATACGTAAGTTACAGTTAAAGTTCGGGTGGTATAAATAATACCGGTGTAACTTAAATATTTATTGTGAAGGCGTTCGTATTATTTTGGAGCCGTGAATATTCAGTGTATTCTAGTAATATTATTTTTACCCAAAAATAATAATATTTGTATAGTTCACAAAAATAATCATAAAAATTCACACAAATGCTATTATGAAAAATATATACTAAATATATATTTTAACAAGTTTTATTTATGAAAATCCCACCTCCGACACTTGGTTATTTTGTAATAAAAATTCACGGCGAAGTTTGTTTGGAAAAACAGGTCGAAAATATATTCATAACACTTGTCGTAAAATTATTTTCCAAGTGTTATATTTCTGGAAAAATTTCGCCAGAGTTTCCTCTGTAACTGGAGGTGGCCACGCTTTCAAGCGTATCATTTTCTTTTAAAATTCAAATCAACAATGTTTCCCAACATTAACAAACAATATTTCAACATCAACTAGTTCAAAAATATCACAAACACATGAACTTGTGGGTTGTGTAAAAGTGTGTAGTAACTTCCCATTATTCTTAATAGATCTTTCTACTTTTATAAATGAAATCGGTTTCTCTAAAATCTTATTTTTACAGAAAATGCATTTGTACATCTTCTAGTCAAAAATTACAAAAATAATTCTTTGTTAAAACTTTTTGTTACACAAGTGTCTACACACTTGTGTGTTCACAAAAATCACCTTTGTTTAGGAAAGATCCGGCTTTAAAAATATGATTTCACCTTACACTTGGTTCTTCGAAAATACCACTTGTAGATCCTTAGATCTACTAGTTTAGAACTCTATTTCATAAGAAAAATTGTTTTTACACAAGTTCATGTTTATGTTGGAAAGGGTTCGTCATCTAGAAACTTTACGACTAAACATAAGGCTAGTTCATGTTTTGTGAACATGATCTAGCGGGGTTTGATGACGATCCATTCCCATACTAGCAATCCACAACCATAAATAACCATAACAAAACTAGTTTTATAAGTTTTACACTAATATTCATCTATTATCCACCTTGTTCATCTTCTTTAGTAGACTTTTAATTTTGTTCTTACATGATCATGAATTTCAACCGACAAAACTCTTATTAACCACTTTAGAATAGATCAAGAAGGTGATTAGAGTCACTTACTACTAGCTCAAGGCTAGGGAAGAAACTAGGCGAAAAAACGGGTGGTTAAAAGCGCCGTAGAGAGGTCCTTGGCAATCCGCAAGCACCGGGCTCCCTCGTATGCGATCCTTCACACTTGAGTGCACTTGGAATGGTAAGGTTGAAATTGAAAAATGGTGGTGAGTGGGGCTTGGTGTTCGGCCGAGATGTCTAGAGAGAGGGAAAGGAAAGATGGAATTTGCTAAGTGTGTTAATGTGAGAGATTAGTAACCCAAGGTGTTAATTTATAATCTAGAATTCACCATTACCTAGTGGATCTTATGTCACCTAGATTTTTAACAATGAGATTAAAATAAACAAAGTAGGACAATTTGTGTCACCCATGTGGTGACCGATCGGTTACCATGGGGGGGGGGGGGTTGGTTCATTTTGAACTAAATAGTTAGAGTAATCTAGTTATGTTAATTAGGTGTTAACTAGTTACTAGCATGTAGTATCTTGTGACGGGTGTTAGGGTATTCGGGGACCCTAACTGGCTCAGAAAAAAAAAAAAAACAATGTTAATGACAATATATTTTTTTTTATGTCCCGGGTTAAGTCCGGTTGTACGGTTGAATATTACTCCGTTAAAGTGTTTAATAAATAATTAAAGTGTCGTTAATATTATTTTTAGTGACACGAAGAATTCCCGACACTTTGGAAAGTGTCTAGTATTATTTTTCCCATGTTTTTGCACTTTACTAGTTTGCTAGAATGCTGAATTTTTATATTAAAGTGCAGTATTTGTGTTTAAATCATGTTTTAGGCACATCCGGTCACTACAACTTATACCTAGTGACGCAGTTTTTACAACCCTCATTTCCCTACACTCTCTACTAGTGTAGTAAACTATCTCTGGCTCATACAGGCCTTAGAGGCAGTGTCTGCCTGGTGCTGGCTATGTCAGCACGTTTACTGGCTTATCCGTTTATTGTGCTACTGTGCTTTTGTGCATCATGTTTGTCACTAAAGTTCTGTATGTAAATAATGGAGTGACAGTTAATAAAGTATGATGCAAGTATGTGTATGTATCAGTATTCAAGCAACAGTTTAATCACAGCTGTAAGCAAGCACAGTAATTAAGCAGTAATTAATTATTAATTAACTCGTACGGATACCTGGTTTGGTGAGGGTTGTCACATTCTACCCCCGTTAAATAAATTTCGTCCCGAAATTTAAGCTCTGCTACTAGATGCAGGGTTCTTAGGAAATAAGTGGGGGTATTTCTCTTTCATTCGATCCTCACGTTCCCACGTGAATTCAGGTCCATGCTTAGCATTCCAACGAACTTTGATGAGTTTGACACTGCTCCTGCGCGTTTTATTAACTTTCCAATCCGTGACCTCAACAGGTTCTTCAGTGAAGTGGAGCGTGTCGTCGATATGAACTTCGTCAGCAGGAATGATCACTATATCTTGTGTTGGACTTTTTCTCAAATTTGACACATGGAATGTATCGTGAACACCATGGAGTTCAGCAGGTAGGTCCAACTTGTAGGCTACAAGCCCAATCCTTTGAAGAATTCTGAAAGGGCCAATGTAACGCGGATTCAACTTCCCACGCTTTCCGAAGCGTGCCACACCCTTCCAGGGTGAAACTTTCAATAAAACCATATCTCCAACTTGAAATTCCATGGATTTCCGCTTTGGATCTGCATAGGCTTTCTGTCGGTGGCGAGCCGCCTCGATGCGTTTTCGAATTTGTGCGATCTTGACTGTAGTCTCTTGGACTATTTCAGGACCAACGAGTTGTCTATCACCCGCATCAGCCCAGCATAAGGGTGATCGACATTTGCGTCCATAAAGAGCTTCAAATGGCGCGGCTCCAATGCTCGTGTGGTAGCTGTTGTTGTATGGAAATTCGACCAATGGTAAATGTTTATCCCAGCTACCACCAAGATCCATTACACATGCTCTCAGCATATCCTCCAATGTCTGAATAGTTCTTTCACTTTGCCCATCGGTCTGTGGGTGAAATGCAGTGCTCAGATTTAGTTGTGAGCCAAAAGCTTCTTGGAAGGATTGCCATATCCTTGACACAAACCTTCCGTCTCTATCAGAGATGATCGAGAGAGGCACTCCATGACGTGCAACGATCTCCCGCATGTATATTTCCGCAAGTTTACTAGTGCTGTCTTTCTCTTTGATTGGCAAGAAATGTGCGGACTTTGTTAGGCGGTCAACTATTACCCAAATCATATCATGGCCTCTGGGCGTCTTGGGCAGTTTCGTTATGAAGTCCAATGAAATCTGTTCCCATTTCCACTTGGGAATTTCAGGTTGCTGCAGAAGTCCTGAAGGCTTCTGGTATTCAGCTTTAACCTTGGCGCACGTTAAACACTTGCTCACGTAAACAGCAACGTCGCCTTTCATTCTAGGCCACCAATAGTAATCTTTAAGATCTTGGTACATCTTATCCGCTCCTGGATGGATAGAGTACCATGATTTGTGTGCCTCATCAAAAATAACTTTTCTCAAACCACCAAACAGAGGAACCCAAATTCTTTTCATAAAACACAACGTTCCTTCCTCGTTTGGCACTAATTTCTTCTCCATCCCACGGAGATATTCTTCTTCACGGTTTCTTTCTTTGAGAGCTTCTTTCTGCGCGGCACGAATGCGCAGGGAAAGATCTGTTTGGATAATCATCTCCAAAGCCCTAACCCTTATGGGCTTGATCCTATCTTTTCGACTTAGGGCATCGGCGACCACATTCGCCTTCTCTGGATGGTACTTTATCTCGCAGTCATAATCGTTCAACAATTCGACACAACGTCTTTGTCTCATATTCAGCTCTTTCTGGTCGAATATGTGCTGCAAACTTTTGTGATCCGTAAAGATTGTACATTTCGTACCATATAGGTAGTGTCTCCAGATCTTTAATGCAAATACCACTGCGCCTAGTTCCAAATCATGCGTGGTATAGTTCTTTTCATGAACTTTCAACTGACGTGACGCGTAAGCTATAACCTTCTGGCGTTGCATCAACACGCAACCCAATCCTTGACGTGAGGCATCACAGTATACCACAAAATCATCAGTCCCTTCTAGTAATGCTAAGATTGGCGCATCACAAAGCTTGTTCTTCAGTAACTGAAACACTTCTTCCTGTTTGATTCCCCAATCAAACTTCTTATCCTTCTGTGTGAGTGCGGTCAGTGGTTGAGCGATTTTTGAAAAATCCTCAATGAATCTTCGATAGTAGCCAGCTAAACCTAAGAATTGTCAAATCTCGGTTGGCGTCTTTGGAGTTTCCCAATTTTTGATCGCTTCAATCTTTGTTGGATCCACGTGAATCCCATCTCCATTCACCACATGTCCAAGGAATTGGACTTCACGTAGCCAAAACTCGCACTTAGAGAATTTGGCATACAACTGTTCCTTTTTCAGCAACTCCAGAATAGCTCTTAAGTGTTGTTCGTGTTCAGCCTTTGTCTTTGAATAAATCAAAATATCGTCGATGAATACAATCACGAACTTATCAAGATACGGCTTGCAGACTCGGTTCATTAGGTCCATAAAAACAGCAGGCGCGTTTGTCAACCCAAACGGCATAACTAGGAACTCGTAGTGTCCATAACGAGTTCTGAAGGCTGTCTTCGGGATACTCTCCTCTTGTATTCTTAGCTGATGGTAACCCGATCGCAAATCGATCTTTGAGTAAAAGCTTGAACCTTGCAGCTGGTCAAAAAGATCGTCAATCCTTGGCAGAGGATACCTATTCTTGATCGTCAGCTTATTCAACTCCCGGTAGTCAATGCACACACGAAAGCTACCGTCCTTCTTCTTGACAAACAGGACCGGAGCTCCCCAAGGTGAGAAGCTTGGTCTGATGAATCCTTTATCTAACAACTCCTGAAGTTGTGTCGACAGTTCTTGCATCTCAGACGGGGCAAGTCGATAAGGTGCCTTAGCCACAGGCGCGGCGCCTGGCACTAAATCTATACGGAACTCCACTTGCCTTTGGGGTGGCAATCCTGGCAAGTCCTCAGGGAAGACTTCAGGATACTCCCTTACGACAGGGATGTCTTTGATTTTTGGCTCAGCAGCTTTCTTATCCACGATGTGTGCCAGGAAGGCAGCACGTCCCTTTTGTAAACACTTACGAGCTTTCAGGCAACTGATAATTCTTAAAGGCGTATCCCGCTTCTCCCCATGAACCACAATTGTTTCTCCATCTTTGGTTGGGATATGAACGACCTTTTCGTGACAAACAATCTCAGCCTTGTTGCTTGATAACCAATCCATTCCTACTACCACGTCGAAGCTCCCCAACTTGACTGGTAGTAGATCCAAAGCAAACTCACGTTCTCCCAAATCGATTACACATCCTCTGACCACTTCATTAGCTTCTACTAACTTTCCATTAGCCAGTTCAATTGAGTAAGGAATATCTAATTTACTAGCGGCTAAACCAAGCATATTCTTAAACTCTAACGATACGAAGCTATAATCGGCACCAGTATCAAATAAAACGGATGCAAAGCATTGGTTTATAGGGAACGTACCAGTAACAACATTGGGATCCTGGCGCGCTTCCCTCGCTTCGGTATTGAAAACCCTTCCCCGAGCTTGGTTCAATTCTGGGCAGTTCCTCTTAAAATGCCCAATGTAACCACAGTTAAAACAACCTGGTCTTTGCCCGTTTCCACCTCCATTCCCAGCTTGATTGTTGTTCTGATCTCGATTCACATTACCAGCTTGATTCACATTGTTGCCACGATTCCCATTTCCTCCATTGTTCCCTTGTGGGCGATTCCCAATACCACCACGATTATTGTTTCTATTACCATAACCTCCTTGGCCTCCCCGGCCAGCACTAGCCCAGCAAGAATCCTTCAAGTGGCCAAGGTTTCCACAAGCTTCACATACTTTTGGCCCGCATCGGCCAGAATGATGACGTTGGCAGGAGTTACACTTGGGATGAGTACCCATATAGCCTTTTCCTTTTCTCCCAGCACCAGTTGCAGCTTGGGCCGGTGCGCTTGGTTCTTTCTTGCCAACGTGGCTAGTTCCCTACTTGAAGTTCGAGAATTTCCTTTTGTTACCCCCGGATGACTCTACGTGAGTCTCCTTCTTCTTTTGCTCAACATCAGAAAACTTGTTTAGGCGGATCGCCTCCTCAGTGAGAGCTACGCTTAGATCGATCGCCTCAGTGATTGTTGCCGATTTTGAAGAGGTCACCATACTTATGATTTGAGGAGCTAAACCCCAAATGAAGCGCTCGATTCGCTTGAATTCCGGTGTAACCATGTAAGGTACCACATGTGACAGGTCGTGAAACCTTTGAACATACTCTGCGATTTTCGGACCTTCCATCTTCAAATGCCAAAACTCAGTTTCCAACTTTTGAATTTCAGCGCGTGAACATTACTTTCTTCGCATGAGCTCTTTCAGCTCGTTCCATGTCATTGCGTAAGCAGCGACTTCACCAAGAGTCTGAACTTGTAAGTTCCACCAGGACAGGGCTCCGTCCAAGAATAGCCCAGAAATGTAAGTCACTTGCTGGTCTGGAGCGCACTTGCTCATTCGAAGAACATAGTCTGTTTTCTCAGCCCATCTTACAAAAGCAACAGCACCTCCGGTGCCATCAAAGTTCACGGGCTTGCAGTCTAGGAACTGCTTGTAAGTGCACCCTGCACATACATTAGAATATACAAATGGTATTAGCAAACATGCTAGAGATATCCAATTGTATAATGGTATGCCTTAATGACTCAGTATTACCATGAGGCGGATTGTTATTGCCATTGTTGTTTGAACTGCTTCCGCTGGGTCCTCCATGTGAGGCTGCGTACTGCGCTATGGTGGCAGCGATGATTTGTTGAAGTTCTGCCTCGTTGGCAGGCATGCGTGGATCGCGTTTCGGTGGCATCTTCTAAAAGATGGTTCACGTGAGTTAGGTCATGGTAGGTAAAGTGTGCATATATAACGATAGTAATAATACATAACATCTCATGTTAAAATAAACCAAACACATAACATCTCGTGTTATAGAACATAAACAATCAATCACACAACATCCCATGTTATAAATATGTCAACCACACAACATCCCATGTTATAGAACATAAATAATCAATCAAACATCACATATGATGAGAATACCGCGATTGCATTGCCATAAATCGAGACCATAATGTAAGGTGTACAAATAACTGTAACATACAACATCAACGACTAAGGGCTACATCACCCCAGTCCAAAATATCAAATCAACGTCAACAATATCCCATATACATAACAACAAAAGTCAGGATCAATATGCAGTCTCCAAAAAGGCTGTGCAGTTTGTGCAATCGCCGTCTTCTCAACAAAAGTCTACCCGTGTCGTACAAAATAGCCCTACGCTGATGGCGGTGGAGGAGGGGGAAAATGAGAAAAGAGCAATCGGCGCATGTGAAGCCAATCCTCCTCCATGGCTCGCTGAGAACGCAACAGATACGCTATCTGCTGCTCCTGAGTCCAAAAACGAGCGAAGGAGTCGGGAGATAATGGTTGTGGAGGATGAGGTGCTCTGAATGGAGTCTGGCAGTGACACGGTGTGGCTGACTCCAAAACCTGGACACGGCGCGTCAGCGCGTCATGCTGTATCATGAAAGAAACAAGGACATCCTCGGTAGAAGACCCGACATAATATGGGTGATATGGATCCGTCGGTGGCATAATGGGTGGTGAAGTCCAAAGAAAAGGCTCACTGGATGGAGCAAAGGATGGTACCGCAAACGGTGCAACAGGGGGAACAGCAGCAGAAAACTGTGGTATGACCGGGACAGATATCGGCACATGACCAGCGGGATGAGTAGAGGAACCCTCTCCCGAGCGCGATGGCGGTGTAAACTGACGGAACATAACAGGTAAGTCGGTGTGGTGAATATCGGTAGTATGAACGGGATGCAAAGGAACATCAGTAGGAACTGAAGCAGGTGTAACAGGTACCACAAAAGACGGGTAGTCATCGTCATCTATCCACCCATTGTGGGTGTCAGCATCTCGTGGACCAACATGGGCCTCAAAAAGTGCACGATCGAACTGCACGGGCACAGGGTCAGGAAGGGGGGCAATAACAGGGTCAGCGGGTATATCAGCAACATGAGGAGCATCAATATGAGCATCAGCAACAACAAGATCATCCTCCAATAGTGGAGCAATAATAGGATGATCGTCAATAGGCAAATCAGCAATCATAGGAGCAACAGCGGGTACATCAGCATGAATAGGGTCATGCTCGAATGCGGGGTCTGGAGTAACTACTGGCTCGTATTTCTGCGGCGGAAGCACGAGGTGTGATCATGAAAGGTTCTCATTGCATACGAAAGGTAAACATGCTACATGCTCATAAAAAATACTTCAAATACCATAATTTGATAACATAAGTTTAGCGTTTACATCGCTAAGTCGCATAAAACATTGTCTTAAAAGTTTACAACTTTATTTAAAGATAAACACAAGCGACATCCACGAGCATGGGTAAGACTGCGCGCACATCCACTTCTAATTACCTGAAATACATGTGAGTTTTGGAAAAACGTCAACATAAAGTTGGTGTGAATTCATGCAGTTTTGTATTTCACGTTTGTATACTTTGTATGAAAACATAGTTTGTGTATAAATCAAGTTTTCACATATAGATCAAGTTTCATGTGTACACCACGTACTCATGTATAATTCAAATTCTTCTTGAGTACCCCACGTACTTCAAGTATAATTCCCATTTTCTTGAGTACCCCACGTATTACAAGTATAATTCAAGCCTTTCTTGAGTACCCCACGTACTCAAGTATTCATCAAGTTTTAGTATGGTATGAATTTCATGTAATTAGAATATTCCTGTAAATATCAGGATTGTTAATGGGTTGCAAAGCCATTAACATGTGACACGACATAGGAAGTCACCAAACCTAAGGCATTTAATTGGTATATTCTGAGACACAAAAGCACTACTCGATTCTCGCCCTCACCGAGAGTGTGGCTGCCAGGCACCCGTTAGATCTAACCTTTTGTTCTGCGGTCTAGGTATATTGTTGATTAATGGTGCTTCTGTACCCTATTCGTGACACGATTTCTCATATCATTTCTCATAACGCCTCATACTTGGTTCTCGTCCTCACCAAGTGCGTTTCTCATATTATTTCTCATAATGCATCATACTTGGTTCTCGTCCTCACCAAGTGCGTTTCTCATATTCTTATATCTCATCACACTTGGTTCTCGTCCTAACCAAGTGTGCTTCTTATTATCATACCATTTATAAACATAGTAATATTTGTACATGTATTTCACCCCCGAAGTTATAAAAACTGAAAACAGTTAAAGAAAAGGGGGAGCATGAACTCACAACTTTGCGTTCCTGTGCGTCGTAAACTTCACCGGATTTGCTTAATTAACGTCGTAACCTATACACGTTTTCTTAACGTTAGTCAGTAGACTTGCGTCGCACAAGTACAGTCACTCTCTTTTGTGTATATTTTCTTGTGTTAAAAATATTCTATATTTTTAACTAAGTGTCTTACTTATATTATTTTCTTAAAAATAAATATAAGTATCTCGCGTTTTGCACTTTGCACCCGAATTATGTATCTTGTATGTTGTATGTGTATTTTTATGTTTATACTCCTCATGAGTATTTAGTGTATTTTTTTAAGTCTTAATACACTAGCACGTATAACACATACTTTATACACTTAGCACAAAAGTTGGTGATAAAATAATATATATTTTTCTCTAAAAAATATACATACTTATATCCATTTTTATTCTTGAAGAAATCCTCATTTCTTATCACCAAAAATTAGGGAACCCTTGGTAATATCTTTAAACACATTTTTAGGGAATAAGTTTCTTAAAAACTTATATTTTCTAAGTGTCAAAATTTATAAAAATTTTGACAGAGTTTCCCCTAAAAATGGAGGTTTCCCATGTTTTCAAAACATGTGTTTATTTTCTTTTAAACCGTTATCAATCATCAACAACAATCACTAATTTCTCCATTTCATGAACTTGAATATTTACAAAAATGTGTAGTAACTTACTAGCACATTTAGTAAGTCTTTCCATCTCTAAAAATAAAATCATTATCTCGAAAACTTTATTTTTTAAAGAATATGAAGTTTTACAACTTCTAGTCGGTATTTACGAAAATATTTCTTGGTTAAATCATTTCGTTACACAAGTGTCTACACACTTTTTGGTTCTAAAAAATGTCTTTATTTTGAGAAAAATTTGGCTTTTTAAACATGATTTCATCATACACTTGGTTCTTCAAAAATACCACTTGTAGATCTTTAGATCTACTAGTTTAGAACTCCATTTTATACGAAAAATCGTTTTTATACAAGTTCATGTTTGTGAGTGAAAGGGTTCGTCATCTAGTTATTTTTACACTAAACATAGTGCTAGTTCATGTTCCATGAACATGACCTAGCGTGGTTAGATGGCGATCCGTTCCCCTACTAGCATTCAACAATAATAAATAACCATAACAAAACAAGTTTCATAAGTTTTACACTACTAGTTTCTTTTTATCCATCAATTTTATCATTCTTATAAGACTTTTAATTTTGATCTCTAGTGTTCATAATTTTTATCCGTTAAATCTCTTATTAACCACGTTAAATATGAACAAGAGAATGATTAGGGACACTTACTACTAGCTCGAGGCTAGGGAAGAAACTAGACGAAAAATGGGTGGTTAAAAGCAATGTGGAGAGGTCCTTGGCAATCCGTAAGCACCGGGTCTCCTTGTATGAGATCCTTCACCTTTGTATGTAAGTAATATTGCTAGAACCAAAGTTGAGGGTGGGGCTATGGTTGTTGGTGGTTTCGGCCGAACATAGGCCAAGAGAGAAAGAGATAGTGGAATTTTATTATGTGTTTATGAAAATGGAAGTCTTATCCATGATGCACACTTATAGTCCATTTTCTATTATTATCCATAATATAATATGTAGTCTAAATAATGAACAATAAGATTAAAATAATCAACAAAATGTGAAAGTTTGTTCCCACATGGGGAACCGATCGGTTGTAATGGGGTGGGTATCATGGTTCCTTTTCAACTATTAGTTAAGTGTTAGTTATATTATTTAGAGATTATGGTAGGTTAATTAGTGTGTTATTTATTACAACGGGTGTTAGGGTATTCGGGGACCCTAACTAGCTCAGAAAAAAAAATAATGTCAATGACAATATTTTTATGTTCCGGGTATAGTTCGGTTGTTCGGTTGGATATTAATCCGTTAAAGTGCTAAATTACACTTTTTAGTGTCTTTTAAGTACCTTTCTTGTACCCTTTCAATTCCCAACACTTAGGGAAATATTCTGGATGATAAAACGAAATTTCTGCATAATATTCATATGTTTAAATGCTGAATTATTGCTGAATTATATAAATTCTGCACTTAAAGTGCGTTTCGGGTGCTTTTTAGTGCTTATTTTTGCTTTCGCAATGTCCATAAATTAAACCCTTATATGTACTCTTGGGTTTTAATGTACTTTTGTCATCGGACCTACACCTAGGCCTCAATTCTAATGTCTGACTGCTTTCTGCAGTTCTGTTGACACCGTGTGTCTTATCGGTGAGTTTACTATTATTTCTGACGCAACGCTCTCGTTTATGCACAAAGCAATATTTTGTAGTATACAACGTGCATGAATTCACTTGTTTAGCATGTGTTCAGACATTGCTGACAATTAAGCACATAATTGCAGTCATTAAATAATAATTAAAGTGAACGGAAATTACCGGTTTGTGCCAGTTGTCACAGGCTCGGGGGCCACAGCAGGCTCCGGATCGTCAAACTCCATCTTGAAATCAGCAGGATCAGCGAACATGGGATCAACGGGGTCATCAGGGTCCTCCATGGGCTGATCTAGGTGGATAAAATCAATCTACTGGTCTGGATCAAAACCAGGTGGGAAAACGGGATCTGAATCATCATCAATGTCATGATCGATCGCGAAAGTCGGGGCAGGGGCAGGTGCAGCAGATGACGCCCTATCGTGGTCTGAGTCATGCGAGTGGTGCTGCGTGCCCTGCACGTGTGATGGTGCGGATGCCACAGACTTGAAAGAGTCTGGGACAGGTGAATGAGCGGGTGCCTCCTCAGCAGGAGCATCTGCGAGTAGCAGGAGATCGCCAGCAGCTATGTGGGCCTCGCCCTCAACGTCGTCCTCTAGTGGATCCTCGTCAAACAAGTCGACGTCGTCGTCAGCGACTACGTCAAGAGGCATGTCGATAACAGGATACATGGCAAGGGGTACAGGGGCAGGGATCACCGCAAGCGGCAACTCCCCAGCGATAGGGCCATCAGCGGGCTCAGCAATGACATCGGGCAGCGCGAATGGCTGAAAATCGTCGTCGTCTGTACTGGTGGTGTCCGAAGTATACACCTCTCGCTCTGATGACACTCTGTCGTCCGATACTATAGGCATAGGGTCAGTGGTGTCCGACTCTCCTGTGCCGGATGAAGGCATATCGTCTGTAACACAAACACACATATGCACAAATAATCAATCATATAGTCAGATAAACATATTAGTCACAAATAAGCAATCATATAGTTCTCCTAGTCCCACTAGCCTCCCAGCCTCCCAGACTGAATCTCCTAGTCTCTCAAACTACCTTCCCAGTCTTTCGGACTGTTCTTCCTAGTCCCACTAGCCTACTTCCTCAGCCTCCCAGACCGAGCCTCAGCCTCCCAGACTGAGCCTCAGCCTCCCAGACTGAGCCTATAACTAACAAATAAAATGTGCTCAACTTTGTTTGTAAAAATGTTTTGGATCTGGACTTAGGTGGTATGCAATGTAAAATTGTTTTCGTGAGAGCCCTAGTGATCATAGTCTAGACTCGAGAAAGAATCCTAGTTCGCTATGATCAGAGCTCTTATACCAAGCTGTCACACCCTGGCTTTGCGGAAGCGTGGGTTTATTTGGTGTGACTTCTTAATACCATAGCTTAATCACAACAAAGCTATATGAAAATAAAACCATGCAGATCATCCATTGATTTAAGTTTGAAAAGTAAAATACCACAACATTGTCTTAATGCGTTGACACATGCAACGGAAATTACAACCTAATAACATAAAAACATTGTTTGAAAGACACAACCACAAACTTAAGATAGACGTAGTTTAAGAACTGTGACTCGTCCAGGTAAAAGCCACAACCCCTAAACTTGGATGATCCCATAACTCTAACGCAGCGTGAAAACGTAGCATACCGTGCCAGATCCTTAGTTCCCTGAAATACATGTAAGTTGGAAAAATCAACAAAAATTGTTGAGCGAGTTCATGTGTAAGTGAGTATGTAAAACCTTTGTACGTATAAAAATCCCTGGTATATAGCAAATAAGGAAAAAGAGATCACCAATGGTTTGCAAGGCCATTGATATGTGTGAAGTGCAAGTAGGAAGACTCAAACCTAGCGGATTTCGCGTTGGGCACAAAGTCACCCCGAGGTCCGTTCTGTTGGGCCTGGGGCTGGGCTCGCTACACCCAGATAGATCTACCGCTTACGTCCCTCGGTCCTACAATGAGGATTAATGGCCTCCAGTTCCCGCCTACCCACTCACATGATCTAAGTAGTAACCCTCCTTACGCTAATCATACCATGTGTAAAGTACTCGTAAACATAGTAACATGTATTTCACCCCCACAGTTTAGAAAACTGAAAACAGTTAAGAGAAAAGGGGGACATGAACTCACCGAAGTGCGTCTCTAATAAGTATCTCCTGGTCAACCTGCTGTGCGACGACCTACACGTACTAACTTCTATTAGACGGACGGCCGTGCCTTGGTTTAAGGTTAAATGTCTTTGGGAAATAGTTAGGCAACTATTTCGTAATTACACTTCGTAATTATTTTGTAACTATATTCCTTCCCAAGGATGGGGGTTTTAATACATTATTAAGTCTCACTTAAAATATATTTTATTTCATTTGTCCAAAATACTTTACTTCCAAAATATAAATATTTTTCCCAAAAATATTATATTTTATTCCATATAATTTTCCCAAAATAATACTTTTATCAAAATACGCGTTTAAGAGTATTTTCTCAATATACGTAAGTTACAGTTAAAGTTCGGGTGGTATAAATAATACCGGTGTAACTTAAATATTTATTGTGAAGGCGTTCGTATTATTTTGGAGCCGTGAATATTCAGTGTATTCTAGTAATATTATTTTTACCCAAAAAAAAATAATATGTGTATAGTTCACAAAAATAATCATAAAAATTCACACAAATGCTATTATGAAAAATATATACTAAATATATATTTTAACAAGTTTTATTTATGAAAATCCCACCTCCGACACTTGGTTATTTTGTAATAAAAATTCATGGCGAAGTTTGTTTGGAAAAACAGGTTGAAAATATATTCATAACACTTGTCGTAAAATTATTTTCCAAGTGTTATATTTCTGGAAAAATTTCGCCAGAGTTTCCTCTGTAACTGGAGGTGGCCACGCTTTCAAGCGTATCATTTTCTTTTAAAATTCAAATCAACAATGTTTCCCAACATTAACAAACAATATTTCAACATCAACTAGTTCAAAAATATCACAAACACATGAACTTGTGGGTTGTGTAAAAGTGTGTAGTAACTTCCCATTATTCTTAATAGATCTTTCTACTTTTATAAATGAAATCGGTTTCTCGAAAATCTTATTTTTACAGAAAATGCATTTGTACATCTTCTAGTCAAAAATTACAAAAATAATTCTTTGTTAAAACTTTTTGTTACACAAGTGTCTACACACTTGTGTGTTCACAAAAATCACCTTTGTTTAGGAAAGATCCGGCTTTAAAAATATGATTTCACCTTACACTTGGTTCTTCGAAAATACCACTTGTAGATCCTTAGATCTACTAGTTTAGAACTCCATTTCATAAGAAAAATTGTTTTTACACAAGTTCATGTTTATGTTGGAAAGGGTTCGTCATCTAGAAACTTTACGACTAAACATAAGGCTAGTTCATGTTTTGTGAACATGATCTAGCGGGGTTTGATGACGATCCATTCCCATACTAGCAATCCACAACCATAAATAACCATAACAAAACTAGTTTTATAAGTTTTACACTAATATTCATCTATTATCCACCTTGTTCATCTTCTTTAGTAGACTTTTAATTTTGTTCTTACATGATCATGAATTTCAACCGACAAAACTCTTATTAACCACTTTAGAATAGATCAAGAAGGTGATTAGAGTCAGTTACTACTAGCTCAAGGCTAGGGAAGAAACTAGTCGAAAAACGGGTGGTTAAAAGCGCCGTAGAGAGGTCCTTGGCAATCCGCAAGCACCGGGCTCCCTCGTATGCGATCCTTCAGACTTGAGTGCACTTGGAATGGTAAGGTTGAAATTGAAAAATGGTGGTGAGTGGGGCTTGGTGTTCGGCCGAGATGTCTAGAGAGAGGGAAAGGAAAGATGGAATTTGCTAAGTGTGTTAATGTGAGAAATTAGTAACCCAAGGTGTTAATTTATAATCTAGAATTCACCATTACCTAGTGGATCTTATGTCACCTAGATTTTTAACAATGAGATTAAAATAAACAAAGTAGGACAATTTGTGTCACCCATGTGGTGACCGATCGGTTACCATGGGGGGGTTTGGTTCATTTTGAACTAAATAGTTAGAGTAATCTAGTTATGTTAATTAGGTGTTAACTAGTTACTAGCATGTAGTATCTTGTGACGGGTGTTAGGGTATTCGGGGACCCTAACTGGCTCAGAAAAAAAAACAATGTTAATGACAATATTTTTTTATGTCCCGGGTTAAGTCCGGTTGTACGGTTGAATATTATTCCGTTAAAGTGTTTAATAAATAATTAAAGTGTCGTTAATATTATTTTTAGTGACACGAAGAATTCCCGACACTTTGGAAAGTGTCTAGTATTATTTTTCCCAAGTTTTTGCACTTTACTAGTTTGCTAGAATGCTGAATTTTTATATTAAAGTGCAGTATTTGTGTTCAAATCATGTTTTAGGCACATCCGGTCACTACAATTTATACCTAGTGACGCAGTTTTTACAACCCTCATTTCCCTACACTCTCTACTAGTGTAGTAAACTATCTCTGGCTCATACAGGCCTTAGAGGCAGTGTCTGCCTGGTGCTGGCTATGTCAGCACGTTTACTGGCTTATCCGTTTATTGTGCTACTGTGCTTTTGTGCATCATGTTTGTCACTAAAGTTCTGTATGTAAATAATGGAGTGACAGTTAATAAAGTATGATGCAAGTATGTGTATGTATCAGTATTCAAGCAACAGTTTAATCACAGTTGTAAGCAAGCACAGTAATTAAGCAGTAATTAATTATTAATTAACTCGTACAGATACCTGGTTTGGTGAGGGTTGTCACAAAACGAACCGACATCTGAGATGTTTTCAAGCATATTTTAAGTTCCCTACACTTTGGCATCGTTGTAGAGCCTTGAAAGTGGCTTAACTGTCCTTAAACGAGTCAAAAATGGCCTTATATGCGTGCAGGGACTAAACATGTAAGTTTTAAAACTGTTGCTGAACTAGCCATAGGTCGCGGGCCGCGTAAGAGTAGGCTCCAGCCTACGCAGGGCGCGAGAGCTCCCCAGAACTGCAAAAATTAGTTTTTCAGCAATAGCAGCTGGTTCCTGGGTTTTGTACATGGTTTAATCAAACATTGAGCTGGTTTTGGACACCCCTAGTATTATAAAACAGTGGGTAACACTTGGATGGTTCAGATTGAAGCTCAAAAATCGAGAAACGATCCTAACGGTTGTCCAAAATCTATAAATACCCACCCCAAATGTCACACCCTGGCTTTGCGGAAGCGTGGGTTTGTTATGGTGTGACTTTTTAATACCATAGCATAATCACAACAATGCTATATGATAATAAAACCATGATGTTCATCCATTTATTCAAGTTTTAAAAGTAAACACGACAACATTGTTTTAAAAGTAGACACTTAAGACAGATTACAACAACGACATAATTAAAACTTGTTCACAAAACACAACCAAAAGACATGAATAGAAACGCAGTCTAAGACTTGTAACCCGTCGAGGCAAAGGTCACATTTCCTAAACTCGGATGATATCATTACTGCTACGCAGCGTGATGACAGTTCATACCTTGCCAGATCCTCTAATTTCCTGAAATACATGTAAGTTGAAAAATCAACAAAAAGTTGAGCGAGTTCATGTAAAAGTGAGTATGTATAAACCTTTGTAATATGTCTGTATGTATGAAAATCTCTGGTATGTAGCAATTAAGGAAAAAGAGATCACCATTGGGTTGCAAAGCCAATGATATGTGTGAATTGATGCAGGAAGACTCAAACCTAGCGGATTTGTGCGTCGGGTACAAAGTTACTGCCTGGCCCACTAAGCGGACTCAGGAGTGGGGCTCGCTACACCCAAATAGATCTATCACTAATGACCCTCGGTCCTACAATGAGGATTAATGGCCTCTAGTTCCAGCCTACCCACTCACATGATCTAAGTAGTAAACCCTCCTTAAGCTAACCATACCATGTATAAAAGTATCCGTATTTACTGTAACATGTATTCCACCCCCGAAGTATAAAAACTGAAAACAGTTAAGAGAAAAGGGGGACATGAACTCACAGTATTGCGTCTTCGTATTCGTAACCCAAATCTCTGCGACAAACACGACTACCTACAATGGTCTAATGTCTATTAGACGAACGCGTCGTGCCTTGTCTTAGTATGTACGTTTTTGAGTTACGATTCTGGTATTATTCCAAGTTATAATAATTGTATTTAGTTTTGGAATAATTGTTTATACAATATTTCTGTATTTATACTTCTCGAGTATTCGTATTCGTATTTCCTTCCCAAGGATGGGGGTCTTTATATAAGTAAATTTGTAGTCTCGAAATTATATTTTAAGTCCCACTTAGCAAAATATATTTAACTTATTTGTCCAAAAATAACGTGTTTCCAAAATATATGTATTTTTTCCAAAAATAATATATTTTTGCTTCTTCAGTTTCCAAAATAATATTTTACCAAGAAAACACGTGTGAGAGTATTTTCTGGATTATTTCATAAGTTACGCTTTGCGTATGGTGTTACAATACCAAGTGTGTAACTTAAGTATTTATTTCCTACAATTTTTGGTATTATTTTGGAGTTGTAATGCCATGATAATACGTAAGTTATATTACTTTACCCTAAAATAATATAACTAGTTCACCAAGTAAACAGATATTCACACAAGCGTTTTAGTATAAAATATATATTCTAAATATATATTTATCCACTCTTATTTACGAAAACCAACCTCCGACACTTTGTATTTCGTAACAAAATTTATGGCGAAGTTTATATTTGAAACACAAGTTATAAAATATACTTGTAATAATTGTTAGAAAAATATTTTCTAAGTGTTGGGTTTTTAGGAAAATTTCGCCAGAGTTTCCTTTGTAAATGGAGGCGTCCACGCTTTCTAGCGTATCATTTTCTTTAACATAAAATACGTTAGATCGCTTTCAAACAACCAACCCGACATTTTGGCATGCAAAATACTACTTATATCGTTTCAGTTTTAATACACAAAACTGGGCTGTTTTCGGGTATTTTAATAAAATAGTTATCTTATTCCAAAAATTCCCAAATTTTTACAAAGTCTCTTATACGTTCCAAAAATTATTGTGTTAAAATATCGTGGTCCAAATCATTACCAATATTTTATAGAAAATCATTTTCCGGACTGCATTCAGATTTATCTTTTTCTGACTGCAGTTCACGTAATAATTTATTTAAAATTCATTGAGAGTCCAATTTACGAAATTCTAGGGAGAGAATTACAAATACATCGGTGGTCATTTACAGTACCAATTTCATGATCTAAGTCTACACAGAAATCAAGTTGTGACTGAAAACAGAACGCATATTTTCAGCAGCAAAAATGCAGCTTTAGCTGCTGTTACAAAACGACACTTTAAAAATAGTAAATGACCTCGAAAAATTACGATCCCAGTGCCATTTGATCAGTTTTTCGAAAATACACAATTTAGGCTTCAGAAAATCAGTTTTTCGTTTAGTTATGATCTGGTTATAGCCAGTTAAACTCGGCTGAAAGTGCAAATCAGCATGCTGTTTAAAGGTTAAATGTTACTAAAACGCACTCATACGTTCACCATCCTTTCTAATACGATTAAAATCAGATCATAAGTCTGTTACAGCAGATTATGGTTTGTTTATTTCAGATTTATCATGATTTCAACATCATTTAACCATACATCTTCTCTAGTTAGTTTAAACTTCAAGACTTTGATGATGTTCTTTAGAGTTCTTAATATTTTATCCTTCTTTCAACTATTAACCACTAAAAATAAGAACAAGATGAAGATTTAAAACACTTACTACTAGCACAAGGCTAGGAAATTTCAAAGCGTAAAAGTGGTGGATAAAAGAAAACAAGAGCGGTCCTTGAGCTTCCGAGCACTCCAAGCTTGCTTACTTATCTTCTTACACCTTAATACCACCTTAGTTTGCTTGTTAGTGGAATGGAAATGGTGGAGATGGGATGGAGGTGGTGAGCCGTGAATGGGAGAGGTGGGAAGGAGGAAGAAGATGTGAAGTGGGGTGTTGGTGATATGAGGGCTTAAGACCTTAGTGTTAATTTATAAACCATGTGTCTTCTTTAACCATCATGTATTGTGTCCCAATATCCACTAGCATGATCTAATATTGTATTTAACAAAATCAAAAGAGTGGGTCACCCTTGTGACCGTCAAAGAGAGGGGGGGGGGGTAAGGGGTTGGGATGTAATGTTATAGTTAGGATTTAGTTAGGTCTAAAGATATTTAATTAGGATTTTAGTGTGTGTAATAATGTAAGGGGTGTTAGGGTGTTCGGGGACCCTAACTAGCTCAGAAAAGCAAAAAAAATGTCTTTGGCAATATTTTTTATGTTCCGGGTAAAGTCCGGTTGTTCGGTTGGATATTGATCCGTTAAAGTGCTAAATAAAGATGTAAAGTGTCTCTTATATTGTTTTTAGTAACACAGTAATTTCCCAACGCTTTGGATAATATCTAGGATTATTTTGCCAAGTTTTTACACTTTACTAGCATTATTAAATGCTGAATTTTGGTTATATAGTGCAGAATTCTGCACTTTAAGTATGTTTTTGGCACTTCCGGGCACTATAACTATCACCTAGTGACGCAGTTTTATGATCCTCACCTCCCTACACTCCCTACCAGTGTAGTATTTTATTCCCGGCCCATACTGGCCTCAATATAGTGTTTGTCTAGGTGCTGGCATTGTCAGCATGTTGTCTGGGTTATCCGCTCACTGTGCTAACTGTGCTTTGTGCATCATGGTTGTCACTAGTGTTTTGTCACACCCCTATTTTCCACATGTCACCGGTGGGCCCGGTGGGGAGTATAGTGACGTAGTTGATATCATCATAGACAAACAACACAATATATAAATGCACAGCGGAAGCAAAGATAGATTCATTTCAACTTTAATAAAATTGTAATATTAAATATCACGAGTAGTTGAAACGGATCCACAGGCGGATCAAAATAAAAGAAGATATTGTTCAACAGTTTTATTGACATCCAAGCTTGCGAGACTTATTGCGGACGCTAGAAGACAGCCAGCCTAGTACGAGTAGTACCTGCACTTAACCCTTTGGAAAATACGTCAGTTTACACTGGTAAATACAATTTAACTGACTCATTTTAAAAAGGTTGAAAATTGATTTGAATGCACGTGGCACAAAACGTTTTATAACTTGGGATAATTATGTAATATAATCTTGTAAGGGAATTACATGTTACTTATGCGTTCAGTAGCCCGATCCGTAGACCGGGTTAAAGATTAATAGACACACCACATTATTGAGTTATGCACTGAAAGGTGTACGCCTACACCCCGTGCTCAGGTCGTGGCCATCTCGTAAGATGATGCCAAGGATATCCGGGACATGGTCATTAACCCCCCAAAGGATTTAAGCAAACAAAACACATTCAAAACATAGCATATCAATGATTTAACCTCTATTCGATTAAAGATTCAATGCCGGACCAAGCGGTATTTTATATACCGTACCCCAAGCCCGTATAGGGAAAATAAGTTAAAAGTATTTACCTTTGTACGTATAATTCACAATTAGCGAGTGCGGGTAGCTTTTACTGGTCCTTCTATTCTGGAACAAAGGTTTATAATAACCTATTAGATTTCTAACGGGTCTTTATTTAAGCCTAAGCTTAAACCGGTTAGTTTTAAAGGAAGATACAGTTCAAACGCACGATTAAGCGAAGACCGGATAGGATGTGATTTAGACCTGACAAGTTTGAAGACTTGTATAACATGGGTATACTAAACACATTCTGGATTTTGAGACAAAAATGATAATGTTTGACCCGTTTTGGTCAATTTATGCAAACTAGTTACATAAACCGAACCGAACGCGAAAAGAGCGTTACGGGTAACCATAAGAGTCATATGCAAGTTCCCTGAGATAATATGGCTTAAATATGTTATAATATCAGTAAGATATCTTCTATTATGCCCCAAATGAATTTAAACTCAACTTATGCCTCATAAGGGCATTTTGGTCATTTAAGAGATTATAAAAGAGTTTAATTAGTAATCTGAGTTACAGGTCTGATTTATACAGTAAATACACTTAATTTAACATGTTATAACAGTAGGGTATGACCTATATGTGAAACTTATCATTTAAAACCAAACTATGCACCTTAGGGGTATTTTGGTAATTTCACTTAGGCTTAAAAAGGTCAAAACTGGAAATATGAGTTCAAAAACTTGTACTTACTGTTATTATATAAAAATATGCTAAAAATATCAGTAGGTATCAACCTTATATGTTTAATATGGTTTTAGCACATACTATGCGTTAGAAACGCTTAAAAAGGCGATTTGGAGCCATTTCCGGGTTTTCAAGAGAAAGCTGATAATTTTATAATTCCAGAAGGCTCAAAATACTTTATTTAACAAATAAAATCAGTAGAAAAAGGTTTGGGGTCAAAAGGATTTATAAAACTCATTTTATGGCTTAAAAGGGCAAAACCGGCATTAACCGAATTAACTTAGAGACCTATGTCATGCTCAGCCAAAAATTAAATAAAAATCTCCAAAAATCCAAAAATATTATGTTACATCAGTGGGTAAAAAGTTTGATATCAAAAAGTGGGTTTAAATAGGCTATACGCTAATTACGCCATTTAATTAACATAAAGCTTTCAAATTACGCTAATGAGCATAACTCCTAATCTAGACCTCAAACTGATGTCAAATTTTAGGTGCAAGTTTATAAATCAGTAACTAAGGTTTCTACTCTTTCACTTTTTCAAAAATCGCGTTTTATAGTCAAAAGGGCATAATAGTCAATATTTAAGCATTAATCGGAAACATGCATATGAATCGGATAAGTATTGAACCAAGTTGCATAATCTCAGAGAGTTGTACTTATATGAAACCTGGTCCAAAATAAGCTCTAAGGCAGATCTTAAACATGCATAAACGGGTCAGAACTGAAAGTCAAAGCAAAAGTCAAATTATGCGACTTTCGGTTCCGATCCGGGTTTAAACTGAAAATTGTCGAGTTGAACATGTTGGGACATGTTCTTACATTAGTTACCATGTTATTTTAATGATCAAACAGGTTGCATGCATCCTACATTGCTAATTATGCTTAAATTTGCAAATAATCATTCTGTTGACTTTTTTAAAGCAAGCTTTAACTCGACAATTAACATAGTTAGAGTGGGAATCTGAAAATACCCTTTTAAGGGTTTGTTACCCACATAAATACCAACTTATAGGTACTTTCAATTCGAGAAATGACCGAGTAAATTTCATTTAATCTCGAAGTCAAACTTAATTTATGACGGTTTGACTTTTGGTTAATTAACTAAGCTAGAACGAATTAGAAGGGGTTAGGAATACTTACAAGAGTCCTAATTATGATTAGAGATCACTAGAAAGCCTGAGGTTGATCAGAGGAGCTCCAGAAGTGGGTCTTGTGAGTTTTGAAAATGCAAGTGATCAATGTTGCAACTTTGAACATCATATATAGCCAATTAATTCTCATAAGATGATGCCACAAGAGTCTACTGATGTTATAAGATCTGTCCAGGTGCCCCCCTATGCATGTAAAACCATTAGAGAGCTCCTGGTATAATAAGATAGCTGGTTACAGACGTTTCAGACCTGAATGACTGGCATCTGTGCGTTTCTGTCGCTGGTAGGTCGTAGGCGGGCCGCGAAGGGCCTCTCGCGGGCCGCGTACAAGTGTGCAACCAGCAATACAAGTTTCCATTATATACAAATCAGTCCTTGGTCCTTTGTAACGTGGTGTTGCTTATTTTTCTTGCTCATTAGACCCTCAAACCTGATTTTTAAGGACCTTGGGACATTTACAAACTTGGTTAAGCCCTTGGTTAACTTTGTGCTTACCCGAAAAGTCACGAATTTCAACGTTAACGCAATTAACCCTTCGTGCACGGTTTTGATCATAACTTTCTCATACGATAACGAAACTTTATGAAATTTTTATCACATATTCTAGTGAGTATATTTTATCGTTACAAAGCTTCGGGTTTGCCAAAAGGTCACTCAGAGGTATACTTTCAACATGTTGACACATTTAGCCCCTGTAGTTTGTAATTCCTCACTTTCTTTCATTTTCCGCTTCGTATGATCCATGATTTATTTGTTTAAGATTATAAACACCATGTAGGGTTATTGTAGGACCTATTTATCCATTGTTGACACTTTGGATCCTTATATTCACATAGTTTCACTGTTTGTCAACTTTAGTCCCTCTAAAGTGCTTTTTCACATATTCAAAGCCTATGACACGTGTCAATACATTATTGGACATAAATTTTTGAGGTGTTACATCCTCACCCCCTTAAAAGAAATCTCGACCTCGAGATTTACTAAAACAAATGAGGGTACTTTTCTTTCATCGTGGATTCTACCTCCCATGTGTATTCGGGACCTCTACGGGCATCCCATTTGACCTTTACAATAGGTACATGCTTCCTTCGAAGCTTCTTTACCTGTTGATCCTCAATCGACAATGGTTTTTCCACAAATTTCAAGCTCTCATCTATATGCACATCCGTGTGCGGTATGACTAGCGAGTCATCGGCTAGACATTTCTTCAGATTGCAGATGTGAAAAACATTATGGATAGCACTAAGCTCTTCAGGCAAGTTTAACTTATAGGTAACTGACCCGACACGTTCGATAATCTCGAAAGGTCCTATGTATCTCGGGCTTAGCTTGCCTTTCTTACCAAATCGCATCACTCCCTTCCAGGGTGATACTTTAAGCAATACCTTGTCACCTACTTCGAAGTGAAAAGATTTACTCTTTGGATCCGCATAGCTTTTCTGTCTATCCCTGGCAGCTTTCAAACGATCGCGAATCTGGACAATCTTGTCCGTCGTCTCAAAGGCCAAATCTGGCCCTGATAATTGAACTTCTCCTACTTCCGCCCAGCAAATAGGTGTTCTGCATTTTCTTCCATATAATGCCTCAAAAGGCGCAGCCTTTATGCTGGTGTGATAGCTATTGTTATAGGAGAACTCGACCAATGGCAGATGCTTATCCCAACTGCCACCTAAATCAATCACACATGCACGAAGCATGTCTTCCAATGTTTGGATGGTACGCTCATTCTGTCCGTCCGTCTGTGGATGGTAAGCCGTACTAAAATTTAAGCGCGTGCCCAAAGACTGTTGGAAACTTTTCCAAAAATGAGAGGTGTATCTCGTATCTCTATCAGAGATAATCGACACTGGTACACCATGCAAAGCTACAATCTTATCTACGTACAATTGAGCTACCATGTCTGAGCTGTAAGTTTCCTTAATGGGTAGGAAATGTGCTGACTTCGTCAGTCTATCCACTATGACCCACATAGTATCATTTCCCTTTCTCGTCTTTGGCAACTTGGTGATGAAATCCATCGTCACCATCTCCCACTTCCATGTGGGAATTTCAGGTTGTTGTAGCAATCCTGACGGCTTCTGATGCTCAGCTTTGACTTGCGCACAAGTCAAACATTTAGCTACATAGGCAGCTACAGACTTTTTCAAACCAATCCACCAGTAGTTTGCCTTTAGATCCTGGTACATCTTATCAGCTCCAGGATGAACGGAATATTTGGAACTGTGGGCTTCCTGGAGGATAACATCCCGAAGTCCTCCATAAACTGGAACCCATATTCGTCCATTCAATCTAAGCATTCCGTCTTTGTCATAGGATAACTGCTCCTCAGTCACTCCTAGCTTTTCTTCAGGATAGTTAGCTTCCAGCACAGCTTCCTTCTGTGCAGCTAACACCCTTTCATTCAAACTATTCCTTATTTCAATGCGCTTGGCATTGATTCTTATCGGCTTCACTCTTTCTTTTCTGCTTAAGGCGTCAGCAACTACATTTGCCTTGCCTGGATGGTATCTTATCTCACAGTCGTAATCATTAAGAGTTTCCATCCAGCGTCGCTGCCTCATGTTCAAGTCCTTCTGATTGAACAAGTGTTGAAGGCTCTTGTGATCTGAGTAGATCACACACTTGGTCCCATACAAGTAGTGCCTCCAAAGTTTTAATGCAAATACAACGGCACCCAATTCCAAATCATGGGTGGTGTAATTCTTCTCGTGCACCTTTAGCTGTCGTGAAGCGTAGGTAATAACCTTGCCTTTCTGCATGAGCACACAGCCCATACCAGTGTGTGATGCATCACAATACACTACGAATTCTTCTATACCATCGGGCAATGTTAACACTGGTGCATTGCTCAACTTTTTCTTAAGAATGTCAAAGGATTCATGCTGCTTAGGGCCCCAATCAAACTTAACCTTCTTACGTGTCAACGAGGTTGGGGGCGCAACAATCCTTGAGAAGTTTTCGATAAATCGCCTATAGTATCCTGCTAAACCCAGAAAACTGCGAATCTCAGTAGGCGTCTTTGGTTCTTGCCAATTCATAACTGCTTCTACCTTAGCGGGATACACTTGGATACCACGCTCACTTACCACATGTCCAAGGAATTGGACTTCTCGAAGCCAAAATTCACACTTCGAAAATTTGGCGTAGAGTTTCTCATGATGTAGAAGTTTGAGAATACAGCGAAGGTGTTTCTCGTGGTCAGCTTGATTCTTTGAGTAGATGAGGATGTCGTCAATGAAGACGATGACAAATTTATCCAGATAAGGCTTGCAGACGCGATTCATGAGATCCATGAATGCGGCCGGTGCATTAGTGAGCCCAAAAGGCATCACTAGGAACTCGTAATGACCATAACGAGTCCTAAATGCAGTCTTATGCACATCTTCATCTTTGACCTTCAACTGATGATAGCCTGATCTCAAATCGATCTTAGAGAAGTAGCTTGCCCCTTGTAATTGGTCGAACAGATCATCGATCCTGGGCAAAGGATACCTATTCTTGATAGTGACCTTATTAAGCTCACGGTAATCGATGCACAGACGCATCGATCCATCCTTCTTCTTGACGAACAAGATTGGCGCTCCCCAAGGGGACGAACTAGGTCTAATAAAACCTTTGGCTAGCAGATCATCTAACTGCGTCCTTAACTCCTTCATCTCCGTTGGTGCTAACCTATAAGGCGCTCTTGCTACTGGTGCTGCACCCGGGATAATGTCAATTCGGAATTCCACTTGCCTATCTGGTGGTAAACCAGGTAGTTCTTCGGGAAAAACTTCAGGATATTCTGAAATGACGGGGATGTCTTCAATCTTGGGTTTCTGCTCATCAATAGTAACTTGTGCCATATAAATGACACAACCCTTCCTCAAGCATCTAGATGCCTTGAGCATGGAAACTTGCTCAGGCAATCCATGCTGGGTATCCCCCTGAATGGTAAGTGACTCACCAGACAGAGTTTTGACTACCACTTGCTTTCTGTTGCACACAATCTGGGCTTGGTTATGCGATAACCAATCCATACCTATAACTACATCAAAACCGGCTAGCTTAAAGGGAAGTAAGGACAAAGGAAAAGAATGATTCCTAATGGATATAACACATCCATCTAAAACAGTTGAGGCTGTTTCTATGGTTCCATCAGCTAAATTCCACCTCGTATTTCACACTTAAGGTTCTAACAGGTAGGTTTAATAACTTACAGAACTTATCATCAACAAAAGACTTATCTGCTCCAGAATCAAACAATACTCTAGCATAAACATCATTTACGAGAAAAGTACCTGTAATCACGTTGTCATCCTGAATCGCTTCCTTAGCGTCCATCTTGAAGACCCTCGCATTGGTCTTTTTCCCATCCTCGGTTTTCTTGGTGTTCTTTGGGCAATTGGACTTAATGTGCCCTTTCTCATTGCAACCGTAACATGTTGCATCTTTCAGCTTCTTACACTCCAAAGTCTTATGATCCGTAGATTTGCAAATCCCACAGGGTCTCGGGTGAGACTGGGATTTCGACTCAAGTCGACACCTCCCAAAATGGTTCTTTTTACAAGTTTTACATTTGGGCTTATCCCCCGATTGTTGCCCGTCCTTCTTAGATCCCGACCCTTTCTTGTGGTCGTTATTTCCTCGGTGTTTCTTATCTGATCTTCGTGAGGTATCGTCCTCACGCTTCCTCTTACCTTCTTCTGAGTTCCTGAGCGATCTCAACCTGACTACATCCAAGGTCAGAGATAGAGACAGATCAGCAGCTGATCTGAAGGTAGCAGGCCTTGATGCCTTAACACTAGCTTTAATTTCCGGGGCTAAACCCCCGATGAAGCGAGCAATCCTTTTCGGCTCTGGGGTTACTAAGTACGGAACCAGCCTAGATAAGGTGTTGAAAGTGGTGAGGTAAGCCTGACAGTCTAAATTCTTCATCACCAATGCTAAGAAATCTGATTCTATTCTTTCGACTTCGTGCTACGGGCAATAATTCTCCTTAACAAGAGCAACGAACTGATCCCATGACAAGTTGTAGAGTGGGATCTTGCCTGCAGCTTGAATGAGAGATTTCCATCATGCCAGTGTTTCTCCCTTGAACGACTGGGATACATATTTCACTACGTCCCTTTCAGCACATCCGCTGATGTCAACGACCGTGTCCATTTCATCTATCCAGGTCATACAATCTACTGCCCCCTTCTCCCCAGTGAAGTCCCAGGGTTTGCAAGAAACAAAGTACTTGTAGGTACATGACTTGGTATGAGGTTTAGCATCAAACACTATCCCTTTTGGGGGAACACTGTTTTGATTAGATGAATGTCGTTCATCATCTTTCTTGGATTCATCTTTCTTAGAGAGCGGTTTGCTATGAGCCTCAGAATGAACCTTTGGCTTAAAATGTGGTGCGGATCGGGTCCTACTCCGGGTCCCGCTTTCTTCACTAAACTGCCTATTTATTGCCTTGGTAACAACATTTTCTACTAATGCTTGCAGCTCCGCACCAGTTACTAGTATTTTGGCATTTTCAGGGTTTTCTGCCGAATGACTGTTTATCTCCTCTGACTTGGCCATGATGACAATGATTCATTCGAGGAATATAATATGTCATGTCATCTTGATAATTAACCATGGTAACTAAAAAGCCATACTAGTTAATTTGTTAAGTAATTTCATTCAGGACTTTCTACTAGAACCCTTATCCCAGAATGAAATAAAATATTGGCACAATAGGCCTAGTCACGTGGACATTTCTAAATTATAGTGTCAGATCTTATAAGATCTAGTTATTAGGGTTTAAATCAAGGTTCATTACCTTTCTAGACAGGGAGTTTTATAATCTACGACTGTCTTTTGTCTTATATGACATTGGTTATAGCCCGTAGGCAGTACATCACAAACAGATGTTTAAAAAATAATAAGGAATTTGGAATAATTATAACAGGGTGACATGTGTGATTTTGCGGATCACATTAGCCAGGAATGTTAACATGTTTGCAGATGTTAACAGAGATTTGATTCTTTTTAAACAGGTTTTACCATATTGGCTAAATTTATGATAACATAAAAGCTAGGTTTTACCTTTTAAGATCCTTATAATTTTATTAAAATGGTAAATCAAAATAATAAATGTTATTTTTCATTTATTCATATACTATGTTCATGCACATAATTTAAAAATGAAAAAATTAAATTAACCATTCCAAATAAAATTAAACTAGTACCAGTTTTCCCTAAACAGGACTTTTACACAAATAACATGCCCACGCAGGGGCCAAACTAACAAACAAACCCACGCAGGGGTCAAAAATAAAAAGACATGCCAACGCAGGGGCAGAACAGAAAGAAAATACCCACGCAGGGGTAGAGTACAGAAATAAATGTCCTCGCAGGGACATGATTACAACACTAAAATAACCAAACAAACAAAGGATTTAGTGATCCTTCTTGCTTTTTCCCTTGATCAAATCCACCATTTTCTTGAACATCCCCCGGTTGTGCCTTCGTTCTTCCCGCAACTCATGCCGCACCTCTTGTCGTACCTCATTTATCCCTTGAAGGATTTCTTGAAATTGTGGCGGTGACATCACTGGTGTCCGCGGTGGTTGCTGATGATGCTGAGGTTGAGGAGGCGGCGGTTGCTGATACCCATATGGTGGGTACCCATAGGTCGAGTGTCCCGTAGCCCAGGGACCTCCATAGGGACCTTCCGGACGGAGAGCGTTGAAGCTCGAAGCTACCCAGTAGGGATCCTCTGCAAAGTTGTAATTTGTGTGCATCGGCTGCTCGAAGGGATTATACGCTGCCGCACCAGTGTAAGTAGGAATTGGGTCTCTAAAACCCAGTGATGGTGGTGGCGCGACTGGCGCAGAGTTCACCTCTGAGACGGGGTGTGAGGATTCTCCCATCTCTGGTTCTTCGTGGACTGGCGAGTATCGGCTGCCACTAGAAAGTGGAGGGGTGCTGATGCGCACTCCCCCTCGCGCATATATTCGCAAGGTCGTTCTCCTTCGCCTCGGGGGCGAGGGAGGCTGAAGCTGAGGTGGTGCTGACGGCGGAGTGATCGCGACAAGTCGGGAATCCTCAGAAGGATTCTGCTGCTGCTGAGGCTGCTGTGGCTGGTGCAGGGGAGAGCTGTGTTGCGGCTGGTGCAGGGGAGAGTTGTGCTGAAGCTGGTGCAGGGGAGAGTTGTGCTGAAGCTGGTGCAGGGGAGAGTTGTGATAACTGGGATTAAATACCCAGTCATACTGCCTGAATTTCTCCTCAAAGCTATCGGGACCATTATACGGTGATCCCACAAACGGTGACCCATCTGAAATTTCGATGGGGTGGTTCGGAGTTCCTGATGGTGGCATTGAAGGATCAGTATCTTCATCTATATCCATTGGGTTGCCACCAGAAAAGTGGTCTTCGGGTCCAAGTGGGTTAAAACCCACTGCTGCTCCTAGGTAGTCGGCAGGGTTGAACTGGCCTTGGAAAACCGGCGACAGGTGGTCGAAAGGTGAGTTATGTCCTTGAAGAGGAATGTAGGACTGGTGGGAGTTGTGGGGCTCATTTTCAGAATGAGGCCCGATAGAGTGTGGGATGGAAGGAGAGGTACTCAATGAAACTGAGCGCCTAGCTGGTTCAATAAAAGACCTCCAAAGATCTTGAGCATCTGAGTTATGGGGATATGAAGGTGTTCGCCGGTGCGAAGGTCCGGCTTCATGGTCATTTGGGGCGACAAATGGCCCTTTTCCCTTTCCTCTTCCTCTCATTCACGGCGGCATTTTGTCAACCTGTCAAAAACAAACAAGTGATACAACAAGAAATATATATAAGACAAAGTTAGAAATAAAACCAAAAATTTGGATAATTCCTAAGTTCTTTGTCTAGACTCGAGAATCGAGGAATGTGCTATTGTGTAACTGAGATTAAACACAAAAGGCTAGTGTTTAATTCACTCAGAGTTGGCTCTGATTCCAACCTGTCACACCCCTATTTTCCACGTGTCACCGGTGGGGAGTATAGTGACGTAGTTGATATCATCATAGACAAACAACACAATATATAAATGCACAGCGGAAGCAAAGATAGATTCATTTCAACTTTAATAAAATTGTAATATTAAATATCACGAGTAGTTGAAACGGATCCACAGGCGGATCAAAATAAAAGAAGATATTGTTCAACAGTTTTATTGACATCCAAGCTTGCGAGACTTATTGCGGACGCTAGAAGACAGCCAGCCTAGTACGAGTAGTACCTGCACTTAACCCTTTGGAAAATACGTCAGTTTACACTGGTAAATACAATTTAACTGACTCATTTTAAAAAGGTTGAAAATTGATTTGAATGCACGTGGCACAAAACGTTTTATAACTTGGGATAATTATGTAATATAATCTTGTAAGGGAATTACATGTTACTTATGCGTTCAGTAGCCCGATCCGTAGACCGGGTTAAAGATTAATAGACACACCACATTATTGAGTTATGCACTGAAAGGTGTACGCCTACACCCCGTGCTCAGGTCGTGGCCATCTCGTAAGATGATGCCAAGGATATCCGGGACATGGTCATTAACCCCCCAAAGGATTTAAGCAAACAAAACACATTCAAAACATAGCATATCAATGATTTAACCTCTATTCGATTAAAGATTCAATGCCGGACCAAGCGGTATTTTATATACCGTACCCCAAGCCCGTATAGGGAAAATAAGTTAAAAGTATTTACCTTTGTACGTATAATTCACAATTAGCGAGTGCGGGTAGCTTTTACTGGTCCTTCTATTCTGGAACAAAGGTTTATAATAACCTATTAGATTTCTAACGGGTCTTTATTTAAGCCTAAGCTTAAACCGGTTAGTTTTAAAGGAAGATACAGTTCAAACGCACGATTAAGCGAAGACCGGATAGGATGTGATTTAGACCTGACAAGTTTGAAGACTTGTATAACATGGGTATACTAAACACATTCTGGATTTTGAGACAAAAATGATAATGTTTGACCCGTTTTGGTCAATTTATGCAAACTAGTTACATAAACCGAACCGAACGCGAAAAGAGCGTTACGGGTAACCATAAGAGTCATATGCAAGTTCCCTGAGATAATATGGCTTAAATATGTTATAATATCAGTAAGATATCTTCTATTATGCCCCAAATGAATTTAAACTCAACTTATGCCTCATAAGGGCATTTTGGTCATTTAAGAGATTATAAAAGAGTTTAATTAGTAATCTGAGTTACAGGTCTGATTTATACAGTAAATACACTTAATTTAACATGTTATAACAGTAGGGTATGACCTATATGTGAAACTTATCATTTAAAACCAAACTATGCACCTTAGGGGTATTTTGGTAATTTCACTTAGGCTTAAAAAGGTCAAAACTGGAAATATGAGTTCAAAAACTTGTACTTACTGTTATTATATAAAAATATGCTAAAAATATCAGTAGGTATCAACCTTATATGTTTAATATGGTTTTAGCACATACTATGCGTTAGAAACGCTTAAAAAGGCGATTTGGAGCCATTTCCGGGTTTTCAAGAGAAAGCTGATAATTTTATAATTCCAGAAGGCTCAAAATACTTTATTTAACAAATAAAATCAGTAGAAAAAGGTTTGGGGTCAAAAGGATTTATAAAACTCATTTTATGGCTTAAAAGGGCAAAACCGGCATTAACCGAATTAACTTAGAGACCTATGTCATGCTCAGCCAAAAATTAAATAAAAATCTCCAAAAATCCAAAAATATTATGTTACATCAGTGGGTAAAAAGTTTGATATCAAAAAGTGGGTTTAAATAGGCTATACGCTAATTACGCCATTTAATTAACATAAAGCTTTCAAATTACGCTAATGAGCATAACTCCTAATCTAGACCTCAAACTGATGTCAAATTTTAGGTGCAAGTTTATAAATCAGTAACTAAGGTTTCTACTCTTTCACTTTTTCAAAAATCGCGTTTTATAGTCAAAAGGGCATAATAGTCAATATTTAAGCATTAATCGGAAACATGCATATGAATCGGATAAGTATTGAACCAAGTTGCATAATCTCAGAGAGTTGTACTTATATGAAACCTGGTCCAAAATAAGCTCTAAGGCAGATCTTAAACATGCATAAACGGGTCAGAACTGAAAGTCAAAGCAAAAGTCAAATTATGCGACTTTCGGTTCCGATCCGGGTTTAAACTGAAAATTGTCGAGTTGAACATGTTGGGACATGTTCTTACATTAGTTACCATGTTATTTTAATGATCAAACAGGTTGCATGCATCCTACATTGCTAATTATGCTTAAATTTGCAAATAATCATTCTGTTGACTTTTTTAAAGCAAGCTTTAACTCGACAATTAACATAGTTAGAGTGGGAATCTGAAAATACCCTTTTAAGGGTTTGTTACCCACATAAATACCAACTTATAGGTACTTTCAATTCGAGAAATGACCGAGTAAATTTCATTTAATCTCGAAGTCAAACTTAATTTATGACGGTTTGACTTTTGGTTAATTAACTAAGCTAGAACGAATTAGAAGGGGTTAGGAATACTTACAAGAGTCCTAATTATGATTAGAGATCACTAGAAAGCCTGAGGTTGATCAGAGGAGCTCCAGAAGTGGGTCTTGTGAGTTTTGAAAATGCAAGTGATCAATGTTGCAACTTTGAACATCATATATAGCCAATTAATTCTCATAAGATGATGCCACAAGAGTCTACTGATGTTATAAGATCTGTCCAGGTGCCCCCCTATGCATGTAAAACCATTAGAGAGCTCCTGGTATAATAAGATAGCTGGTTACAGACGTTTCAGACCTGAATGACTGGCATCTGTGCGTTTCTGTCGCTGGTAGGTCGTAGGCGGGCCGCGAAGGGCCTCTCGCGGGCCGCGTACAAGTGTGCAACCAGCAATACAAGTTTCCATTATTTACAAATCAGTCCTTTGTAACGTGGTGTTGCTTATTTTTCTTGCTCATTAGACCCTCAAACCTGATTTTTAAGGACCTTGGGACATTTACAAACTTGGTTAAGCCCTTGGTTAACTTTGTGCTTACCCGAAAAGTCACGAATTTCAACGTTAACGCAATTAACCCTTCGTGCACGGTTTTGATCATAACTTTCTCATACGATAACGAAACTTTATGAAATTTTTATCACATATTCTAGTGAGTATATTTTATCGTTACAAAGCTTCGGGTTTGCCAAAAGGTCACTCAGAGGTATACTTTCAACATGTTGACACATTTAGCCCCTATAGTTTGTAATTCCTCACTTTCTTTCATTTTCCGCTTCGTATGATCCATGATTTATTCGTTTAAGATTATAAACACTATGTAGGGTTATTGTAGGACCTATTTATCCATTGTTGACACTTTGGATCCTTATATTCACATAGTTTCACTGTTTGTCAACTTTAGTCCCTCTAAAGTGCTTTTTCACATATTCAAAGCCTATGACACGTGTCAATACATTATTGGACGTAAATTTTCGAGGTGTTACATGTTTGTATGTAATAAATGGAGTGACAGTAATAAAATGTGATGCATGAGTATGTATGTATCAGAAATCAGTAAGCAGTTTAATCACAACTGTAATCAAGCACAGTAATTAAGCACTAATTAAAAATTAATTAATTGTATGGATACCTGGTTTTGTGAGGGTTGTCACATTCTCCCCCCGTTAGAGAAATTTCGTCCTCGAAATTTGTACTACCTTAACTCCTTATGGTTACGTCACACATGTGTATATATATGAATAATACCGGGGTGGAAAAATCACCGAATCGAATCAAACCTTACCTACGTGTGGTGAGTCCCAGAGTATGTAACAACTCGAACCCTATGGTTCAAAGGTATGTGCTTTTAGCATTTGTTGTCAAAGGTACAAGACGTACTTGACGTATAGTCTAGCGTAATCCAGCTAGCAGGGGGGTTTCCACAAAAGAAAAGCCTCGACTAATAAGACTCTCAAACGATCGATTGCAATATGCAAACAAGTTTTCACGAACCATAGCATCCGCTATATGAATTCAAAATTAACAACTCAAATGAAATAGTAAAATGATCTGTTAACTCCCGAGTAGTCGAATGGTAACGTTTAGTGTGTCGTCAATCTTAAGTTTTGAGAGTATAACGAATGGAATACAAGTGAATCTGGTGTATCCTTGTCTTGATTCGTAGTTGCATCAGAAATGTCCAAATGACAAGTCAAACAAAAGTATATGTAGTTCTGCGTGAAATGGTTGACCATGATTAGCACAAGCTACAAGTTTGTAATGACACCATAAGGTGTTATGATGACATAATTCAATAATAGCGGTGACTGAACAAGTTCACCGTGTTTGAGATCAAACGAAAGTGTACCGAAACAAGCCTGAAGATTTGATTCTCACAATGTCATAAAGTTTTTAGTTAAATGTGGAACATCAAAGAGCCATTGTTTTTGATTGAAGACGAAAAAGTATTAAGTACCATAAGGCATTCGATTAACAACGAAAGCATCGTTAGGAGGTACATTGTGCTTATGAAATGAATATATGTACCATTTCCTTAACACACAATTGTGTTGAGACTGCCTTGATCGTGAATATCAAAAGGATTGTTAACAAATAAATAGACAATTAAATCCGTGTACGAAGTGAGTAACCAAATTAGCACAAGCTTCAATTCTGTGAAAATATCACCGCAAGGTATCGAAACCAATCAAACGATTTACTGGAGTCATAGACCAACCGAATCTACTATGACTCGTAATGAAAGAGTCTTTGTAAAAATATTTGAATATGATGCTCCCAATACATCATATGACGTCTGAAACTGAATATGCGAAGTGGATAAGTTCAAGCAATCGAACTTAGTTTCAGTGTGACCCGACAATAAACGTATGTATCAACAAGGAATCTCGGCATGGCCACAAAGATAAACCATGAATGTAACTTGAAATAAAAGAAGTTTCAGGAAAGTGTGTTGACTTGGTAACAAAAGAGTCAACAATAACAATAATGTAGGTTGTTTGAATCACGAATCAGTAATTAGGTTTAGCAAGGCAATATTTAAATTTCAATGAAGTGTTTGTTCGAAACGAAACCACACGCGTAACAAAAAGTGCATGGGTTATATATAAGTCATCAAGTAAACAAGCGGTGTGTAATTGCTAAAATGGAGAAGTGACCAAACATATGAAGCAAACGTGTGTTCGCTCTTAGCGAAGGGAATCAACGTGATGCAACTACTTTGAGAGGAGTAGAGATGCAAACATCTTCTTGCTAGCAGTAAAAGTGAAAATTTCAACGAAAGAAAATGACAAGTTTGTCAGGTTAATGATGGTTGATTGAGTTGACAGATATGGTTCCTAAGTAAAAACCCTTACGAGTTTGGACCTGAGTTGTCAAAGGTCCTAAATATATGTTTTCTAAATCCTCCAGATTTCGTGCCTCATGTAGATCTGGTTTGTGCATTGTGTAGGAAGCACTGTTTTGGTGTTTGTCTAAGAGCAAGTCGTTGTCCCACAATTTTTCCGGTATACTTTCGTCCCGAATTCACCGCTAACGACACCCGATCGTCGACCAGTCGTGTAATAGTAGTTGGGTCCTTATAGTCAGTTACGTAAGAAGTTCATTAATCCTCAGCAAGAGTCACTGACTCTCGTGGGTTAGCTCGTTCGGCTCCTAGCAGTGGATGTTTATTTGAAAATCATCGTCCTTCTTCTTGACGAGCAGAATTGGGGGTTACCCAAAAGGGAATTTTGGTCTGTTATCTTCCTTCTCTATCAACTTCCGAAGCTTCACTGTCAATCCTTGCATCTCCGAAGGTGTAAGTCGTTAAAGGGTATTGACTACAGGCACGACACCTGGAATTAATCTGATGCAAAATTTGACTAGTCGTTGAGGAAATAATTCTGGCAAGTCTTTGGGGAAGACTTCAGGATATTCCCTTACAACTGGAATGTCTTCGATCTTTGGTTCAGCAGCTTCCTTATCCACGATGTGTGCCAAGAGTGCAACACATCCTTGTTATAAACACCTTATGGCTTTCAGACAGCTAATAATCCTCAGCAGCGTATCAAGCTTCTCTCCGTGCACTATGATTGTTTCTTCAACCGTCATGGGGATGCGGATGGTCTTCTCGTGGCAAACAATCTCAGCCTTGTTGCTCAACAACCAATCCATTCCTACTACTACGTCGAAGCTTCCCAACTTGACAGGTAGCAGATCTAGTGTAAACTCGTGTCCTCCCAGTTCTATCACGCATCCTCTGATGACTTCTCCTGTTTCAATTAGTTTTCCATTCGCCAATTCGATCGAGCATGGAATGTCTAACTTACTAGTGGTCAACCCAAGTATATTCTTCAATTCTAACGATACGAAACTATAATCGGTACTGGTATCAGATAACGTGGATGCAAAATTTCTGTTTGATAGAGAACGTACCAGTAATCATGTCTGGATCCTGGCATGCTTCACAAGCTCCGAGGTTGGATGTCCCTTCATGGTCTTTGTTAATCCTCCTTGGGCAATTTTTCCTAAAGTGCCCCACGTTCCCGCATCGGTAGCAGCCTAGAAATTTATTATTATTTCCACTTTGGTTGTTGTCATTGTTCCCTCCTTGTTTGGGACTCTTCGTCCCACATGCATCCTTGTTGTGTCCTCTCTTCCCACACCTACCGCACTTAGGCTTCCGACATCCACATTCGTGGTGATACTTGCACCCATCATGTCTCGGCTTAGTTTCTAAGTAAATCTTAACATCGGCTTGTTTGTTGTTAGGGCAATCCTTCTTGAAATGCCCTTTGTCCCCGCAGTCAAAACAACCTCGAACAGATCTTTATTCATCATTATTCATTCGGGTATCTTCGGTGAGCTTCCTTTTGTTCTTTCCGGATGACTCAACCTGAGTCTCCTTCTTCTGGGCAGGGTTTGTAAGTTTTTCTAGTCTACGTGCTTCCGTAGCGAGTGCCAAACCCATCTTACTTGCCGCAATAGTTGTTGGTGGTGTTGATGTTGTCATCAAGCTCAAGACTTGAGGCGCCAGCTCCCAAATGAATTGTCCCAATTCCTTCAATTCTGGCTTCGCCAGGTACGGAACAACTCGTGACAAATCATGGAGTCTTTGCACGTACTCCAACACCTTTGGTCCTTCCCTCATCAGGCTCTGGAATTCACCTTCCCACTTCTGGGTTTCCATTTGGGAGCAATACTTCTTATGCATCATTCCTTTCAGCTCACCCCATGTTAACGCATATGCTGCAGTCGCGCCCATTATTCGTATCTGAAGGTTCCACCATAATCGAGCTTCATCTGCAAACAACTCAGAAACGTATGGGACTTGTTGTTCTGGCGTACAATCGCTCAATTGAAAGATGGAATCCATTCTTTCGATCCAATTCACAAAGGCTATGGCACCTCCAGTGCCGTCGAACTTCGGAGGCTCGTAGTTGAGGAAGTGCCAGTAGGTACAGCCATGAGGTGGGTTGTTTTCTGTGGTACCCTTGCTAGGTTCGGAGCGCAGAGCCTCATGTTGTGCTATAGCGGCGGAAATTATCCCTTGGAGTTCTGCCTGGGTAGTAGGCATGCGTACTTCGCGTCTTGGTGGCATCTTCTAAAAGATGATCATGTAGGTTAGGTCATAACATACGCGTACGTAATAACAGTCATTAATCACATAACATCACATGTTATAAATTAATCAAGCACATAACATCTCATGTTATAAAATTGAAACAATCAATCCAACATCACATATAGTGAGAATACTGCGATTGCGCTATCATAAATTGAGACCACAATAATGTTTACAAGTTTTGTATCTGTATCGTACATCACAAATGGCTAAGGGTCACATCGCCCTTGCCCAATCTGGCTAATCAACTACAACAAGTAAAAGCTAAGCATCAAAAGTCATGTTATCAAGATGTGGTCTTCCAAAAAGTTGTATAGTCTGCACAATCGTGGTCCTCTCACCAAAAGTCTACCTGCGTAAAACCAAAAATATGCCTATGCTGATGGCGGCGGAGGAGGAGGAAAACGAGAGAAAAGTAAGCGACGCATGTGTAACCAGTCCTCCTCCATAGCGCGATAAGCGCGCAACAAGTATGCTATCTGCTGCTCAGGAGTCCAAAAGCGAGCGGCAGAATCGGGGGACAGTGGACGTGGAGGGTGCGGTGCTGCAAATGGTGCCTAACAATGAAAAGATGGACGTGGTGCACTCCCCAAAACCTGAATACGACGCGTCAATGCATCCTGCTGTACCATCAAAGAGACGAGGATGTCCTCCGTAGAGGACTCAAAATGATACGGGTGGTATGGATCAACAAGTGGCATGATAGGGGGCGTAGTCCATAAAAATGGCTCGCTAGACTTCATGGAAGATGGTGCCGTATGTGGTGCAACAGGAGAAAACTGTGACGTGAACGGTAAGGATGATGGCAGCACAGGGGAAACAAAAGTAGGATGAGAAACCTAGGGTACAAACTCGCCTCCTCCTGACATGAAAGGTGTATGACCAAACGGCTGTCGTGATGAACCCTCTCCAGGGCGTGGCGGACGAATATCCTGAAGAAGAGTAATCGGAAGATCAGTGCGGTGAGCATCTGTGGTGTGTGGGGGAATCAAGGGAATATCAGTGTGTGTAGAAATAGGGGTGACGGGTACCACGTGTGGTGGGTAATCATCATCGTCATCAATCCACCCATTGTGGGTGTCGGCATAACGTGGATCCACATAAGCAGCAAAAGGTGCACGGTCAAGCAGTACCGGCATAGGATCAGGAAAAGGTGCAACAACAGTATCCTCTATCAAGAGTGGAGCATCAACAGCAGGGTCAGCAACATGATCATCCACAAACGGTGGAGCAACAACAGGATGATCGGCAATAGGTACATCATCCACAAAAGGGGCAACAGCGGGTGCATCGTCATGAACAGGGTCATGCTCTAACGCAAGATCAGGAGCGACGACTGGCTCAGGGGCCACGACAGGCTCTGGGTCAACCATATCCATATCAAAGTCAGCGGAATCATCAAACAAGGGATCGATAGGGTCTACAGGCTCCTCCAGGGGCTGGTCTGAGTGAATGAACTCAATATCCTGGTCAGGATCAAAAACAGGAGGAAAGATGGGGTCTAAATCATCGTCAATATCGTGATCGAACTCGAAGTCGTGTGTGGGAGCAGGTGCAGCTGATAACGCCATGTCCGGGTCGGCTTCATGAGAGTGATGCTGCACTCCCTGAGTGTGCAAAGATAAGGACGCCACAGACTCAAAGGAATCTGGGACAGGTGAATCAGCAGGTGCCTCCTCTGCAGGGGCATCGACAATGGGTAGAATGACATCAGCAACAATAGGGGCCCCGCCCTCATGGTCAGCCTCGGGTGGGTCTTCCTCAAATAGATTGACATCGTCGTTAGAAACATCATCAAGTGGCATATCTACCATCGGATAAGCAGCAAGCGGTATAGGAGCAGGGATCACCGCAAGTGGTAAGTCCCTGACAGGAAGGCCATCAGCAGGCTCTACTCCAACATCGGGCAGCGCGAACGGCTGGAAATCATCATCATCTGTGCTGGTGGTGTCTGATGTGTAGACCTCTTGCTCTGAGGGAATCTCGTCATCTGATACGATCGCCATGGGATCTAGTGTGTCGGATACTCCCGTATCTGACGATGAAGCCATGATGTCTGTATCGCAATCATATATATGCATATATATCAATCATATAGTCAAATAAACATGTTAGCCACAATAAAGCAAACAAGTACTCACCTTAGTCTACCCTAGACTATCCTTCACAGTCTCTCGATTTGAACTCCCTAGTCTCTCAGACTAACTCCCTGGTCTCTAAGACCAAATTTCCTTAATCCCTGGTCTCTAAGACCAAATTCCTCCCTCAGTCTCCCCGACTGAATCATAAATTGTGAAAAAGTGCTCGAACTTTTTGTTTGTAAAATGTTTTGTATTCTGGATCTGGACGTTTTAGTGTATGCAATGTAAAAATGTTTTCTTGAGAGCCCTAGTGATCATAGTCTAGACTCGAGAAGGAATCCTAGTTCGCTATGATCGATGCTCTGATACCAAGCTGTCACACCCTGGCTTTGCGGAAGCGTGGGTTTGTTATGGTGTGACTTCTTAATACCATAGCATAATCACAACAATGCTATATGATAATAAAACCATGATGTTCATCCATTTATTCAAGTTTTAAAAGTAAACACGACAACATTGTTTTAAAAGTAGACACTTAAGACAGATTACAACAACGACATAATTAAAACTTGTTCACAAAACACAACCAAAAATTCCAAAAATTATTGTGTAAAATAGTTATCTTATTCCAAAAATTCCCAAATTTTTAATAAAATAGTTATCTTATTCCAAAAATTCCCAAATTTTTACAAAGTCTCTTATACGTTCCAAAAATTGTTGTGTAAAAATATCGGGGTCCAAATCATTACCAATATTTTATAGAAAATCATTTTCTGGACTGTATTCAGATTTATCTTTTTCTGACTGCAGTTCACGGAATAATTTATTTAAAATTCATTGAGAGTCCAATTTATGAAATTCTAGTGAGAGAATTACAAATACATCGGTGGTCATTTACAGTACCAATTTCATGATCTAAGTCTACACAGAAATCAAGTTGTGACTGGAAACAGAACGCATATTTTCAGCAGCAAAAATGCAGCTTTAGCTGCTGTTACAAAACGACACTTTAAAAATAGTAAATGACCTCGAAAAATTACGATCCCAGTGCCATTTGATCAGTTTTTCGAAAATACACAATTTAGGCTTCAGAAAATCAGTTTTTCGTTTAGTTATGATCTGGTTATAGCCAGTTAAAGTCGGCTGAAAGTGCAAATCAGCATGCTGTTTAAAGGTTAAATGTTACTAAAACGCACTCATACGTTCGCCATCCTTTCTAATACGATTAAAATCAGATCATAAGTCTGTTACAGCAGATTATGGTTTGTTTATTTCAGATTTATCATGATTTCAACATCATTTAACCATACATCTTCTCTAGTTAGTTTAAACTTCAAGACTTTGATGATGTTCTTTAGAGTTCTTAATATTTTATCCTTCTTTCAACTATTAACCACTAAAAATAAGAACAAGATGAAGATTTAAAACACTTACTACTAGCACAAGGCTAGGAAAGTTTCAAAGCGTAAAAGTGGTGGATAAAAGAAAACGAGAGCGGTCCTTGAGCTTCCGAGCACTCCAAGCTTGCTTACTTATCTTCTTACACCTTAATACCACCTTAGTTTGCTTGTTAGTGGAATGGAAATGGTGGAGATAGGATGGAGGTGGTGAGCCGTGAGTGGGAGAGGTGGGAAGGAGGAAGAAGATGTGAAGTGGGGTGTTGGTGATATGAGGGCTTAAGACCTTAGTGTTAATTTATAAACCATGTGTCTTCTTTAACCATCATGTATTGTGTCCCAATATCCACTAGCATGATCTAATATTGTATTTAACAAAATCAAAAGAGTGGGTCACCCTTGTGACCGTCAAAGAGAGGGGGGGGGGGGGGGGGTAAGGGGTTGGGATGTAATGTTATAGTTAGGATTTAGTTAGGTCTAAAGATATTTAATTAGGATTTTAGTGTGTGTGTAATAATGTAAGGGGTGTTAGGGTGTTCGGGGACCCTAACTAGCTCAGAAAAGCAAAAACAATGTCTTTGGCAATATTTTTTATGTTTCGGGTAAAGTCCGGTTGTTCGGTTGGATATTGATCCGTTAAAGTGCTAAATAAAGATGTAAAGTGTCTCTTATATTGTTTTTATTAACACAGTAATTTCCCAACGCTTTGGATAATATCTAGGATTATTTTGCCAAGTTTTTACACTTTACTAGCATTATTAAATGCTGAATTTTGGTTATATAGTGCAGAATTCTGCACTTTAAGTATGTTTTTGGCACTTCCGAGCACTATAACTATCACCTAGTGACGCAGTTTTATGATCCTCACCTCCCTACACTCCCTACCAGTGTAGTACTTTATTCCCGGCCCATACTGGCCTCAATATAGTGTCTGTCTAGGTGCTGGCATTGTTAGCATGTTGTCTGGGTTATCCGCTCACTGTGCTAACTGTGCTTTGTGCATCATGGTTGTCACTAGTGTTTGTATGTAATAAATGGAGTGACAGTAATAAAATGTGATGCATGAGTATGTATGTATCAGAAATCAGTAAGCAGTTTAATCAGAATTGTAATCAAGCACAGTAATTAAGCACTAATTAAATATTAATTAATTGTACGGATACCTGGTTTTGTGAGGGTTGTCACACCAAATTCACTTCACACTTGCTCAAATCAGTTTTTCTCTCATCTCTGCTATATTGGGACTATCCCTTCTGGTTGAAGGTCCCAATCTTCAAGTTTTCTTCTTCTATCTTCAAGCTTTGGACCTCTTGTAAGCTTCTTTCATGCTTTTATGCATTTTTAAGCATGAAAGTCAAACAGTGTTTGACTTTCTGCTTTGACCAGTCTTTGGTCAACACAAAGTTCGTTTGAACTTTGCAACGTGAGCGTAATCACGATGGTCATAGTCACTTGTGACTATACCTACTGATTACTGTTGGGTTTTTTTTAGATGTTTATCAAAGTATTTTATCCATATAAAATAAAAACGCAGTGGAAATTTATTATTTAAAACATGTTACTTACAAGATATAAAACCATTTTTATATGTAAAACCCAATCCCGGATCCATATACGAACATGCATGCTATCAAAATTAAAACACAACCATAGGGTGTTTAGAATACTACCTTCCAAGGAGTAAAGGACATGAAGATGATGATGCTTCTTGAACGGTTGCCTTCAAATGTAGAAGACCTCAAGCTTGTATACCCCAAGCCTTCCGACAAACACCTTAGTTTTAGCTAGGATTTTACACTTATGAATTCACTAGAAAAATCCCTCTTGGAACCAACTCTTGGCCGAAAATTATCAAGGGAAGTTATGGAGTTCTTGCACTTGATATATCAACTTGAAAGACCCTTCTTGGTCAACCACACCATGGCCGAAAATTAGAGATAGTATTACAAGTTCTTCACTTGAAATTATCTCCTCATTTGGCTCTTATCTTGGCCGATTTTTAGAGAGAGTTCTCTAAGTCTTTCAAGTTCATTCAAGTGTTGCAAGTTCGTTCATTTGACATCTTGGTATTTATAGAACCATAAGAGAGAATTGCCACCCCTATTGACCAATGCATGAGCATCTAACCATATAAAATGCATGTTGTTTGATTGGAGCAAAAGTCTTGAAAAGACCACCCAATCAAAAGGCTCCTACACATGCATGAAACCTCATTGGACAAAAAAAACTTTGGGAAGACCCCATGGGGGGGGGGGTGGCGGCCTAGTCTTTTTATTTAAAAAAATCAATTTTTCTTTTAAATAATATAAGTCTTGCATATATATATATATATATATATATTATAACTTTTATAAAATATAACATCATATGTTATAAGACTTATGCTATTTTTATTATGTTATTTAACCAATTAAATAACAGAATAAAATACTCTCTCAAAACAAATTATCCATATAATTTATTAGTTTGTCAAGTGCAATTATTTAGAAAACCAATTTCTAAATACTCTAAGTGTTAATATTTATTTGTTTGATCATATCACAAATAAATAATATAAGTGTTTGTCTAGCTTGTTATTGGGTATGACTCGACTTGGATCATAACGTACTAGCCACATCAATTTAATATGTGTCTTGGGCATACAGAGTCCAACAATCTCCCACTTGCACAAGATACATAGAAGATTGATGCAAGTAGTAAATGACGCCTAACTACGGTTTACTACCCCCAATACGTATGACTATATTTGCCATTTAATAACATCATCCCCTTCAAGTCCCTTACTTGAACATGATTTAGGTGAATCTATCATTTATCCTTTCGTTACAGATGTCATGTTAAATCCAGAGACATAGAGTGATCACTCTCTGTTGATTTAACTTTAGCAGGCCTTAGACATCTTACTCTCAACGAATAAGAGGAACAAATCCCATCTTGACTACATACGTCTCTCACAATCACCTTGTACCACACCTGAGCTTAGCCTTATGTACTGTCATATTACTGACCGCGAAGAAATAAGTCAAGGTACAATATTTGGTGAATATCAAGACCCAATATGTATCTCAGGTCTGAGGATACTATGATATTCTCCTTTACTCAAATTTACTTATGATCAATCACAAATGATTCCATGCAGTAATATTTGAGGGCGAGTCAGTCCAATATTTGTATCCCACAAATATCTATGAACTTTGGCAGCAACACTTTGCTCTATATTCATACCTAATGAATATCCACCAATCCAAGTTCATAATAGTCTTACACTCATATTTGTTCCCACAAGTATGATCGACTACGAACATTTAGAATAAGAAACTTATTCACGGATTTAAACATGCTAAAATGGAACATAACTCAACATACCATAAAGAGTTATAATAATAATTGTTCCAATATCCAAATACAAAATAGATCAAATCCAATCACTAGAATATTGAAGTCCTAAGGCACAAGTATGACCCTTTCATGCTTTGCCCGTTCAAGGAGCTTCGTGAGTGGATCCGCAATATTTTGATCAGTGTGAACTTTGCGAATACGTATCTTTCCCTTTTTCAACTTCATCCCTTATGTAGTTGAAACTCCGCTCAATGTGTCTAGTCTTTTGATGTACACGAGGTTCCTTGATTTAAACAATCACACCATCGTTATCACAAAGATCTCTAGGGTCCTGAATGGTAGGAACTACCCTTAGATCGGTAATAATTCAAGTGGCATATCCATATGAATTATCTCAATCAATGAAGCGGCGATGTATTTTGATTAAGTAGTGGACAATGCTACCCTGATTGTGATCGAGAACCATCTCGATTAGTTTGGAAACTCGTATCCATGTAACCCTTTACAACGAATTCCGAAACTCGCATCCCTGTAACCTTTTACAACGAGTTCTTTTCCACCAGATCCATATATTAGAAATATATCCTTAGTCCTTCTAAGGTATTTCAATATATTTTTAACAGTCACCCAATGACCGTTACTCGCTGGTATTTTCTCGTCATGCTTAAAGCGCATAACTTGTCCGGTCTAGTGCATATCATTACATACATAATGAATCCTATAGTTGACGCATATGGGATTCCTTTCATTCTTTCTTGCTCATCCTTTGAGCTTGGACATTGAAACGCATTCAATATTGTCCCCTCTTTAAATAGGTACCAATCCTTTCATAGAGTTCTGTATCTTGAACCTTTTCAAGACTTTGTCGATGTATGCACTTTGATTTAAACCTATCAAGCGCCTTGACCTATCCTTATAGATCTTTATTCCAAAATATAGGCGACTTCACCAAGATCCTTAATGGAAGAACAACTTCCAAGCCAGGCTTTTACACCTTCCATGGTTGGAATGTTATTTCCAAATAGTAGAATGTCATCAACATATAATACTAATAAAGTGATGATGCTCCCACTAGCCTTCTTATACACACAAGCTTCATTGACGTTCTTGATGAATCCATATTCCCTAATCTCTTCATCAAAATGGTGATTCCAACTTCTAGATGCTTGTTTCAATCTTTAGATTGATTTCTTTAACTTGCATACTTTGCCAGGATGTTTTGGATTGACAAAACCTTCAGGCTTAACTATATAGACATCTTCCTCAAGATATCTATTAAGGAAAGTTGTTTTGAGATCCATTTGCCAAATCTCATAATCATATTGTGTAAGTATGGCAAATGATATCCTAGTTGACTTTAGTATCGCCACGGGCGAGAAGGTCTCATCATAATCAACCCTTTGAGTTTGAGTGAAACCTTTTGCTACAAGTCTCGCTTTACAAGTATCCAAGTTACCATGCATATCGGTTTCCTTCCTGAAAACCAACTTACTTCCAACTACTTTGGAGTTTAAGAGGTGCTACAACCAATTTCCATACTTGGTTGTTATACATGGACTGCATCTTTACGTTCATGGCTTCAAGCCATTTGTCACAATCGAATTTTGACATCGCATCATGGTATGTGGTAGGTTCACCCGAATCTACCACGTAGCATCCATCCATGAAAAATCCATATCTTTCAGATGGACTACTTATTCTACCAGATATGCGAACGTTTTGTGTGTAATGATCAACCACTTGATCGTTTTCAACAACCTCTTGTTGAGCGCTAGTATCAACCAATTATGTATCAGCTTGTGGTTCTTGATCCTCATCAAGTTTCACTGTTCTACTAGCTCCTTCCATAAGGAACTTAGCTTCCAAGAACTTAGCCTTTCGAGCAACTAATACCTTTTGCTCTGTTGGATCGCAGAATTAATATCATATACCATCTTTAGGATATCCTACGAAGATACACTTAGTGGATCGGACTTTCAATTTATTTGAGGTGTATAGCTTAACATAAGCTTTACAACCCCTTACCTTTAAATATGATAATGATGGAACCCTTCCATACCATATTTAAAAAGGTGTCTTATCCACTTTCTTGGTTTGGGCCATATTTAATATACGAGCCACGGAGTAACCCCAAAATGATAGAGATAATGCGCTCCTAGCCATCATAGATCGAACCATATCCAAATAGAGTTCGATTCCTCCTCTATCGGAACGAAGAACTTTAATTGAGTTGATATTGTACTTCACCTTTTGAAGGCTTTGAACATTTCAAAACTTCAACTTTGTGTCTCAACAAGTACACATAACTATAACTATTACAGTTGTTTGTAAAATTAATGAAGTATCTTTCACCATACCTAGTCATTGGCTTAAAAGGATCACATACATCCAAATGTATGATACCTAATAAATCTTTTGCCCTTTTCCACTAAAGGGTTCCTTAGTCATTTTACCTTGTAAATAAGATTTACATGTATCAAATGAACCAACTTCATTTGTTTCCAAAAGATCATTCTTTCGAAGTGTTTACATGCGACTTCTGTTTATATGACCAAGGGGATAATGCCAAAGATAGGTCTCACTCAAATCCATTTTGAGTTTCTTGGTGATTTCTTGGTACATTAGACTATCAAATGATGTATTATTATGAACCGATTCATAAATACCATTTGAAGGCATAGGTTTAAAGTAAAACATGTCATTCATCGATATAAATGTCAATGTTTGCAAACTTTAAATCAAAACCATATTGTCTTATAAGGGAAACTTGAATAACGTTCCTAGTCAAACTAGGAGCATATATAACATGTTTAAAACAATTTCCAAACCATTTGGAAGTTTCAAAACATAGTCTCCTTTCTTGTAATGTTTATTTCTTTTGAACCTTTTGCAACGAATTGCAAACATGAGTTCCACATCCGGTATCTAATACCCATGTGATAGAAGAAATAACATTAAGATCAATATGTATCATTAAGATTGTACCTGAGGTTTGCCTAGCATCCCTCTTGTTTTTCAACTCTTTGAGATAGGTTGGACAATTTCTATTTAAATGCCCTATCTCTCCACACTTAAAGCATGGACGTTCATGGCAACCTTTGCCTTTCTTCTCTTTTGGTTTCAGTGGTTTCGCTTTAGTCTTTCTAATTATTTCCCTTTGAATTACCCGTTTTCATTTTCAACATTTGCTTTGGTGTCGGGGTGATGCCCTTTCTAGTTCCCACCCTCATTGATCGTTAGAATGGATAAAACCCTTTTATCCATATCGAGCCTTTCGAGGTGATCAATGTGGCTTTTCATCTTAAAACATAAGACGAGTCCGATTGGGTTTCCTCCATTCGACATGCATGAAGCGCTCGAACCGTTTCGAAGCGTTCTACCCTTAGGAACATTTCCTACAATTGGGTAATCATGTCGTATGCTCATGATGTTCAAAACCTTTTGAATCTCGGGAATCATAATTCCTAACATGAGGCAAGAGGCTTGCGTAGTATCCTCGATATACTTAATCCAATCGTTATAGGCATCCTTATCTTTCATAAGATGTTCATTGGGATTAGGATCGTTCAACACATAGGATATCTTTTACTTGAGAACGATTCTTTAGTTTCGATATTAATCCATGAAGTGTTATGATTGAGACGATCCTTGTCAAGGATTGTCTTTAGTGATAGGTTACGGACGGTTTGGGTAATATTGTTAGCGGCCATCTACAAAATTTTACAACGTTCAATTTTAGTATTTTCGATATTATTATATTTTAATCATTAATACCCTTCTATGTCTTATAGACAATTAATAATTAAAATCTAGAATCCAACGTTACATTTAAATATTGGTTAGGTGACCTTTATCCCTCTATTTAAATTAACAAGGTAGTCAACGTTTGACAATTGCAACCCTTTGCAACTTCTAACCATATGGGATCGGTTAAACATCTTTATGTTTAGTTGGCATGTTTAATCCCATCAACACCTTTGTTCCCAATGCTTCGGTGACCCTAAGTTCATGGTTTCCAAATCAAGTCGTCCAACTTACACACACGTGTGAGTTTATTCACATAAGTGTTTAGGTGACCTTTATCCCACAAACATGGTAAACCCACCTCGAATATACAAGTTCCCTCAAATGTGGTTAGGTGACCTTTATCCCACAAAAGAGTTCCCAAGTGATCCGAGTGTTGTATAAAAGGATGGTGTTTGACTTGTTTTATAAAAGGGATTTTGAGTTTTCAAAATTCTAGTTTAGAAAACTTTATGTACCATACATTTGCATGCATTCAAATCCTTGGTACTTTTGTGAAAATAAATTTTCAAGGTTCTTTTTAATAAAACCCATTTTACAAAAATCATTAATTTTTAATAACCTTTTATTAACCATTTTTAATGATCTTTTAAAGAACCAATTTTAAGCTTGTTGTTGATTATTAGTTTGTTAAGCATGCATATCAACATATCATCCAAACAACATAAATAAACAACCACACAAGCACAACACACATATCAATAGGTGCATAACCATAGCCAACTATTTTGACCACACTTGTTAGCCGAAACAAGTGTGCCAAAAGGTCCTTCCTAAAGGGTGAATATTGACACAAATAATGTGTCGTTGAGCTCCCACTTGATCCCGCATCCGAATGCTTCAAGTCTCCATCTTGTGTTGTGATTTCTTCACATTCTTTGGGCTTCCAAATGTCTTTTATATTCAGGTCCAAACTCCTTTGGACTTCAAAAATGTGTTTTGGTTATCGGGCTAAAATCCCGTTAAGAACTATGAAGTCCTTTTGGCCCGAAATTAGCCAAAACCAAAATCGCATTTTGTGTGCATCTTCTTTTAAAAAAATATCCTAATACATTTTTCTAGTAAAATTAAAATGCACCTAATCTATTTACTTACATACCAAATGAAAATAAATAAATTACATATTTCACAAATGGAAGAACAAAGATAATTAATTATTACAACCCATTGAAATAATCAAATAAAATAAATCACAACACAATCATTCAACACAAGGTCATGGCTAGGTCATATGCACCAAAATATATATCCAAATATATACATGTATATTAATTTCAAGAAGCATAATGGTTTCCTTTTTACAACCTACTTTTCGGTCAAGAATGAAAAAACCGAAAGAGTGGGTTTTTGTCCAAACAAACAAATCATCCAAATGACATAATTTTTCAAGATACTTTTATGCATGTATTAAAATAATATTGAAAAACAAAAGGATAACCATATATATAATTTCGGCCATAGGGTTTTACCCAAACCCGAAACCCGAAAATTTCATATCCTATGAAGCATGCACTCATATAAGCGGCTCTGATGCCACTGTTGGGTTATTTTTTTTACATGTTTATCAAAGTATTTTATCCATATAAAATAAAAACGCAGCGGAAATTTATTATTTAAAACATGTTACTTACAAGATATAAAACCATTTTTATATGTAAAACCCAATCCCGGATCCATATACGAACATGCATGCTATCAAAATTAAAACACAACCATAGGGTGTTTAGAATACTACCTTCCAAGGAGTAAAGGACATGAAGATGATGATGCTTCTTGAACGGTTGCCTTCAAATGTAGAAGACCTCAAGCTGGTATACCCCAAGCCTTCCGACAAACACCTTAGTTTTAGCTAGGATTTTACACTTATGAATTCACTAGAAAAATCCCTCTTGGAACCAACTCTTGGCCGAAAATTATCAAGGGAAGTTATGGAGTTCTTGCACTTGATATATCAACTTGAAAGACCCTTCTTGGTCAACCACACCATGGCCGAAAATTAGAGATAGTATTACAAGTTCTTCACTTGAAATTATCTCCTCATTTGGCTCTTATCTTGGCCGATTTTTAGAGAGAGTTCTCTAAGTCTTTCAAGTTCATTCAAGTGTTGCAAGTTCATTCATTTGACATCTTGGTATTTATAGAACCATGAGAGAGAATTGCCACCCCTATTGACCAATGCATGAGCATCTAACCATATAAAATGCATGTTGTTTTATTGGAGCAAAAGTCTTGAAAAGACCACCCAATCAAAAGGCTCCTACACATGCATGAAACCTCATTGGACAAAAAAAACTTTGGGAAGACCCCATGGGGGGGGGGGGGGGGGCGGCCTAGTCTTTTTATTTAAAAAAAATCAATTTTTCTTTTAAATAGTATAAGTCTTGCATATATATATATATATATATATATATATATTATAACTTTTATAAAATATAACATCATATGTTATAAGACTTATGCTATTTTTATTATGTTATTTAACCAATTAAATAACAGAATAAAATACTCTCTCAAAACAAATTATCCATATAATTTATTAGTTTGTCAAGTGCAATTATTTAGAAAACCAATTTCTAAATACTCTAAGTGTTAATATTTATTTGTTTGATCATATCACAAATAAATAATATAAGTGTTTGTCTAGCTTGTTATTGGGTATGACTTGACTTGGATCATAACGTACTAGCCACATCAATTTAATATGTGTCTTGGGCATACAGAGTCCAACAATTACCACGTTGATTAGGCGTAGTGACGAGTCATAGTTTCGGTCAAAATACGTGTTTATGCTTATTTTGCAATGAAGCTATCTTTGGGTATCAAAACACTTTGTTTTGATATCAAACTTGTTTTCTAACTTAGTTAAACATGTTTTAACATGTTTAACTCGTCACTCTTAGTTTAGTGCTTATATAGGGCCGTAAGATAAGCGGTCTAAACATCCGCTTAGACTTTCGAACCCGACCCGTTTGGTCGATCATTAGGATCCAACCAAACACATTTTGTGACCATAGTTGCATAGGGAATAACCTTCCGAGGTTATACCTTATGGTCACTTCGTTTAGTTAGTTGTATGACAGGTAGTTTATATGCCTTAGGAAAATGACCAAAATGCCCTTTTACGCATAATTTCATTTTAAGCCTATGTAACCTAAATTTTGACATCTAAACTGATTAGGCAATAAAATTAGACATGTTAAGGCATATAATACTTGTCATAGGACTAGTTAGGCGGTCCGAACGCGTTTTACACAAACGATGCGTTAAGGTCGCGTAAGCTACCTAAACGAGTCGTAATGGGTCGTAAGCACTTAGGATAAGTTCCAATTTAGAATGTAGGCTTTGTTAAACCATATTACATGAGTTCCCATACTCATTTGGTTTATGAAACCTCATTTTATCAGATCTTCCGATTTAGGTCCGGTTTATTAACATAGTTACCTATATTAGGTGCCGATTGATTCCGTGATCCTTCTAGCTTTGCTTGGTTGTTATTCAAAGACTTTTGAGCATTTTCAAGTGAGTACATAGTCTCCTCTTTTACTGTTTTCATATATTTTGGGGTGATACACAAGTGCCTACTTGTTACTTTCATGTTTTCGTGCTTTCATGACATAACCTTGCTATGTTCACTAGTACGCATATAGTACATGATTTCATTCATGCTTTGCTATGTATGTTGATTTAGCATGCTAGCACATTGATTTCATAAACACATTTGTTTCATACGTTTATTTCAGCATATGTACACATTGATTTACATCATATTTCTGCTATGTATGTTCATTTAGCATACTTAGTACATTATTTACACATAACATGCTTACATTTGGTATGACATTTGGTTTGTTTAACGGGACACAAATACATTCATTAACATTGATCACGCTGCTCGGTAGTATGTAGTGGTACCATAGGATCTGACAAATCCCGTTCCTGGCTTCCTAGGTTTGTTTGGAAGTAGGGAATGACTGAATCTGATATACATAATTTTGATAAACCTTTAATTTGTTTAAAGGTTTGTCTCCACAATCGCAAGGCTTGAATGTATGATATTTAACATTACCACATAAGTGTTTGTATCAGTAAAGCATGGATTTTGCAAAACATAACTTTTGACTTAAACTATGATTTATATCAAATACATTGTTTTGTACATTTTACCTATGGGGTTGAGTAATTCTATTATTCACCATACATTTTCATTTGATTATACATAAACATTATACGTATGGTTTAAGTAGTCACTATTTACTTGCCATACATAGCATTTACTTATACAAGACATGGTTTACATTTAACAATCGAACATTTGATTATACATGAACATTTTGACATTTGTATAAACAATACATTTTGGTGGTTTATTTTGGTAAGTGATTTACATAACGAGGCGACGTGTAATATGATAAAAGCATGGTGGATACGCCGCTGGTACTTCCTATATATAAGTGTTTTATGATATTACATATCGTGGCGTTATTTAGATCATTACAACAAGACATGATATATCTTATTCAAACAACATGTTTTCACAAGATACTGTTTTATAAACGACATAACTTTTACAAATTCATTGTTACTTGGTTATTTATTTAACCAAGCAGTATTCTTTATATATATCATCTGATTTTATTTTCGCTTTTCGAATGATTTATAAAAGAAAACATTCTTCTAACGTTCATGACTAACTTTTTGTTAAACATTTCTTTCAACTACAAGTCATGAACCCTAAATCAATAAACCTATGTATCTCACAGGCATTTTTATGCTGACGTACCTATTTTCACATGTGTTTTCAGGAGCTGATGCATAGGATTGTTCAAGATACACTTAGGCGCACTTGGGCCTTAGTGAAAATAAAAGATGCAAGACTAGTTTAAGTTACGTTATGTACTCTTTGTTTTCCTTGTTTTAAGACAATGTAACCACTTTTTTTAATAAATAAAACGAAACTTTAAATACCATGGTTGTGAAACAATAATTCTGCCACTCCACTCCCTGACGTTTCCGCCACGGTTTGTTGTTTTACGCGGTTGGGGTGTGACATCCGGCATCTCGGAGATGTTCCTCTCTATAACTCTGACCTGGGTGTACGTGTTGCTTGCCATATTGTAGGTGTTGCAGGTGCACATGAGGTTTTCCTGCAAGAGATCATGTAAACTTTGGAAATTAGGAAACCACCTCCTTGAGAGGAAGATTGGCCCGGATCACCATGATGCTGATACTGGAATTGGGGAGGAGGACGGATCTGTGGGGTGTGAAGGACGAGAGCCTCTTGTGGGTTCCACACATGTCCTTGAACCGTTTGGAATCGGATTGTCCCATCACCCGCTTCATTGATAATCCCCATCGAGCGGCATATGACGAGGTCCACTTTACCCGACCAGGGGCCCCTATGGAAGGACCTTGGCATCCCTTCCACGAAATGCTTGAAGAGGTGGTAGATCCACCCTCCAAAGAAGATGGGGGTCGGGGGATTGGCTAGTTGGTTTAGGTGCATGTTGCAAAGGAGCAGGTGTGGAACATCGAGGTGTACATGGTTGTGAATGCAGTAGAGGACCGTCAGATCACGTAAGCCTACAACACCAGTACTGTCGTGCCTTTGGCAGAGGGAGTTGCTAAGGACCCTATGAATGTAGCGGTAGAGAGGGTCCCGCAACTGTGTGCTCTTGGTCTGGCTTGGGTTATAATGTCCTTCCCCAATTTGAGCCCATGCTGCTTGGCGTTGGTCTTGTGGAAGTTCACGGAGACCACCCGTGTTCTCCTCATCTCCAGCATCCTCTTCAGCATATAACCCATTTATTGCCCCAAATTGTGCACTTGATATCGAAAGCATATTCCCCGCACAACGAAATTCCACCCCCCTCATTATCAAAAGGCTCCTCTTTTCCCTTGAAGGCAAGTGTGCTGTAGAACTCCATGTCGTACTCATGAACTGAGTGGAGTCTAGTGCAAAGAGCTGCCCTTAGGGGACCAGTGACTAGAGTGTTGAAGCGGTCAAGCTGCCCTACTGCTTCTAAAGTTTCTAGGCAGACTTGTCGTGGGTTTTCTTCGGGCCTTGTCTTAAGAATTTCAATTCGGGCTTGAGCAGCCCACTCATTCTGGTTGAATCTCTTAAACTTCTTGGCCATCTGAAAGAAAACACAAAACAATTAGCATGAAACAGTAAATTTTCAAAGAAAACTAAAAACAGCCAGCTGAACACCGCCACGTGTTCACTGAACACGCCCCATGTTCGCAGGAAATTAGCTGGAAACGCCCCCCCGTGCTCAGGCGTCTGTTTCCCAAAAACTTAATTTTTCGGCTCGGTTCCGAAAACTTGAAATTTTTTGGTTGAGTAGGGGCGGTTTTCCCAGAAAATGAAACCCCAAGTGCCGTTTTTTTTTCAAAAACAAACCGTTTACCCCTTTCAATTTTATCTTTTTGGTTCAAAAATAAGGGTTTGAGGTTTTTGTTTGAAATCGGGCAAATCTACAAACAATTCAAGTTGATTTACTTCCTATAACATGCAACTATACTACTACTAACAGATCTAAGCAAAAATTTGAGGCTTAATTCGGTTCAAGTTGAAGAACCCTAGATTTTTCCCCAATTTTTGATGTTAAACTACATGCAAGTGATTAATCTAACTAACTATGATGATAGAATCATACCTTGACGTTGTCGGAAGTCGGAAGAACGTGAAAATCTGCAGAAATTTCCGGTGGAACCAGAGAGTTTTCGGGGAAACGGGGCGTGTTGAAGTGAATAAATGAAGGAAAAAAGGGGTTTTATCCCCGTCAGTTGCGCGAACACGGCCCCGTGCTCAGCTGAGCACGGCCCCGTGGTCGGCTTAAAATTATATATTTTTTTTTATTGTGCACATGTGAGTGACCCGTTTCCCAAAACTTGGTTTTAGAAATCTTACCGATTTAGAAGCTTTTCCGTCGTTCGTTACTTACAAGATATGATGTTGATGCCCAAACCTTCATTTATTCTTCGGCCGCTTGTAGCGAGATTTCATCCTCTTCATCCTCAATAAATCCTTGATAAAGCTTTAGCCGTTGGCCATTAACTTTGAATGGGATTCCATTCCGAGATTTAATTTCAATTGCACCGTGTGGAAAAATATGGGTGATAGAAAAAGGTCCCGTCCACCTAGACTTTAACTTACCAGGAAATAATCGAAGTCGAGAATTAAACAATAAAACTTGATCTCCTACCCGAAATTCATTAGGTTTAATGTGTTTATCATGCAAATTTTTCATTCTTTCCTTATAAATTTCGGAGTTAGAGTATGCGTGATTCCTTAATTCGTCTAATTCATTTAAATGACAAAATCGATTTTTACCGGCAATTTCTATGTCTAAGTTTATATTTTTAATTGCCCAGTAGGCTTTGTGCGCGATTTCTACTGGCAAATGACAACTTTTTCCATAGACAAGCTTATATGGGGTGGTACCTATTGTTGTTTTATATGCACTTCGAAAAGCCTATAAAGCGTCATCTAATTTATCGGCCCATTCCTTTTTATTTAATCCTACGGTCTTTTCAAGAATTATTTTTAAACCTCGATTAGTCACTTCGGCTTGTCCATTTTTTGAGGGTGATATGCTGTTGAGACCCGGTGATAGACTCCATACCTTGTTAAAAAAATTTCAAGTTGATGGTTACAAAAATGGGTACCTCTATCACTTATTAATGTTTTTGGAGTTCCAAAACAAGAGAATAATCGTTTCAGGAATCTTACCACAACTCTTCCATCATTTGTTGGAAGGGCTTCGGCCTCGACCCATTTAGACAAGTAATCCACTGCCACAGGTATATATTTGTTTCCTTTTGACGGTGGGAAAGGTCCCATAAAGTCGAGTCCCCACATATCAAAAATTTCACAAACAAGAATGTCATTTTGTGGCATTTCGTTTTTGGAAGAAATATTACCTGATCGTTGGCAAGCGTCACATGTCTTGATAAGACCTTGGGCGTCTTTATAAATGGTTGGCCAATAAAATCCTGAATCAAATACCTTTCGTGCGGTAATAGCGGCACCATGATGCCCTCCGTATGGACCTTGATGACAATGGCGGAGAATTCTTCTTGCTTCATTACCATGTACGTATCGACAGATAAGTTGGTCGGCACACATTTTGAAAAGATAAGGATCTTCCCAAAAATAATGCTTTACATCGGGAAAGAATTTTTTTCTTTGATGATGTGGCCATCCTTTTGCAACTATTCCGCTAGCTAAGTAGTTAGCATAGTCGGCGTACCATGGCTCTTCTCGATATTCCACCATTTCTAGGGACTTCGTTGGGAAATTTTCATTGATTAGCCCGTCCCTAGTTGTCTCCAAAGCTGGATCTTCCAAGCGGGAAAGATGATCTGCAGCGGTGTTTTCTGCTCCTCTTTTGTCTTTTATTTCAATGTCAAATTCTTGGAGGAGTAGAATCCATCTGATTAAACGTGTTTTAGCGTCCTGTTTATTAAAGATATATCGAATGGCTGCATGGTCTGTATAAACTATCGTTTTAGAAAGAACAAGATAAGAACGAAATTTATCAAAAGCAAATACTACAGCTAGTAATTCTTTTTCAGTTGTTGTGTAATTTTCTTGTGCATCATTAAGTGTTTTACTAGCGTAATATATTGGGTGAAAATGCTTATCTTTTCTTTCTCCCAGGACGGCTCCAACTGCAAAGTCACTTGCATCACACATAATTTCGAAAGGTAATTTCCAATCAGGCGCTATCATGATAGGTGCATTAACTAACATTTCTTTGGGTGTTAGAAATGCTTGGTTGCAATCCTTGTTAAAGATGAAAGGAGCATCTTTTTCAAGTAATTTTGTTAGAGGTCTTGAGATTTTTGAAAAGTCCTTGATAAACCGTCTATAAAATCCGGCATGCCCAAGGAAACTTCTTGTGACATATGTGCTCTGTGACCATCGAACAAATACCAAATCAATGAAATATTGTGTTTCATACTTGGGATTTGTATAAATATGTGCATCATTTGCACATATCAATTCTTGTTCGATTTCGAGCTTTAAATCGCTTTCTGGAAGATTATACGCGATCTGATGTGTAAATATAATCAGTTTAATGCAACAAACACTCTGGAACAGTGACATAGTCTTGACATACCTTAAATAACCTTTACATAACATAGAAATAAGTTTTGAAGGGTTTGGTGTTGTCACACCCCGACCACGTAGAACGTACAAAACGTGGCGAAAACATCGGGGAGTGTTGTAACAGAATTAATGTTTCACAACCATGGAAATTAAAGTTTCGTTTTATTCATCAAACAAGCGAGTGACATTGTCTTTAAACAAGAAATAAAGAGTACATAACATAAATTAACTAGTTCTTGTCTCGTTTTAAGTCACTAAGGCACAAGTCCGCCTATGTGTATCTTGATAAGTCCTATGCATCATCTCCTGAAAACACATGTGAAAATAGGTACGTCAGCATAAAAATGCCTGTGAGATACATAGGTTTTGTGAAAATGAGATTCATGACTTATGTTTAAGAAAATGTTTAGTCATGAACCTTGTAGTTTGCTTTGTTTTGTAAATCATTTGAAAAACAATAAGTTCAGATGATACGTATAAATAAGAGCATAATGCATGATTAAATGAATAACCAAGTAAAATGAGTTTGTAAAAGATAAGTTGTTTTGTAAAACAATGTCTTGTGAAAAGTATGTTATTTGTATAAAATGTTATATGTCTCAAATTTAAATGATTCAAATAACGCTACGATATGTAATACCATACAAACACTTATATATAGGAAGTACCAGCGGCGTATCCACCATGCTTGTATCATATTACACACGCCTCGTTACTTAATCAATTACTCAAACCAAACCAAACAATGTAAGATGTCTATGTTTAAACCAATTGTCAAAAGTCCTTGTATAAACCATGTCAAATATTGATAGTCTAAAAGTAGTCAAGTAATGTGTAACAAATGTTATGTATGGTAAGTAAAATAAGACTACTTAAACCATAAGTAAAAATGTACAAAACAAAGTATTGAAGTAAAACTTGGTTTAAATCAAAGTTATGTTTTGCAAAATATATGCATGCTATACTGATATAGACATTTATGCGGTATTGTGAAAATTCATACATTCAAGCCTTGAGACAGCCGGATAACTATGTAAAAGTGAGTTATCAAAAGAATATGTATTCGGATTCGGTCATTCCTTACGTCCAAACAAACCCGAGATTTCAGGAATGGGATTTGTCAAGTCCTATGGTACCACTACCTACTACCGAGCGGCATGATCGGTGTTAATGAATGTACATTGTCTCATTTAAACAAACCAAATGTCATACCAAAATGTAAGCATGTTTTATGAAGATAATGTACCTAGTATGCTAGAGTAAACATACAAGGTAGAGCTGTAAAACAATGTGTCCATATGTTACTGGAACATATGCAACAGAGACGCAATGTAAAATAATGTACTAAGTATGCTAAGTTAACATACAAAGCAGAAAAGTCATGTAAATCAATGTGCTAGCATGTTATCAGTCAACATACATGGCAGAAATGTAAGGTAAAACAATGTACTAATAGTGTACTAATGAACATAACAAGTATATGATGTGAAAACAGGAAAGCACGAAAGTAACAAGTAGGCATATGTGTTCCACCCCAAAACAGTTTGGAAAAACAGTAAAAGAGGGGTCTATGTACTCACTTGAGATTTCTCAGAAGTCCTAAGATAACCACCAAGCAACGCTAGAGATCACGGAAATCAAACGGCACCTAATATAGGTAACTATGTTAATAAACCGGACCTAAATCGGAAGATCTGATAGAATGAGGGTTCGTAAACCAAACGAGTATAGAGACTCGTGTCATATGGTTTAACAAAGCCTACATACTAAATGAAACCTAACCTAATAGCTTTCGACCCATTACGACCCGTTTAGGTAGCTTATGCTACTTTAACGCGTCGTTCGCGTGAAACGCGTTCGGACCGCCTAACTAGTCCTATGACAAGTGTTATATGCCTAAACATGTTACATAATCAGTTATGTGACAATAGTTTAGGTTATATATGCTAAATTACCAATTATACATGAAAAGGGTATTCTGGTAATTTACCTAAGGCATATAAACTACCTATCATACAACTACTCAAACGATGTGACCATAAGGTATAACCTCGGAAGGTTATTCCCTATATACTATGGTCACCTAATGTATTTGGTCGGATCCTAATGATCGACCAAACTGGGTCGGGTTCGAAGGTATAAGCGATTTATCAGATCGCTTACCCTACGACCCTAGACAACGTGGTAATCAGTAGGCATAGTCCCAAGGGACTATAACCAACGTGATTACACTCACGTTGTGAAGTTCAAACGAACTTCGCATTGACCATAACTGGTCAACGCAGAAAGTCAAACAAAGTTTGACTTTCAGACTCGAAAAGACTCGAAAAGCAATAAAAGAACGAAAGAATACTTACGAAGGGTCCCCGAATGCTAATCCCGATCCAAGTAGCTCAGGTATGAAACAATGGTTTCAACTTAGAGCTTCTCAAATCAGAATTCTAGTGAGTTTAGCAATGGGGTGGATGGGTATTTATAGTTTTCAGGTAACCGTTAAGATCGTTTCATGGAAACCGTGCTCGAATCTTGTGCGTACACTTGTCACAAAGTTGTGGTAACTTAAAAATGGTCCTAATGAGCTGAATGTGCAGTTGTGAGTGTGTGGATGAGGTTTAAACAGCTGGAATCAGCTGACTAAGCGTTCTTATCTGATCAGGGAGGCTGAGGCGGCCCGCTTCAGGATCAGACAAATCTAATGCGGGCCGCATGGCCCTTCTGATCAGCATATAACTTTCAAAAATGACAGTTTCAGCCCCTGCACGTGTTTAAGGCCATTTCCGACACTTCTAAGGCCCGTAAAGCCAACTTTAAGGCCCTAAAATGATTCCTAAACATTGTGGACATGAAACATGCTCAGAAATATGTCGGATGTTGGTTCGTTTAGCCGTACGAACGCGATGTTCGCTTAATTACAACGGAATGCGCACAAGCGCGAAAAACGATCCAAATGACGCGACGAATGGATTTTTCTTATGCCGAACACTAAAATAAAATATTTTAGTACTTACATAAATTTTTGGATGTCCGGATGTATTCAGAACGTAAGTTATGCGCGAAAATGCAAACTTGTGCACTTTTTGACACTTTTAGTCCCTGAATGAGCCAAAAGTTTATTTTAGCACACCGAACCCGTCAAAGCCTATTTATAAGCTATATAAAGGATATTTAAGGTGTGTTTAACTTATGTTCATGTTTCGGAATGTTCGTTACAGTTCAAATTGGCATACTTTCGCAGTTTGTCAAGTTTAGTCCCTGTAAGCGAATTAACTTGTTTTTGCCATACCAAAGCTTTCAAAACTTATTTCTAAGTTATGTAAAGGTTATTTAAGGTATGTTAAGCCTATGTCACTATTCCGGGGTGTTTTTTGCATTAAACTGGTTATATTTACGCATCGGTGCACGTATAACCTTCCAGAAAGCGATTTAGAGTTTGGAATTGAACAAAAATTGATATGTGCAAATGATACACATATTTTTACAAATCCCAAGTATGAAATATAATATTTCATTGGTTCGGTATTTGTTTGATGGCCGTGAAGGCACAGGTGTTACAGGTGTGTTGAAATCAAGTTTATTCGCTTATAGGGACTAATTTTGACAAACTGTGAAAGTATGCCGATTCGTACTGTAACGAACATTCCAGAACTTGATCATAAGTTAAATATGCCTTAAATATCCTTTCTATAGCTTAGAAATAGGCTTTGAGGTGTTTGGTGCGCAAAAATAAACTTTTTGATCAATAGGGACTAAAAGCGTCAAAAAGTGCATAAGTTTGCATTTTCACGCATATCTTACATTCTGAATATATCCGGGCATCCAAAAATTTATGTAATCATTAAAATATTTTATTTTAGTGATTGGCTTGATAAAATTCCATTCGTTGCGTAATTTGGATCGTTTTTCACGTCCGTTCGTGTTTCGTCGTAATTAACCGAACAACAAAACCGTATGACCAAACGAACCGACATGCGACATATTTTTAAGCATATTTTAAGTTCCCTATACTTTAACTTCATTTTAGAGCCTTGAAATGGGGTTAACGGGGCTTAAACGTGTCAAAAATGCATCGAAAACCAAGTTTCTAGGCTGTAGGGACCATTTCTGACAATCAGCCAAACCATGGCTCAGGAGGGGCGCGTAAGACTTCTCTATGTCTTACGCGGGGCACGAGAGACCCCCAGTTCAGCAGAAAATTGATTCCAGCTTGATCCAGCTGTTCCCATGGTTTGCAAATGGTTTTAATCAATCTAGGGGCTTGTTTTGGGGCACCCATGGTATTACAAATCAGTGGGTGCACTTGTACAGTCCAGACTGAAGCTCGTTTATCGAGGAACGATCCTAAGGGTTGTGGATTTCCTATAAATACCCAACCCCAATTCTTTTGTTCCTCACAATTGATCTGAATTTCTCTAAGTTGAGGTTCCAAAACTTCATACCTGAGAACATTTAGATCAATATCTTCATTGCTTGGACCCGTTGTAATTTTCTTTCGTGCTTTTATGTGTTTATAAGCGTAAAAGTCAAACAATGTTTGAATTTCTACTTTAACCAGTCTTTGGTCAACACAAAGTTCGTTTGAACTTTGCAACATGATCGTAATCACGATGGTTATAGTCCCGTGTGACTATACCTACTAATTACCATGTTGATTAGGTGTAGTAACGAGTCATAGTTTCGGTCAAAATGCGCGTTTATGCGTATTTTGCAACCAAACTATTCTTGGGTATCAAAACCGTATGTTTTGATATCAAACTTGTTTTCAAACCTTATTAAACATGTTTTAACATGTTTAACTCGTCACTTTTAGATTAGTGCTTGTATAGGGTCGTAGGATAAGCGGTCTAAACAACCGCTTAGACTTTTGAACCCGACCCGTTTGGTCGATCATTAGGATCCGACCAAGCATGTTTAGTGACCATAGTTGTATAGGGAATAACCTTCCAAGGTTATACCTTATGGTCACTTCGTTTAGTTAGTTGTATGATAGGTAGTTTATATGCCTTAGGTAAAATGACCAAAATGCCCTTTTCATGCATAATTGGATTTTAAGCATATGTAACTCAAACTTTTATCACTTAACTGATTATGCAACATATTTAAACATGTTTAGGCATATAATACTTGTCGTAGGACTAGTTAGGCGTTCCGAACGCGCTTTGCGCGAACGACGCGTTAAAGCTACCTAAACGGGTCGTGATGGGTCATAAGCACTTAGGTTAAGTTTCGGTTTAGTATGTAGGCTTTGTCAAACCATATCGTATGAGTTCCAAAACTCATTTGGTTTACGAAACCTCATCCTATCCGATCTTCCGATTTAGGTCCGGTTATTAATGTAATTACCCATATTAGGTGCCGTTTGATTTCCGTGATCCCTCTAGCTTTGCTTGGTTGTTGTTCAAGACTTCTAAGCATCCTCAAGTGAGTACATAGTCCCCTCTTTTACTATTCTCAAATGTTTTGGGATGATACACATGTGCCTACTTGTTATTTTCGTGCTTTTCATGCTTTTATATCATATACTTGCTATGTTCATTAGTACGCATATAGTACAAGATTTCATTATGTTTTGCTATGTATGTTCACTTCGCATGCTAGCACATTGATTACATTTTGTTGCATATGCTCATCCAACATATGGACACATTGTTTTTTGCATTTTGAACCGTTTGAACCGTTTTGAGCTGTTTGATCTGTGTGAGTTATTTGTACTATTGGAACCATTTGAAACTGTTTGATTTATGTGAACTGTTTGGGTCTGTTTGAACCGTTGGGTTAGGGAAGTGATTAGGTAACGGGGCGAGTCTAATGTGATAAAAGCATGGTGGATACGCCGCTGGTACTTCCTATATATAAGTGCTTTTAACACATTATATATCGTTGCGTTATCTAGATTACTTGGGAAAATGTTATCAAAACAAAGTTATATTACAAGGTTTTTCTAATAATATAAATCATTCGAGTTTTATTTCAAAAACGATTTACAATCTGGGTTTACTTAAACAAATGTTTTGGAGTTAAGATTAATGGCATTGAGGTTTTGTAAAACAAATCTTTTTGACTTGGTTATTTCAATTTACATTACAAACATTTTACAAAACTTGGTTTTCTAATTATCAATTAACAAAGGTGTTCAAGTTATTTTCAAAATATAAATGAGCCATGAATCTGACACTCACATAAAACCTATGTACTCGCCGGCATTTTTATGCTGACATATTTTCACATGTGTTTCAGGTACCATAGTTGGTGATGTTTGATGATGATATCGATGCATGCTCACATAGGAATGGACGAGGCCTTAGTGACTTAATAACAATGAAAGTTTATTTGCTCATGTTTTGTTTCTAATTTCAATGCAATGTAATACATTTAATTCAATAAAACAGAATTTCAATCCATGTGTTATGAAACAATGATTCTGTTACGACACTCCCCGACATTTCCACCGCGGTTTGTTGTTTTAACGCGGTCGGGGTATGACAGAAAAGTTGGTAGCAGAGCTCATGGTTATAGGGAATTAGGTTATTAGTAATGCTTTGACCTAGTCTATAAACTTCATAGGACCCTAACACGAGTTTACTTACGTTTAGTCATAAAACAATACCGTCGCCTATCTAACCACAATAAGAACACAAATTTCGAATCCGCTTTGAAAACTAATCATCTGTTCTAGGATAATTCATTATAAGGTTTTGAACCTTCAAAGTTTTCAAAATCTCGTCAAAGTTTGGGTCTTATTAATGTGAACACGTGCAATCTGGAATGGTGGATGCCTGTATCCTAAGTTTTCTGTCTAAGGCTAGAGTGTTCGTACAAATCCACATAATCAGATCAGTCACTCTTACCTGGGAACTCTTGGAGTGAGTGTCCACTTATAGGCTAAAGCATGTCTTCGCGATACATTATGAGGACCTATTTACTTTGATTCAGCTTTTGTGTGTCGTTTTTTGCTTCGTGGTTCGAACAAATGACCATCACCCATGTTTTTTGTCGGTAATTGTAACATCCTCACCCAATGCCTTTTCACTTGTTTTCTCTCATGCTTCCTCTGTTAGAATGCCTCCACGACGCAACAATCAGGTACCAAATGAAGAACTGGTAGCTATCATTACGCAGCAAATGGTTGCTGCACTCCCAAACATCATTGCTCAATGTAACCAAGCCCTCAACAACAATAATGCCCCATGCAACTTCAAGACATTCAACTCTGCCCAGCCATCAAAATTTTTTGGGTCTCAAGGAGCGACTACACTTCTACAATGGTTCGAGAGTCTAGAGAGCACCTTCAGACACGCTCAGTGTCCAATCGAGCGAAAGGTAGAGTTCGCATCTAGTGTTTTTGAGAAACAAGCTTTAACATGGTGGAATGGTGTGATGAGAGATAGGGGTGCCGAGGTAGCACTGGCTAAAACCTGGGAGGAGCTTCAAGCTCTAATGATGAGGGAATTCTGTCCTCATCATGAGATTAGGGCATTGGAAAGGGAATTCCACAATCTTAAGCAAGATAGCGGTGACATCGAGCCTACACGGACTGTTATGAGGAATTAAGTCTGTTATGCCCGAACATGGTTACGCCTTTGGATAAGGCAATCGAAAAGTACATTGATGGCCTCCCTGACTAAGTACAAGACATTGTGACTGGTAGCAACCCCACTACAGTTAGGCAGACCATTGAGCTATCCGCTACCTTGACTGAATCTCAAATCAGGAAAGGTAAACTTTTTCGAAAGGGTGATAAGAAACCGACCGATGAACCGAAGCCAAAGGATGAGCAGAATAAGTCCTCCAAGAAGTCCAAGAAGCGAAAGGCTTCTCAAAACTTCGTTGTGGTTACCCACAATGATCAAGTTGTCCCCAACCAACCACCTCAACCCCCTGCTAGGAAGCCATACTGTGACAACTCAAGTTTTCAAGGTCTTTCCTCTTAGCTGTATCTTCATAATTCATTGTGTTGTAATGTGTGCACCTTGTTATTTGATTTATAAATTGTTGTATTGTGTTACTTGGTTAAATAATGAACTGTTGAACTTATGAACTATTTAAAGTTTACAAACCTAACCCTTACATTCTCACATTTGACGAAACCCGAACCCGACGAAACATTAGTGTTTCGTCATCATCCATACTCGACGAAACATAAAGAGTTTCGTTGCCCAATGTAGTTTCGCCGAGATGGGCTTTCGGCCCAGGTAAGGCCCATTAGCGACTAAGCCAGTTCGTTTTATATTCACACCCTTGTACGTGAAACGGCAGTTATCAAACCCTATGTTCTATCCTCTATCTATTATGTAATAATCCAAAATTTAAAATCATTATTCTAGAAATAAAAAGAATAACAGTAATTTATAAATTACCCACTAGAAAATCCTAATTAAGACACCCAAGTAATTCTGTACAAACCCTAGAATTTTCAGAATTTTCAGAATCAGGATTAGGGCCCCTAAAACTCAGGGGGGGTATTCCCTACTTGATAATTATCTTAATAAACTTGCGGACGAAGTTGAATTTAATGATTCCGTCGACTCAGCTAGCCTAGTCCCACGCGTGGCAAACCTATAGTGAAAATATGTCCCTTACGCATCGTAGGGGTTTAAAGCCTACGATGCGCAGGCTTGATAGAGTCCCATACGCATCGTAGGGGTTATAGTGCTACGATGCGTAGGGCTGACCAAAATTGGGCTATAAATAGAAGACATTGGCACTTGAAATTCTGCGTATGTTCGACGAAGAAATTCGCTCTAGGCACCGAGTTATCGTCTGTTCACCATAATCAACACACACGAAACACTAATTAAGTATAGCGGGGTGCTGCAGAACAGGGTAATAACTCGATCGCTATTATGATTCATTGTCCGATCGATCAATATATCCAATGGATGTTTAAGTGCTGCCCACATTAGGGTTATACTTTGTCGTTCGTCGTTAATTCGATGAATGAGATTAAGTATCGTACTTTGTCGTTCGTCGTTAATTCGATGGATGAGTTTAAGTATCGCACTTTGTCATTCGTTGTGAGAATTTGATCTCGTGAGTTATCGTAAATGCTGTATTAAGTTACTAACCTAGTTGTGTGCATGTTATTTAAATTAGGTTAAAAGACTAATCAGTAGTCTAAACTCTGCCCGTATAATTCTGAAATATTATCACAAGGTAGCATCACTTTGGAATTGTTAAGGTACGGATCCTTACCCCACTCCTTATTGCTTCATATTCAAATTTTTATAACCCACTAAATTACTATATCTTTTAAAAAAAACTCCTCACGTCTTTGATTATCGATTCATTTGACAATCCGTTCGATTCCTATTATAATCATTTGATTTAGCTTTCATGTCATGCGATAGTATTATGTTAGTTATACTCATTATCGCATGTTCCATTATATGTTCCGTTTTGTTATGAAAATAAGTTTTATAAGTTATGTGAATAAGACCATTTGTACTCTGATACCCTGAGTATCGCTTCTCGTGGAGTGTTCCACGAGCATGTTGTTGTGGCATCGACATCATGTGCTCCATCCGTGACGGAGAGATCAGTTCACGGCGTCTCTTAAGTACAAGAGTGGTACATAAGGCTATTAGGAGGCGTATGGATCGATCCTAGGATTTAAGTATAAGGAGGTGGATAACGGGTATGCCAATTCGCCATCTCATGTGATAATTATGCAGGAGTAGCTACCTGTGTGTTGTCACGTTTTAAGTTGCTCATTGGTACATCCGTAAGATATGATTATGAAAATTGTGTTCTTGCATCGTATCATTTTCGCATAAAGAGTTATTTGTTATTTGAGCCTATTATTCCGTACTGAGCATTCGGCTCATTCCGTAAATTTTTGTATATACAGGTCAGCAGGTTACTTTGGGCGGGAAAGAGAGAGAAGAATAAAGCCTAGGAATAAATCTGAAGATGTTAGTTAATTAAATCGAATGTCTCTGTCTGTATATTAACCTTAAGTTTAGTAGTTGTTGTATCCTTGTTAAATAAATAAATGGAATTATGACTTTTGTTTATGATACTACTGTTATTGTGACACGTCAGCCCTTCCGGGTTGGGGTGTTACAGCTATGGTATCAGAGCAAAGGCTCTTTCCTGTAGAAAACTTGAAGATAGTAAGTAAAACCTGTGAGGAATGGGTAGATATCTATAATAGGATTCAACTTGGTCTCTTATTTTGTTTAACTCCTATGTCTATTCTTATAGATGCCTCCTCGTCGTCCGCTACGTAGGAGTACTCGTACTAACCATGCACGTAACAACACTTCTTCAAATGAGACTCCAGTTGATCCAAATGTAATTAATGCTATCAACCAGGCTGTTGCCGGGTTGCTTCCAAACCTGGTTGCTCAAACAGCTGAGGCCGTTATTCAACAAACTCGTCATCCAGAAGGCACTAACACTAATCCAACCCCTGGTGGTGAAACTCGTGAGAATACCACGAACAATACTAATTATAGTATAGACATATGGATTAGTAAATTCCAAAAACAAAAGCCGAAATCCTTTAGTCACGCTAATAATCCAGTCGAAGCAAGAAACTGGATAGCTCATATTGAAAAGATCTTCGGAGTTCTTGGAGTTCCGGAGCAATACAAAGTTAGATTGGCTACCTACAAATTTGAAGATGACGCACAAACTTGGTGGGAAGGATATAGGCAAGTCAAAGGAGGGGATGATTTCGACGCTAATCTTTCATGGGTCGACTTTCGTAATATCTTTTACGATAAGTATTTTTCGACCGCTGATAAAGAAGCTTATATCAGGGAGTATGCAATAATTCAACAGGGGAGTGATGAACCAGCCTTTGAGTTCATTACTCGATTTTCAAGGTTGGCTAGTATTGTAGGAGACGTTGCAGGATCAGCAGAAGTCCAGGTAGAAAAATGCAAGTGGGCAGTCAATGATCGAATTCGGAAATTGATCATGTATATGAAATTTACGGATATCACCGAAGTTGCTGATGCAATCAAAACTTTTGAATTCGAAAGGAAAGAATTTTTATCTCGAACTGGGGATAATAAGAAGAGAAATAGGGAAGGACAATTTAAGCAGGAAAACGGCCAATCATCCACTACGCCACAGCATCAAGACCGCAAAGTGCAAGGAAATCAAAACTCTGGAAATCAGGCACGTCCATGGCAACCTAGACTTCAAAACCCGAGGCCTGCTCAAAACCAGATTCAGTTGTATGCAGAACCTATTAGAGCTCAACCACTGAATCAACATGTAAACTCGAATCAGATTACATATCCTTTATGTAATACTTGTGGTAAGAGACATCAGGGTGTATGTCATCGAAGTACAGGAGCATGCTTTAGATGTGGCCAAACTGGACACATGATTAAGGAGTGTATAAAGAAAGACACTAGGAAGAATAACCGACCAAACGTTGCACCACCCAATGTTGGAGGAAGAGTTTTCGCACTTTCTGCTACTGACGCTGCTAATGTTCCAGGTACTGTATCTGGAACCCTTCAGATTGGTGAACGTAGTATCTATGTGTTATTCGATACAGGAGCGACTCATTCTTTAGTATCCCATTCGTTTACTAAGTACCTTCCGATAAGACCAACTCTCTTAAATCATACCTTAACCATTTCCACTCCCATGGAAAATTCATCCGTAATCACTTACGTATATAAAGATTGTCTGATCCGTATTGAATCTATTGTGTGTAAGGCAGACCTATTTCCAATACATATGTGTGACTTTGATGTTATTCTAGGAATAGATTGGTTGTCTAGACATCGTGTAACTATAGATTGTCATTCTCGCCGTGTTATTTTCGGTGATCTTCATCATCCTGATATTATATATCAGGGAACTCAAGCTCATAAATCTTTTAAGATTATTTCTGCGCTCAAGGCTCGAAAATTCATATCAAACGGCTGTGCTGGATTCCTAGCATCGATTAAGGATACTTCTGCTAGTGTTAAGAGTATTGATAACCACTCCGTTGTTTGTGAATATCCTGATGTATTTCCGGATGAACTACCGGGATTACCACATGACCGTCAGGTAGAATTCACCATCGACTTGATTCCTGGCGCCGAACCTATTTCTAAAGCTCCATACCGTATGGCTCCAATGGAACTAAAAGAATTGAAGGAACAATTGCAAGAATTGTTAGATCTAGGATTCATAAGACCTAGTGTTTCACCTTGGGGTGCTCCGGTCTTATTTGTGAAAAAGAAAGACGGTAGTATGCGTCTATGTATTGACTACCGAGAGCTGAACAAGATTACTATTCGTAATCAGTATCCTTTGCCTCGCATTGATGATCTCTTTGATCAACTTCAGGGGGGCTCAGTTCTTCTCAAAAATCGACCTGAGGTCCGGATACCATCAGCTAAAAATCAAAAATGATGATGTTCCCAAGACCGCCTTTCGTACTCGATACGGTCATTACGAATTTTTGGTTATGCCCTTTGGGCTAACTAATGCACCCGCAGTCTTTATGGATTTGATGAATCGCGTATTTCACCAATTCCTAGACAAATTCGTTATTGTCTTTATCGATGATATTCTAGTGTATTCTAAAAGTCACGAAGAGCATGAAGCACATCTACATGCAGTACTTGGAATCTTGCGGCATGAGAAGTTGTACGCGGAGTTTTCCAAATGTGACTTTTGGCTTAGCCAAGTGGCATTTTTAGGTCATGTCATATCAGCAGAGGGAATTATGGTAGACCCAACAAAGGTTGAAGCTATTACAAAATGGCCAAGACCCACTTCTGTTACCGAAATACGAAGTTTCTTGGGTCTTGCTGGCTGTTACCGAAGATTTGTTGAAAGATTCTCAGTAATTGCTTTACCACTCACAAAACTCCTAAGGAAAGGGGTGAAGTACTCATGGAATGAGGAACAAGAGAAAAGCTTTGAAGAATTGAAGAAACGACTCGTATCCTCTCCGATACTCGCTCTCCCTTCTGGATAAGGAGGTTATCAAGTCTATAGTGATGCCTCAAAGAAAGGATTAGGGTGTGTGCTGATGCAACATGGGAAAGTTATCGCTTATGCCTCCCGTCAGTTGAAGCCTTATGAAGTTAATTACCCTACACATGATTTAGAACTAGCAGCAGTCATATTTGCACTTAAGATTTGGCGACACTATCTGTATGGTGAAAGTTGTGACATCTTTACCGACCATAAGAGCCTCAAGTACATATTTACGCAGAAGGAGCTAAATATGAGGCAAAGAAGGTGGTTAGAACTTTTAAAAGATTATGACGTAAATATTCAATACCATCCAGGCAAAGCCAATGTTGTAGCTGACGCGTTGAGCCGAAAGAATTCCGGGACTATATCTTGCTTACAAATTCAGCCTCGTATTAGGAGGGATCTCGAAAGGATGAACATTTGTCTTCAGGTTAGTAAATCTGATGGATATCTAGCTAGAATGCAGATTGAACCCGACCTCATATCACGGATCAAAGATGCACAAAAGCAAGATGGAGAACTTTGGGCAATTGTGCAAAATATTGAGGTGGGTAAGCAATCTGAATTTAGTATAGACCATCATGGGGTGATTTGGTGCGGTAAAAGACTTTGTGTACCCGATGACTCCACTCTTCGTGAGTCATTGTTAGCTGAAGCTCACAGCTCACCATTTTCAATTCACCCAGGATCTACTAAGATGTATCGAGACTTAAGACAGAACTTCTGGTGGAATGGCATGAAGGAAGACGTTGCTCGATACGTAAGTAAATGTCTCACTTGCCAACAAGTGAAAATTGAACACAAACGAGCAAGCGGTCTATTGCAGCCATTGGATATTCCCATATGGAAGTGGGATGAGATCACAATGGATTTTGTTACTGGTTTGCCTAAGACATTCAAGAAGAATGATGTTGTATGGGTTGTTGTCGATAGATTGTCAAAGTCAGCACATTTTATACCGATTCAGCAAGGATTTTCGGTTAGTAAGTTATCCGAAATATTTCTTCAAGAGATTATTCGACTCCATGGTACACCATCTTCCATTGTTTCCGATAGAGACCCACGTTTCACCTCACGATTTTGGAAAGGTTTTCAGGCAGCTTGGGGTACACGACTAAAGTTTAGTACGGCTTTCCATCCACAAACAGATGGGCAGTCGGAACGCACGATTCAGACCTTGGAAGACATGCTCCGAGCATGTGCACTTGAATGGTCTGGAAACTGGGATGAATATCTATGTCTTGTTGAGTTCGCTTACAACAATAGTTGGCAAGCAAGTATTGGCATGGCACCTTTTGAGCTTTTGTACGGTCGGAAATGTCGAGCACCGATATGCTGGGATGAAGTTGGAGAAAAACTTATTGAAGGGCCAGAACTAGTTCAGATTACAAATGAAAAAGTCACTGTGGCACGAGAAAAACTAAAAGAAGCTATGCAGATCAAGATAGACGACCACTCAAATTTAAAATTGGTGACCACGTATTCTTAAAGGTATCACCTTGGCGTGGCATTCGTAGGTTTGGAATTAAAGGAAAGCTTAGTCCCCGTTTCATCGGTCCGTTTGAAATCCTTGAAAGAATTGGAGAAGTATCATATCGACTAGCTCTACCACCTCAACTCTCTCACGTTCATAACGTTTTTCATGTCTCCTCGTTAAGAGGATATAATTATCATCCACTCCATGTCATTAGTTATCCGTTACTTACAATTCACGAAGATTTGTCCTACGAAGAGGAACCAGAAGCCATCTTAGATCGACAAGAAAGGGTTTTGCGTAGGAAAGTAATTTCGTTTGTTAAAATCCTCTGGAAAAATCACTCTGAACGTGAAGCAACATGGGAATCTGAAGAATCAATTCGATCTCTATACCCTAATCTATTCTCGCAATAGAATTTTAGTCAAGATAACGGCGAATCTTGCTCTTTGATCTATGTTCAATTGTTTCTGCTTATGGTCATTCATGCTTTGCTTTATGTGAATATATCTTAGTTATGATTAAACATGTTTATGTAGGAGATATCAGTATCAATAAGTCACTCTTGTTATCTGCAAGTATATGTTGATTTTCTGCATGATTAAATATGTTATTAAGATACGTAGTGGAAGAACCATTAGGATATGATAGTAAGGTAATTAAGAATTTTGGTCATAAACGTAATTATGAATTTCAGATACACATGTGTGTTTAGGAGATTCTTGTTATATAAGTTAGTAACTCTGATATGAAAGTTCCATTTCCGTTACTTATGCGATATGTTATATTCTTATTTGAAAATTTTCGAGGACGAAATTTATTTTAAGGGGGTAATAGTTGTAATAATCCAAAATTTAAAATCATTATTCTAGAAATAAAAAGAATAACAGTAATTTATAAATTACCCACTAGAAAATCCTAATTAAGACTCCCAAGTAATTCTGTACAAACCCTAGAATTTTCAGAATCAGGATTAGGGCCCCTAAAACTCAGGGGGGTATTCCCTACTTGATAATTATCATAATAAACTTGCGGACGAAGTTGAATTTAATGATTCCGTTGACTCAGCTAGCCTAGTCCCACGCGTGGCAAACCTATAGTGAAAATACGTCCCTTACGCATCGTAGGGGTTTAAAGCCTACGATGCGCAGGCTTGATAGAGTCCCATACGTATCGTAGGGGTTATAGTGCTACGATGCGTAGGGCTGACCAAAATTGGGCTATAAATAGAAGACATTGGCACTTGAAATTCTGCGTATGTTCGACGAAGAAATTCGCTCTAGGCACCGAGTTATCGTCTGTTCACCATAATCAACACACACGAAACACTAATTAAGTATAGCGGGGTGCTGCAGAACAGGGTAATACCTCGATCGCTATTACGATTCATTGTCCGATCGATCAATATATCCAATGGATGTTTAAGTGCTGCCCACATTAGGGTTATACTTTGTCGTTCGTCGTTAATTCGATGAATGAGTTTAAGTATCGTACTTTGTCGTTCGTCGTTAATTCGATGGATGAGTTTAAGTATCGCACTTTGTCGTTCGTTGTGAGAATTTGATCTCGTGAGTTATCGTAAATGCTGTATTAAGTTACTAACCTAGTTGTGTGCATGTTATTTAAATTAGGTTAAAAGACTAATCAGTAGTCTAAACTCTGCCCGTATAATTCTGAAATATTATCACAAGGTAGCATCACTTTGGAATTGTTAAGGTACGGATCCTTACCCCACTCCTTATTGCTTCATATTCAAATTGTTATAACCCACTAAATTACTATATCTTTTAAAAAAAACTCCTCACGTCTTTGATTATCGATTCATTTGACAATCCGTTCGATTCCTATTATAATCATTTGATTTAGCTTTCATGTCATGCGATAGTATTATGTTAGTTATACTCATTATCGCATGTTCCATTATATGTTCCGTTTTGTTATGAAAATAAGTTTTATAAGTTATGTGAATAAGACCATTTGTACTCTGATACCCTGAGTATCGCTTCTCGTGGAGTGTTCCACGAGCATGTTGTTGTGGCATCGACATCATGTGCTCCATCCGTGACGGAGAGATCAGTTCACGGCGTCTCTTAAGTACAAGTGTGGTACATAAGGCTATTAGGAGGCGTATGGATCGATCCTAGGATTTAAGTATAAGGAGGTGGATAACGGGTATGCCAATTCGCCATCTCATGTGATAATTATGCAGGAGTAGCTACCTGTGTGTTGTCACGTTTTAAGTTGCTCATGGGTACATCCGTAAGATATGATTATGAAAATTGTGTTCTTGCATCGTATCATTTTCGCATAAAGAGTTATTTGTTATTTGAGCCTATTATTCCGTACTGAGCATTCGGCTCATTCCGTAAATTTTTGTATATACAGGTCAGCAGGTTACTTTGGGCGGGAAAGAGAGAGAAGAATAAAGCCTAGGAATAAATCTGAAGATGTTAGTTAATTAAATCGAATGTCTCTGTCTGTATATTAACCTTAAGTTTAGTAGTTGTTGTATCCTTGTTAAATAAATAAATGGAATTATGACTTTTGTTTATGATACTACTGTTATTGTGACACATCAGCCCTTCCGGGTTGGGGTGTTACATATTTGACGGCAACCTATCTATTCTGTTCGGAGTTTCAATCTCTTGAAGCCTGTCTCTCGTGTCTATCGGCAACCACATCTCGGTTAGTTCACACCATTGTTTAACCGCTATATGATTCCTTGGTAGATCAATACATGTTCGCGTATATGAATCCGATTGATGAAAGCTCTGTGAATTGTGGAATACATGTTCGTATATATTGAATGTGATCTTGTAACTGTTATGTTAAGAATTTAATGGATTGTATGCGGTAGTGTTTGTATTAGGGCTTTGATAGTTTAATTAATTAATCGATTGGTTTGGAACACACAGGAGGATTCTAAGTCTGGTATATATATTCACGATCACTGCACAAAATCAATAGTTCTGTTTGTTGGTTGAATATTATGATTATTCTGATCCTCGTATATCAGATGAATCAGTGATATGGATGCGTGATGATGATGACCTGGTAATTTAGGGTTTATTGTTAGGGTTGTTTGATCGGTTTGTGGAACTTGGGGGAGGTGTTTACGGGATTTACGGGGGGTAGTTTAGGCAAATGAACGTAGCTGTTAACATTTTTGACGAAACATCTAAGAGTTTTGCCACACGTATTGTCGACGAAACATCTGAGAGTTTCGCCACTTGCACTGACGATGAAACACTTGGGAGTTTCGCCATCTTTATGTCAACGAAACACCTTGGTGTTTTGTCACCCAACTATTTGGTAAAAGACTTTGATGTTTCATCATCAACAGGCTGTGGATTATTATATGAACGACTATTGCCTGCTTATTAAATGACAACCCTCACTAAACCAGGTATCCGTACGACCTAATTAATAATTAATCACTGCTTAATTACTGTGCTTGTTTGAAATTACTGATGAACTGCCACTTGATTACTGATACATGCATATACATGCATCATACTTTACCTATCGTCACTACATTATTTACATACTGAACCTTAGTGACAAACATGATGCACAAAAAGCACAGTAGCTCTATAGCGGATAACCTATTGAACATGCTGATAAAGCCAGCATCAGGCAGACACTGCCTCTAAAGGCCTGTATGAGCCAGGAATATTTTACTACACTAGTGGTGAGTGTAGGGATACAAGGGTTGTAGAACTGCGTCTCTAGGAATAAGTTACAATGACTGGATATGCCTAAAACATACTCTAAGCACAAAATTCAGCACTTTACATACACAATTCAGCATCTAGCTAACTAGTAAAGTGCCAAAACATGAGAAAATATTCCTGACACTTTGGGGATTGAGTTGTGTCACTAAAAATAATTATAAAGACACTTTAAAGCTTTGTTAAACACTTTAACGGATTACTATCCAACCGAACAACCGGACTATACCCGGAACCTGAAAATATTGTTATTTTCACTATTTATCTTTTTCTGAGCCAGTTAGGGTCCCTGAATACCTTAACACCCATTGTAACGCGTGACACACAACTAACCAGGTTAAGTACCTAACTAACTAACTTAACCTAACTATTAACCTAACTACTAGTTAGAATCGAACCAAGGACCCCCCCCCCCCCTCTCTAACCGGCCCCAACTAGAAGGGGACATACCTTGTACCCTTATGATTATTTTAATCCCATATGTTTAATATCTTGCATACATATGGACCTTTGGTTAATTGAACATGACATTGTCTATAAGATCACCACTAAACACACTTGATCTTTCACTTTGCACAACTCACCACTCAAGCTCTCTCTCCCTCTCTTCTAAGCTTTCGGCCGAACACACCCCACCCCCATCCATCATTTTTGAGTTTGTTACATGCCATTCCAATCATCTACAAGTGTTAAGGGTCGCATATAAGGAGCCTTGGAGCAAACGGAAGGCGAAGGATCTCTTTATCTTGCTTTTATCCACCTCATTTGCGCGTAGATTCTTCCCTAGCCTCGAGCTAGTGGTATGTTGCTTAAATCACCTTCTTGAACGATTCTAATGTGGTTAATACGATATATGATGATTAAAACTCGTTATCTTACAAAATGGTGCATTAAAGTCTACTAAAAACATGAAAAATGATGGTTAAAAGCTCACTAGTTGTGTAAATGTTGTAGTAATTGATATTTGTGATTATTTAGACCCGATCTATGTTGTGGTAGCTCGGATCATCACTTAACCCGGTTTGGTCATGATCACGAATCATGACATAAGGTTGTTTTGAATAGAACAAGGGTTAAAGGGTGAAACTCTACCACACGCGAATCATGAACTTGTGTAAAAATGTTTTACTTGTGGAATAGTGTTTAAAACTAGCAGATCTACGTATCTGCAAGTGGTATTTTCAAAGGACCAAGCGTCAAAGAAATCATGTTTTCTAAAAATGGATCTTACACTAACAAGAATGGTTTTTAGAACACACAAGTGCGTAAACACATGTGTAACACAAAGTTTCGACAAAATAGCTATTTTTGAAAAAGATGACGAGAAGTTGTAAAGATGGAATTTCTTTAAAGACGAGGTTTTTACAAAATCGGATTGTTTTATATAAAGATCCACTGAAAATAATGGGATTTACTTCATAGTTTGAGTAAATCACAAGTTCATAAAATTTATGCGATTTATATACATATTTTGACTAGTTGTGATTTGAACATGGTTTTGATTGAATAAGAAGATTGTTGGTTTGATTTATAAAAGAAAATGATACGCTTGAAAGCGTGGCCACCTCCAGTTACAGAGGAAACTCTGGCGAAATTTTTCTAAAACCTAACACTTAGAATTATTTTCACTATAAGTGTTAGAAATACATTTTGACTTGTTTTCAAATTATAGATTTCGCCACGACTTATTTACAAAATACCGGAGGTGGGATTTCACAAAATAAAACGTGATACATATATATATTTAGTATATATTTTTCACAACATCACTTGTATAAGTGTTTATGATTATTTTGTGAACTACGTAAATATTATTTTCAGAGTAAAAATAATATTACTAAGTATTATTTTTGGGAAAATCACATGTATTAAAATATAATATTTTTGGGAAGAATATTTATATTTTGGGAGTTAGAAGTAAAATATATTAAGTGAGACTTAGCAGTGTAATCCGAACTATACGAACACACATGTATTAATTCCCCCATCCTTGGGAAGGAAAATAACTACCAAGTATACAGAATGTAAACACGAAATAGTTGCCTAACTATTTCCCAAAAACTTAAACCATAAAGCTAAGGCACGGCCGTCCGTCTAATAGAGTTAGCACGTGTAGGTCGTCATACAGCTGATTGATTTGGAGGCATACTTGGTAGAGACGCACCACAGTGAGTTCATGTCCCCCTTTTCTCTAACTGTTTTCAGTTTTCTTAACTGCGGGGGTGAAATACATGTTACTATGATTACGAGTACTTATTACATGGTATGGTTAGCGTAAGGAGGTTTACTACTTAGATCATGTGAGTGGGTAGGAGCAATATGAGGCCATTAGTCCTCATGTCGGGACCGAGGGACAGGAGCGGTAGATCTATCTGGGTGTAGCGAGCCCAGCCCCAGGCCAAACTAGAAACGGACCTCGGGGTGACTTTGTCCACATACTAATGCCGTGGCGAAATCTGCTAGGTTTGAGTCTCCCTATTTGCACTTCACATATATCAGTGGCCTTGCAAACCATTGGTGATCTCAATTCCCTTATTTGCTACATACCAAGACTATTTTTATACTCACAAAGGTTTACTTACTCACTTACACATGAACTCGCTCAACATTATTGTTGATTTTTCAACTTACATGTATTTCAGGAAATTAAAGATCTGGCGCGGTATGTTATGTTTTCCCGCTGCATATGGGTTCCGAGGTCATCCGGGTTTAGGAAATGTGACTCTTTCCTGGACAAGTCACAAATCTTAAACTGCGTTTATTTCATGTTAATGTTTATGTTTTTCCAGACAATGTTTTATGTTACGATGTTGTAAGTCTCTAAGACAATGGTATGTTACTTTGGTTTTTAAAACTTAATCGAATGGATGATCTTGCATGATTTTATTTCATATAGCTTTGTTATGGTTAAGCTATGGTATTAAGAAGTCACACCAAATTAACCACGCTTCCGCAAAGCCAGGGTGTGACAGCTTGGTATCAGAGCTCTGATCATAGCGAACTAGGATTCCTTCTCGAGTCTAGACTATGATCACTAGGGCTCTCACGAAAACATTTTTACTGCATACCACTTAAGTCCAGATCCAAAACTTTTTACAAACAAATGTTGAGCACATTTTATTTATTATTTATAGGCTCAGTCTGGAAGGCTGAGGCTCGGTCTTAGAGGCCGAGGCTCGGTCTGAGAGATCGAGGTAGTTGGCTAGTTGGACTAGGAAGAGTAGGCTCAGCCTGGAAGGCTGAGGCTCGGTCTTAGAGGCTCGGTCTGAGAGATCGAGGTAGTTGGCTAGTTGGACTAGGAAGAGTAGGCTCAGTCTTGAAGGCTGAGGCTCGGTCTTAGAGGCCGAGGCTCGATCTAAGAGGTCGAGGTAGATGATAGAGCAGTCTTAGAGACTGGGAAGAATTTGGCTAGTGAGACTAGGAGTATCAGTCTAGGAGACTGGGAGGCTAGTGGGACTAGGAGAATTATTTGAATGCTTACTTGGTGACTTATGTGATTATTTGATTGTATGATTGACTGTTTGTGCATATTTGTGTTTATGTTACAGACACCATGGACACCTCTGGCACTGGTGATTCAGACACCACAGGACCTAGACTTATAGTATCGGACGACCTAGAGTCTTCTGAGCGCGAGGTTCACACATCCGACGTTACGAGCACGGACGAGGATGATTTCCAGCCCTTCGCTTTACCTGATGGTGCTGATGAGCTCGCTGATGGCCCTTTGGCCGGGGACCTACCGTTAGTGGAGATCCCTGCTCCTATACCGCTTGCTTCGTATCCTGCTTACGATTTACTCATCGACGCCGACGCTGACGACGACGTCGATCTTTTTGATGACGAGCCCTTAGAGGACGAGGTTCAGGGCGAGGCCCTTCTTCCTGCTGGAGATCTTTTGATGATCGCAGATGCTCCCGCTGAGGAGTCACCTGCTCACTCTCCGGTCCCAGACTCTTTCGAGTCTGTGGCCTCCGCACCTTCACACACTCAGAGTGCGCAGCACTTCTCACACGGATCAGATCCCAACCAGGCATCTTCTGTTGCCCCTATTCCTAGCTTTGTTTTCGACCACGATGATGTGGAGGATTCCGATCCTGTCTTTCCCCCAGGATTCGACCCAGATCAGGATATAGAGTTTATACCCATGGATCAGCCTATGGAGGATCCAGTCGACCCAGTTGATCCCATCGACCATGAGTTTGATTTTGAGATGGCCTTTGATGAGCCCGAGCAGCCACTTGACCCTGCTCCTGACCCAGTACTTGAGCATGACCCAGTTCATGCTGACGCACCTATTATTGAGCCTGTCATTGCTGACCCACCTATTGGTGATCACCCTGTTGATGCTCCGTTGTTAGAGGGCGATCATGTCATTACTGCTGATCATGTTGATCCCCCACTTATTGCTGATGCACCAGTTGACCCTCTTGTTGCACCTCACCATGATCCTATGCCAGTTCAGTTTGATCATGCACTTTTTGGGGCACAGATGAACCCACGAGATGAGCACGCCCAGCATGGGTGGATTCCTGCTGATGATGAGGTTCCACATATTCCCCCTCAGTTCACTGATACCCGTCACATTGATACATCCTTTTCATTTCCTCAGTTTACACCTCCAGCGCGGCCTGGAGAAGGTTCTTCGGCTCACCCTTTTGGACATGTACCGGTATCTATCCCTGCTATGCCACCGTTTGCTACTTTTCCCCCTGTTTCTCCGTTTCATGTAGCACCTTTTGATCCCACCAGTGAGCCGTTTCTCTGGTCGCCACACTCTGCTATGCCACCGACTGACCCCTACCATTCTTTCCATCGGGGGTATACTATTGAGGACGTTTTGATGTCTTTTGTCGCCCAGCACGAGGCACACACGCAGCGTATTCAGGAGCTCGAGAGAGCTCAGCCACCGCCGTGCCCATGTCAGGGTCAGACCCACTCTCCTTTGCAGCCCTCTCGACCTTTACCACCAGACTATGCTGCACGCCTTTTGGCACTGGAGCAGCAGCTTGCTTCTTGGCTACGTACCCAGAGAGCTATAGAGGAGGACTGGCTCCATTTGCGTCGCTTGTTTTACACTCACTTTCCCCCTCCTCCACCGCCATCCGTGTAGAGCTCTTCAGTACCGTATGGGTAGACATTGGTGAGAAGACGGCGAATGCTTTTGACTGCACAGCATTTTTGGAGACTACATTATGATTCTGACTTTTGTTGACATGTATTTGATGTATTGACACAGATTTGATATAGTTTTTGGACTAGGGCGATGTAGCCCTTAGTCGACTGATGTTGTATGACACTATGATGTACTTGTACACTTACTATGTGGTCTCGATATATGGCAATCGCAGTATTCTCATCATATTTGATACTTGATTTGGTTATTTATATTCTATGACATGGGATGTTGTGTGATTGATATGATTATAACATGAGATGTTATGTACTATTACTATCATTATATACGTATGCTGTATTATGACCTGACTTACGTATTATAACATGGAATCTTTATTATGGCCTGACCGACGTGAACCCATCTTTTAGAAGATGCCGCCGAGACGTCAAACGCCGTTGCCTACCAATGAGGCAGAACTCCAGCAAGTCATCGCTGCTGCCATCGCACAATACGCCGCCTCTCAAGGAGGGACTAGTGGAAGCAACTCTGGCAACACTGGCAACAACAACAATCCACCTCATGGTAAATACTAAGTCATTTAGACATACCATGACCTAATTGGATATCTCTAGCAGAGATGCTAATGCCATTCACATGTTGTAACGTGTGCAGGATGCACCTATAAGCAGTTTCTAGACTGCAAACCGGTCAACTTTGATGGCACAGGAGGTGCTGTCGCTTTTGTTCATTGGGCTGAGAAAACTGAATCTGTTCTTCGCATGAGCAAATGCGCGCTAGATCAGCAAGTCACCTATATCTCAGGGCTATTCTTGGATGGAGCCCTCTCTTGGTGGAATTTGCAAGTACAGACACTTGGTGAAGCTGCTGCCTACGCGCTAACCTGGACCGAACTGAAGGAACTTATGCGCAAAAAGTACTGCTCTCGCGCGGAAATCCAAAGATTGGAAACCGAGTTCTGGCATTTGAAAATGGACGGCCCAAAGATCGCAGAGTACGTTCAAAGGTTCCATGACTTATCGCATGTAGTACCCTACATGGTCACTCCGGAGTTCAAGAGGATTGAACGTTTCATTTGGGGATTGGCGCCTCAAATCATAAGCATGGTAACCTCATCCAAACCTGCGACCATTACTGAGGCGATCGACTTGAGCGTGGCTCTCACGGAGGAGGCTATCCGCCTGCACAAGTTTGTTGAGATCAAGACGAAGAAGGAAGAGACTCACGTCGAGTCGTCAGGAGGTAACAAACAGAAATTCTCGAATTTCAAACAAGGCACTAGTGGGGTTGTTAAGAAAGGAGGATCAGGCACGCCAGCTCAGGTTACAGCTGGTAGTGGAAAGAAGGGAAAAGGATATCAGGGCACCCAGCCCAAGTGTAATAACTGTCAACGCCACCATACTGGCCATTGTAGTGTGAAAGTATGCGAAGCATGTGGAAAGCCGGGCCACTTGAAGGATTCTTGTTGGACTAGTGCTGGCCGGGGAGGCCAAGGAGGATTTGGGAATAGAAATAATAATCGTGGTGGTAGTGGAAATCGCCCACAAGTAAACAATGGAGGTAACGAGAATCGAGGCAACAATGCTAACCAAGCGGGCGCCGTGAATCGTAACCCGAGGAATGATCAAGCTGGTGGAAACGGGCGGAGACCCAGATGCTTCAACTGTGGTGACCTTGGGCATTACAAGAGGAACTGCCCAGAGTTAAACCAAGCCCGTGGAAGAGTGTTTAATATTGAAGCAAGGGAGGCGCGCCAGGATCCAAATGTTGTCACTGGTACGTTCCCTGTAAACCAACGCTATGCATCCGTTTTATTTGATACTGGCGCCGATTATAGCTTCGTGTCGTTAGAGTTTAAGAATATGCTTGGTTTAGCCGCTAATAAGTTAGATATTCCGTACTCAATCGAATTGGCTAATGGGAAGTTAGTAGAAGCCAATGAGGTTATCAGAGGCTGTGTGATCGAATTGGGAGAACGTGAGTTTGCTTTGGATCTACTACCAGTCCAGTTGGGAAGCTTCGACGTGGTGGTAGGAATGGATTGGTTATCAGGCAACAAGGCGGAAATAGTTTGTCACGAAAAGGTTGTTCGTATCCCAACTAAAGATGGCGAAACAATTGTGGTTCACGGGGAGAAGCGTGATACGCCGTTAAGAATTATCAGCTGCCTGAAAGCGCGAAAGTGTTTGCAGAAGGGATGTGTTGCCTTCCTGGCACACATTGTGGATAAGAAGGCTGCTGAGCCGAGAATCAAAGACATCCCTGTCGTGAGGGAGTATCCAGAAGTCTTCCCAGAAGACTTACCTGGACTGCCACCTCAGAGGCAAGTAGAGTTCCGCATTGACTTAGTTCCAGGCGCCGCGCCTGTGGCTAAGGCACCTTATAGACTTGCTCCGTCTGAGATACAGGAACTGTCGACACAACTTCAAGAGTTGTTAGACAAGGGGTTTATCCGACCAAGCTTCTCGCCTTGGGGAGCTCCAGTTTTGTTTGTCAAGAAGAAGGACGGTAGTTTTCGAATGTGCATCGACTATCGGGAGCTGAACAAGCTGACGATCAAGAATAGATATCCTCTGCCAAGGATTGATGATCTATTCGACCAACTGCAAGGTTCAAGTTTTTATTCAAAAATCGATCTTCGATCTGGATACCATCAGTTAAGGATACAAGAGGAAAGTATCCCGAAGACAGCCTTCAGAACTCGTTATGGACACTACGAGTTCCTTGTTATGCCGTTTGGTTTGACAAACGCACCTGCAGTCTTTATGGATTTGATGAATAGAGTTTGCAAGCCGTACTTAGACAAGTTCGTGATTGTGTTCATCGACGACATCTTGATTTATTCAAGGACAAAGACTGAGCACGAATAGCATTTAAGAACTATTTTGGAGCTGCTGAAGAAAGAACAGCTGTACGCCAAATTCTCTAAGTGCGAGTTTTGTCTACGTGAAGTCCAATTTCTTGGACATGTGGTGAATGGAAATGGAATCCATGTGGATCCAACGAAGATCGAAGCGATTAAGAATTGGGAAACGCCAAAGACGCCAACCGAGATTCGACAATTCTTGGGTTTGGCTGGCTACTATCGAAGGTTCATTGAGGATTTTTCAAAAATCGCTCAACCATTGACGCTCCTCACGCAGAAAGATAAGAAGTTTGATTGGGGAATCAAACAGGAAGAAGCGTTCCAGATATTGAAGGATAAGCTCTGCAATGCGCCAATCTTAGCACTACCAGAAGGTACAGATGATTTTGTGGTATACTGTGACGCTTCGCGTCAAGGATTGGGTTGTGTGTTGATGCAACGCCAAAAGGTTATTGCTTACGCATCGCGTCAATTGAAAGTACATGAAAAGAACTATACCACACATGATTTGGAACTTGGCGCAGTGGTTTTCGCATTAAAGATCTGGAGACACTACCTTTATGGTACGAAGTGTACAATTTTTACAGATCACAAGAGCCTACAACACATATTCAACCAGAAGGAGCTGAATATGAGGCAAAGACGTTGGGTTGAGTTGCTGAACGATTACGACTGCGAGATAAAGTATCATCCAGGGAAGGCGAATGTGGTCGCCGATGCCCTAAGTCGAAAGGAGAGGATCAAGCCCATAAGGGTTAGGGCTTTAGAAATGATTATCCAAACCGATCTTTCCTTGCGCATTCGTGCCGTGCAGAAAGAAGCCCTCAAGGAAGGAAACCTTGAAGAAGAATATCTCCGTGGGATGGAGAAGCTACTGGTACCAAACGAGGAAGGAACGTTATGTTTTGAGAAGAGTATTTGGGTTCCTTTGTTTGGAGGTTTAAGGGAGGTGATTTTCGATGAAGCTCACAAGTCGCGGTACTCTGTCCACCCTGGAGCGGATAAGATGTACCAGGATCTTAAAGACTATTATTGGTGGCCTAGGATGAAAGGCGATGTCGCTGTTTATGTGAGAAAATGTTTAACATGCGCTAAGGTTAAAGCGGAATACCAGAAGCCTTCAGGACTTCTGCAACAACCTGAGATTCCCAAATGGAAATGGGAACAAATCTCCATGGATTTTATTACAAAGTTGCCAAGAACGCCAAGAGGCCATGACACTATCTGGGTGATAGTGGATCGATTAATGAAGTCAGCGCACTTCTTACCTATCAGAGAGAAGGATAATACGAGCAAGCTGGCTGAAATTTACATGAGAGAGATCGTCGCACGTCATGGAGTGCCTCTCTCGATTATCTCTGATAGAGACGGAAGGTTTGTGTCCAGGATATGGCAATCCTTCCAAGAAACTTTTGGATCGCAATTAAATCTGAGCACTGCGTTTCATCCGCAAACTGATGGTCAAAGCGAGCGAACGATACAGACTTTGGAAGACATGCTGAGAGCGTGTGTTATGGATTTGGGCGGTAGCTGGGATAAACATTTGCCTTTGGTTGAATTTTCATACAACAACAGCTACCACACCAGTATTGGTGTCGCGCCATTTGAAGCCCTTTACGGACGCAAGTGTCGATCACCCCTATGTTGGGCTGACGCAGGTGATAGACAGCTTGCTGGTCCCGAAATCGTCCAAGAGACGACAGACAAAATTGCGCAGATTCTAAAACGCATCGAAGCAGCTCGCCACAGACAGAAAGCCTATGCGGATCCAAACCGGAAACATGTGGAATTCCAAGTTGGAGAAATGGTGTTATTGAAAGTTTCACCCTGGAAGGGTGTGGCACGCTTCGGAAAGCGTGGGAAGTTAAATCCGCGCTACATTGGTCCTTTCAGAGTTTTGAAAAGAATAGGACTAGTAGCATACAAGCTGGACTTACCTGCCGAGCTAAATGGTGTTCACGATACATTTCATGTATCCAACCTGAAGAAAAGTCCAACTCAAGATGACATTGCCATTCCCATCGACGAGATCCATGTTGACGACACGCTCCATTTCGTTGAAGAACCGGTGGAGGTTACGGATTGGAAAGTAAACAAGACCCGCCGGAGCAGTGTCAAGCTCGCCAAAGTTCGTTGGAATGCCAGACATGGTCCTGAACACACCTGGGAGCGTGAGGACCGGATGAAAGAGAAATACCCCCACCTATTTCCTAAGAACCCTGCATCTAGTAGCAGAACTTAAATTTCGGGACGAAATTTATTTAACGGGGGGAGAATGTGACAACCCTCACTAAACCAGGTATCCGTACGACCTAATTAATAATTAATTACTGCTTAATTACTGTGCTTGTTTGAAATTACTGATGAACTGCCACTTGATTACTGATACATGCATATACCTGCATCATACTTTACCTATCGTCACTACATTATTTACATACTGAACCTTAGTGACAAACATGATGCATAAAAATCACAGTAGCTCTATAGCGGATAACCTATTGAACATGCTGATAAAGCCAGCATCAGGCAGACACTGCCTCTAAAGGCCTGTATGAGCCAGGAATATTTTACTACACTAGTGGTGAGTGTAGGGATACAAGGGTTGTAGAACTGCGTCTCTAGGAATAAGTTACAATGACTGGATATGCCTAAAACATACTCTAAGCACAAAATTCAGCACTTTACATACACAATTCAGCATCTAGCTAACTAGTAAAGTGCCAAAACATGAGAAAATATTCCTGACACTTTGGGGATTGAGTTGTGTCACTAAAAATAATTATAAAGACACTTTAAAGCTTTGTTAAACACTTTAACGGATTACTATCCAACCGAACAACCGGACTATACCCGGAACCTGAAAATATTGTTATTTTCACTATTTATCTTTTTCTGAGCCAGTTAGGGTCCCTGAATACCTTAACACCCATTGTAACGCGTGACACACAACTAACCAGGTTAAGTACCTAACTAACTAACTTAACCTAACTATTAACCTAACTACTAGTTAGAATCGAACCAAGGACCCCCCCCCCCCTCTCTAACCGGCCCCAACTAGAAGGGGACATACCTTGTACCCTTATGATTATTTTAATCCCATATGTTTAATATCTTGCATACATATGGACCTTTGGTTAATTGAACATGACATTGTCTATAAGATCACCACTAAACACACTTGATCTTTCACTTTGCACAACTCACCACTCAAGCTCTCTCTCCCTCTCTTCTAAGCTTTCGGCCGAACACACCCCACCCCCATCCATCATTTTTGAGTTTGTTACATGCCATTCCAATCATCTACAAGTGTTAAGGGTCGCATATAAGGAGCCTTGGAGCAAACGGAAGGCGAAGGATCTCTTTATCTTGCTTTTATCCACCTCATTTGCGCGTAGATTCTTCCCTAGCCTCGAGCTAGTGGTATGTTGCTTAAATCACCTTCTTGAACGATTCTAATGTGGTTAATACGATATATGATGATTAAAACTCGTTATCTTACAAAATGGTGCATTAAAGTCTACTAAAAACATGAAAAATGATGGTTAAAAGCTCACTAGTTGTGTAAATGTTGTAGTAATTGATATTTGTGATTATTTAGACCCGATCTATGTTGTGGTAGCTCGGATCATCACTTAACCTGGTTTGGTCATGATCACGAATCATGACATAAGGTTGTTTTGAATAGAACAAGGGTTAAAGGGTGAAACTCTACCACACGCGAATCATGAACTTGTGTAAAAATGTTTTACTTGTGGAATAGTGTTTAAAACTAGCAGATCTACGTATCTGCAAGTGGTATTTTCAAAGGACCAAGCGTCAAAGAAATCATGTTTTCTAAAAATGGATCTTACACTAACAAGAATGGTTTTTAGAACACACAAGTGTGTAAACACATGTGTAACACAAAGTTTCGACAAAATAGCTATTTTTGAAAAAGATGACGAGAAGTTGTAAAGATGGAATTTCTTTAAAGACGAGGTTTTTACAAAATCGGATTGTTTTATATAAAGATCCACTGAAAATAATGGGATTTACTTCATAGTTTGAGTAAATCACAAGTTCATAAAATTTATGCGATTTATATACATATTTTGACTAGTTGTGATTTGAACATGGTTTTGATTGAATAAGAAGATTGTTGGTTTGATTTATAAAAGAAAATGATACGCTTGAAAGCGTGGCCACCTCCAGTTACAGAGGAAACTCTGGCGAAATTTTTCTAAAACCTAACACTTAGAATTATTTTCACTATAAGTGTTAGAAATACATTTTGACTTGTTTTCAAATTATAGATTTCGCCACGACTTATTTACAAAATACCGGAGGTGGGATTTCACAAAATAAAACGTGATACATATATATATTTAGTATATATTTTTCACAACATCACTTGTATAAGTGTTTATGATTATTTTGTGAACTACGTAAATATTATTTTCAGAGTAAAAATAATATTACTAAGTATTATTTTTGGGAAAATCACATGTATTAAAATATAATATTTTTGGGAAGAATATTTATATTTTGGGAGTTAGAAGTAAAATATATTAAGTGAGACTTAGCAGTGTAATCCGAACTATACGAACACACATGTATTAATTCCCCCATCCTTGGGAAGGAAAATAACTACCAAGTATACAGAATGTAAACACGAAATAGTTGCCTAACTATTTCCCAAAAACTTAAACCATAAAGCTAAGGCACGGCCGTCCGTCTAATAGAGTTAGCACGTGTAGGTCGTCATACAGCTGATTGATTTGGAGGCATACTTGGTAGAGACGCACCACAGTGAGTTCATGTCCCCCTTTTCTCTAACTGTTTTCAGTTTTCTTAACTGCGGGGGTGAAATACATGTTACTATGATTACGAGTACTTATTACATGGTATGGTTAGCGTAAGGAGGTTTACTACTTAGATCATGTGAGTGGGTAGGAGCAATATGAGGCCATTAGTCCTCATGTCGGGACCGAGGGACAGGAGCGGTAGATCTATCTGGGTGTAGCGAGCCCAGCCCCAGGCCAAACTAGAAACGGACCTCGGGGTGACTTTGTCCACATACTAATGCCGTGGCGAAATCTGCTAGGTTTGAGTCTCCCTATTTGCACTTCACATATATCAGTGGCCTTGCAAACCATTGGTGATCTCAATTCCCTTATTTGCTACATACCAAGACTATTTTTATACTCACAAAGGTTTACTTACTCACTTACACATGAACTCGCTCAACATTATTGTTGATTTTTCAACTTACATGTATTTCAGGAAATTAAAGATCTGGCGCGGTATGTTATGTTTTCCCGCTGCATATGGGTTCTGAGGTCATCCGGGTTTAGGAAATGTGACTCTTTCCTGGACAAGTCACAAATCTTAAACTGCGTTTATTTCATGTTAATGTTTATGTTTTTCCAGACAATGTTTTATGTTACGATGTTGTAAGTCTCTAAGACAATGGTATGTTACTTTGGTTTTTAAAACTTAATCGAATGGATGATCTTGCATGATTTTATTTCATATAGCTTTGTTATGGTTAAGCTATGGTATTAAGAAGTCACACCAAATTAACCACGCTTCCGCAAAGCCAGGGTGTGACAAATTGGGAACAAGTAACTTAACAAACCGAGCAAACCAAGGTGAGTTCACACTTTCTATAAGGCATGGGATTCCCGGTGGTTTGGGAATGGGTTAAAAAACTAAAACGGAACCTGCATATTCTACTTGGGTAGAATATGTACCTCCATCCTCCATGGGAAGGATGACAACATTAAACCTGCGTATTCTCCTTGGGTAGATTACGTACCTCCATCCTCCGTAGGAAGGATGAAAACATATAACTTACTAGACAAAACTCTATCATGAAGTCCCTCATTTTTATATCGACTTAATCGCTGGGCCATTGGCGAACGGGTCATTAGTTAAATAGCGCTATTAGTTTTGACAAGCCTCACACCGTGCCGCAGAGGACGGGAGTGGACTAATGGATCTGGGCACTTAGTCAATGATGATAGACATTGACGTAGGGCACATAAACATGACTCCAGTCAGTTGTCGATATGGTATTGGGTCTAGTGGTTACATGGGGTAGCCCTCACTGGTTATGGTTTGGGAAACACGGAATTGGTTAATACATGGTTTTCGAAAGAACTTATGGTTTTTGGAACAACTTTAAAATGGACAACCAACTGTGAACTCGCTCAACTTTGTTGTTGACTCGTTGTTACATGCCTTGCAGGTCGTTAGATGCTTAGCTGGAGCTTGCATGGGAGCAGGAGTCGTTGTGGGACATGGACTGTTGAGTTCCATGTTAAACATTTGAACTTTTAAACTTATATTTTGGTTTTAAACTTTATGCTTCCGCTGATAACTTGAATTTGATTAACTTGCTTTGAACACCAATTATATTGTATGGTTGGACTTTTATTTATTTAATTACATTGTTCAATATGATTGGTGGCTGGATCCTGGCCAGTCACGCCTCCAGTGGTGATATTCCACTTGTGGGTTTTGGGGGTGTGACAGATTGGTATCAGAGCCATTGGTTATAGTGAACTCGGTTTTAAAAAGGGAAAAGCTTTTTGATAAAACCAGACTATAACCTGTACAGTGCTCAACGATCCACAACGACGCTTCGCTCCACGTGCAAGACTCAACACTATAGGTGATATGGTTTATATTTATGTTGCATGTCGATTAGTTTACATAGTGCATTGCTCATGGAATGCTTATTCAACGTAACGACTATTGTTTGAAACCCTGTGTGCTTACTCTCTCCTGTCATCCCATACTTACGCACTTTCACGACACCATTCTCACTTATGTTTGCTTCAATGTGAAGATCATGAGTGGACGTCTGAACTTGACTCAAGCCCAGCTGACTGCTCTAATCAATGAACGAGTTGCTGAGGCACTCACAGCAGCCCCTGGAGGAGGTCAGCATGCTCAACCTCCCGTGTGTACGTTCAAGACCTTTATGGACTGTCCACCTAGTACCTTCAGTGGTGCAGAAGGAGCTGTAGGTCTTCTCCACTGGTTCGAGAAGATCGAGTCTGTCTTTGAGATGTGTGAATGCCCTGAGGCTCGTAGGGTAAAATTTGCTACTGGAACACTCGAAGGTTCTGCGTTGTCATGGTGGAACGCGCAAGTACAAATGCTAGGGTTGGCAGCTGCTAATGCCACCCCATGGAACAACTTCAAGGATCTAATCAAAGAGGAGTACTGTCATCGTGACGACATTCACAAGCTAGAGGTGGAGTTTTACGATTTGAAGATGACGGGGTCTGAAATCGAGGCGTATACGAAGAGATCGAACGAATTGGCTGCATTGTGTCCTACTATGGTAGATCCTCCTATCAAATGTATCGAGCTATACCAGTGCCAGAGATTCAGAGCCATGTGACTGCAGCTAACCTCCCTACGATCCAGCAAGTCATACGACTGTCTCATCGTCTCACTGATCAGGCAGTTGAGCAGAACAAGCTACCTAAGCGTATTAGTGCTACCACTACTTCAGATGCTCCTAGTGACAACAAGCGCAAATGGGATGGAGATTCGAGCAAAGGTTCTACTTATGTTCAGTCTCAGTCTCAGCAGCGAAGGACTGACGACTACAAGAGCCCCGGTCAGCAGTCTTCTGGGAATCAGGGACAGGGTGGGTACAAGGGAAACCACCCTAAGTGTAATCGATGTAACTTGCACCGCAGCGGACCGTGCAATAAGGGTCATTGTCATAGATGTAACAAGCTTGGTCACGCAGCAAAGGATTGCGGGAGCCCATATCCTGCGAATCAGAATCATCAGCAGCAGCAACAAGCTCCACAGAACCAGCAGCAGCAACAATAACAGGGTAATAAAGGGTGTTTTTAGTGTGGTGCTGAAGGCCACTTCAAGAGGAACTGCCCCCAGCTGAACCAGAATCAGAACAACAACAACATTCGGGAAATGGAAACAATGGGGGAAACAATGATGGCAATGGTGCCAGGGGACGTGCTTTCATGATTGGTCAGGGTGATGCGAGGAATGATCCCAACGTTGTAATGGGTAAGTTCCTACTGGATAACTTCTTTGTTTTAGTTTTGTTTAATTCGGGTGCCGATACTAGTTACGTGTCCTTAAAAGTTAGTCAAATGCTTAAGCGTACTCCAATTCTCTTAAACACCAAGCACATTGTAGAACTAGCAAACGGTAAAAATCTTGAGGCCACACACGTAGTTAAGGGTTGTAATCTCGTTCTAGCTGGTCAGACCTTCTCTGTCGACCTTATCCCAATTGTTCTTGGTAGCTTCGACGTCGTCATTGGGATGGATTGGCTATCTCAACATCGAGCAGAGATCCTTTGCAAGGAGAAAATCGTCCGTATCCCTCGTTCTGGTGAAGAGCCCCTTGTGATTCGTGGTGACAATAGTGGTGCTGTAGTGGGCATCGTCTCTTTCCTTAAGGCCCAGAAGTGCTTACAAAAGGGCCACATAGCTATTCTAGCCCTTGTTACTGACACCTCAACGAAAGAGAAGAAGATAGAAGACTTTCCTATTGTACGTGACTTTCCTGAGGTATTTCCTGAGGAATTACCTGGTCTTCCGCCTCATCATCAAGTCGAGTTTCAAATCAAGCTAACTCCTGGAGCAGCGCCCATAGCTCGTGCACCTTATCGTTTAGCTCCATCAGAACTAGAAGAACTGTCTGCACAACTACAAGAACTCTTGGACAAGGGTTTCATTCAGCCTAGCTCTTCGCCCTGGGGAGCTCCAGTCTTGTTTGTGAAGAAGAAAGACGGTACCTTCCGAATGTGTATTGACTATCGCAAACTCAACAAGGTGACTGTGAAGAATCGTTATCCTCTTCCGCGTATTGACGACTTGTTCGACCAGTTGCAAGGGTCGAGCTTCTACTCTAAGATTGATCTGAGATCGGGCTATCATCAACTGAGAGTCAGAGACGAGGACATCTCCATGACAACATTCAGAACTCGTTACGGGCACTACGAGTTTTTAGTCATACCTTTCGGGTTGACAAATGCACCTGCGGTTTTCATGGATCTCATGAACCGAGTGTGCAAACCTTACTTGGATAAGTTTGTTATTGTATTTATCGACGACATCCTGATCTATTCTAAGAGTCAGGAGGAACACGAGCATCATCTGCGACTTATTTTGGAACTTCTTCGACAAGAGCAGCTTTATACTAAGTTTTCGAAATGCGACTTTTGGCTTCGTGAAGTCCATTTCCTAGGCCACGTGGTGAACGAGGATGGGATTCATGTTGATCCATCCAAGGTTGACTCGATCAAGAACTGGCCTGCACCCCGTACACCAACTAAAATCCGCCAATTCTGGGTTTGGCGGGTTACTATAGAAGGTTTATCAAGGATTTCTCAAAGATTGCGCAACCTCTCACATCGCTAACTCAGAAGGGTGTTTACCTATCGTTGGGGTGATGCACAGGAATCCGCGTTTTAGCACTTAAAGAAGAGACTTTGTAGCGCACCTATTCTCTCGTTACCTGAAGGCACTGAAAATTTCGTGGTTTATTGCGACGCGTCAATCCAAGGACTTGGTTGTGTGTTGATGCAACGTGAGAAAGTCATTGATTATGCATCACGCCAACTTAAGGTTCACGAAAGGAACTACACTACCGATGATCTGGAGCTGGGAGCTGTAGTTTCCGCACTCAAGATATGGAGGCATTACCTGTACGGTACCAAGTGCACCATTTACACCGATCACAGGAGTCTCCAGCATATCTTCGAACAGAAGGAGTTGAACATGCGACAGCGTCGGTGGGTCGAACTTCTGAATGATTACGAATGCGCGATCAAGTACCATCCGGGCAAAGGCAATGTTGTGGCTGATGCCCTCAGTCGAAAGGAGACTAAACCTAAGCATGTACGTGCGTTACAGCTTACCATCCACTCTAGTCTTCCCGCTCAAATTCATGATGCTCAGGTCAAAGCATTGAAAGCAGAAAACATCAGGGCTGAGTCCCTGCGAGGATCGAAGAAACTGTTAGAACAAAAGGAAGACGATGCTTACTACGTAACAGGGAGCATCTGGGTTCCATTTTATGGTAATTTATGTGAGCTTGTAATGGATGAAGTGCACAAGTCTTGTTACTCAGTACATCCTGGTTTGGATAAGATGTACCACGATCTCAATACTACATACTGGTGGCCCCACATGAAAGCTAACATAGCGACCTATGTTAGTAAATGCTTGACGTGTGCGAGAGTCAAGGTTGAATACCAGAAACCATCAGGCCTACTTCAACAACCAGAGATCCCGACATGGAAATGGGAGCAAATTTCCATGGACTTTGTTACTGGCCTACCTAGATCTCAACGAGGAAATGATACTATCTGGGTGATCGTGGATCGACTAACTAAGTCTGCACACTTTCTGGCTATCAAGGAAACATATAAGTTTTCTACTTTAGCAGACGTCTACTTGAAGGAAGTAGTTGCGAGGCACGGAGTGCCAACCTCCATCATATCTGATCGTGACGTGCGTTTTACCTCTGAGCTGTGGCAAGCGATGCATAAATCCTTTGGCTCTCGATTAGACATGAGCACGGCGTATCATCCACAGACGGATGGGCAGTCGGAACGCACCATCCAAACCCTTGAAGACATGCTTCGAGCATGTGTTATCGACTTTGATAACGGTTGGGAAAGGCATTTACTGTTGGTGGAGTTTTCGTATAACAACAGTTACCACACCAGCATCCAGGCTGCTCCGTTTGAGGCATTGTACGGACGGAAATGTCGATCACCCTTATGCTGGGCAGAAGTTGGTGACAGCCAAATCACTGGCCCAGAACTCGTCGCCGACATGATAGAAAAGATTGCCCAAATACGACAACGAATGGCGGCAGCTCGTGACCGTCAGAAAAGCTACGCTGATAAGCCTAAGAAACCACTCGAGTTCCAGGTTGGGGATCGAGTGCTACTTAAAGTCTCACCTTGGAAAGGTGTAGTTCGCTTTGGTAAACGAGGCAAACTCAACCCGCGATATGTTGGACCTTTCAAAATCACTGAGAGAATTGGAAAGGTGGCCTACAAATTGAATCTACCTGAAGAACTCAGTGGAGTTCACAACGTATTCCATGTGTCAAATCTGAAGAAGTGTCTGTCAGATGAGACCCTCATAGTTCCTCTCAAGGAAGTCACTGTCGACGATCAGCTGCGATTCGTCGAGGAACCAGTAGAGATTACTGACCGAGACGTTAAGGTTCTCAAGCGTACCAGAATACCCATTGTTCGAGTTTGTTGGAACTCCCGTCGTGGCCCAGAGTTCACCTGGGAATGAGAAGACCAAATGAAACACAAGTATCCCCAGTTGTTCGAGAAAAATGAAACTACTACTGAGGCTGAAGCTACTGCGGAATTTCGGGACGAAATTCCATACCAACGGGGGGATGATGCGACACCCCAGGAAAACCAGGAAACCATGCAACCTAACTAGCATCCTCAGTAACTACGTGCTAAATTTCGGGACGAAATTTCTTTCAAGTTGGGGATGATGTGACAACTCAAGTTTTCAACGTCTTTCCTCTCAGCTGTGTCTTTATAATTCGCTGCGTCGTAATGTGTGCACCTTGTTATTTGATTTATAAATTGTTGTATTGTGTTACTTGGTTAAATAATGAACTGTTGAACTTATGAACTATTTAAAGTTTACAAACCTAACCCTTACATTCTCACATTTGACGAAACCCGAACCCGACGAAACATTACTGTTTCGTCATCATCCATACTCGACGAAACTTAGAGAGTTTTGTCGCCCAATGTAATTTCGCCGAGATAGGATTTCGGCCCAGGTAAGGCCCATCAGCGACTAAGCCAGTTCATTTTATATTCACACCCTTGTACGTGAAATGGCAGTTATCAAACCCTAGTGTTCTATCCTCTCTCTATTTGACGGCAACCTATCCATTCTGTTCGGAGTTTCAATCTCTTGAAGCCTGTCTCTCGTGTCTAACAGCAACCACATCTCGGTTAGTTCACACCATTGTTTAACCGCTACATGATTCCTTGGTAGATCAATACATGTTCGCGTATATGAATCCGATTGATGAAAGCTCTGTGAATTGTGGAATACATGTTCGTATATATTGAATGTGATCTTGTAACTATTATGTTAAGAATTTAATGGATTGTATGCGGTAGTGTTTGTATTAGGGCTTTGATAGTTTAGTTAATTAATCGATTGGTTTGGAACACACAGGAGGATTCTAAGTCTGGTATATATATTCACGATCACTGCACAAAAGCAATAGTTCTGTTTGTTGGTTGAATATTATGATTATTGTGATCCTCTTATATCAGATGAATCAGTGATATGGATGCGTGATGATGATGATGACCTGGTAATTTAGGGTTTATTGGTAGGGTTGTTTGATTGGTTTGTGGAACTTGGGGGAGGTGTTTACAGGATTTACGGGGGGTAGTTTAGGCAAATGAACGTAGCTGTTAACATTTTCGACAAAACATCTGAGAGTTTCGCCACACGTATTGTCGACGAAACATCTGATAGTTTCGCCACTTGCACTGTCGACTAAACACTTGGGAGTTTCGCCATCTTTATGTCGACGAAACACCTTGGTGTTTCGTCACCCAACTGTTTGGTAAAAGACTTTGATGTTTCATCATCAACATGCTGTGGTTTATCATATGAACGACTATTACCTGCTTATTAAATGATCTTGATTATGATTGAGGGAAAACAAGAATTTGCTTATGAAGAATAGTTACTTAACTGTTGTGTACTGTATGAACCATACGAGTGACATGTAAACTATGGATTTTATGAATTATATAACTGCTATGTGATTATTGTTCGAATTCACACTGTGATTGTATATTATATGTGAACATAACTGATTTCGTATACATGAATCACCATAGGCTTTGACTGATTAATTGGGAACAAGTAACTTAACAAACCGAGCAAACCAAGGTGAGTTCACACTTTCTATAAGGCATGGGATTCCCGGTGGTTTGGGAATGGGTTAAGAAACTAAAACGGAACCTGCATATTCTCTTGGGTAGAATATGTACCTCCATCCTCCATGGGAAGGATGACAACATTAAACCTGTGTATTCTCCTTGGGTAGATTACGTACCTCCATCCTCCGTAGGAAGGATGACAACATATAACTTACTAGACAAAACTCTATCATGAAGTCCCTCATTTTTATATCGACTTAATCTCCGGGCCATTGGCGAACGGGTCATTAGTTAAATAGCGCTATTAGGTTTGACAAGCCTCACACCGTGCCGCAGAGGACGGGAGTGGTCTAATGGATCTGGGCACTTAGTCAATGATGATAGACATTGACGTAGGGCACATAAACATGACTCCAGTCAGTTGTCGATATGGTATTGGGTCTAGTGGTTACATGGGGTAGCCCCCACTGATTATGGTTTGGGAAACACGGAATTGGTTAATACATGGTTTTCGAAAGAACTTATGGTTTTTAGAACAACTTTAAAATGGACAACCAACTGTGAACTCGCTCAACTTTGTTGTTGACTCGTTGTTACATGCCTTGCAGGTCGTTAGATGCTTAGCTGAACCTTGCATGGGAGCAGGAGTCATTGTGGGACATGGAATGTTGAGTTCCATGTTAAACATTTGAACTTTTAAACTTATATTTTGGTTTTAAACTTTATGCTTCCGCTGATAACTTGAATTTGATTAACTTGCTTTGAACACCAATTATATTGTGTGGTTGGACTTTTATTTATTTAATTACATTGTTCAATATGATTGGTGGCTGGATCCTGGTCAGTCACGCCTCCTGCGGTGATACTCCGCTTGTGGATTTTGGGGGTGTGACACATACAACGGAACTACACCCTTGTGCAACCAATGTAGCCTTCATCATCATGCTAGTGTGAAGTGCCGCAAATGCCAAAATTGTGGACTTATAGGTCATACAACAAGAGTTTGCCAAGCTGCAGCTGCACCAAATCAAGCTGGCAACAATCCTGCTCAAGTTCGTTTTCCACCAGGTTCTTGCTTCAACTATGGCGAGAAGGGCCATTTCCGAAGAAATTGCCCAAAGCTTGCTAATGCGAATCCAGCGCAGGGATCAGCATCTGACCGATTAGAAGATGACGTTGTTTAGAAATAATCAAGCCTTATGTATTATTTTCTTTTGTTGTTAAGGTCTATGAAACAGTTGTTGTTGTTGTTTATAAATAAATCATTTATTTACATCGCATTGTACAAATGTGGTTGCATGTATAAACAATAAATCCCCTACGATACTGACACCCAAGGAACCGTGTTCCTTGTAGAACAGACTACCCCAAAATTCTTCCATTTTATGATCTCTTGTGTTTTCCACGAAAATCCTAAGTACTCATTTCTTCCAAGGAAAAGAAGTATAAGGCGCAAGTTACAACTCTGGATGAATACCCAAAGTACCACTATAAATCCTTAATAGAGTACCTAAGGGTATTTCCGTAAGTCCTTAATTGTTGTGTACGTTAATTCGAATGTTACGTTTCCTTGTAAACGAAATCAAATTTTTGGAAGATCATCCTATCTTTTCAGATAGATTCTTGGGGACTTTGAAGTCCATCGACTGGGTTCCTGGTGTACCTTGAATACCCATGTTCAAATCGATAACAAGTTAATAACAACTAATAACAAACTGATAACAAATTAATAACCAAGAAAACAATTATGTGCTTATGTGCTTATGTGTTTATGTGTTGACCTAATTAAAGTTGTCTCAAGCTTGTTCAAATTCTATCCCCTTCACATTATAAAACAAACTGTGATTACTATGCAAGGAATTAATTAATTATGGATGCATACATAATTATGGAATTTAGTGCACAGAAACCACAACAAGTTTTGTCATGTGTAACCTTATTCATTTCCATTTCTGATGCAGCACCCGTTGATGAAAAATGAACTAGCTATTCATTTTTCACTTCTGAAAGAATATCCGTCAAGGGAAATGAATATTCTTTTGTTTACTCCTTCATTCCCATTTCTGAAGAATACCCGTTGAAGAAAATGGTTATCCGTCCATTTTCGTTTCTAAAGAATATCCGTCAAGGGAAATGAATATCCTTTTGTTTACTCCTTCATTCCCATTTCTGAAGAATACCCGTTGAAGAAAATGATTATCTATCTATTTTCGTTTCTAAAGAATATCTGTCAAGGGAAATGAATACCCTTTTGTTTACTCCTTCATTCCCATTTCTGAAGAATACCCGTTAATGAAAATGATTATCCGTTCATTTTCATTTCTGAAGAATATCCGTTAAGGGAAATGAATATCCTTTTGATTGTTCCTTCATTCCCATTTCTGAAGAATACCCGTTAATGAAAATGATCATCCGTTCATTTTCGTTTCTGAAGAATATCCGTTAAGGGAAATGAATATCCTTTTGATTATTCCTTCATTCCTATTTCTGAAGAATACCCGTTAATGAAAATGATCATCCGTTCATTTTCGTTTCTGAAGAATATCCATTAAGGGAAATGAATACCCTTTTGATTATTCCTTCATTCCCATTCTTGAAGAATACCCGTTGAAGAAAATGATTATCCGTTCATTTTCGTTTCTGAAGATATCCGTTGAGGGAAAATGACAGGGTTATGCCTTGCATAAAAATCTTTGATGGGTTACTCTACGCAAATAGATGACACCCTAGATTCCATGCAAGACAATTATTTAACACAGCATCACAGACGTCTGTCCAACGAATAAATTTCGGGACGAAATGCCTAAAGTAGGGGAGACTGTGACATCTGTGCTCTGCGACCATTGAACAAATACCAAATCAATGAAATATTGTGTTTCATACTTGGGATTTGTATAAATATGTGCATCATTTGCACATATCAATTCTTGTTCGATTTCGAGCTTTAAATCGCTTTCTGGAAGATTATACGCGATCTGATGCGTAAATATAATCAGTTTAACACAACAAACACTCCAAAACAGTGACATAGGCTTAACATACCTTAAATAACCTTTACATAACTTAGAAATTGTCACACCCCGACCGCGTAAAACAACAAAGCGCGGCGGAAAAGTCGGGAAGTGTTGTAACAGAATTATCGTTTCATAACCATAAATACAAAAAGTGTTTCATTTTATTTATAATATTAAACATTAACATTGTTCTAACATAAAGCAAACAAGTTTTATATCGACTATCATAGTTTTATGTCACTAAGGCCTCGTCCTGATCCTATGTGACTCATGCATCCTAGTATTCATCATCAAGCATCAACACCTGAAACATATGTGAAAACAAAGTCAGCAAAGAAATGCTGGCGAGTACATAGATTTTATAGGAGTGTCGGATTCATGGCTAGTTTAAATGTTGCAATACTTTATTAAAAACCTTGTTTTGAAAAGAGTATAATATTACAACTTAATTAACCAACTCAAATCAAGCGGGTTATAGTTTACAAACCTCATAGCCATGATTCTTGACCCAAAAGCATTTGTTTTAGTAAAGCACCTTGTAAAACATCTCGTAAAACTCGTTAATAAAACTCGTATGTTACTTCGAAAACATCGTTGTGTGACGTCGTTTCGCTATCGTTAACCCAAGTGAACTAAATAACGCCACGGTATGTAATATGTTGAAAACACTTATATATAAGAAGTACCAGCGGCGTATCTACCATGTTTTCACCATATCACACCCGTCCCGTTATCTAAACACTTAACCAAAAACCCATCGTTTATCCAATTCGTTTAACTCGTTTAAATCGTTCAATTGTGTCAAATCGTTCAATCGTTCACTATCGTTTTAAAATCGTTCAATCATTCAATATCGTTCTCGTTTAAATCACCCTTGTTTTAATTGTGAGAACTTATATATGGTCGTCTCGCTAATAACATTCAAACCTTTGTGACTCGTCCATCGTCCAACTCGTAATATTCGTATTAACAAACCACCAAAGGGTAAGTTAACAATCATCAGATTCAGTCGTTACCCACAACACCCACACATAACCATGGGTGTAGTAAAATAACGGGATTTGTCAGATCCTATGGTACCATAACCTAATACTGGTCGGCTTGATCAATGCTAATGAATGTCATTCGTTATGTAACTACAACCAACAAGTTTGTTCACATTATCGAAATTGTTATTAATTTAATATAAATCGTTCTAATCGTTTTTGAAATCATCGTTATAATATCGAATATCGTTTTGAAAACTATCGTTAAAACCTTGAAAATATTTAGCACATATGAATCACCCCAAAACAATTGAAAACAGTAAAATAGGGGAACTGTGTACTCACAAGTAGTGCAAGGTATCCTCAATCAATAGGACTTCAACAAACTCGAGCAAATCAGAGAAATCAAGTAGCACCTAGTAATCGAACCACTAGTCAAACAATAGACGCCTAAATCGGAAGATCGGACAGAATGAGGTCTTGTAACCCAAATGAGTGTTGGAACTCATGCGATATGGTTTAACAAAGCCTACATCCTAAATGAAACCTAACCTAAGTGCTTTCGACCCATCGTGACCCATTAAGGTAGCTTACGCTACTTTAACGCGTCATGCGCGCAAAGCGCGTTCGAGACGTCTAACTAGTCCTATGACAAGTGTTATATGCCTAAACATGCTTAAATATGTTACATAATCAGTTATGTGACAAGCATTTAAGTTTTTTTTTTTTTTTTTTGGTAAAGGGTTACCTCGGTTAAATTTCATTCAACAACCAAAAACAAACAAGTGAGAGACAAAAAAATCCCCCAGTTCTCTAGAAAGACATGCCAATCTAGAGTGACACGCGAATACAAAAGAGAAACGCAAACAAAAACAAACGAAGTCTAACGACAAACAAGTAACCCAAAGCTACATCAACCATTTTTTATCATGCTAGCCGCATTCATCTTGATCCATAAGCAAAGTTCGCGGCAATTTCCACTCGAGAAGAATTTGATTCACGTAACTCGTCTCTCTAAACTTCATTGTATGTAGCTTCATACGAATTGTTGATAAGATCACCTCAATCAGTTGAGCTGCACTACGTTTCTTTGAAGAAAACAACCGGTTATTACGTTCCTGCCACACGAAGTATGCCGACGCCCCGACCACTAGCTTTTCGATAATATGGTTAGCCCGTTTGGAATCAGCATATTGCACCAGATGTTCAAATATTTCCTCCCAGTTTTTGTCGATAGCTCCCATACCAGCCTTTCCACGAACCCCATACCAAATCTGGGATGTAAAAGCGCATTCAAAGAATAGGTGGTTATGAGAATCAGGACCCGCTGTACATAAAGAACAACACATGAGGTTGTAGTTCGATTTCCATTTACACATCATATCATGAGCTTTGAGTTTTTTGCAAACAAGTAGCCACATTAGGAACGAATGATGTGGAATCGCTTGAGGGAACCACACCATACGAGCCCAAGGAGCCTGATCCTGCATTTGTCAAATATCGTCCCACACGACAAAAGTACTATACTCCATGTCAGACCCTTCTCTAGATCTCCAAACAATTCTATCATTAGAATCCGAGTTTAAGCCAACATTAGGAACGTTTTGTAAGACTGGGAAACGGTTTATCCAAGAGTTCGGCCAAACCCATCCCCCATTCTGAACCATATCCGCAACTGTAGAAAACATATTGAGACCAGCATTTGCTATCATTCGAGGAGTGATAAATTCACTTAACGGACACAAACTATCCCATATATCGAACCACACTAGCGTATTGGTACCACTACCCAATTTTTTCCATATGTGTTTCCGAATAATTGGCCGAAGTTGTAACATCTTTCTCCAACTCCAAGTCACATTGTTCCGAACCGGCGCATCCCAAAAACTTCTCTCTCGAAGACGGTAGGAATGAATCCATTTTACCCATAAAGATTCCCTGTTCGTAAGAAGACTCCAAATATGTGCTACCATAAGCGCATTGTTCATATCATAAATTCTCCGAATTCCCAAACCACCTTCACTCTTCGGCAAACACACACGGCTCCATTTAACCTTCGCTTTACCCTTAATACTATTACCTTGAGCCCAAAGAAAACTTCGCATTCTATCTTCAAGGTCATAGATTATTTGTTTTGGCAAAATAAACACCGACGCCCAATAGACGTGCATAGAAGATAACACTGATCTAATTAATTGAAGTCTACCTGCAAATGATAGACTTTTTGCTTTCCAATCCGAGATACGAGAATCCATATTTTCCACTAGCTTCTTGCAATCATTGTAGTTCAATCTAGAAGAGATTAGAGGAACCCCAAGATACCGAACTGGGAGAACGCCTTCTTCAAACTGCATAAGACTACGAATCTGATCTTTAACATAATTAGGAACCCCACCAAAGAAGGCCATGCTCTTATTCATGCTAGGAACCAAACCCGACATATTCTTAAACAAGTTCAAGGAGTCGAGAATAACAGAAGCTGAGCTTGGGTCACCACAAGCAAACAAGAATAGATCATCTGCAAAACATAGGTTAATAATCCTTTGATTCTAACATTTGTGATGAAATCTAAAATCAGCCGAAACGTCAACTTGGTGTTGTAGAATCAAAGTAAGAACCTCCATGACCAAAGTAAAAAGATATGGAGACATAGGGTCCCCCTGACGTAATCCCCGCTTCCCTTTGAAATATCCATAAAGATTTCCGTTTATCGCCAAAGAGAACGTAGTAGTCGTAACACATACCATAACCCATTTAATCATCTTGTCGTGGAACTCAAACCCCCGAAGTGTATTTTCCAAGAAACTCCAATCAACTGTGCCATACGCCTTCTGAATGTCAACTTTAAAAGCACACCTCGGAGGCCCATGACTACGATGGTAGTTGTGCATTAATTCCTAGGTAAGAAGAATGTTATCAGAGATCTTTCCACCCGGGATGAACGCCGACTGATTAATGCTGACAATATCACCTAGGCCCTCCTTAATGCAATTCGTGATAATCTTACTTATGCACTTATACAGTGTATTACAACAAGATATCGGCCTATAATCCATAATAGTGGCAGGGATCTTGACTTTTGGAATTAAGGAAATCACCGTGTGGTTCAGCTGACTAAGAAGTTTACCATTCTCGAAGAAATCCTGGATCGCCATGCAAACATCCTTGCCAACGGTATCCCAAGATTTCTTGAAAAAAAACTGAAGTATATCCATCAAGGCCGGGAGCTTTATTCCCAGCAATAGAAAACATCACCTCTTTAATTTCAGCATCAGTGACAATTCGAACCATGTTACTAGCTTTAACAGAAGACAACGTCTGACGGAAAAGATCAGGAGAAGGGGTGGCTATAACATTACCTGCACTCCCAAAAAAATTAGCAAAGTGATCAACCATCACTTGAGGAACCGCACCCCCCTCATGTAAAGTGCCATTAGCATCACGAATAGAAAAAATCTTGCTCCGGTGATTATTTGCTTTCACAACATTATGAAAGTATTTTGTGTTTGAATTCCCCAAAGCGAGCCATTGAACCTTCGATTTTTGTTACAAGAAGGAACTCTCATCATGAACAGCATCTTTATAATTCTGTAAGAGAAGACTATGCTTGGCTAACAAGTCTTGATTAGCCAAATCCTGATCCATGGCAACCTGACAATCATCCAACTCCTTTCTAGCTATCTTCACGTTCTCATGCAGATTTCCTTGTTTAAAAAATAATTTTCTAAAAGGCGTTTTTAACAACTTGAGCTTCGTGACTACTTGATACATGTGGAAACCCGGAATCTCCTTGCTCCAAATCTGATTTATTTCCTCCATAAAACCATGTTTCTCAGCAAGTAAATTCACAAATTTGAATGGTTTAGGCCTATCTTGTCACACCCCGACCGCGTAAAACAACAAATCGCGGCGGAAACATCGGGGCGTGTTGCAACAGAATTAATGTTTCATAACCATGGATACCAAAAAGTGTTTCGTTTTATTAAACATTGAATAATTACATCGTCTTGAAATCTAAATACACTATTTAAACATAGTCTATCATTGTTATTGAGTCACTAAGGCCTTGTCCAGTCCTATGTGAGCATGCATCTTATCAATCGATATCATTCAACAATACCTGAAACATATGTGAAAACGAGGTCAGCAAAGAAATGCTGGCGAGTACATAGGTTTTGTAGGAGTGTCGAAATCATGGCTAGTTTAGACGTTGCAATACTTTATTTAAAAACCTTGGTTTTGAAAAGAGTATAATATTGCAACTTAATTAACCAACTCAAATCAAGCGGGTTATAATTTGTAAAACCTCGTAGCCATGACTCTTAACCCAAAAACATTTGTTTTAGTAAATTATTTGAAAAACAATGATAAGTTCAGGTGATATGTATAAATAAGAGAATAATGCATGATTAAATGAATAACCATGTAAAATGAGTTTGTATAAGATAAGTTGTTTGTAAATAAATGTCTTGTGAAAAGTATGTTACTTGTGTAAAATGTTCTATGTCTCAAACTGAAATGATTCAAATAACGCTACAATATGTAATACCATACAAACACTTATATATAGGAAGTACCAGCGGCGTATCCACCATGCTTGTATCATATTCCACACGCATTGTTACTTAATCACTTAATCCAAACCAAACCACCCAAGTAATGTTCATGCCCAATGTAAATCATGTACAAATGTTTACCCAATCGTTAAAACATCGTGTGAAACCCAATCGTTACCCAATCGTTAAAACATCGTGTGAAACCCAATCGTTACCCAATCGTTAAAACATCGTGTGAAACCCAATCGTTACCCAATCGTTAAAACATCGTGTGAAACCCAATCGTTACCCAATCGTTAAAACATCGTGTGAAACCCAATCGTTAAAACATCGTGTGAAACCCAATCGTTACCCAATCGTTAAAACATCGTGTGAAAACCAATCGTAAATCGTTTAATTCGTTTTAGGTCGTGAAACTACTTATATGATCGTCTCGCTAATAACATTCAAACCTTCGTGACTCATCACTCGTCGCTTCTCGTTTTCGTCGCTTCTCGTTTTCGCATTAACAAACCTCCATAGGGTAAGTTAACAATTACAGATTCAGTCGCTACCTACCATACCCACACATAACCACGGGTGTAGTAAATAACGGGATTTGTCAGATCCTATGGTACCATAACCTAATACTGGTCGGCTTGATCATTGCTAATGAATGTCATTTGTTATGTAACTACAACCAACAAGTTTGTTCACTTTATTGAAATCGTTATTAGTTTTGTATAAATCGTTTTAATTGTTTTTGAATCCATCGTTATAACATCGAAAACATTTAGCACATATGAGTCACCCCAAAACAGTTGAAAACAGTAAAAGAGGGGAATAATGTACTCGCCTGATAATGCTTGGAGGTCTTGAACAACAACCAAACAAAGCTAGAGGGAGCACGGAATCAGTCGGCAAACTAAAACTATATAAATAAACCGGACTTAAATCGGGAGATCGGATAGAATGAGGCTTGGTAAACCAAATGAGTATTGGAACTCATATGATATGGTTTAACAAGGCCTACATACTACATGAAACCTAACCTAAGTGCTTTCGACCCATCGCGACCCATTAAGGTAACATATGCTACTTTAACGCGTCGTGCGCGTGAAACGCGTTCGGACCGTCTAACTAGTCCTATGACAAGTGTTATATGCCTAAATATGTTACATAATCAGTTATGTGACAAAAGTTTAGGTTATATATGCTTAATTACCAATTATAAATGAAAAGGGTATTCTGGTAATTTACCTAAGGCATATAAACTACCTATCATACAACTACTCAAACGATGTGACCATAGGGTATAACCTCGGAAGGTTATTCCCTACCTACTATGGTCACCTAATGTATTTGGTCGGATCCTAATGATCGACCAAACTGGGTCGGGTTCGAAGGTATAGGCGATTTATTAGATCGCCTACCCTACGACCCTAGACAACGTGGTAATCAGTGGGCATAGTCCCAAGGGACTATGACCAACGTGATTACACTCACGTTGCGAAGTTCAAACGAACTTCGCATTGACCATTACTGGTCAACGCTGAAAGTCAAACAAAGTTTGACTTTCTGACTCGAAAAGCAGTAAAAAAAAGGAAAAGAACGAAAGAATACTTACGAAGGGTCCCCGAATGCTAATCCCGATCCAAGAACTCAGGTATGAAACAATGGTTTCAACTTAGAGCTCTCAAATCAGAATTCTTGTGCAAAATGAGGTTGTGTGGGTTGGGTATTTATAGGAATACCCGAACCGTTAGGATCGTTTCATGGAAAACGTGCCATGATCCAACCCGTACACTTGTCGGAACCTTATGGAAGCTTAAAATGGTTCTTATCATCATGACTAGGCAATTGGGAACATGTGGTGAAGGATCAAACAGCTGCAGCCTGCTGTTTAAAAACTCTGAATCTGGTCAGCAAACCCCTAGCACACCGCTACGCTATAAGTGTAGCGCACCGCTAGGCCCAAGTTTGGCAGATTTACACTTTTGGTCCCTGTCATGCATTCAGCCCATTTTTGACACGTTTAAGGCCCGTTAACCCCATTTCAAAGCTCTAAAATGAAGTTAAAGTATAGGGAACTTAAAATGTGTTCAAAAATATCTCGGATGTCGGTTCGTTTAGCCGTACGAACGCGATGTTCGCTTAATTACGACGGAATGCGCATAAGCGCGAAAAACGATCCAAATGACGAAACGAATGGATTTTTCTTATGCCGAACACTAAAATAAAATATTTTAGTGCTTAAATAAATTTTTGGATGTCCGGATGTATTCAGAACGTAAGTTACGCGTAAAAATGCAAACTTGTGCACTTTTTGGCGCTTTTAGTCCCTGAATGACACAAAAGTTTATTTTAGCATACCGAACACCTCAAAGCCTATTTCTAAGCTATGTAAAGGATATTTGTGGCATGTTTAACTTATGTTCATGTTCCGGAAGGTCTGTTACAGTTCAAATTGACATACTTTCGCAGTTTGTCAACTTTAGTCCCTGTAAGCGATTAAACTTTGATTTCACCACACCAAACCTTCCAAAACTTATAACTAAGTTATGTAAAGGTTATTTAAGGTATGTTAAACCTATTTCACTTTTTCCAGAGTGTTCGTTGAATTAAACTGGTTATATCTACACATCAGAGCGCGTATAACCCTCCAGAAAGCGATTTAAAGCTTGAAATCGAACAAGAGTCGATATGTGCAAACGATACACATATTTTTACAAATCCCAAGTATGAAATACAATATTTCATTGGTTTGGTATTTGTTTGATGACCGTGGAGGCACAGGTGTTACATATCTCTTGTGACATTCGGCAGCTTCAAGATACACGGAGTATGATCCGAGACTCGACACGGATGGAAATACGCTCCAGCATTAGGGAAAGTTGTGAGGCAATGGACATTGCACATGATTCGATCAAGTTTTTTAAACATTCTCCCACTTTTTTGCTGATTATTCGTCCACGTGTAGTGTAGACCCGTGCTATTTACATCGAACACTTCTATGTCATTAATACAGTCCTTAAATTCACGAGTACCAATGTTGTGGGTAGATGACCCCGTACTAACATCATCATGAAATAAAGAGGCATTAAAGTCCCCCATAAGAACCCACGGTTTATCTCTCATGAAAGTGCTATGCCTACCAAGATTTTGCCACAAGTCTCTTCTTCTTTTGTAATGATTATCCGCATAGACAAAAGAGCAAAATAAAGATTTGTTATCCAATTTAAAAATAACTTGTGTGTGTATCACCTGGTCAGATTGCGATAAGACCATAACATCAACCACATTAGGATCCCAACCAAGCATGATTCGGGTTCCTTTATCACAATAATCCACATTCGTTACCCAATCCCAAGCTCGGCAAACTTTTTTACAAACATTAGACACCTTGGTTGAGTCAACATGAGTCTCCATAATTGCACAAACCTGCACATGATTATCCAGCATCACCTGACGAACCTCATTCTGTTTGAGGGAGCGGTTTAATTACCAATTATACATGAAAAGGGCATTTTGGTAATTTACCTAAGGCATATAAACTACTTATCATACAACTACCTAAACTAGGCGACCATAAGGTATAACCTCGGAAGGTTATTCCCTATGCTACTAAACATGTTTGGCCGGATCCTAAGATCGACCAAACGGGTCATGTTCGAAAGTCTAAGCGGGTGTTTAGTCCGCTTGACTTAAGACTCTACATAAGCACTAAACAAAAGAGTGACGAGCTAAACATGCTAGAACATGTTTAGTAAAGTTAGAAAACAGGTTTGGATATCAAAACAAACGATTTTGATATCCTAGAGTAGTTTGGTTACAAAATACGCGTAAATGCGCATTTTGGCCGAAACTGCGACTCGTCACTGAGCCTAGATAACATGGAAATCAGTAGGTATAGCCACTAGAGACTATAACCATCGTGATTACGCACACGTTATGAAGTTCAAACAAACTTCACGTTGACCATAAACTGGTCAATGCAGAAAGTCAAACATAGTTTGACATTCAGACTCGAAAAGCGATAAAAGAACGAAAGAACACTTACAAAAGGTCCCCGCTAGCAAATCTTGATCAAATAGCTCAGGTATGAAGCAAAGGCTTCAACTTAGAGCACTTAGATCAAATTTTTGTGAGGAATGAGTGAACATAAGGTGGGTATTTATAGGAAATGGACCACCGTTAGGATCGTTTCTTGAAAACCGGGCTTCAATCTCATCCCTACACTTGTTGGAATGCTATGGTACATCAATTGGCCCCCCAACATCAGGGATTAACAAGTGGCATTGGGTTTGGGAGTACTTAACAGCTGTTACCAGTAGTTTAAACACCTTTTTGCTGGTCTGAAGGGGCCTCGCGTGACGCCTAGGGGGCCTGGCGTCACGCCTAGGTCTCTCTGATCAGCAACCAGTTTCCAAAGTATCAGTTTCAGTCCCTGTTGTGTTTTAAGGCCATTTCCGACATGTTTAAGGCTCGTTAAGCCAATTTTAAGGCCCTAACATGATGCATAAAAATTGTGGACATGAAACATGCTCAGAAATATGTCGGATGCTGGTTCATTCGGTCGTACGATCGTGATATTCGCTTAATTACGACGAAATGCGCATAAGCGTGAAAAACGATCCAAATTGCGCGACGAATGGATTTCTCTTATGCCAAACACTAAAATTAAATATTTTAGTGCTTACATAAATTTTTGGATGTCCAGATGTATTCAGAACGTAAGTTATGCGCGAAAGTGCAAACTTGTGCACTTTTTGACGCTTTTAGTCCCTATTGATCAATAAAGTTTATTTTAGCATACCGAACCCCTCAAAGCCTATTTCTAAGATATGTAAAGGATATTTAGGGTATGTTTAACTTATGATCATGTTCCAGAATGTTCGTTACTAAATAAATCGGCATAGTTTCGCAGTTTGACACAAATAGTTCCTGCGATCGAACAAACTTGCTTTCGACACACCAAACCATCCAAAACTTATTTCTAAGTTATGTGGAGGTTATTTAAGGTATGTTAAGCCTATTTCACTATCCCAGAGTGTTTTTTGCATTCAACTGACTGCGTTTACGCACCAGTTTGCGTATAACCTTCCAGAACGCGATTTAAAGTTTGCAATCGGAATCGAATCAAATTGAAAAATCACCAAACACAATTGCACACATAACAACATAAAAACACATATAATAACACCAAAGCACATTGTTTTATTAATAAACATCATTGTTTTACATTGTACACGATTACAGAGTACAGTTGTCACAGTCTCCCCTACTTCAGGAAATTTCGTCCCGAAATTTTAACTAGGGGAAGCTTGTGAAAACAAATGCGGATACTTCTCCTTCATTTGGTCCTCACATTCCCAAGTAAACTCAGGACCACGTTTGGATTCCCAACGAAGTTTAACCAAATGAATTCGTTTGTTCTTCAACTGTTTGAAAGTACGTTCCACTATCTCCACGGGTTTCTCGACAAAGTGCATTGTTTCATCGATTTGGATCTCGTCGCGAGGAATGTGAAGATCAGCGTCAGCTAAACACTTTCGCAGATTGGACACGTGAAAAGTCGGGTGAACATTCCCAAGCTCTGGAGGTAGCTCTAGTCGGTAGGCAACCTTTCCAATTCTTTCAACAATCTTAAATAGTCCAACATATCGTGGTGCAAGTTTTCCTTTTTTCCCAAATCTCACCACTCCCTTCCAAGGTGACACCTTGAGTAGGACACGGTCTCCGATTTGAAATTCTAAGGGCTTGCGTCCCAAATCTGCATAACTCTTTTGACGGCTTCTAGCGGTCACAAGATTATCGTTGATTTTTTTGATCTTGTCTGTTGTTTCCAGAACGAGCTCAGGTCCAGTAAGCTGAGCTTCACCGGTCTCGTTCCAACAGACAGGTGAATGACATTTTCGACCGTAGAGAGCTTCGAATGGCGCCATATTAATACTAGTATGATAACTATTGTTGTAAGAGAACTCGATCAGAGGCAGATTAGAGTCCCAATTACCACCAAAGTCTATCACGCATGCTCTAAGCATATCCTCCAACGTTTGAATCGTTCTCTCAGATTGACCATCTGTTTGGGGATGATATGCAGTGCTTAGATTCAGTTGTGTTCCCATAGCAGATTGCATGGCCTTCCAGAAATGAGATGAAAATCGAGCATCACGATCAGAGATGATATCCAAGGGAACACCATGTCGTGATACAATCTCATCAACATAAATCTTTGCAAGTTTATCAGCAGATAGATCCTCGCGAATCTCAATAAAATGAGCTGACTTCGTTAATCGATCGACAACAACCCAAATAGCATCGTGACCTTTAGATGTACGCGGTAGCTTAGTGATGAGATCCATCGCAATGCTCTCCCACTTCCAAACCGGTATCTCTGGTTGTACAAGCAAGCCAGAAGGTCGTTGATGTTCGGCCTTGATTTTGAGACAAGTTAGGCATTTCGATATATACAAGGCAACAACATCCTTCTTCATACCAGGCCACCAGCACTGAGTACGAAGATCCTTGTACATTTTATCAGCACCAGGATGGATAGAATATCGAGACTTATGAGATTCGTCCATTACCAAGGTGCGAAGATCGTCTTGTTTCGGAATCCACAATCGATCCTTAAAATAGAGTAAACCATCATCTTTCGCTTTGAGCTTAAGCTCAAGTTGATGTGGTAATTCCATACCCATCAAATTTTGTGAAGCACAAAATTGCTGAGCTTGAAGAACACGAGATTGGAGATCAGATAGAGTTCAAACAGAATGAAGCTTGACTCGTTCTTTTCGACTAAGCGCATCAGCTACGACATTCGCCTTACCAGGATGGTAGCGAATCTCGCAATCGTAATCGTTCAAGAGTTCAACCCAATGGCGTTGCCTCATATTCAGCTCTTTCTGATTAAGAATATGCTGGAGACTTTTGTGGTCTGTGAAAACCATACACTTCGTTCCATAGAGATAATGTCTCCAGATTTTGAGCGCGAAAACCACAGCTCCTAACTCAAGATCATGAGTCGTATAGTTCTTATCGTGAACTTTCAATTGTCTAGATGCATATGCTATAACTTTACCTCGTTGCATAAGGACGCAACCAAGGCCTAGGTTGGACGCATCGCAATAGACAACGAAACCATCGCTTCCCTCGGGCAGAGATAGAACCGGAGCATTACATAACTTCTGCTTCAGTGTTTGGAACGCTTCTTCTTGCTTGGGACCCCACTCAAAAGGCTTATTCTTCATAGTCAAAGCAGTGAGTGGAACAACAATCTTTGTGAAATTCGAAATGAATCGACGATAATAACCAGCATGACCAAGAAAAGATCGAATCTCTGTAGGCATCGTCGGTGTATTCCAGTCCTTAATAGCAACAATCTTGGATGGATCTACATGAATACCCTGCTCATTGACTATATGACCCAAGAATTAAACTTCTCTAAGCCAGAATTCACACTTGGAGAATTTAGCAAAAAGTTGTTCCTTCTTCAGGAGTTCCAATGTTAAGCGAAGGTGTTGCTCGTGCTCGGCTCGAGATTTTGAATAAATGAGAATATCGTCGATGAACACAATAATTAACTTGTCCAAATATGGTTTACAGACTCTATTCATTAAGCCCATAAAGATAGCTGGAGCATTCGTCAAACCAAAAGGCATGACAGTGAACTCGTAATGCCCGTATCTTGTGCGGAAAGCAGTTTTGGGAATATCTTCTTCGAGAACACGAAGTTGATGATACCCAGAACACAGATCGATCTTGGAAAAACAAGAAGCACCCTGCAGCTGGTCAAAGAGATCATCAATTCGAGGTAGGGGATATCGATTCTTGATGGTGAGCTTATTAAGCTCACGATAATCGATACACATTCGAAAGGGTCCGTCTTTCTTTTTCACGAAGAGGACAGGAGCTCCCTAAGGTGAAAAGCTCGGTCGGATGAATCCTTTATCAGATAACTCTTGAAGCTGTTTCGATAACTCTTGCATCTCCAACGGTGCAAGACGATAAGGTGCTTTTGCAATCGGGTTGGCATTGGGTATAAGGTCAATATGAAACTCGACTTGACGAACTGGAGGCAAACCAGGCAGTTCATCAGGAAACACCTCTGGATAATCCCGAACAATTGGAATATCCTGAATACTCTTGCTCTTGTCTTTCTCCTCGGTGACATGTGCCAGAAAAGCAACATATCCTCTTCGCAGATAACTTTGGGCCATTGTACACGACATGAGCTTCAAACCAACAGATGGTTTCTCGCCACGAACTTCTAAAACTTCGCCAGAAGACAAAGGAATACGAACAATCTTATCGAAACAAACCACCTCAGTATGGTGTTTTGTTAACCAATCCATTCCAACGATAATATCGAAGCTCCCAAGTTGCATCGGTGTGAGGTCAATAGGAAAATGATGGTTATCAAGGTTTAACTGACAATCACGAATAATAGAATCGAGAACAAGAGGGTTACCAGTAGCAACTTCGACAGATAAGGGTTTCCTCAGTTTGGTTCTAGGTATCGCAAGCAAAGGCTCAAATGACAATGAAACAAAACTTCTATCGGCACCAGAATCAAAAAGAATAGACGCAGGTTGATTGTTAACAAGAAACGTACCATTGACAACTTCGTTGTTAGCCCTTGCTTCGTTTGCATTCAAATTGTACGCTCGCCCACGAGCGGGATTCACATTAACGTTGACGTTCGCATTCGGGTTTGCGTTAGCATTCGCGTTAGCATTCACCAATCTCGGACAATTATTGCGGAAGTGACCATACTCTCCGCAATTAAAACATGAACCCGGTGGGAATCTCACAGCATTTCCCTGACCCGGAGCTGGAACCTGAGCAACCTGATTCTGTCCAGAACGACAAACATTTGCCAAATGCCCAAGTTTACCAGACGTCGTGCATTGCCTGCAGGCTTGTTGTGCAACGTGATGACCGTTGCAACGTGCACAATGAGGTGCGGTACCAGCATATGCTTTCTTTGCAGGTGGCTGAGCTGGTGGGTCCTGCGGGTTCTGAGCAGTCTGTGCTGTCACAGCAAAATTCTGGGCACCCTTTCGCTTCCTCGATTTCTTCGATGACTCACCTTCCTTACCCTTACCCTTATCCTTTCCAGAATCAGTCGCCTTCTTTTTATCACCCTTGCGTGTGAGTTTACCCTTCCTGACTTGAGTCTCAGTCAGGGTAGCAGACAACTCGATTGCTTGACGAAGGGTAGTAGGATTAACACCGGTCACAATCTCCAGAATAGAATCGGGTAAACCATCGATATATCTCTCGATTGCTTTCTCTAGTGGGGTAACCATGGTGGGACACAATAGACTGAGTTCTTCAAAACGATCCGTGTACGCACGGTGTTCCGCCCCATCTTGCTTTAAGTCGTCAAACTCTCGTTCCAAAACTCGAATCTCATGACGGGGGCAAAACTCCTTCATCATGAGAGCCCGAAGCTCTTCCCATGTTTGTGCCAACGCCACTTCGGCACCCCTGTCGCGCACAATACCATTCCACCAGGTAAGCGCTCGCTTCTCAAACACGCTCGAAGCAAATTCAACCTTACGCGCATTCTGACACTGCACATGTCTGAATGTGCTCTCGATACTCTCAAACCACTGTAGGAGCGCAGTTGCTCCTTACGACCCGGAAAACTTAAGCGGCTTCGCGGAATTAAAATTCTTGAAATTACACTATGTGTTATTGTTGTTGTTATTATTTCCGTTGTTGTATAATTCGTGGATTTGGGTCACAACGCCTGGAAGTACAGCAGCCATTTGCTGATAGACGAGGGCTGCGATTTCTTCAGCAGTAAAAGTTTGAGCATCGTGTCGATGAGGCATTGTCTAACAAGAAATCAAGAGAGTCGAGTGAGGTTGAAAATTAGGAAAGACAAAAGGGGTATCGACAAAACACAAGAGAGGCGATCATTTGTTTGTTACCTCGAATAAACAAACGACACGCAGTGACTAATCAAAGTAAATAGGTCAAAAGTAATGTATCGCGAAGACATGCTTGACTATAAGTGAACACTCACCCCAAGAGTTCCCAGGTAAGAGTGACTGGTCCGATTATGTGGATTTGTACGAACACTCTAGACTTAGACAGAAAACTCAGGGTACAGGCATTCACTCTTCCAGTTTGCACGTGTTCACATTATTTAGACCCAGACTTTGACGAGATTTTGAAAACTCAAAGGGTTCAAAACCTTACAACAGAGGGTTCAAAACCTAGTAATCAATCATTCTAGAACAGATGATTAATTTTCGAAGCGGATTCGAAAATTGTGTTCTCGTTGTGGTTATCACCTAAGGATAGGTGACGGTTTTGTTTTAAAAATCTAAACACAAGTAAACTTGCGTTGGGGTCCTAGAAGTTATAGTCTAGGTCAAAACATTACTAATAACCTAATTCCCTATAACCATTGGCTCTGATACCAACTCTTCTGTCACACCCCGACCGCGTAAAACAACAAAGCGCGGCGGAAAACGTCGGGGAGTGTTGTAACAGAATTATCGTTTCATAACCATGGATACAAAAAGTGTTTCGTTTTATTGATAATATTAAACATTAACATTGTTCTAACACAAAGCAAACAAGTTTTATATCGACTATCATAGTTTTATGTCACTAAGGCGTCGTCCTGATCCTATATGACTCATGCATCCTAGTATTCATCATCAAGCATCAACACCTGAAACATATGTGAAAACAAAGTCAGCAAAGAAATGCTGGCGAGTACATAGGTTTTATAGGAGTGTCGGATTCATGGCTAGTTTAAATGTTGCAATACTTTATTAAAAACCTTGTTTTGAAAAGAGTATAATATTACAACTTAATTAACCAACTCAAATCAAGCGGGTTATAGTTTATAAACCTCATAGCCATGATTCTTGACCCAAAAGCATTTGTTTTAGTAAAGCACCTTGTAAAACATCTCGTAAAACTCGTTAATAAAACTCGTATGTTACTTCGAAAACATCGTTGTGTGACATCGTTTCGCTATCGTTAACCCAAGTGAACTAAATAACGCCACGGTATGTAATATGTTGAAAACACTTATATATAAGAAGTACCAGCGGCGTATCTACCATGTTTTCACCATATCACACCCGTCCCGTTATCTAAACACTTAACCAAAAACCTATCGTTTATCCAATTCGTTTAACTCGTTTAAATCGTTCAATTGTTTCAAATCGTTCAATCGTTCACTATCATTATAAAATCGTTCAATCATTCAATATCGTTCTCGTTTAAATCACCCTTGTTTTAATTGTGAGAACTTATATATGGTCGTCTCACTAATAACATTCAAACCTTTGTGACTCGTCCATCGTCCAACTCGTAATATTCGTATTAACAAACCACCAAAGGGTAAGTTAACAATCATCAGATTCAGTCATTACCCACAACACCCACACATAACCATGGGTGTAGTAAAATAACGGGATTTGTCAGATCCTATGGTACCATAACCTAATACTGGTCGGCTTGATCAATGCTAATGAATGTCATTCGTTATGTAACTACAACCAACAAGTTTGTTCACATTATCGAAATTGTTATTAGTTTAATATAAATTATTCTAATCGTTTTTGAAATCATCGTTATAATATCAAATATCGTTTTGAAAACCATCGTTAAAACCTTGAAAATATTTAGCACATATGAATCACCCCAAAACAATTGAAATCAATAAAATAGGGGAACTATGTACTCACATGTAGTGCAAGGTATCCTCAATCAATAGGACTTCAACAAACTCGAGTAAATCAGAGAAATCAAGTAGTACCTAGTAATCGAACCACTAGTCAAACAATAGACGCCTAAATCGAAAGATCGGACAGAATGAGGTCTTGTAACCCAAATGAGTGTTGGAACTCATGCGATATGGTTTAACAAAGCCTACATCCTAAATGAAACCTAGCCTAAGTGCTTTCGACCCATCGTGACCCATTAAGGTAGCTTACGCTACTTTAACGCGTCGTGCGCGCAAAGCACGTTCGAGACGTCTAACTAGTCCTATGACAAGTGTTATATGCCTAAACATGCATAAATATGTTACATAATTAGTTATGTGACAAACATTTAAGTTACATATGCTTAATTACCAATTATACATGAAAAGGGAATTTTGGTAATTTACGTAAGGCATATAAACTACTTATCATACAACTACCTAAACTAGGCGACCATAAGGTATAACCTCGGAAGGTTATTCCCTATGCTACTAAACATGTTTGGTCGGATCCTAAGATCGACCAAACGGGTCGTGTTCGAAAGTCTAAGCGGGTGTTTAGTCCGCTTGACTTAAGACTCTACATAAGCACTAAACTAAAGAGTGACGAGCTAAACATGCTAGAACAAGTTTAGTAAAGTTAGAAAACAGGTTTGGATATCAAAACAAACGATTTTGATATCCTAGAGTAGTTTGGTTACAAAATACGCGTAAATGCGCATTTTGGCTGAAACTGCGACTCGTCACTGAGCCTAGATAACGTGGAAATCAGTAGGTATAGCCACTAGAGACTATAACCATCGTGATTACGCTCACATTATGAAGTTCAAACGAACTCCGCATTGACCATAAACTGGTCAATGAAGAAAGTCAAACATAGTTTGACTTTCGGACTCGAAAAGCGATAAAAGAACGAAAGAACACTTACAAAGGGTCCCCGCTAGCAAATCTTGATCAAATAGCTCAGGTATGAAGCAAAGGCTTCAACTTAGAGCACTTAGATCAGATTTTTGTGAGGAATGAGTGAACATAAGGTGGGTATTTATAGGAAATGGACCACCGTTAGGATCGTTTCTTGAAAACCGGGCTTCAATCTCATCCCTACACTTGTTGGAATGCTATGGTACATCAATTGGCCCCCCAACATCAGGGATTAACAAGTGGCATTGGGTTTGGGAGTGCTTAACAGCTGTTACCAGCTGTTTAAACACCTTTTTCTGGTCTGAAGGGGCCTCGCGTGACGCCTAGGGGGCCTGGCGTCACGCCTAGGTCTCTCTGATCAGCAACCAGTTTCCAAAGTATCAGTTTCAGTCCCTGTTGTGTTTTAAGGCCATTTCTGACATGTTTAAGGCTCGTTAAGCCAATTTTAAGGCCCTAACATGATGCCTAAAAACTGTGGACATGAAACATGCTCAGAAATATGTCAGATGTTGGTTCGTTCGGTCGTACGATCGCGATATTCGCTTAATTATGATCCAAATTGTGCGACGAATGGATTTCTCTTATGCCAAACACTAAAATTAAATATTTTAGTGCTTACATAAATTTTTGGATGTCCGGATGTATTCAGAACGTAAGTTATGCGCGAAAGTGCAAACTTGTGCACTTTTTGACGCTTTTAGTCCCTATTGATCAATAAAGTTTATTTTAGCATACCGAACCCCTCAAAGCCTATTTCTAAGCTATGTAAAGGATATTTAGGGTATGTTTAACTTATGATCATCTTTCGGAATGTTCGTTACTAAATAAATCGGCATAGTTTCGCAGTTTGACACAAATAGTCCCTGCGATCGAACAAACTTGCTTTCGACACACCAAACCATCCAAAACTTATTTCTAAGTTATGTGGAGGTTATTTAAGGTATGTTAAGCCTATTTCACTATCCTGGAGTGTTTTTTGCATTCAACTGACTGCGTTTACGCACCAGTTTGCGTATAACCTTCCAGAACGCGATTTAAAGTTTGCAATCGGAATCGAATCAAATTGAAAAATCACCAAACACAATTGCACACATAACAACATCAAAACTCATACAATAACACCAAAGCACATTGTTTTATTAATAAACATCATTGTTTTACATTGTACACGATTAAAGAGTACAGTTGTCACAGAAATAAGTTTTGAAGGGTTTGGTGTGTTGAAATCAAGTTTATTCGCTTACAGGGACTAATTTCGACAAACTACGAAAGTATGCGGATTCGTAATGTAACGAACATTCCTGAACTTGATCAGAAGTTAAATATGCCCTAAATATCCTTTCTATAGCTTAGAAATAGGCTTTGAGGTGTTTGGTGCGCAAAAATAAACTTTTTGATCAATAGGGACTAAAAGCGTCAAAAAGTGCATAAGTTTACATTTTCGCGCATATCTTACGTTCTGAATATATCCAGGCATCCAAAAATTTATGTAATCATTAAAATACTTTATTTTAGTGATTGGCTTGACAAAATTCCATTCGTCGCGTAATTTGAATCATTTTTCGCGTCCGTTCGTGTTTCGTCGTAATTAACCGAACAACGCAACCATACGACCAAAGGAACCGACATCCAACATATTTTTGAGCATATTTTAAGTTCCCTATACTTTAACTTCATTTTAGAGCCTTAAAATGGGGTCAACGGGGCTTAAACATGTCAAAAATGCATCGAAAACCAAGTTTATGGGCTGCAGGGACCATTTCTGACAATCTGCCAAACTATGGCTCAGGAGGGGCGCGTAAGACTTCTCTAATTCTTATGCGGGGCGCGAGAGACCCCTAGTTTAGCAAAAAATTGATTCTAGCTTGATCTAGCTGTTCCCATGGTTTGCAAATGGTTTTAATCAATCTAGGGGCTTGTTTTGGGGCACCCATGGTATTACAAATCAGTGGGTGCACTTGTACGGTCCAGATTGAAGCTTGTTTATCGACGAACGATCCTAACGGTTGTGGATTTCCTATAAATACCCAACCTCAATTCTTTTGTTCCTCACAATTGATCTGAATTTCTCTAAGTTGAGGTTCCAAAACTTCATACCTGAGAACATTTAGATCAATATCTTCATTGCTTGGACCCGTTGTAAGTTTCTTTCGTGCTTTTATGCGTTTTTAAGCGTAAAAGTCAAACAATGTTTGACTTTCTGCTTTGACCAGTCTTTGGTCAACACAAAGTTCGTTTGAACTTTGCAACGTGAGCGTAATCACGATGGTTATAGTCCCGTGTGACTATACCTACTGATTACCACGTTGATTAGGTGTAGTGACGAGTCATAGTTTCGGTCAAAATGCGCGTTTATGCGTATTTTGCAACCAAACTATTCTTGGGTATCAAAACCGTTTGTTTTGATATCAAACTTGTTTTCAAACCTTATTAAACATGTTTTAAAATGTTTAACTCGTCACTTTTAGATTAGTGCTTGTATAGGGTCGTAGGATAAGCGGTCTAAACAACCGCTTAGACTTTCCAACCCGACCCGTTTGGTCGATCATTAGGATCCGACCAAGCATGTTTAGTGACCATAGTTGTATAGGGAATAACCTTCTGAGGTTATACCTTATGGTCACTTCGTTTAGTTAGTTGTATGATAGGTAGTTTATATCCCTTAGGTAAAATGACCAAAATGCCCTTTTCATGCATAATTGGATTTTAAGCATATGTAACTCAAAATTTTGTCACTTAACTGATTATGCAACATATTTAAACATGTTTAAGCATATAATACTTGTCATAGGACTAGTTAGGCGTTCCAAACGCGCTTTGTGCGAACGACGCGTTAAAGTAGCGTAAGCTACCTAAACGGGTCGTGATGGGTCATAAGCACTTAGGTTAAGTTTCGATTTAGTATGTAGGCTTTGTTAAACCATATCGTATGAGTTCCAACACTCATTTGGTTTACGAAACCTCATCCTATCCGATCTTCCGACTTAGGTCCGGTTATTAATGTAGTTACCCATATTAGGTGTCGTTTGATTTCCATGATCCCTCTAGCTTTGCTTGGTTGTTGTTCAAGACTTCTAAGCATCTTCAAGTGAGTACATAGTCCCCTTTTTTACTGTTCTCAAATGTTTTAGGGTGATACACATGTGCCTACTTGTTATTTTCGTGCTTTTCATGCTTTTATATCATATACTTGCTATGTTCATTAGTACGCATATAGTACATGATTTCATTATGTTTTGCTATGTATGTTCACTTAGCATGCTAGCACATTGATTACATTTTGTTGCATATGCTCATCCAACATATGGACACATTGTTTTACATTTTGAACCGTTTGAATCGTTTTGAGCTGTTTGATCTATGTGAGTTATTTGTACTATTGGAACCGTTTGAAACTGTTTGATTTATGTGAACTGTTTGGATCTGTTTGAACTGTTGGGTTAGGGAAATGATTAGGTAACGGGGCGAGTGTAATGTGATAAAAGCATGGTGGATACGCCGCTGGTACTTCCTATATATAAGTGCTTTTAACACATTATATATCGTTGCGTTATCTAGATCACTTGGGCAAATGTTATCAAAACAAAGTTATATTACAAGGTTTTTCTAACAATATAAACCATTCGAGATGTATTTCAAAAACGATTTACAATCTGGGTTTACTTAAACAAATGTTTTGGAGTTAAGATTAATGTCATTGAGGTTTTGTAAAACAAATCTATTTTGACTTGGTTATTTCTATTTACATTACAAACATTTTACAAAACTTGGTTTTCTAATTATCAATTAACAAAGATGTTCAAGTTATTTTCAAAATATAAACAAGCCATGAATCTGATACTCACATAAAACCTATGTACTCGCCGGCATTTTTATGCTGACGTATTTTCACATGTGTTTCAAGTACCATAGTTGGTGATGTTTGATGATGATATTGATGCATGCTCACATAGGAATGGACGAGGCCTTAGTGACTTAATAACAATGAAAGTCTATTTGCTCATGTTTTGTTTCTAATTTCAATGCAATGTAATACATTTAATTCAATAAAACAGAATTTCAATCCATGTGTTATGAAATAATGATTCTGTTACGACACTCCCCGACGTTTTCGCCGTGGTTTGTTGTTTTAACGCGGTCGAGGTGTGACACTTCTGATGGCTCTAACGGAGGATGGGGGTGGTAATCGAGAAATAGTGTCTATTTTAGCTCGATCAACCTCACTTAAGATTTTGTGACCGAGTACTATTCCCTACGTTACCATGAAATGGCATTTTTCCCAATTAAGGGCGAGGTTAGTTTCCTCACATCGGGATAACATTCGTTCAAGGTTATCATGGCTCATATGAATCTCCAAAGATAGAAAAGTCATCCATGAAGACTTCCATAGTCTTTTCTATCATATCATGGAAGATGGCCACCATGCAACATTGAAAGGTTGCGGGGGCATTACATAGACCAAAAGGCATGCGTCGATAAGCAAAATTTCCGTAGGGACGTGTGAATGTTGTCTTTTCTTGGTCTTCGGGTGCTATCGGTATTTGAAAGTAACCTGGAAAACCATCTAAAAAACAATAAATTTGTGACCGGATAATCTTTCTAACATTTGATCAATAAAAAGGTAAAGGGAAGTGATCTTTCCTCGTTGCCTCATTTAATCGACGATAATCTATACATACTCTCCATCCTGTGACGGTTCTTGTTGGTATTAATTCATTTTTTTCGTTAGTGACCACCGTCATACCTCCTTTCTTGGGAACTACTTGAACGGGACTTACCCAAGGACTATCAGAGATCGGGTAAATGAGTCTGGCGTCAAGGAATTTGATGACTTCATTTTTAACCACTTCTTGGACGTTTGGATTTACTCTACGTTGTGGTTGTATTACTGATTTATAGTCATCATTCATTAAAATTTTGTGCGTGCACATGGAAGGACTTATTCCTTTAATATCTACGAGCTTCCAAGCGATCGCGTTTTTGTGTTTTTTCAAAAGTGTGATTAGTTTATCTTTTTCTACACTAGTTACTTTTGACGAAATAATAACAGGTGACTTACCATCTTTTTCGAGAAAAGCATATTCCAAACCTTTTGGAAGTTCTTTGAGCTCAAGTGGTGGGTCTTTAGGAGACTCCTTATTTGGTTGCTCATTTTGATCAAGAACCAAGAAGGTTTGTTCTATGGCGACCTCTTCTTCAACAAAGTGGTCGATTTCTTCTCTTGTATCGGGTGGCTCATCTTCATCTTCAATTAGGGGGTCATTATTGCCGAATGGATATTTCATTGAACGCTCAAGGTTGACACTTCTTTTTAATGCCCCTAATTGGATGGGTAGATTGTTAGGCTTTCGATTTTTCAAAGCTTCGTGGGTCTTTAAAAAAGGTCGTCCCAACACTAGCGGAGCATCATCAAGGATGACGAAGTCGGTTGGGATTACCATTTGATTTGTTTGGACTAACACATCTTCAACTACTCCCATTGATTTTATTGTTTTCCGATTAGATAGAAAAATGGGTATTTGAAGTGGAGAAAAATCACCAATACTTAATTTTTCGAAAATGTAGTTTGGCATTATATTAACACAAAGATCTTTATCAATTGTGATATTACCAATAAAGGAATTTTGAAAAAAACATGGAACCGGTGTAATGTTAATTTCAAATGGATCATCTTTTATTAGCGTAGTTTGATCATTTGTTAACCTAATGCTTACCATTTCGTCAATTTTAGTGTTAGTGTTTAACTCTTTTAAAAACTTAGCATGAGTAGGTACTAAACAATGGTTTTCGAAAGAATGTGACAAGAGATTAATTTCTTGAAAATTAGACTCTTCTTGAATTTTAACGTTATCGGACTCACCTTTTTCATTGTTTAACTCATGTGTCGGCTTTTCACTTACTTGTTCTTCCATTTTTACCTCTTCAACTATCTCTTCTTTATTACATGTTAATTCTTCCCTTGCGCGGGATTCCTCTTCCCTTGCACGGGCTTTTTTTATATAGCGCTCGATAGTTTTAAGGTGTTCTATTATCTTTTCGGCTACGGGTGAGATAGTTGGTGGTTCGTCAAATTGGGTTGAATAAGTATCCTCAAAGCTTGAATTCGGAAGTTCGATCCTTGGTTCCTCATAGTACTCATATGAGGCAGATGGTTCATACCATTGTTCCTCATTGTTAGTATATGATGGATAAGGGTCGTGACTTGGTTCTTTATAGTACTCATATGAGGTGGGTTGTTCACGCCATGGTTCCTCATAGTAAGTATATGAAGGTGAAGGCTCATATCTTGGTTCCTCAAAGTATGAGTATGAAGGCTAATACCTTGGTTCATCAAAATATGAGTATGAGGGAGAAGGTTCATACATTGGCTCTTCATAGGATGTGTATGAAGTGGATGGCTCATACCTGGGCTCCTCATAGTAGGTGTATGAAGGGGGTGGTTCAAATAGGTCATAATATTGTACCGAATGAGGATTACCAAAAATGGTACAATATTCTTCCCTATAATCATCATCCTCATAGTGGTAGTTGTAATCTCCTGAGTATTGATCCATAAGAATCACTCAGCAGACCACAACAGAGTCTCGAGACCAGAAAACAAAAATAAAAACGGAAACAGAGGCTGGACACGGCCCCGTGTTCAGTGAGCACGGCCCCGTGTTCAGGTTCTGTATCTGGGCGTTTTAAAAAAATGTGACTGGTTTTGTGCAGCACGGGGGCGTGTTCAGCGAGCACAACCCCGTGTTCAGACTCTGTATTTGGGAGTTTTGTAAAAATAATGCAGCACGGGGGCGTGTTCAGCGAGCATGACCCCGTGTTCAGTCTACTGTAATGCAAAAACTAACTAAAATGAAAAAGATGTGTGCACGATTTTAAAAAGGTTTTGAAAAACTGATTAGGCCGTCGATTTTAAGCTTTCTTAAAATCCTTGTGTCCCCGGCAGCGGCGCCAAAAACTTGATGTGCGTTAGATGTGATATATTTTTTTGAGTATATTTTAAGCCCTTTTTAACACTTTAGTCAAGTTTTAAATTTATAAAACACGATATTTTACTAACACTAAACACACATATGGTCAAGTGCACCCATCGTGAGCGTAGTATAGCGCTGGGAAGATACCGAGGTTGTCCAAGGACACAAGAGCTTTTAGTACCGGTTTATCCTTAACGTCTAATCGAATCAAAAGTTTTAGAAAAGGTTTTAAACATGAAAATAAAAACTAAAAATGCTGAAAATAAAAATAAAATAAAAATAGATAGATAAGATAAATCACTTGGATCCGACTCGCCTTTAATGTAACCTTTGATGATTTCCGCACTTTTGCACTTTTTAAGAGATTATCTTAGTTATAGTAGTAGGCCCCTCTTTTGAAGGTGACGTTACCCTCAACCCAGTAGTTTGAGTCAACAAGGATACAATCCTAAAGGGTCGGAATATTGAAAGATAATTAATTAAGTTATTAATGCGTAATGTGGTAGGCCCCTCTTTTAAAGGTGACGCTACCCTCGGCTAAGTGGTTTGAGTCAGCAGGGATACAATCCCAAGTAGCCGGGTTAATGTATTAATAGTAGTTTACATATGAGGGGATCAAGCCATTCGCACCCTCGCCATCCAATACCAGTGGGTATTGAAGGAGGTCCTAGTAAGCTTGACCCAGGCCCTTGCAGGATCTATACACTGAACAGGGCAAGAACCTTACCAAACCATTCCCTTAACCCCCGACCAGGTAGCCAACATATCTCTATATAGACCGTAGAGATATGAATGGTGTAAATCTTTTATTTTATATAGACAGTAAAATAACGCCAAGACGCCACGGACAAATGATAAGGAAGTTTCAGCTTCAACATAAGAAACTAGTTATTAAAGTCATTAATACAAAACCAAATAAAAAGTGCGAAAACATTAAAAATCAAAAGTATTACATTAAATGCTTGTCTTCACCAAGTGATGTAAGAGACTTAGGCAAACATGGCCTTTGATGGTCAAGAACTCTTACTATCAATCTTGGATCCCGAGACTACTACACACACTCTAAGGTGGATGATGGATGATGGTGGTGGATGTGGGTGTTGTAGTGGAGGTGGAGTGGTGGTGAAGTGGGAGAGAGGTGGTTTGCCAAGGGATGCCTTTGAAGTGAACCAAGCACCACTATTTATAGCCTGCACAAAAGCCTGGACACGGCCCCATGTCCACCCTATTTCTCTTTCTTCATTAATTACAATTTGTCTGCATTAGCTCCACACGCCCCCGTGTTCACTGGGCATGGCCCCGTGTGCAGAAGCATATCTGTACTATCAAGATTTGCTGGATTCTACGAATCTTAGCGTTGACCACGGCCCGTGCTGAGCTGGGTACGCCCCCATGCTGGGAATAGAAGCTTCTATTGCTTTGTCTTTTCTGCAGACACCTGGCCATGCCCCCGTGTTCACTGGGCACAGGGCCGTGGTCAGCCTTCTGTTTTCTTGTTCTTGCTTGGGAAGATTCTGTCGAGGGGTCGGGCATGCCACGTTTATTCCTTTTCTTTGTATTTATGTTAGATTTTGCTGCATATTTGTTCCTTTTGTTCAATTAAGCTCATTTGGTCCTGAAAATACAAAAGGAAGACAAAAGCACACTTTTCCAACATTAGTACTAAAAAAGGGTTAGTTTTATGTCTCATTTGATGTAATTTATATGTTGCATTTTACACACATCATTAAAACATATCATTTTCTTCAAAAATCAACAACAATATACTCATATCATTTCTACACAAAAATATATGAGATTTATAACAAACTTTAACAAGATGAACTCATAAACATGTAGGGTTTTAGTATGATCTTTACATATGTTTACTTGTTTAAAAATCATACTTTACTTCAAGTTTTGCCAAACTTTTATAAAAACCCATCTTGTATGTTTACTTTTATTAATCTTTCAAAGTATATAGCTTTTAGTGAAATCTTTTACACACTTTTTCAACATCAATATTTATGTTCATCCATTAACATCAAGTTTAAAATAACCCTTTCAAGACTTTCATGTACACTTGTTAGATTATGTTTTTAAACATCATCTAACAAGTTTTTATATGATGTTCATCATAACTAGCTCAAATAAACAAGTAACAAGTTTCATATCACAACATAAACAATCTTATATATTATGATCTTTAGTTTGCTTTTAAGTATTTTCATCTTTTTCTTACATGAATCTTTTAGATGTTACTTGTTTATAAGTAATATATACATAAACAAGTATGAAAAAAAAAGATTAGGATGCTCGCTTCTAGCTCTTGTGGCTAGGGAAGATCTTGATGAAAATGATGAGCAAAAAGATTATGTCCTTCTCCCATCTCAAACTAGCACCCCGTCTCTCATGGAGGCCATAGACCCATGCACGACTATGCTAAAATTCCTTGCGATAATGTCGAAGACCGCTTTGTCCCACAAGTGGACCGACACTCCCATCATTTTTAGCCAAACCACCCTTTCGAACCTTATTTTTTATGCTTCCCATAGTTCGAAGGTTGAGAACCAACCACTCCATAATTCCACCTTGTCTATGAGAAAAATGTTTGCCGTAGAGAAGCTTGGAAAGCTTTTCATGACCTTCAAACTACTCACATACCAGAGTGCCACCCCTACCACATCCATACGAACTGCGAGAAGTCATCAGGTTGACATAACCTGGTCACGTCCTTCACTGACCCTATAAGCGAACATTTTCCCCATGATTGTTGTACTTGGTAGGATTTGCTTGGAAGTGACAAAGGCATACTCCCCGCTATCGCTCCATTGGCCCCATCCAATACATTGATGTAAGTCCGATTGGTTTTTTCTTTCCAAACTGACTGACTCCTTCTTGGCATTTCACCCCTGACTCCTTCTTGGCATTTCACCCCTGACTCCTTCTTGGCATTTCACCCCCTTATGGATCCTTTGTATTCACCTGGTTAACATTCTAAGTTTCCGGTTGATGTCGGTCAGCGCCCGCCTCCTCTTTCCCGAACCTCACCACATTTGCAAAGATCCTACCATCTCTAATTTGAACTTTGTTTAAAGCTTTCACCATTCCTTCTTTATTCACCACGTTGTCGAATCTAATGAATGCGAAATACCTCCAAATTTATCCCTTCTACAAAGTAAGTACGTGCCTGCCATCCTACCACAGTTGCGAAATTCCTTCCACAAAGTTTCCAGGGAGCATTGGGCTGGCAGATTTGCATTGTAGAAGGTGGTGGAGTCGCATGTGCCTTGATTGTTACATGGTCGCCTCGATTGTCTACGTCTCTAGTTGGGTTCCTCCCATTCTCTCTCTCTCTCTCTCTCTCTAATATTTTCGTAATCCCGATTAGATTTTTAATTGGGGTTAGGGAAATTTGTGAAATACTATATTTTAACTATAAACAACTTCGTTTGCATAAGCATGTATTAAATGTGTGGTATCGAGCTTTTAATCATTTGACATGATTATTAAACATATATTATTTTGTAAGTTTTAGTTGTGAGTACAAGTTATAGTTCCATTTTTTACAAAATTATTTTAGCGGGTCAAACAACTTGGTGATGCATCCTTTAGCAGTGGCGGAGCTAGTCCATTAATTTAGGGGTATCCAAAAAAAATTTACCGTGCAATCATACAATAATAAAAAAGATAATAAATATGGTAAAACAAATACCTAATAGATTTGTCCTCTTCTTTTTTTTCATAGCTTGAAATTGTTCTATCACATCGTCGTCTTTTACTTTATCAAAAGTTTCTTTTTCGACCGCACAAACCATAGCATTGTTAAAATATTCCAGGCCCATTCGATTGCGTAAATCCATTTTGACAAGCTTCAATTTATAAAAACATATTTCAATAGTTGTGGTTGCAACCAGTAAAACCAAAGCTAGCTTCACTACCTGATAAACCGAAGAACAAGAGCTATGTGTTCCGGTTTCCACCAAACATATCATCGTTAATTTCTGCACAAATATTTTTTGTTATCCTTCTCAAAGAATTCAATAATCTCTTTTTTTTTATCATTGACGATGTCAATTTATTGTTCTTTTTTTGCGTTCCCCAATTAATTTCCAGGTGGTTAGTACTAACCAACTTTAAAACCGAAAGAAAATATCTTGAGAATTAGATTCTTCTGATTCATCATGGCCACGAAATGGTAAAGAGTTTTCTAAACAGAATCTAGCACTTATAACAGAACTAAGTAATAGAATAAGAATTTGCAATCTTTTCTTCTTTAGTCAATTTGTTTAAATTCTCATCTATGTGTTCATCTTGTTTCATGATATTGTGACATTATTGCGTTGCCTTTAAATGATGACTATCAACTTTCCAACATGTTCTTTTAATGAACCATTTTTACTCCAATCACAAAAGCCTTTAGATGACCATGTATCTCTTCCTCCTTGATTATCAACATCTTCTTTAAACAAGTAACAATATAAACAATATGATTTGTCTACTTTAATACTATACTCTCTAACCATGTATAATCATTAAACCAATGAACAACATGTATAATCATTAAACCAATGAACAATAAAACGTTTTTTTTCCAAAAAAAAGTCTTTGAAAGGAAATTCATGACTATGCGGTTGAAAAAACCCTTTAACAAGATATGTTCTTTTTATGTCATCTATTTGATTAGGGTGATAACTAGCAATAGGTGGCCTATCATAGGGATCCGAAGGAAGATCATTCAAATCGATAAAAACTCATGTTGTAGGAATTGAAGTTGTAGGATTACTTGGACCAATATCAACATTTTCTTGCATATTATCATTCGTAGCATTTGGACTTGCATCAATGTCATCATTTGCTTGAATATTATGATTAGTAACATTCGGACTTGCATCAATGCCATTATTTGCTTGAATGTTATCATTAGCAACATTTGGACTTGTAACATTTAGGATTGTATCATTAGCAACCCGATTTTCATCAACTTCCCCAAATTTTCTTTTGAAAAACTCCCCTATTAGAGATTGTTTTTTAGATTATGGGTTCATCTTCACTTCAAGAAATCAATTTTCAACTTCAAATCAAAGAATTCAACTCCCTAGTTTAACAACAAAGATAGAAAGGTATAAGTTTTTGAAAATTTTGACTTATCTAAACATTTAAAGTCTTAACTCTTAAACTCTAACAAATATATAAAGTAGAATTTTACAAATATATATATATATATATATATATATATATATATATATATATATAGGGGAGGGTTTAAATGAGAACGTTAAATATCGCGAGAACCGTGAGAACAAATAAAAAAACCAAAAGAACTTGGTCAAAAACAATTCAAATTCAATTTTTTTTACACTTATCATTATTATTCGAATACAATGTTAGAAATTAAATTTACACATTTAAATTTACGTGAATTTGTAAATAACGAAAATTTACACATGTGTAAGTTTGTCATTTACACATGTGTAAATTTGTTATATTTACACATGTGTAAAAAATCTAGTAAGAGTGATTTTGAGAGGAGAAATGAATTATTTGATGTTGTGAATTCTTTTTTGATGTATTTTAATTAGAATGAGGTTTGTATTAAAAAAAATCGGTTTTGATTGGTTTTTTCATTTGTTCTCACGGTTCTCGCAATATTTATCGTTCTCAAGATAACCCTCCCCTATATATATATATATATATATATATATATCTATTATATATAATAAATGTGTTAAATTTTGCTGATGTGTCAGCTTGTGGTTCAGTCTCACAAGGTTTTTGGGCGGGAAAACATGTGAGCAAAATGGGAGGCGGGATCCGTTTCTAAATAGGGTCAGAATCCGGATTCGGGTCAAAATAAATGGATCATATATATGGTCTTTTCCAAACAATATTACTTTACAACCTCACTTTTCTAAACCCTAGCCTCCCTCTCATTCATCGGTTTACTGGATCCATCATCGTCTTCTACTTTTAGTTCCACGCTTCCTCATTCCCTTCCTCATACTCTGAAACCCTAGACCTTTCTCCCTCTTTCCCTTTCCTTCTCTCTCTCTCTCTCTCCCTCTCAAAGATCGTAGATCTGGGATATGCTAATCTCTTCGCGATTCACCAAAAGCCACTGCTCCGAAGGAGGACCGACGGTTGGAGGGCGGTGGAGGTGTAGGCGGTTCAGAAAACCCTAGATTCGGAGGTGGAGGTGGTTCAGAAAACCCTAGATTCGAGCATTGTTGGTTCATTACCATAATGAGGTTAATAATTTACTTTTTCGATTTCTGTACATGAATTCAGTCATAATTCGATTTTAATTTTGTAGTGATTCCTTTGTTTTTTTGTGTTTTTAGTATTGTTTGAAATCACAGTTCAGCCCCTGAACAATGTGGTGATTATCCATGAGCATGCTTATGCAGCCCCTATTTGAAACCATAGGTTGGACGCCATCATCTCTGAACACCCATCTCTGCACAACCATTGTGCCGGTTCGTTCCAAGGTTGCGTTGTCCGAGAGTTATAAAGGAACTGATAACTTAGATACGGTGAACAGGTAACAGTGGAAGCAACTAAACTTAGTGTTCATTTTTTTAAATTTCATTACTTTCTATATTCTCTTGCTGCATTTCCTATTATGGTTTGTAACATCCATTGTTTTTCTTAATTTTTTTGTAGGCAGTCATTCTCTGCCATATACATGAATATGATAAGTGATCCTTCATTTCTAAGATTATATCAAAATATTGAACCAACTGATGAGGTAAGCGATGAATATATATTATTTTTGTCACAACATTTGATTTGTGTGCTCATGTGTTTGTTTGTTTTTTTAAGAAAGGGTGGAACGTCATGTATGCCTCTTGTAATTGGATGTTCTTTAGAAGCATTTATATCATTGAAAATTGGTGGAACTTATGCATGGAGAGGAGAACATACACAATAGCCTGGTTTGCACTATTTTTTTTTATTAAAATCTTTAAATGATTCATCTCTGAATCATTCTACTAACTTGATCATTTGTTATTCTCTTAGATCTGAATGTTTTGTATTTACAATTTATAGAAATGCCAGTGATTTCTTCAACTCCGACTACCGTCGAAGAGACTTCAAGGATTGCACTGATCGCCGCTCACAGAATCGTTCGAGCTCTCGATTACGATGTTGATGAATTTTAGGCCACCTGCGACCCAGGTATGTCTTATGTCTGTGCTCATGTGCAACCAGGTTTTGTAATTTTACTTTTGGTTGAATTTGAGTGATTTTGAGACTTTTTATATGTTATTTATTTGATGCTCTAAAGTGATAGGTTTGATGCAACTTAAAATACGAGCCTGTTAGGTCTTTGAGTTGGCAGGTGTGGTAAGTATTGGTTCTAATTCGCCCTAAATTATGTTTTCTTTTTTATAATTATAGGAATTAAGTTGTATGAACTTCACATGGTTCGATGAAAACTGCTGACTATTGATCAATTATATCTTATAAACAATTCGAATGCCGGTAGCTGCTGCCTGCTGGCGTGATGAGCGTTTCTTCATCAGGTTCTAGACATGTTTTGTTGCTTTGATACCAAAGGATGAGACGCAATTATCTTGCACATGAGGTGAATTCGTATTTCTTAAATGTTGTTCCCCTTTTGGAGTATTAGTCTATAACTCAAGTATTATAAACTCGGTTAATTGTCATCTTATAAATGAAATATAATATATCTAGACTTCAATTTTAGCCGAGTTTGTGGTATGAACGAACCTAAACAGCTATCATCTTGTGTTAAATGTCCGAAAGGGGAAGCGAGTCATTTGGATAGGTCTGTCCCTGGTTTGTTAGTATTAGTTTTTCAGTTTTGCTCTGGTTTTCTTTATGTTAGAATATACATATGCCTAGCAAAGTGGAAATGTCGGATTGGGTGTTCGGTCAAATTGGGCTTGAGTTAAAACCGATTCTAAGCAAACGAGTTCGGATAAAGCGGGTCATGCAAAGAAAGTATCAGTTTATTTCGGGTCAAAATGAGTTATGCCTGCAATGGACTCAAGTTAAAGAGTCCTATTTACAAACCAATTGATGAATCGGCATATTTCGTCAATTAAGTGACGATTCAATGTCATTTTCATCAAAACTCACTACTGAAGTCTTTAAACTCTATATTTTGGCTCACACAAGTTTTGGATGGTGTTCAAAACAAGTTTTAATCATTTATATATTAATCCAACATATGTTTAAGTAGGTAGTAACATGTATCCTATTATGTGACCAAACATGTTTTGTAGGAATGACGATTGACACATTTATTCCTATTAATACAAATGTTATGGATCATGGTGTATGGACATCATCCAAAAAAATTAGTTTTAATTTTATCTCTTAAAAGTTGAATATGAGCATCCTTCTGAAATTAGTATTAGTATATATTGTATAATGGGTGTGTAAATACCAGTTTAAAATGATTTTTTTATTTGGAAAATTCAAAATCCCCTGTTGTATTTTCCTATTTTATTAATTGTGGTCGAACTTATTGGTTGAATCTCAGATGTTATGTTTTTAAAAAAAATTATCTTTTTGTGAGCATATCTTTCATTGGAAGCTTAGTTACCTTGTGATGTCTTTTAGCTTGCAGATATATCAGTTGGAAATTTTAGATGGCTCAGAGAAAGAGTAAGTGTTGTTTCGTCGTCTGGAAGAAGCCTTAATCCTTGACATAATAAAATTTATACTCCTATGCATTTTAACTGTATTTTCTTTGTTAGTAAGTAATTTATTATTTATTTATTGCAGATTGAAAAGCGCATTGAAAATTATTCAAGTGGGCCTGAAGATGATTCTGAGACGACGACGAGATCTGTGACAGGTGGCAATCAAAGGAAGCTTCATAGAGTGTGGACTTTTTTCGGAAGTAAAGAAGTTGTTCGATGGTGTTGCTCATTTCGGTGTAGGCAAATGGACTCATATAAGAAATCCCTTTTTTCATCATCAACTCATCAAACACGTATACATTTGAAGGTACTTTTCATATTTTTTATTATAGACTCATCAAGACTTTACTTTTTATGTAATTACAAGAGTGTCTTTTTAATAAACAAATGTTCTCTGTTTGTGTTATCAATTAAAAAGAATTAGCATATTAATGTCCCTAAGTGGTATTCGCTTACGATATTTTATGGCAGGTTCATGTTGATAAAGGGATTGTACCTGGGGTCACTATGTCTCTTGCAACGGGTGCAACTTACTTTCAAGGCTAGAGAATCAGGATGCGATCGATGGTGCTATCGTTATTCGTTGCTGTGCTTGGAGACCCGAAGGAGGTACTAGCGTTTTCAGCTTCTTTTGTAAAGAAGGAGGTAATAGTTTGGTTATTAGATTATTAATTTTTGATATATTTAGGCTCCAGCTGGGATTTGAGATGTCAATTTTCAACCGTTCAATCCAACGGACAAAAAGACTGCGCGTATGTACACAGATCAGGGCCGGCCCATGGTGGTGCAGGTTAGGCGAGCGCACGAAGCACACGTATAGAATAATTTTCATATGTACACGAATCAATTGAGAAATTCATGATTGGGAGCTACATTTTTCAGTTTAATGTAATTTAATATCTACATAAGTAACGGAACGTTTCTTTTATTTCAAGGTTCATGTTTAAATGTATTTTTTTTTTCAAAAAATAAAAAAACATATCATTTCTCAACACACATATTCATAAAAAGATTTAAGGGTGTGTTGATGACTATTGAACCCGTATATTATTGTTGCCTTTGATTGTAATTTAAATTTTTCTACCCGGGGAATAACCTAGTATATATATATATATATAGGGGAGGGTTATCTTGAGAACGATAAATATTGCGAGAACCGTGAGAACAAACGAAAAAACCAATTTTATATATATATAACACCAAACAAGAAATCAATTAATCAAATGACAAGAAAACTCACAAATTTGGTCAACGCCGGTCAACGACGACAATTTCAGCAGGCAGTATTTCGATTTTCAGCAAAGTCGATTTCAGTAGGGACATTTTTTAACTTGCTTAAATTTGTTGTATTTTGTGTAATTATTTTGTAACAAGTATAAACTTATAAAATTTTAAATCAATAAGGTCTACGTCAAAAAGTTTTGTAGTCAGCATCAAAATTAATATTATAAATTCTTAAAGACCACTCGAGATTGTACTAAAAATGATAGGGCACAAAGACCACCCACCCACACCTAGCGTTTTTACATTTTTTTTTCCGGCTTGACGGTTCAGTCGCAACACGTGGGTCGTAGATACTAGTTTAAATTTAATAGGAAAGTTGAACCTGTTTGGATAGAATGCTACCCATGTGACTAACATGTCAACCCGTTCACCTCAAACTAATTAAAACATGTTTAACTGATGTCGAGTCATATCGCGCTAGCAGAAGATCACTATCATAAATATGGGTTACAAAGGTTTAAATCTTGCAGGGTTGCGGAAAGATTGAATGCAGACCAAGGTATTGCTGGATTCTCGTGGAATTGGATCAGACAACCAGAGACGGATATCGAGCTTAAGGAATGACATGAATGTCAAGAAGTTATCAACATTGTGAGAATGTCCAACGATAAGGATTCATGGTATTGGAACGTTGAAAATCAGGAGGGGTTCTCGGTGGCTTCGGTGAAAAATGCGCTCATAGTGGAGAGGGGAAATAGTTTTCTTCCTAACTTTGAATGGTGCAAATGGATTCCGCTAAAATGTAACATAATGGCTTGGAGAGGCAATTTAGACAGGCTTGCGACAAGAGTTAACCTAAAAAGAAGAAATGTTGATATTACATCCGTTATGTGCCCTTTCTGCGACGAGTACGAAGAATTGGCGGATCACCTTTTAACGGCATGTTCGATAGCTACCCGAGTTTGGGCGGCTGTCAGTGCATGCTGCAAATTTCCCCCGATCTTCGCCTTTGCCTTCAAAGACTTACTTGAAATCCATAATACATGCCTTTTGGGGAAAAGTCGAAAAGAGCTAAAAAGATTATGCTTGGTTTGATTATATTTGGAAAAGTCGAAATGAGGTAATGTTCAATGATATCAGGAGAAGCTTCTCCGAAGAGATTGTTGCAGAAATAAAGTCAAGAGGTTACTTGTGGATTAAAAATAGATCTTCTTGTAAAAATATTGGAAGGAATGATATAAATATCTTATGTATATGTTGTAATTGTTTTTCTCTTTGCCGGTTTGGGTCGGGGGTTAGGTTTGTGTTTGGCCTTTTGTCCGTTTGGGTCGGGGTTGTTTTTAATAAATTTTAATTTTCAGAAAAAAAAAAGCCGGAGAATACAAAAATACGGTTAAGTCAAAGGCTGGTTGTTGGTGATAGGTTATAAAGATCGTTTGGAAGTTGGAGTTAAAAGAATTAAAGATAATCTTTGGCATTCAAATATGGTTGTACCTGTATTTTCCTGTGTGGGGGTTGTGGCATTAATGCTGAATGCTGTATTTTTATGTGACGACGTGGATGGTCAGCGATTTGACTTATTTATTAACATGTTTTTATCTGGAAGCTGTGGGTTTCAAAAAAAAAAAAAAAAATTCCAACTGTATTAGGCTTCATGTTTGCCAGCTGAAACAGGTAAGCGTGATTGACTTTGCACATTCTTGTCCATGCAAACTACCCACCAACACATTGTATCCACCGTTCAACTTATCTATGTGTTCTTTTCAAAAAAAAAACTTATCTATGTGTCGGTACTTGATTTGTTTCGTCTTTTTTTTTATTCTAAATTATTAAATACTTAATCAATACCTAGGAGTATACAACACTAAGTTCTTAAATTAAATTTTATCCATTTGATGCGGTGGTTTTACAATCATAAAACCTTTTATTTTAACACTAGAGTAAACTGCCATTTTGGTTCATGTGATTTGGTCAGTTTTGTCACTTTAATCCAAATTTCAAACCTTTTGTCATTTTGGTCCTTGTGGTTTCATTTTTTTGCCATTTTGGTCCAAATTTCAATTTTGGTCAGATTCCCCATCTAAAACCCTGATATTTTGTCTTTATCCTCAAGGGTATTTTGGGCATTTTAGATTTATTATAAACCCAAATACACCACAAATCAACAGTCCCTTCTGACCAAAATCCACCACAAATTCACTTCAATTTCATTCTCAATTGTTACAAAAATGACATCTGCATCATTCTACTGTGATCAATCAAAGAGATCGTCGAACAAACCTATGATTTCACCGCAATGAGGTCAAAATCAAATCAAGCGGATGATGATGAAACATATAATGAATTTTGGTTGCTTCGAAGACCACCAGCATGATGATGAAGAACACATATTCAAGCTCACCGGGATTGCTGAATTACGTTTTAACCACCACCTGCCTCTCTCTCTCTCTCTCTCTAGCACCCATGTCTCTCTCTCTAAACAACCCTCTGTCTCTCTCTCTCTCTCTAACACCCCCAAATCATATGCCGCCCCAAATTAGGGTTATTAACATACTTGCAGATCCTAACATTCAAATCCAATTCCTTAATACAACACAGAAAGCTCAACCCGTGTACGGTGGAGATGAAGGACATAAGACTAGGCCGGAGTTTCAGAAACGGTGGTGGTGGTGCTTGTGGCGGTAGAAAGGAAAGAGGGAGAGAGAGAGTGTGGTGATGGTGGCGGTGGTGATCTGAAAGGGGAGATGAAGATGAGGGTTTTGAAGATCTGAAAGGGGAGATGAAGATGAGGGTTTATTGATTAATGTGTTTTGTTTAATTAAAAATGTGTTATAATAATTCTAAAATGATTAAAATACCCCTGAGGGTAAAGACAAAATATCAGGTTTTAAGTTGGGGAATCTGGCCAAATTTGAAATTTGGACCAAAATGGCAAAAAAAACAAAACCACAGGGACCAAAATGGCAAAAGGTTTGAAATTTGGACTAAAGTGGCAAAACTGGCCAAACCTCAGGGACCAAAATGGCAGTTTACTCTTAACACTATAAACTAATTTATACATTCACTTAGGTTCTGGTATATATGGGTCTTTATTATATAAATTAGCTTAATGTGAAAAGTGAAGGATGGTTTTTTTTAAGTTTTTTGTCTTATTTTATTAAGCACGTATTTTACTTTTAGAATTTAAAAAAAATCATGTATGTTAAGATTTATTTGTGTTTAATCGTTATGCTATATACATTTTTTTGAACGACGACTTTCTTGTGTTAGGCCACCCCACTCCCCAGTTGTAGAGCCCCGTTGTCCCACTCCTGTCAAATTATGTTGTCTTAACCGAGCCCACGCTGGCTTCAGAGTTTAGCTTAGGCATTCCCCTGGGAAACCATACCGTCGACTGCCACTTGACAGACGTTCTGCCAGCACAGGTACTGAACACTCTATGTCGTAACACACGGTGGGACGAAAACCCAGATGGGCTCCGGATAGAACCTGACACCTCTGCAAGGAGACTAGACTCTATCCATCATTGCCTAATCCACCAAAGTGAAACAAGTAAAAATTGAATTTGGGTCTCGACTGAAAAACTCTAGTCTCCCTACCACTAGGCTACAAGCGGTGGATATCCTTATACTATATACATAATTCAATTCAATTCAATTCAATTATATACATATTATTGGCAAGGCTTCATGAACAGTGTTTTCAAGCCTTGCCAGCACATTGTTTTCTACCTTGCCACCATATTGTTTTCTTGAGCTTTTTATGCTTTGCTCCCACGTGTATGGTTCCTTTGATGTGTTGTCCTCATTTAACACCCTTCTATCAACCTTTTAGCCACCCATTTTTTTGTTCTCTCTTCCTGCGTAACCCCTGATCCCATTTTCTTTTCTTCTTTGCTCAACCAATTATACATGGTGTCGCCGGGAGTTTATGTACGGCGGCGGCAGTGTTGTGTGTCGTTTGTGGTCGATTTGGGTTCCGATTAACATCTATATTCTAGGGATTTGAGGTTGATGTCGACGGTGATGTTGTGTGTTTCTGACCATCATCTGTCGACTATCTCTGTTTTCATCCTTTTTCAATTGTATGTATATAATCATTCCAACTATTTAAGATTGATGTTTCGTTTCTATTTTCAACTCGATGATGATGCGCCTAGGCGCGTCTGAGACCGGGAGGTGTTTGGCTCGGTGCACTCACGGTGATGGTTCATGGTTGTAAAGCCTAGGCTTGAATTTGTAATCTGTTGATGATGGGTGTAAACCCTAATTTTTCCTTTTGAGATTATGTTGTTGACTCGATGACAATGAGCTTTGCTTGGTCTGAGAGGTGATTGAATCAATCATTGGATGCCGATGAGTGTAAGCCCTAATCTACTTGGGGACTTCGGAGGCTGTGGTGGTTGGTAATCACACCTTCCTGCTCTATAGTGGATAAAGTGTGTTGTATATAGTTAGTCGATTATGATGAGCCTATACCCATCTGAGACTTGCTCTAGTTTATTTTTTTGGGGTCAATGGGTTGCTAAGTGTGAACTCTTTTAACATATATGGCTAATTGGCTATTGATGGCTGTGAGAACAGGTCAGGGCTTATCCAAGCCATGAAATCATACATTGATGGTTGCCAAGCCATGAAATCATACATTGATGGTTGATTGTGTAGCTCTAATCAGTTGAAACTCTAAAATTCAAGAGGCAATGATGAAATCACTAGAATAGCTATAATCGTTGTTTTGGCGTGGCAATTATGTTTTTTTTTGCAGCCACAATGAACTAGCATTTCTGAGCCTTCAACTGGAACAACTATTGTTTGTATCCATGGGATTATTGATTGAGACTATATGATTTGCAAGGTTAATGAATAGTTTGTAATGTTTGTTAGGGAGGCTGTGATAATGAAAAAAGATTTTCATTGTTAGGCATATCGACAACAGTAAACCTTTTTATAATATATGAAATCCAACTGATATCTTCTTTTTTCTTAGTGATAATCATATTTTAAGACAAGAATGTAATTTCATTTCAAGTAATTGAAACAAAGTTGTGTTATATTAGCTATATAATACACTGTCTTATAGATTCATACACTTTGATAAAAGTTTTACTCACAATATCATGTTAACGTGCCAAACAATGTTATGACGATAATGATATCGCAATGATATAGTAACGATCGGAACCGACAAAAATTTTCCGCCGCGAAGCGCGGACGAATCTACCTAGTTATAGTTTAAAAGTGATCATAAAAAAAGCAGGTCCAACTTGTTATTTATTCTAGAATCTAGATCATGATCACAATCTTCTAAATCTTTTATATCCTATGATCACCTTTTATCTTAATCTTATATATAATGAATTAATGTATGTTAAAATAAATCACTCACATAATTATTATCATTTATTTTATTTTCCTGTTAACTTTTAAAATTTTATATTTTTTTGGACGCCCAACTAAATTATCGGATAAGCATCCTAGAATGTCATCAATCGAGCACATGCATCCCCTCCTCCATAACGGTCAGAGTTGAATGCATACCCGAGCCACCAAGCCACCAGTTCCGAGGAAAACCCGTCCGATCGAAGGCCCACTGCGGTAAAACCCGGTTTGGCTCGGTTTCGAACTGGCAACCTCCAAAGAGGCCTAGTTCTAAATTTCATTGTTACCACCAATGTCCTTAAAGTGATGCTAGTTTAGAAATCTCAAGTTGAATTACTAAATGGAGATACGGAGTATATGTATTTATATAGATGTGTCATTCGTTTGCCTTTAAATAATAACTATTACGTGTTGGTGAAACATGTTAGAAACAAATGTTGTTAAAACCCATAATTTGATATTATGTTATAATCATTTAGTATATGTGTTAAATGACAATGTATTTATGTATCTTTAGACGTTTTTGACAATTGATAAGGCATGAGTCCTTATTTATCCTCCAGTAAACTCGTGTTGCTTGTTATGGTACATGTGTAAGATTAAATATAATTATTGTCTTATATTTAATTGTGTAACTATTATAATTATTTATATCATATAGAGTAAAATATATTATACCTATAATATAATTAGTTGGTAATTATTGATGGATCATACTACTTTTATTAACTAATTAGGTTTCCTCTTGGGTGTATATAAAAAAAGGGTAGTTGCACGGTACCCCTGACCGCAGAAGGGATCTCCCTTCCCAGTTCACCACCCGACAAGGATCCCTGGCGGCAAATACCCATAGCCATCAAAGAGGGGTAAAAAACATGTTTCAAACCCGAGACCTCGAGTGTCCTCGGTCCGGCTTTAAAGCGGGTGTCGGTGGCCACCAAAGTGGCACTAATGGGAATTGAACTTGGGTCTCCATTGGAGAACCCAAGTCACTCCACCACTAGGCCACTTGTGGTGGTGTGTCCTCGGCCCGGCTTTAAAGCGGGTGTCGGTGGCCACCAAAGTGGCACTAATGGGAATTGAACTTGGGTCTCCATTGGAGAACCCAAGTCACTCCATCACTAGGCCACTTGGGTGTATATAAGGAGATTACTAAAGAGAGATAAGGTTAGACTCTCATAACATCAACATACAAAATCGTCTCCTTTCTTTCTCCATAATCACGAAATCGTAACCCTAGATTTCGGTACTACCATCAAGAACAACATCCTAAACGGGAACCTGATCAAGATGACAATCATGTTGAACTCCGTGGCTGCATCTGTCTCTAGATTCTCTCCTGGCCTGTTTGCTGTAACAGGTATGATTTACATGTTTTCCGTTATATTTAAACAGACCTGATCAACATGTGGTATCAGGGCTTATGGTACTCAATAAGTTCTGTTTGTTTTCCATGAATCTAGAATTAAAAGCTGGAAAACAAACATTATGAAAATCTTATAAAACTCAAGAATATGAAATTCGTATAAATTAATATCTACGGACTTTTATGTTCTAAATAGATGTTTAATCAAAATTTCGAAATCTGTATAAACATGTTACTTTTTTAGATTTCATATTCTAGAATTTATTTTATTATTTTAGGTCTCATCATGTTCTTATGAGAAATTAGAATAAATTCCTATATTTTGGAATGAATTGAGGATCAAAAGGTGTTTTCTGTTTTTTGATTAAGTTTTATCTAATTAGGATTTCGAAATCTGTTAATTTTAATAGATATTATTTTGAGAAATCTTTTAGATAAATATAAAGCACCACTTAAACAGGAAACATGATCTCCATGATCCATTATATTTCGAATTTCAACCTTATCACAATTAACAGCCATTAATTAGGATATTTCGAGTCTTGGAGAACAAGTTTCGAGATACATAAAAGATTTCGAGATAATATATAACTCGAAATCTTACTATTTTTTAAATAACTTCAGTTTTCTCGAAATCATTGGAGATCTCGAAAACCCACTTAGAAGTCGAAATCTTATCAGATCTCGAAATCATTAAGGCACTCGAAATCTCATTAAAATTTCGAGATTAAAAGGCTGCTCAAAATCTCATTAAAACTCTAAATCATAAACTTTTCGAGATCATTAGATATTTCGAGATTACATAACATTCTCGAAAACTCACATGTTTCTTGAAAACTAATTTTTCTCGAAAACTCAATTTTTCTCGAAATCTCATTACTTTATCAGTTGTTATTGTCAACTAAATGGTTTTGTAAACATGTGGTTTGCTATTAACTAAATGGTTTTGTAAACACTTACTTAATCAGAATCAGAGAATTTTTCCAAAAACCAAATAGCTAAAATTGAATGAGCTTCTGATGTATCACTTTGTGAGTGCATATGTCTATCGCTTCCGTCAATCACGTATCATAGCTAGATGAAACAAGACTGGATATTAAAGTATATATGTGTGTTAGATAGTGATGTTGATCCGCAGGATCAACATAAGTTGATCCGCACGAACAGAGCGTGGAACTAGGGTTTCATGATCATTCAAGTCGATCCGCGCATAAAGGTTCGTCCGCACCTATCATGTTGATCCGCGCACAAGGCTAATCTGCAATTATATGCGCCCATCCGTAGATATGTATATGCGGGCCTACAACTAGTAAATAGGGTCTTAGGTCTTGTTCATTTGTAACTTTGGATGTTAGAGTGGAGAAACTTTGTCCAACTGTTTTCGTGGTTTTGTATTGCTTATCAATCAATAGAAAACAACTTATAATTACTTGTTCATGTTCAATCGACTCTCGTACTTGGATTTCGCACAAGATACGAGACTTACGCAATCAACGGTGTATCGGAATCGATCCTAACACGCACGTTCAAGTGGTATCAGAGCAGGAGATTGATTGCAAGGATCGAAGATACAAGTTCAAGAAGATTCATCCAAATCAGAGCTGATTTCATCACATTCTACTCATTCTTCTTCTACTCGTTCTTTTTCAACTTTAAAACACAAATTCAAGATGATTTCAAGATTAAAAACTGTAACACCATTAAAAATATTAAATTATAAATATGTATTGAAAATAAAATAGTGAGATTTTAAATTAGGAATAATAAACCTAGTTAAAATCTTGTTATAAAAGATGGGAAATCAAAGAATTCTAATCATTTTATAAACTTAGAAACTAGAGCGACCAATTGTGCCAAATTGGAAAGATGTTTTAAAATACAGGATAAATATCAAAACACACACTTTGTGTGTGATTCTGTTCGATCAAAAACCCCAGGAACGAATTCTAGTTCTCAAAACCCTAACTCATTCAATTCTATTTCTTACATTCACTTTAATTACTTTCACGTCAGTTACTTTGAGTAGATTCTCGGTAGTGCACTCAACACACGTGATCCAAGAATTTGAGTAGTTTAGCCTTTAACAAACTACCTTAACACAATTCCAGTTCGGTTTATTTCGTCGACCCTTCGTTTATGATGTATGACATTCGTGTCCATTCGGGTACACTTGATTTGTGAAGTGTTAGCTACTTAATATTCAAATCTCTCCATGATAACAAATTATTGCCTTCTATAAGTCACTCAAATTCAAATGTGACGAGCTCACCTAAACTATATTTGTGCAACCCCCTGGCCATACATGATTAAAATTCATCCGTCAATGACATACCGATGTATGACACATTGGTGTTCCAACCCTTGTGAGTGTCACATGTGCTAAACGTAACTTGTTACAACATTATTTATCATCGATCTCCCATTAACTCAACTTATATTTCTACTTAAGACCAAATACAACTGACATGTATCAATGTTTTCCTTGATAGCCTAATGTAAACTCCATACGAAATCCTTATGCAAGAATTCACTTCGTTACATCACGAGCTCTTCAAGCCATAGTGGCTTCACCTACTAAATTCTGAACATTGGTGTCACCTCCATGACAATAGCTTTACCTGGGTACTAGGCGATGTAATATTCCATCTCATTCGTGAAAGGAAACCAGACCACCAAACTTTAATACCATGATACCAATTTGAAATTGCGTCATCTCTTTACTTTGGTGTATACCTACAATGTAAGAGACTTTTATAGTTCTTATTAGCCGCACTTATGTGCACCTACTCTGCTGGAATCGATTTGGTTGTCACGATAATTGACTATTCTACACCTATATATAATTCCTTGTAACTTTTTCGGATGAACCCTTGAATCATCGCAATCATGTAGTCTGATCTTACCTTATCTCATTGTACCGTCATATGCTTTGACGCTCTCCTTAGCAATGAACTTTCAATCATGGTCCTAAAAATATCATAATTTAAATTTCCGGGACGAAAATTATTTCAACAAGGGGATGATGTGACACCCGATATTTCCAGGTTAACACCGTTAACACAAACTACGTTATCTCAAACACTCATTCATGCATAACACTTGATTTGGGTAAATTAAGTGTGTAGGTCATTTCACAACACTCACGTAACGGTAATTCGGGGAATTACGGAATCACACATCACACATGGGTTTGTACCTGAACATCGATAAACAATTGGAACAGTATTCCAGAACAAACAAATAGATATAAATTGGGTATATTTATATGCTATGTGACGTTACATGTTATGTAACTTATAGTGCATTTTGTTAACTTACGTGAAACCGTGTATAATTACGTGTAACAACCTATTATTGAATAACCTATAATTGGTGTATAGAGTATACCTTAGCCTAATTTTCGAGATCGAAATTTTTGTAACATGGGTAGAATGTGACAACTAGTAATTTCGAGGTTAGAACCGTTCACCTCACTCGACCTCTTTTAATCATTTTCCGTATATGTTTTATTATACGTTGGACCAACCACATTTACTTATTTTTTTAAGCAGAATTTATATTAAAACGAAGTTAAAAACGACCATGTGTATAATCAGAACTTGTGGTAAAACACACCCAAATCGCGACCCACGATTCAAGCCACTTGAATACCCAAACCCAACCCGACACACTTACGGCCCTCTTCAGTTGCGGCCCGCACCCCTCTAAATTCAGCCCTTGTGGTGAGCCACGTTAAGCCCAAATTAGCGAAAACAAACCTAAGCCTAAGTTGTTCCCTTTGAGTTTACGGCCCAACCCCAAGGCAAAAGCCCAACCACGCTCATATGTTGTTACGCATGCATGTTGTGTGCGGGATTCAGAAATCAAACAAGGAGCAAAACCCTAATTCCTACCTTTCCTCTCCCCCATGGCATTGGCAGCAGGACACCCCCTCCCTGTCGCAATTCTTCTTCTTTCGGTGCTCTCTCTCTCGCCCTAGCTCTCTCCCTTGCATCTCCCTCTCACGGTCAGTGTGTTTATGCTACTTTGATTTGGAGTTTTTACATAACCATGGCTGCGTTTTTCTGGTTGGTTTGGTACTTGTGATGATATGATGACTTTGGGTAGTACTAGCAACTAGAACTCATGCTTGATTAATGTTGTGATCATATTTCCGTTCGTGTTTTATTAGGGTTTTGATATTCGTGTGATGTTGGGTTAAGTTTTGTTAGTTCTTGATGTGCAGTGATGAATGATCTGAGTTTGATGATAACCTAATGTTAGGGAAGTATAAGTGTCGTTTTTATTCGCTAAAAAGGCTAACGGAACCGTTATAACTCGAGTTAGAATGTTAACGACTGAAAACAGGAAGCTGTCTAACAGTTACAGACGACTTTAATCGGCTGTAACCATCTCATAACTTAACAAAAACTGGATTTTCTTGAGTTCAAAGTGTATTATTTTGAAATACGCTTCAAAGGGCGCGGTAATCACAATTTTTGGATGTCGTTTCATATTTTAAATAAATTATTTCATTTCAGTGATCAAAGCTACATTTTTCTGCAGATTTTGTGTGTTGTGTTATATGTCATATCTCGGTGAATACTTGGATTTTGATCATGAAATTTGTACAATAAATAGTCTTAGGTGTTGGTACGAATCTCTAAGTCGAATCGGGTCAATCGGGTATTTGAGAATTTTTAAATAAATTTTTCTGTAAACTGTAGTCAGAAAGTGACGAATCTGGACATTGCATAGTAAAATATTTTTATAATTTTTTTGATAAAGAGTTAAACCTTAAAAGTTTAACACAAGGATAAACCCACTGAGGGGTACGTTCCGTAAAAAGATCATAATTTTTATAACATCATAAAATATTATGTGACAACTTGTTTACGTGCTATGTGTGCTAGATGAGTGTAGAATTTATGAACTTTGCATAAACACACTAATAACCCTATGGGTATTATAATAGGTCGTGGTTGACCACATCAACTTATAACGCATTTAAGTCTTACCGAGCAAAACTAAGGTGAGTTCGTAACTCTTTACTAAAAGCATGCGTCCCTACTTTGGAATAACACACTTATTTCCCTGGTTTGGGATATACATACAATACCCCTGGTTTGGGGCTACACGCGCGTTCCTGGATTGGAACCACTGAAACATACTATCCACTGGAGGTGGAGTAGTACACTTGGACTAAACGAAAACTCTATCCTGAAAGTCCCTACACATAATACCGATTAGCTTGCCGAGTTGGCAGACGGGGTATTAGTTGATAGCGCTATTAGGTTTGATAAACCTCACACCGTGCTGGGAGCCGAACGTTAACTATTGACCTTTCCTATTGCATCAATGCGGTTTAACATTAATGGAGGGCACAAAAACTTTCTACGTCAGTTTTCAGTATCTACACAGTTTAGTCATGTGATGAGGTTTAGCTACCCGAGTCATACTTATAACGCTTTTACATGTGAACTTACGCTTATGCTCTATGCTTAACTAAAACTGTGAACCCAACAACTTTATGTTGACACGCTATTGCATGCTTTGAAGGTCGTTGGGTATGGCTCGGATGAGAATTTGCAGCTTGGAGAGTGTCATGGCTTTTGGTTAAACCGTTTTAATTGTTCTGCTTAATAACTTTGGTTTTCAATTAAGTCTAGATTGTATACCTTTGCTTCCGCTGACAAATAAACGTATGTTTTCAAACTTCTAAAACTATTATCACTATTCATGTCGAATGTGGGAGTTAAATCTTTTATAATTAAACTTGAAATGGTTCAACATGATTAGTGCCTTAATCTTGAAATGTCACGCGCCTCGCGGTAAGACCCTGCATGTAACAACTCTTGCCAAAGTTATTAATTCTTATTTTAATTATGTCCATTAGGAAACCCTAATTGAGACCCTCAAGTGGTATGGCGTGACCCATAATTTTTAGAACAATCAAAGCTAGGATCAGGACCCCCTAAAACTCGAGGGGGTAACCCCTAATGGATAATTATCCTTCAAAACGATCGTAAATCATGAATTTTCGTTTAATGTTGACTCACCAGGGCTATGTGGGACACGAGGCTAACCTAGCTAAAATAGGTGTGCCCCGCGTGTCGCGCCAAGATCCCTGGCAGCGTGCGCGACACGCGGGAGGGACTAATTTTTAGTATATAATGCTGGGGTTTGGCACTTGCATGGTTGCTCTGTTTCGACGTAAAAATTCACAATACACGTTAAGTTATACACTGTTTCGTTCAAAACACTTAATTTTCGACTCTCTGCTGCGACAACAGGGTAATAACTCGATCACTTCTACGATACAATGTCCGATCGATTGAAACCATCCGATTGATGTTTAAGTGCTGCCCGAATTCGGGCTATGCTTTGTCATTCGTCGTGAGGGTTTTGATTTCGTGAGTTATCGTAAATATTGTATTAAGTTACTGACCTTGTTTCATGTGCATTCTTATTTAACTAGGTTACGAGGCTAAATCAGTAGGCAAGGTTCTGTCCAACTAAACTTGCAATGTGAGTCATTCTCTTTTTATCAAATTGTTTCCAAAACCCTATTTATTTTCAAAGTTATAATTACAGGGAAAAAGTCTTTGTAATCTTCAATTACTGCCGGTATGTGAGGTTTGTATACATTACTTGATACCCGTCACCATTAGACAACGGGTTAGCCAATGGGTGATCTGACCATAGTCACAGATACGGGCGAGTAACAAATACCAATTTAGGGTAATTGGTTGATAGAAACAATATAATCACCCTTGATACTGTATATTATAACATTGTGTCATTTTATACAAATTGAGTGACTCGCCAGTATTTCCCCGTTGATAAAAATCTTTTTAAACATGTTTTAGGTGATTTACTGTGACCCAGGGAAAGTGCCGCGTAGCACTAAAAGCTTGAGGAGGTGGCTCAGTAAAATAAATAAACATGTTTTGTAAAACAGGGAATTTCCTTGTGAAATTCCTTTATTGTAAATTACGGGGTTGTCCCAAATTGTGAAATAAAATAATTGGGCATTTTCAGTTTTCACGATCCTGTTAAAAAAAATTCCGCTGCCAAATTAAACATAAATACCACGGGTTTCTGTCCCGCGACTCCTGAACCGGGTAAAAACGGGACGGGGGTCGTGACAGAAAAATGTGGTATCAGAGCCACTGATTTAAGCCAATTAAGTATTTAGAAATACTTAATTTTTTTGATTGTCACGCTGTGTTTCTGTGAAAATTTAATTTAATAAATAAAATTTTAACTTAAAATTTTGTGTGTTTCTTCATGTGTGCAAAACAGCATGAATGAACTGTCGGAGGCACTCCGAAACTTTACTATCCATAGTACCGATATGGATACCACAGGAAACCCATCTAGCTATCTGGCAGATACGGAGGAACCACTAACATTCCAGGCCCAGGCCCAGGAGAAACCAAAGCCGAAAAAGAGGAGGAGAATCTTGGACTGGAAACGTAGGCGTAGGAAGAAACCAGCTGCACAGAAGGTTAAAAAGACTGAGGATCCGAGGGATAAAGGGAAAGGAAAAGAGATCGGGGAAAGTTCCGGGCAAGCCCAGGAAATGCCACTATGGGAGGAGCTGGATCGCAAACTGGCGAATTGTGAACTCATCGGACCTGCCGATGAAAACCTCTTCAATTACCCCGCTGAATCCCAACTTCCAGTTAATTTGGAACCGGCTATCCCAGATCCTATTGTCAACCCCCGACCTGTTATCGGCCAGCTGGAGGAATGGTGGACAAACGACTGGCAGTTTCAGAATTTTATGAATAATCCCAACGTCTATTTTCCCCAATTTGACCCTAAGCCTGCACCAAACTCACCTATGAGCACAGAAAACTTGGCTGAACTCCGTCATTATGGCGAGGAGCTGGTGGAGGCAGGAAATAGAATTAGGGATGTGGGGGAGAAAATCACATGGAAATACGACGAAAGGAAGCGTCGTTTCTGAAGGGCCGGTTAAACTTTTGTTGCATGTTTAATAATAATAATAATATAATAATAATAATAAATAATAAAAATATAATCATGTAAAATAACTTAAAATAAAACTTTTGTAAAATAACTGGTGTGTATCGATGCATACTAATATATATAAAAATATGAAAGTCGCAAAGTCGACAATTTTGGCTATACGTGTTGACATGATTATGTGTGATTGCTTTATTGTGCTTGGTTGTTATTTATTAATGACAATAGTTTATATTGTTAATTATTATTCAGATGGAAAACGCGGAAAACCAACCAGTCAATGAAGTTAATCAATCTGGACAAAACAATGAAGATCACTTTCTTAATAGGCAAGATATAGAAAACATCGTTGCCCAGGGAATAGCCAATGCTATCCTGGCAATCGTCGCTGCTGTTAAAAGTCCTATTGAGCCTTCACAAGCCAACCATAGCAAACGTACTCGCAACGATAATTTCAGTAATAGTGTAAATGGGGGCGGAAATAATAATAATGATGTGGTTCCAGCCCCATTTCTTAAGAAAATGAAAGCTGCAACGCCTGGTTGCACTTACAAGGAATTTCTTGCCTGTAAACCTGTTGAATTTGCAGGCAATGAGGGGGCAACGGCTGCACTACGTTGGTTAGAGAAAACTGAGGCAATAATTAAAATAAGTAAATGTGCCGAGGAAGATAAGGTTATGTATGCGTCTCACCTTTTCAAGGAAGAGGCATTAGAATGGTGGAACACGGTACTGCAAGCCAAGGGAAGCGACATGGCTTATGCCATGAGTTGGGAAGAATTTAAGCGATTATTGGAAAGGAAATTCTGCCCTGAATATGAAAAGGAACAAATGGCGAATAAGTTCCTAAGCCACCGAATGGTAGATGTTGACTGTCGAGGGTATACTTCAAAATTCTTCGAATATGCCAGAATTGTACCAACTCTGGCTTCGCCAGAACCGGTACTTATTTCTCGCTATATTTGGGGTTTGATTAGCGAAATTCGTGATATCGTCAAAGCTGCGAGACCCCGCACAATTGACGATGCGGTGGAATTAGCCAACACCTTGACCGACGGACTGGTACGTACGCGAGAAGAAAACAAGAAAAAGGAATTAGCCCACAAGATTACCCAAGGGTTCCGTGGGGGTAATATTTTCAAGAAAAAGGAAACTGGACAATCTTCCACCCTGCCATTCTGCAGAAACTGTAAAAAGAAACATTTTGAAAGATGTAATGAAGTCTGCAACTTCTGCAAAGCTTTGGGGCATCAATAGGAGGAGTGCAGAAAGAAAACAAGGATCTGCTACAATTGCGGCGAAGCTGGACATTTGAGGCCAGAATGTCCTAAACTGGTCAAACCAGCTGACAATAAGGCCAAACCTACGGAAGGAGCTACTAAGAAAAACGCAAGAGCCTTTCAGCTGACAACCCAAGAAGCAGATCTGATTCCAGACATAATAGCTGGTACGTTCCTTGTACACGATGTTTACGCCAAAGTATTATTTGACTTTGGTGCAAACCAAAGTTTCATAAATACTTCATTTTGCCAATCCCTTAAGCAACCTTTAACCGAACTTAGACAAGTTTTTACGGTAGAAACGGCAGATGAGAATTCTGTTAACATAGATAAGGTTTTGCAAGAAAGAAAGATAGAACTCTTAGGCCATAAATTTTCTACAAACCTGTTACCTATGAATTTAGCTGGATTTGATGTTGTATTAGGAATGGACTGGTTAGTAGCCAACCATGCTCGAATCCTCTATGACAAGAATTCCATAAAAATTCATACACCCGCAGGAGAAGTAATTATGATTACAGGAGATAAGCCGCGCAAACCATTAAAGTTCATTTCGGTAATGAAAGTGTCTAGTTATGAGCGAAAACAAGGAATAGTGTATATGATTTCGGTAATCATTAACACTAAAAGTAAGGAACTTAAGGAAATTCCTGTAGTATCAGAATACCCGGATGTATACCCAGAAGAGCTACCAGGATTACCACCAGATAGGGAAGTAGAGTTTAGAATTCATCTAATTCCTGGAACAACACCAATAGCCAAGGCACCCTATCGGCTAGCACCCACCGAAATGTTAGAACTGAAAAAGCAGTTAGATGAATTGCTCAGTAAAGGATTTATACAACCTGGTTCATCCCCTTGGGGAGCACCAGTGTTGTTTGTGAAAAAGAAATATGGTTCGATGCGAATGTGTATCGATTATAGGGAATTGAATAAGGTTACAATTAAGAATCGATACCCGTTACCTAGGATTGATAATCTTTTCGATCAACTTCAGGGAGCTAGAAATATGGTTCGATGCGAATGTGTATCGATTATTGTGACGCTTCTAAGCTAAGATTAGGACGTGTGTTGATGCAACGCAAAAAAGTAATTGCATATGCTTCAAGGCAATTGAAAAAGCACGAGGAAAATTATATGACCCATGACTTAGAATTGGGAGCCATAATTTTTGCCCTTAAGATTTGGAGACAATGTCTGTACGGAAGTAAGTTTACAGTCTTTACAGATCACAAGAGTTTAAGGTACATATTTGGGCAAAAAGAATTAAACATGAGGCAAAGAAGATGGATGGAGATTCTAAGTGACTACGACTGTGATATTCAATATCACGAAGGAAAAGCAAACGTAGTCGCAGATGCCTTAAGTCGTAAGTATCACGAGAAGCGAAGACAAGTTCGTGCTCTTAGATTAAATTTTCAATTAGATTTAATGGAACAAGTGAAGAATATACAGGAGACAGCAGTCAAGGATGATGCTGAAGGAATGAAAGGGCGAATAAAAGAATTAGAGCAAGGAACTGATGGAATTTGGAGATTCCACAAGAAAAGGATTTGGGTACCTAAGCAAGGTAATTTAAGAAATAAGATTTTAGAGGAAGCCTATAAAACTAAATATACCATGCACCCTGGTAATAATAAGATGTATCAAGATTTAAGAAATAACTTCTGGTGGATAGGAATGAAAAAGGACATAGCTCGATATGTATCTCAGTGTCTAACCTGTTCGCAAGTTAAGGCAGAACACCAGAAACCTTTAGGGTTACTATAACAACTAGAAATGACTGTATGGAAATGGGAACTAATAACAATGGACTTTGTTACTAAGTTGCCCAAAACCAGAAAAGGTAACAACGCGATTTGGGTAATTGTGGATCGATTAACCAAATCAGCTCATTTCCTTCCAATGAAAGAAACCTTTAGCATGGAAAGGTTAGCAAAATTGTACGTAGAAGAAGTAGTATCCTTACATGGAGTCCCACTCTCCATTGTATCAGATAGGGATAGTCGTTTCACTTCACACTTCTGGACAAGTTTCCAAGAAGCAATGGGAACCCGACTGAATTTAAGTACTGCATACCATCCCCAAACAGATGGACAAAGTGAAAGGACGATCCAAACCCTGGAAGACATGCTTAGAGCATGTGTCATAGATTTTGGTGGAAATTGGGATGACCACCTACCCTTAATCGAATTCTCCTATAACAATAGTTATCATACAAGCATCGAAGCTGCCCCGTTCGAAGCACTGTTTGGACGAAAGTGTAGAACTCCAGTTTGTTGGGCAGAAATAGGAGAAAGTCAATTGTCAGGTCCCGAAATCGACGCAAGCCGTTAGAATTTCAAGTAGGAGATAAGGTACTCTTAAAAGTTTCTCCTTAGAAAGGGGTAGTTCGATTCGGTAAGAAAGGAAAGCTAAGTCCAAGGTACATAGGACCCTTCCCAGTAATTCAGCGAATAGGACCAGTTGCCTATCGCTTACAACTACCAGAAGAACAAGCCGGGGTACATGACGTATTTCATGTATCCAACCTCAAGAAATGTTTATCTGATGAGTCCCTGATAGTACCTCTTCAAAATATAGAGGTAAATGAAAAACTGAAGTTTGTAGAGAAACCTCTTCAAATAGAAGACAGAAAAGTTAAGTTCCTCAAGCACAAGAGACTGGTGTTGGTCAAGGTAAAATGGGATTCGAAAAGAGGACCAGAATATACCTGGGAACTAGAATCTGAAATGAAGCGAAAGTACCCTTCTCTGTTCCAATAAATCTCGAGGACGAGATTTTAAACAGGGTGGGGAGGATGTAACAACTCTTGCCAAAGTTATTAATTCTTATTTTAATTATGTCCATTAGGAAACCCTAATTGAGACCCTCAAGTGGTATGGCGTGACCCATAATTTTTAGAACACTCAAAGCTAGGATCAGGACCCCCTAAAACTCGAGGGGGGTAACCCCTAATGGATAATTATCCTTCAAAATGATTGTAAATCACGAATTTTCGTTTAATGTTGACTCACCAGGGCTATGTGGGACACGAGGCTAAACTAGCTAAAATAGGTGTGCCCCGCGTGTCGCGCCAGGATCCCTGGCAACGTGCGCGACACGCGGGAGGGACTAATTTTCAGTATATAATGTTGGGGTTTGGCACTTGCATGGTTGCTCTGTTTCGACGTAAAAATTCACAATACACGTTAATTTATACACTGCTTTGTTCAAAACACTTAATTTCCGACTCTCTGCTGCGACAACAGGGTAATAACTCGATCACTACTATGATACAATGTCCGATCGATTGAAACCTATCCGATGGATGTTTAAGTGCTGCCCGAATTTGGGCTATGCTTTGTCATTCGTCATGAGGGTTTTGATTTCGTGAGTTATCGTAAATGTTGTATTAAGTTACTGACCTAGTTTCGTGTGCATTCTTATTTAACTAGGTTACGAGGCTAAATCAGTAGGCAAGGTTCTGTCCAACTAAACTTGCAATGTGAGTCATTCTCTTTTTATCAAATTGTTTCCAAAACCCTATTTATTTTCAAAGCTATAATTACAGGGATTAAGTCTTTGTAATCTTCAATTACTGCCGGTATGTGGGGTTTTGTATACATTACTTGATACCCGTCACCATTGGACAACGGGTGACAAATACCGATTTGGGGTAATTGGTTGATACGGTCGAGTGTGATCTAATGGGTGATCTGACCATATTCACAGATACGGTCGAGTGACAAATACCGATTTGGGGTAATTGGTTGATAGAAACAATATAATCACCCTTGATACTGTATATTATAACATTGTGTCATTTTGTACAAATTGAGTTTCTCGCCAGTATTTCCCCGCTGATAAAAATCTTTTTAAACATGTTTTAGGTGATTTACTGTGACCCAGGGAAAGTGTCGCGTAGCACTAAAAGCTTGAGGAGGTGGTTCAGTAAAATAAATAAACATGTTTTGTAAAACAGGGAATTTCCTTGTGAAATTCCTTTATTTCCTCGCAATGTTGTGTTCAATTTCATCCCTTATTGCATACAAACGCTACCTGATAGTATGGACAAACATGAAGGACAAAAATAACAAATCTTTGGTGTAGGAAGCAAGCCAAGAAAGAAACGTTTGAAGTTAGCCGAAATTAGCATCATCACATGCCGTCCAATATCCAAACCATATTTCCAAATCTCATCCACCCAATTTAACCTAATTCATAAAAGACCTTTTATTTATTTATTTTTATTTTATTTTTTCCTTCTAACTAGTAACTACCTCCTTCCCAACTCTCTTTCCCTCGCCCCTATATCATGCCAATTTCTCCCTTCTCTGAATATTCAATATTAAAAGTTAAGTTTTCTTTTTCTGTGAAAATGGCACCTACTGCAGTTGAATTCCCTGGATCTTCGTCTTCATTCAAGAGGGTTTGTGTAATGGATGCTGGGGGATGTTTTGGGTCTGCACTTGTTCATCGTCTTCTTCAAAGGGGCTATATTGTTCATGCCGCAATCAGCAGTCATGGTTCGTTCTTTCTGCCTTTTTATTTTTCAATAGTTGATAAGTATTTCGATCTGGGTATGATTCGTTGTTTGTATTTAATTTTGGGGGTGGGTTTTGGTTAGTTGAGATGCAGTCTATGGCTGGAGACAGTAAGAACTTGAGAGTGTTTCACACAGACCCATTGGATTATCACAGTATAGTGGAAGCTTTGGAAGGATGCTATGGCTTGTTCTACTCCTTTCAACCCCCCTCTGATCACCCTTCCTATGATGTATGTTCTCTCATCCCTTTCACCGATAATATTCACTCCGCTCGGCTTGTGTTCTTAATCATCGGTTAAACTGGTCAACCATTACAAAAACCCTTTTATTAAACTGGTTTAGATATATTCCTATGAATGAACCCATTTATCAAACGTAATCTAGTTGTAAAGTAAAAATTGGGTTGTCGTGTTGGAATTTTCCCCCTTAGTTAAGTGCTCAAACACATGTATCGTTTAGGAATCCATGGCTGAAATGGAGGTACGCGCAGCACATAACGTACTCGAAGCATGTGCGCAAACTGACACTATTGACAAAGTGGTCTTTACGTCATCCGCCACGGCTGTAATTTGGCGGGACCCGAGTGACTCGACTCCTTCATCACAAGATGTTGATGAAAGAAACTGGAGCAATGTTAATTTCTGCAAGAAATTTAAGGTATACATACACCTTTAGTATCAATGGATATGATAGATGATATAATAATAATAATAATAATAATAATAATAATAATAATAATAATAATAATAATAATAATAATAATAATAATAATAATAATGCGGTAAATAAATTGATGCAACAGTTATGGCACGGGTTGTCAAAAACTCTAGCGGAAAAGACAGCGTGGGCACTAGCCATGGACAGAGGGGTGAGCATGGTTACCATAAATGCAGGATTATTGCTGAGCCCTGATCTCACCATCACGCACCCCTACTTAAAAGGGGCAGCTGAGATGTATGAAGATGGTGTTTTTGTTACTGTTGACCTCAAATTCTTGGTGGATTCTCATATTTGTGTATTCGAAGACGTTTCTGCGTATGGTCGATATTTGTGCTTCAATCATGTCGTTAATTGCAGTGAGGATGCTGTGAAGCTTGCCCAGATCCTATTACCCCCAGATGTGTCTTCACTTCCACCAAGGTTGGTTTGTTTTATCCTGTAACCACAATTGACAATCTAATTGTTTATGAAATTAATATTTTAAAATCTTTGGACTAAAATTAGTCAATTCGTTTGACCTGCCTCTACTTGTAATCCACTCTCAATTTATTTATTTATTATTATTATTAAACAATTACCACTGTAACTAATAAGTAAAAATGAATGGGGTGTTGCAGCATAACCGTAGGGGAGAGCAGAATGGTGCCACAAAGAATAAGCAACAAGAAGCTCAACAAGCTTATGGTTAACTTCAACTCTCAAGTTCCGACTCTTAGCTCGTAAATTTGAAATTATTGATACAAGATTGGATATATTCCAGATTAGATCAGAATAGATGATTTGATCACAAAGATAAAAGTGCAATGTATGTATGTATGTATGTATGTGTGTGTGTGTGTGTGTGTGTGTGTGTGTGTGTGTGTGTGTGTGTGACATGGGTTACAAGTTACAACCTCATTCAAGTTTCAAAATATATAATTATATAGTTTAATATTCTTTTATTAGACATCATTTATCACTTGATTCTTTGTATTGGACAGCTAGCTGTATTTTGGCTGGCCACCAACATCAAGAAAACTTGTGCCTTTTTTTAGGGAAATGTTCTCAACTTATATGCAGTGTCTTGAGTACTATAATTTAATAAAAGTCATATGTTCATGTTACAGTTTTTCCAATATGCAAGTACGTATGGACCAGAACCTGTTATGACATGTTACCAGGCATGATGTTTTTACACGTTTGTGAGCATTTTATCTTATAATTTGTTAGTTACTCTCAACTCTCATGTATTGCTACACGCATACAGAAACTAACAATCAGTGGGGGCCATCCTCTATGACCAAAAGGTCATGCCTCAATGCTAGCACATACTCTTGGTGTTATGGTTATAGTCTTAAAAGCTTGATTTTGATAGATAACAAATTGAGGTTCTACATTCACTGTCTACCTATAAAGGTTGCAAAAAGTCATATCTGGATTTTATATTATTTGGAAAGATGACAACTACCCATAGTCCTTTTTCCCAATAATAAAACTTATTTCTTCAGCTTCTCCTCATGATTAACCTACTCGGTGTGCTGGTATAGGGTAAGGGGGCATTTTCCATCACGTGTCTGCGATGTACGCAGAGGGGGCCTTGCCCTTTAAAACCCTAAAACCATAGGGTGTTGGACAAGGGTTAGGGCATTTTTTGTTTATTATTAAATTTTTTTCATTGGCCACTTTTTGAAAACTCACCACAAATTGCTCGGCCAACACACACTCAAAGAGCCCTCACGCCCGTGAGAAACTTCAAACCCCCAAGGTGCAACGCCTAAAATCATGTTGGAGGGGGTGGTGTGTGGGTCGTGAAGGGGCTTGCCCTCTCCACACCACCACACCGGGTAGGCTTAACTTTCTAAATGAATCAGGATATATACACACAGAGTATATAATGAATCAGGATAAATACACACACGTATATTATATATAAACACTTTCTAAATAATAATAATAATAAATAAATAAATACAACAACCTTACCCACCAGTTTATCCCATCTATAGCTAAGAAGCTATTGGTAAATAAATAAATGAATAATTATATTAATTCTTTATACATCTACAGAAACAATTTTAAAATAACAATAGAACAATTAAGTTGGATGCAAATTCTTTGTTGATGTACATATTATGGTTTTCTATATAGTTGCACAAGAATATTTGTGGATATTACATAGTGGCGTGATTATAGATATTAAGTACTCTGTAATCCATTGGTCACAAAAGGTCTACGACTGCCACATACTTGTGATTATATAATAGGAACCTTAAAGCTAGAAGCACGTATACTCCTTTTGTGACTAATCCGTCATATTATCAATAATTAATTAGGAAACTCTTGTAAGACATAATCATCCAATGTTGAGACGGTCCATGACTTGGTTCTAACAAATTCAAAGACTTCTATACTTCATTGAACAATGTGGCGAATACTATAGTGCTTTTGATCTAAGGCCGGTCGGGGAGCCAAAGTGATGACTATCGTGGTGGTGTGGTCACCGTGAATATTACGCCACAAGTGGTGTGATCACAATAGTGGCGATGATGGGCGTGATGGTTGTCACGATCGTGGTTGTTCTGGGGAATGAAATTGACATTGCTGTGATTGGTTGGAAATGATTTAGTGATGGGTGTGATGAGTGATGCAAGTGATTATGTGATAGAATTGGATGGAATGAGGTTGCATTTTATGATTGGTTAGTTTGTAAGTGACGACGTGATTGTTTGTAAGGTGCCCCAACCCCCTAATAACTAATTACTAATATAACCATTCTAACCAATCTATGGACCAATCATCACTACCACACCCACGACGACCACGAGAAGCAAATATTGCTAGAATCATCCATTATATGTGTGACGTAAAGATTAAAGACATCTAAAATTTCAATCATTGTTGTATGTGAAATGGTGTGTTCAAAGTTTTGATGCGCAATGTGCCTTATTTATATTTATATAGTATTAATTTGCCAGTTGTGTATGCATAATGGTGTTGTATGTTGTGCGTAGTGGTGCTGTACATAAAAGGTTAGCGTACAACTCCTTCAAGCAATTTCAATCGAAACATGTTCCTTTTCTAATGATACGTGTAGTGAACTCCAGGCCACACTTTTTTTTCTTACACACCCAAAACATACACATTCACACTTAATATTCTCAGAAAAGTAGAGAAAAAAAGAGTTTGCGCGCACGAACGAGAGAGAGAAACAGAAGATAGAGAGAAACCGAGAGAAGATGATGCTGGTGAAAAGGGTGTCTGCCACCCTCCTGTGTGGTGTTTGAGTTATCATCATCCGTTTTGCTTCTCTTTTGGCGTTTTTTTGTCCAGTTGAAATTTTGTCCTAGATTTTTTTTTTCCTTTTGAAATTTTGGTGTAGATCTTTTGTGTCCAATCAATTACACTTTTTTGGCGTTTGTTTAATGTTTTAGATCATTCTTTTTTTTGGCGTTTGTATTGTGTTTTAGTTTGATAACAATTAATCTCCCTAAAAAATTCAAAGTTTAAAGATCATGGCGTTCTTTCAAAACATCATAATTCATTAATAAAAACAAACATTTCAACTTAAAATAAATAAAATAGAACAAGCATTACACTTCATCTAATGAGATCACATCAGAGATGTATTCGTCACTTTCATCAGACTCATCTAGAGATGTACAAAAAAACCGGTTTTTCAATCGAAATCTGTAAAAACAAACCGAAACTAGTTTTTTTATAAACTAGTTTTTTGTAACCGGTTCAGTTATTAACCAGTTATGGGTCGGTTTATGTTTTGGTCGGAAAAACCGGTTGGAACCGGTTATATAAAAAACCGGTTAATAAATCGATTTATATTAAAAACCGGTTATACAACCAGTTAACCGATAACATATATAAAAAACTAGTTAAAAAAACCTGTTAAAAAAACCGAAAACGCTGCAGCTTTACTAACAGTAAGATGACCGTTTGGGGGTCAAAAATAGCCATTTTTTTGGTTTTTTTCCCTAGAATCCATCTCCAAACAAGTATAAAAGGGTGGTAAGTGTTTATATTCAGTCACACCACTTTCTAATATCCAAAAACTCTAAAAACCGCTCACTTTCTTGTTCGATAATTCTCAAAAAACTATGGCAACCTCTAGTGCTCATGATTCGGTCAATGTTGGCGAGTCTACAACCGACACGGTGGTTTGTGTTGTTCCAACGAAGCGCAACCCCGATGTTTGGCAACATTTCGATTTGTGCGAGTTGGATAACGGTAAAAAAAAAGCGCGTTATCATCATTGTCAAAACTTTTATGCCGAAACCGTAAACTCCACCTTGAAACAACACATCGAAAAACTGTTTTGCAAGGCGTTGAAACAATAACTCGCTAGTGGTCAAGCTTCTATGGCAAGTGATGGCGCTACTTTGTTCAACTACAATTTCGATATGGCTAGGGAGGAAATGGCGAAGTTTGTAGTCTAAGAAAGTTTGTCGTTCAACCATTTCGACAACCAACGCTATACAAAGATGGTTCAACGAACTCTCCAACCACAATACACCCATGTAAGTCGTTCTACTCTTAGGAGGGATTGTTTAATATTGTGGAAAAATGTTAAACTAGAATTAATTTCTTATTTTGAAAAATTAGAAACCGGTGTTAACTTGACTAGCGACGTTCGGTCCGCACCGCACGGTTCACCCGACTCGTATATTTGTGGCACCGCCCATTGGATTGAACCAGCGACGTGGCAAATGATGAAACGCAAAATTTTGTTTAAATTATTCGATTACCCTCACACCGATGAAGCTATATATAAAGTAAGAGTTAAGATCAAATACAAAGGATAAAATAAATAAGAAAGGTAAGAAGGATTCTAGTCCATTGATCTTAGATTTGGAGGGTTGAGATTAGTTGTAGGGAAAAAAAGATAATAGAAGGGGATAAATGGAATCCTATATTTATGGATTTTCTCTCTCCACATGCAAGTCACATGCCAATTCCCCAATCGATTTAAAACGTCTATAACTTTTTCATACGACATTTTTAAAAAAAAAAATTCACCATAATAACGAGCGTTTTTTTTATCTTTAATATGAGTACCATATTATCATATAAAAATAAAATAAAAAATTTCATATTTACTGGTTTTTTTTGCATTGTGTTAAAGGTTCAAGTCATTGTGTCTTTTAACTGGGTTTTGGTCAGTAGAGTTTCTATACATTGTGTTATTATCAAAACCTATAACACAATGTTAATTTGGGTTCTATCCATTGCGTTTTTATAAGAACCTATAACACAATAAATAACACAATGAAGATGGTGTTATATCTGGGTTTTCTATAAATTGTGTTATTAGTTCAGGTCATTATGTTTAATATGTTATTCATTGTGTTTTAATATGTTGTCCATTGTGTTTTAATAATTTGTTCAATTTTTTTCATTATCTTTGTTCATTGTGTTTTAGTTTGTTGTGTATTGTGTTTTTAAGTTGTTATCCATTGTGTATTCATCTGCTCTCCATTGTGTCTTTTATCTGTTGTTATTAATTGTGTCCTTTATCTGTTGTCATCAATTATGTTTTTATTTAATCTGATACTTATTGTGTTATATGTTATCGCCATTGTGTTATACGTTATGGTCATTGTGTTTTAGTATGTTATTCATTGGGTCTTTATCTGTTGTCATTGATTGTGTTTTTGATCTATTTTACATTGTGTTTTATATCATGTCCATTGTGTTATTATCAAAACCTATAACACAATGTTAATTTGGGTTCTATCCATTGCGTTTTTATAAGAACCTATAACACAATATATGACACAATGAAGATGGTGTTATATCTGAGTTTTCTATAAATTGTGTTATTAGTTCAGGTCATTGTGTTTAATATGTTATTCATTGTGTTTTAATATGTTGTCCATTGTGTTTTAATAATTTGTTCAATTTTTTTATTATCTTTGTTCATTGTGTTTTAGTTTGTTGTGTATTGTGTTTTTAGTTTGTTTTCTATTGTGTCTTCATCTGCTTTCCATTGTGTCTTTTATCTGCTGTCATTAATTGTGTCTTTTATCTGTTGTTATCAATTGTGTTTTTATTTAGTCTGATACCTATTGTGTTATATGTTATCGCCATTGTGTTATACGTTATGGTCATTGTGTTTTAGTATGTTGTCCATTGTGTCTTTATCTGTTGTCATTGATTGTGTTTTTGCTCTACTTTACATTGTGTTTTGCATCATGTCCATTGTGTAATATGCAACTGGGTTTTTGAATTTTTTTTTTGAAAAATATAACAATATGGTACTCATATTAAAGATAAAAAAAACGCTCGATTTTATGGTATAATTTTTTTCAAAAACAAATGATGTATAAAAAAGTTACGGGCGTTTAAAAATTGGGGGGGGGGGGGATAACATGTGACTTGCATGTGCATATTCTCTTTCCTCTTGTAGACAAAATTACCCTCTCCATCTAATTTCTCCTAGGAAACTTGGCACTCTCTGGTGGCTTCTTACCCTTTTTATTTTTAAATACTTTGTATTATAACTCAACCCTATAAAGTAATCGAGAAATGTATTACAACATACAAATTGGAAAAAAAAAAGGTTTTTTTCAATATCTTTTGATAACGCCTCAAACAATGCGGTTTCGGTAATGCATTTAAAATTAAAATACAACCCGATTTGTAAGGGTATTTTTTCCATAGTCGATGTGTTGCACACATAAAAAATTTGGCCGTTCAAGGCGGTTTAAAGGTTATTGAACCACAAAAAGAAGCTTTCAAAAGAATGTTACGAAATATATATTAGTAACATGCAAAGACATGCAAAATATATTAAAACTTGTAAGGAAGCGTGTCGAATATGCTTAGGACCCAATTGGGACGTTGCTCATACGTGGAACTCGACTTGCATCGTGTTTGAAAAAAAACTATTTTGCAAAAAGAAAGTTTAATAGAATTTCATAACATTTTGTCTTGTCGTAGAAAGTGTCTGCCTTACCACCTATCGGGTTAGGCTATTATTGAAACGTTTACACAATTGCTTCAAGTTTTCAAAACATCAACAAAGACTTTATTAGGGGTTTACTATCCAACAAGTTCACTGGTACTTCACAATTTGTTTAAAATGTGTTTGAAATTAAACAAGTTGTCGGTGAGAGGTAGACCATATTGTGAGATGGTAGATACTATGAAGGAAAAACTAAGAAAATATTTTAAAGAACTACCCGCGGTTTTCACTTGTGCCGCCGCTCTAAACCCTTGTTTTAATATTTTTGGAACCGGGTCTTTGATTGAAAAAATTGAAAACGAGTTGAATTTAAACACACCTCAAGAACCAAAATTTGGTGAAGCCGCAAAAAGTCGTTTCAAATATCAACTTTCAAAAATGTTTGATGTTTATGTAACAAAATATGGTACAACCTCGTCACACATTCACGAGTCAATGAGAAATGCCGCTTTTGGCGAAGGTTCAAGTATGGAAGATCAAGATTTGTATGTTTATAACTAACTGTATGATGAGTGGAGTCAAATGCAATGTGGTAACACTAGTAGTAGTGAACTCGGTCGGTATGGTGGGTCGAACTTTCTACAAATGATGAGTTCACAAGAATTTAAAAATTTTGATTTGTTGGCTTGGTGGAAAAGTAAGGATGATCAATTTCCGATCTTAGCCATAATGGCCTGACATTTACTAACGGTCCAAGCTTCCACGGTATCTTCGGAAAGTGCTTTTTCTATTAGTGGTAGGGTGATTTCGATAAAAAGGACTCGACTAACACGAAAGGCGGTTGAGATGTCGATTTGCTTGAAAGATTACTTGGATGCGGCGGAGAGATGTCAACACATACGCTCACTCGAGTGAGAATTGGAATACAAAGGCGAAGTGTACGAGGACGAGGTCGAAGCCGAATTGACAACCCAAATGACCTACGAAGAAGCCGCATACGAAGACTTCCTACGCAATAGTTCATGTTCGGGTTCGGCTGAAGAAGATTAAACGTTTGTTCCACTAAAAGAATATATATTAGTGGACGTTTTAGCGGATTAATAATTTAAGTTTATGTATTTCCTTTGTTATGTTTAGCGTTCGTATTTTCTTTGTTATGTAAAATCGTTTGTTCAAAGACTCAATGATATTATATTCTAAGTTTTTATATTTTCATTGTTCAGTTTTTATATAAAAAACTGCATTTACAGCAAAAAAAAAAAAAAAGACGAAAAACCAGCAAAAAATAGCATTCTGTTCGTTTTCTGCAGAACCAGTTTTATTGACCGTTTTTATCGGTTTTTTGACATGTTTTATTTGACCGGTTTTTCATTAACCGATTATAAAACCGGTTGTAACCGGTTAGGAACGGTTACAGGTTTTCAGTTTCAAAACCGGTTAATAACCGAAACCGGTTTTTTAATAACCGGATTTTATTTTTGTTGATATTAACCGGTTCGGTTAATAACCGGAACCGGTTTTTGAAAAAAAGCTATTTGTACACCTCTAGACTCATCATCATCAACCACATTGGCGTTCAATGCCATTTACTCGTTCAGCCTCTCTCTCATCCTCTTTTCAAACAAAACCACAATCCTGACTCTTTATAGGGGTTGAATCCTTTAAATCATAGAGTTGTAATGATAACCGATACCGATTAGTGATTAATGATAACCGATATCGATTAGTGATAATGGTTAGAGATACAAATTATGAACACGTAACAACTACCACATAATTACACAATTGAACTTTGCATGTATTTGAATAATAAAAACTTGAAGTAATGCAATAATGCGTTAATGACACATAATACACCTTAAAACATTTATATTGTAAAAAGGGGAATTAGGAAAGATCTACTCACGGGTTGCGTATTTTGATTCCTTGAGATAGCATAATAAGAATGAGAAAACTCCAAGAAACGAAACTACCCTAAAAATATAATATACAAAAATACTAGAAACCAAAATCACACATAACAAAACTACAACCTTTGACTTGAGGATTTTTGTGAAAGCTAAAATATATTTATTAATTTTAGACACCCAAATTAAATTAATTAACTTTATTATTCGCAAGGTACGTCTTGTGTCATCATGGTTTGATAAATGATGGAGAGTGTGAAACATGAGTGTTTAAGTGCGTATCTTACATGTTTTGTTCAGTTTTATATGAGTATATGCTTGGATTTGGTGTATTGCGAGAGTTTGTATGTTGCAGGTAAGAACGCGTAATTCAGTGAGTTAGACATGGGGTTTACGGCTGATTACCTGGGCTTACGGATCAAACATGGAGCTTATGGTTGAGGAGGGGTTCAAAGTGTAACTTCAAACAATAGACAATAAAGTGGGATACATCATCACTTTTTGGAGGCATATTGAGAGTCAACAACACAATCATACACACGCATACAGTAGGCGTGACTTTGGAGCTTTGGGAGAGAAGTGTTCATCATTTGTGGCGGCAATATATGTGAACAAAGGAGATTGTTTTTATTAAATCAACAACATCATGTGAGATTGGGCTTTGGCAGATATCATCATGTGGATTTGGTGGAAGATTTCTTATGAGCATTAATCTGTCACACCCCAACCGATGGCGGAAACATCGGAGTGAGACGAAGAAAGATTGCTCATCACACATAACGCTAAATTGCGACAATAGAATTAAAGGTACATTGATTTCTTTCATAAATAAATGTTACAATACATGAAATTTGAAATACAACATGTTAAATACAAAAGAACAATACAACAACAAATATGACATTTATACAACGTATTTAATCTAAACGTCTATATGTGTATCTAGGTATCAACGCTACTTCATTTCATAGCATCATCATCCTCAACCTGTAACATGTTTAAAATAAAGTTCAATGCAAAAGCAAAGGCGAGTATACAAGTTTGGTACATACGTAACAAAAGATAAGTTTTGAACAATTCCTCATAGCAAGCATGTGATTCAAGATAAACAATAAATTTGGCATGTGTCTAACAAATCAACCCAAAAGAGACGCGAGATGCTGCATGACATAACCACAAGTCTACGGGTGGGGCGTCAATCCTATAGCGCTACATATGTCACGGTTAGGCTCGTACGAAGTTAATGATAAGTTCAACACATAAAGTTTCACCCAAGTTTAAAGTATCAAGCAACCACGTATACAAGCATGTTATAGGAATGTTCATGTGTTTAAGCAAAATGTTCATGTGTAAGTTGTTGATAAGTAAACATGTTACACCCCAAAAGTGGTAAAAGTAAAAAGGGGAAATACGAGTATACTCACAAAGTTTGCATATGCTTTCCAATTATCCAATTATTGACGAGTTGATGAGGTTAAAAGGTTGAATGTGTAAGGGTTAAAGTTCAAGTATGCTTAGAGTCGAGATTCGGTATTTAAAACAACATAAAAATAAGATATGAGAATAACATGTAAAAATTATCATCTTCAATACATGACACTTGTATGACACTTGGTAACCACAAGGGTTATGATAATGTTTTCATGAGTTGAACACCCATAAGAATCACAACAAGGTTTAGGTCTTAGATGATGTTCTACTACTTTAACATATAAACACAAGTTCAACATTAAAGGTTCGAATGAGTGTATATATATATTTAGGCTAAGTATTACATATTTATTTAGTCCAATAATTCAAGTAGGAGGTAGAAGATTAGGATCTTCATTTAGGCACCTCGAGTTACCATAGATGTCATGTATGGGGTAGGAAGAACATGCTTCCATTTAGGAACCCCTTGAATGTTCACCACTTCTCTTGATGTAAAAACAACCAAGGAGGGTCACGAACTAGGATTAACACAATAATATAAACAACCTAACTAAAGAGAAATCATCAAATCATGTGAGGATTGTATGTAGGACAACCCAAGTTGTTCCATAATCACTCATTCATCAAGATCTAAGCTTGACATGATTTGTGGGTTAAATACCCTAACAATACAGAAAGTATTTGAGGTTTTAACCTCTGATTTATAGTGTCTCAACCTTGTTTTTAAGCTTAACCAACCATAAGAGAGGTTGTAAGCATTAGGACATAGGTGTGAGATGTGTTAGACACAAGTTGGATGAGTTTAAACAACTTTTGAAGAACTTGAAACAAAACAGAAAGTTTGTGGACAATTTCGGAGCAATTCCAGGTCTGATTTCTCCCAGGAGAAGTCATGGAATCAAACTCCATGATTATCCAAGCAAGTAGGAAGAAGAATCGAGTAATTTCGTTGAGAAATGAGCAAGTTATGCTCACTTTTGTAAAGGTGTATGAATCTGTCCGAATTCTGAGTTTGCAAGTGATTTTGAGAGTGAATTTGTGAGATGATTTGAGTTGTGAAAGTGTAAAATGGTGAGGAGAAGGGTTGTATTTATAGTGGAAGAGGTTGGTGGTGATTGGAGGTGTTTAGAGGTGGATTAGAGGTGATTGGGTGAGTTTAAGTGTTGGGATTTTGTGCCAAATTCGCGTAGATATGCAGCTGATGTGTTTTCTGCAAATCTGATGGCCATGCGGGCCGCGTAAGGGACCAAGGTAAGTCCATGCGGGCCGCCCGGCCTTACTGATTCGTGTATAAGTTTCAAAAATTACAATTTGACCCCTAGAGTTGTTTATTTGATGCTTTTAGGTCTTTTAAGGACTATAAATGCCACAAAAACATAGTTTAAGGTAGAATAAAGTATGAGGAGTGTAACCCAAGTATAATTAAGCGTATGAGTATCAAAATCAAGTGTCGTTTACGTTCAAAACACGTTTTATGCGTAAGTTTCATGTATTTACAAGTTTAGCACCTTGTTTCCAAAAATTACGAATAAGTATCAATTGTTCCACGAAATTGAATGTATGAGACTATATAAAGTATGTGTATCATGTAATTAACAAAATACGAGTTTTATTCATAATCCAAGTCTCTGATTTTACATTGCTTTTAATGGAAGAACGATTACAAGACTACGAAGTTTCCAAAAATAGTTTTACAAACGATGGTTTCTAAATATAGAAAGTATGAAAACGCGGGGCGTTACATAATCAATCCATTATCATATACTACACATATATGTTGGACGATTGGGATTGGAGAAGTGGATAGTGCACATTTATTTTTGGTCCAACATAAATGAAAGAAACAGAACTGTCGAATACCTAAATCCCGGCTGACGTTCAATGGATCTTCGCTGACGTCAAGATATCCCGGACCTTGGGAGGGGGATCCGTGACCAAGCTCCGGCGTGAGAGTAAGTAAACTTGCCGGAGAGTTGGAGGAGTCTATTCCGATGAGTGTGATCACCGAAATATTTCCTCTAAGGTGTGAATCCAATAAATGTGTGTGTATGATTAATATGTGAGAATATTGGTCGGAATAAATGTGAGAGGAGTAAATGAGAGGGAAATAAATGAGAGAGTCTTGAGTGTGATACCTCCGATCCCTGTTTATTACCGTTTTCCTCTTCTTATATAAGTCTTAGGCCTTATCTTGCATGTGGGATATTTGTTAAGATGATCCAACGGATTCTGATGGTCTTCGGGGGGCTCAGACACGTGTCTGACCCCCAACGGTAGGATGGCAGCCTCATTTAATACTTCCGGCTGGAGAAGTACGATGCTAGCCGAGATACTCTTCACATCGGACATTAAATGCAGCCTGCTCTTTCTGAATCCTTGTTTCCCGCTTATTTTCATATGGAGAAAACCTTAATGGAGAAGTAAAGCCATTTTGGGCCTTATCTGTTGGGCTTGTGTGATGGAAGCCCAAGTCGGGTAAATGGAGCAATCCATTGGCCCATCATCAAGTCATCTTTAGTCCCTGGCTCTGAGACCCATGGCTCATGATCCGGGGCTGAGTCACATCTGTTTAAAAAGTAATTCTCTTGGTTAAGGAAGAAAAGAGAATGTGGGCCCGTCCTTTGGGTGATCACTATTCATCCCCTACTTGTCTGCCGAGTAATAATGGCGGGGTTTAATCCCATCAATACACGTGCTCCTTTTTTGAATTTCGAAGGGACGACGATGTGACGGTTATCGCCATTGTCAGTTACCTCTTTTAAATACCCTCTTCTTCTTCTCGAATCCTCATTTAACTTCCACCATAACCTTTTGTTTCTTACTTTCTTTACATTCCTCTTAATTCCTCCTAGCCCTTTCTTTCCTTTCGTCATATTTCTCCCATCACCGTTCCTTTGACCATGAGTCGTTCTGGTCGCTCCGCGATTCGATCGGTCTTGACAGCGAAAGACCTGAAATCTTTTGTCGAAACATACAACATTCCTGAGCGGTTTTCTCCTACCTTGCCAGGCCCAAACGAATCGGCCGAATGTACACCGGACCGCATTCCCCTTTATACATTGGCGTTTTCTTCTTGCGGAGTCCGGTATCCTCTTTCACCTTTCAAGGTTGCTTTGCTTCGTCATTTTGGGGTTCAACTCAGTTACATCCCCTAGGGTTTATGAGAGTGGTGCACTTTGAGTTGTCTTGTGCAGCCGTTTCAGGCGAACCATCTGTCCCCTTGTTCTGCATGTTTTACAAACTGGTCTCTGATGGGGATTGGTTTACTTTTGCCAAGCGGCAGAATAGCGTGTCGAAACCCTGTTATACTTTTATGCCAACCTCCACTTACCCGAAGGATTGGAAGAGTAGGTTCATCTTTGTTTCTGCTGCCATGATACCAGAGTCCCCACTGCCAAGGGATGTTGAGGCCGTTATTGAAGATGTTGTTCCCACCCTGTCTGCTAACGAGACCGTTCAGTGGAAACGCATGTATGAAAACCCAACAAGGGCTTTTACTTTTTCTGAGGGAGTCTTGGCTATGGGGGGATTGAGCCCTTCCTACTTAGTTCGTCCTAAGGATTTTTTCGGTAAAAAAGGTATCCTTCTGCCCTTGTTTTACTGTCATTTGTTTATGTTTCTCGGTATCTGTGCAGTCATCTTTAGCATTTTTTCTTATGCAGAGTTAACTTTGTGGAGACTGCTTCAAGGGGATTCTAAGGATGTGAAGTTTGTAGTTGGTGATGAAGTTAATCCAGTCTTGAACCGAAGTGGAGCGATGCAGGTTGCCGGGGGGTCTGCCCAGTCTGGGGGCTCCGTTGCTGTGGAAGGGGGCGAGGAGACCTCCTCTGACATGGAGGAGAGTTCCCCTGACCCTGCCCATGTTAAGCATTCTGATCAAAGTGATGATGAAGCTCTGGAGGTCCGTTTAGTTCGTAAGAGGAAAGCTGCAAGTCCCAAGCCAGCCCCTGCTCCTCGTGATATCCGGCAAAGGCTCCGGAGTGCCAGTGGGCAGAAGCCCCCTCCTTCATCGAAGGCTGCTTCTGAACTTCCCCCTGTTGGGGTTAAGGGTTCCTTGTCCAAACACCTGAGGTCTTCAAGCCTTGTGAGTGCACCTTTGTTGGTGAGTTCATTTTTCCTTTTACCTATTTGGCTCGTATTTGTTCTAGGGGGTTTTTGATGTTCTTTTTTTTGTTTTTTTTTTTGTGTAGGGAAGTTTTCATGATCCCATAGAGATCCCTACTGGTCCCTCCTCTTCCCGTGTTCGGGACAAGACTCCGGAAGTGAGCATGGCTCATTTTGCCTCAGCCTTTGAACTCTCTTCTCACCATGCTACTGGGACCAGTAAACCTACTCATCCTGAGGGTCTTGCTCATCGATCCCCTTTGGCTCCCCTATTTGCTGATGCTATCCCCTTCACCTATGTCCCTAAATGGAAAATAACTCATTCCTCGGTGATAGGGACCCCTGAGACTGCCAGGGACTTTTTGAATCATGCTGTTCCTCCCTCTCATAGATTCATGAATTCTGCTTTGAGGGATGATCTTTTTGAGGATCAGTACAGCATGTCACTTTGTGAGAGCTTTTTCAGGGGTGCTGGCATGCTGTAGCGGATTGACGATTTGAGAAGGGCGAATGAAGAACTCAAGGGTGAACTCAAGGCCTCCCAGTCTGTTGCTGCTGGGCTTAGATGCCAAGTGGTCGATGCTGAGAGAAAGTTGCAAGAGGAGAAGGTATTCAGCCTTTCTCCTCCTCCCCCCTTTTTTTGTACATATATTTTCCAACTGCTTTTTGGATTTTTATGATGTTTTTTGCTTAGGGGGCTGGAGCCACGTTGGAGCGAAGGGAATGAGCCTGGGAAAGAGAGATGGCGGTGCTGGTGGAGGAGAAGGAGGAGTTGGCCGCTGAGTTAAAGCATCTGAAGGAAGTTGGCTCCGTTTCTCAGGAGCAGCTGAATACTATGTATGCAGATTATGGGATAACTTCTGATGATTACCAGTGACTGGCCAAAGAGAAACATTGGTTAATCACCGAGGGTTTTGCAGCTTTCCTTACTGCAGTCTCTCAGTCAGAAGAATTCAAGAGTGGCCTGGAGGAGGTGTATAGGGCATACCGGGATGTTGGCTACCAGGCTGGGCTGAAGGATGGGTATAACTACTCTGCTCAGGGTCTGGGCAGGAAAGAGACTCTGCTTTACAACTCCAAAGCTAAGAAGCGGTTGTCCAAGCTGGACCAGGAGCTCGGAGCCAAGACCCCGGCCATTCTCAAGAAGATCTTGGAGCATCCCATGATATCCATAGATGAACTGAAGGCCCTATTCTCCTCCGCTGGTCCCTCGTCTCCAAATTCTATGTCTGGGGGTGGTTCCCCGTGATTTCTGAACATTAATCTCTTTCGATATGGTTGTAATCTGGATAATTACTTGCCCTAGGATACTTTAAACTCTTTTGATGTTTGTAAGGAGAACCTTTGTGTAGGGGTTCTCCTAAGTACTTAATCATGTAGCTTATGACCGTACGTTGCTGTCTTGTTTTTTGCTTGTTTTTTGTTGTGCCTTTTCATGTTGCAGGGGCCTTTGCCAAGGAACAAGTCGGCACTTTTCTGAAGACCTTGGGGCTGTTTTTCAAGAAGCTGTGCTTTGGTCTTGTTTGCCAAGTTCGTTGTGTTTGTTGCCTTGTATGCTAGTTGCTTTTGCCAAAGTTATTAAGGCTTCTCTTTGTACATTTATTTTGTAAATAAATAAAGAAAGACTTCTTTTAGTAGTTTGTTTACAGAAGTGTGTTGCACTTATGGTATGTTTGATAAACCAGGATTGTCTGTTCGAGGCCAACCACTGGACAAGTTTATAATGTGAGATTATGTTTTTAGTTTGTTTGTCCGTTTTCTTTGGGTTAGCTAGACCCTATTTTGCCCCACGGCCGGGCTTTTGGTATGTTTGATATACCATGTACATGTGTGTTTATTTATTGGTTAGGCTTATAGTGTTTCCAGGCACGTCTGCCTGGATACAATACCTGTTATTTTGCCAAAAGAGAACAAGTTAGTTGTCCGTTTGTCATTCATTTCTTGGGGATTAAACTTCCCAGCATAAGTTGTGACAACCCTCATAATTCCATGTATCCGTACAATTTATTAATGATAATTAAAGTGCTTGATGACTGTGCTGAATCATTTAACTGCTCTCTGATTACTGTGTTATACTTACATGTGCGTGTTAGCATACTAGTAGTATACAGAAAAGTTACTAAATAGTCCGGTATGCTTTCCTGAGTGTTGAGAATTAATTGTGTTACAAAAATATATATATAAGACACTTTACTGAATAATTAAACACTTTAACGGAACAGTATCCGACCGAACAACCGGACATTACCCGGGACACCAAATATTTGTCAAACACATTATTTAATTATTTTTGGCTAGTCATGATCCCCGTATACCATAACACCCCCTAAATATCTATAAACTAACATATAAGAGTTTATACTTGGAAACTAACTTATGGTTACTAACTTAGTTGAAAATGTTACCCTTTACCCCCCCCCCCCCCCCCATGTGCAACCGTCCCCAAGAGGGACCCCACCAAGATCACCATAAATCCTACTAAATCTTCTCAAATATTTTGTGTAAGATCTTGAGTGTTGCTTTGAACAAAATATAAGGAAGGATATTATAAGTATGGTCTTGAATCACTACATCACTTCATAATCTCAACACCATCTTCTCACTCTTCTCTCTCTCCCTCTCTTGGCCTCCCACAACCGCCCCCATCACCACCACTAAACCACCATCATCTTCCATTTATCAAGTTCCATTTAAGCTTCAAGGGTGATACAAGAAGGTTGCAACTTGTGGAAGCTTCAAAAGGACTTGTTCTTGCTTGTTCATCATCATTCTCATCATCTTTTCACCATAGATCCTCCCCTAGCCTTGTGCTAGTAGTAAGTTACTTGTACACCCTTGTTCATCTTGTTTTTGTGATCAAAAGTTGTAGTATGTTAGTATGTTCAAATCACTAAAGAACAAGAACCAAAAGATGAACATAAAGCTTGATATAAAGATGAAACATGATGTATTTATGTTAGTATGAAGTTGTTTTAATATGTTGTTGATTACTTGATGATTTACTTGTTAATATTGATTACTAGAAATGTTGTAAATCACTAAGCATGTTAACGGAACCAATATAACTCGCATTAGAATGTTAAAAGCTGAAAAACAGGAGGCTGTTTACTGATTACAGCCAACTTCAGTTGGCTGTAACCGGACTTTAATAAAGCAGAAAATGTATTTTCTGAAGTCTAGATTTATGTATTATGAAATACGGTTCTAATAGCACTGGAATCATAATTTTTGGACTTCGTTTACTATTTTTAAAGACCCGTTTTGTAACAGCAGCTCAAGCTGCATTTTTACTGCTGAAAATAAGCATTCTGTTTTCCGTCATAACTTGGATTCTGTGTAGAGTCAGATCATGAAATTTGTACTGTAAATGACCACCGATGTATTTGTAATTCTCCCACTGGAATTTCATAAATCGGACTCTCGATGAATTTTAAATAATATATTCCGTGGACTGCAGTCAGAAAAAGATGAATCTGATTGCAGTCCAGAAAATGAATTTTTATAAAATATTGGTAATGAATTGGATCCCGAGATTTTTACACAATAATATTTGGATCGTTTAAGACCTCCTGTAAAAAGTTGGGAATTTTTGGAATAAGTTAACTATTTTATTAAAATCCCTGAAAACAGCCCGGTTTTGATGATTAAAGCTGAAACGACATAAGTGGTGAATTGCGAGTCTAAATGTCGGGTAGGTTATCTGAGAATAATCTAACATGTTATATGTCAATAAAAGTGTTATGTGCAATGTTGTACGCTTGCTTATGAACGGGAATAGATGGGAAGCTTATATGGGCATAAACCGTTAAAGTGATGCATGTTATGTGATAGATACGTGTAGGAACTTTGTGCTCTATTTGAAAACCCCTAAATGACTAACTGGTAATCATATTAGGGCTTGATTGACCAACCTTGACTGTTAGCTATTTTTGAGGGTCAAACCGAGCAACCGAGGTGAGTTCACACTTTCTACAAGGCATGGGATTCCCGGTGGTTTGGGAATGGTTTAAGAAACTAAAATGGAATCTACATATCCTCCTTGGGTAGGGTATGTACGACCATCCTCCTTAGGTAGGATGCCAATATTAATCCTGCGTGTTCTCCTTGGGTAGAATACGTATGTTCGTCCTCCTTGGGTAGGACAACAACCTTAAAACTTACTAGACAAAACTCTATCATGAAGTCCCTCAATTTATATCGACTTAATCGCCGAGGCCAATGGCGAGCGGGTCATTAGTTAATAGCGCTATTCGGTTTAACAAACCTCACACCGTGTTGTCCGAACGGGCGTGTACTAATGGACTATGGTAAACTGTCAATGATGATAGAACATTGACGTAGGGCACAACTATTGTTCGTCAGTTGTCGATATCGGTCTAGTGGTTCACATGGGGAAGTCCCCACTAAATATGGATATGGTTTGGGTAATGAAGAAGGAACTGGTTAATCATACTTTCAACTTTGGGGTAACCCCCACGGCAAGTAAGCCAACAAAAGACAAACAACGTTTTCAGTACAACTAAAACTAAACAACCAACCGTGAACTCACTCAACTTTGTTGTTGTCTCGTTGTTACATGCCTTACAGGTCGCTAAATGCTTATGGAGCTTGCACGAGGAGGAGGTCGTTGTGGGATACGGACTGTTATGTTCCGTGCTTAATATTTAAATCCTTATGAACTTATTAAACTTATGTTTTGGACTTTAAACTTATGAACTATGAACTTATGTTTTGAACTAACGTTTTATGCTTCCGCTGTTAACTTAAAATCGGTTACTCTCTTTTGGTCACCAATTGTATTGTGGTTGGCTTTATTTACTTAATTCTGTTGTTCAAAATGATTGGTGGCTCGATCCTGGTCATGTCATGCCTCCAAGCGGTGATACTCCGCATGGTGGATTTTGGGGGTGTGACAGATTGGTATCAAAGCCATTGGTTATAGTGAACTTGGTTTTAAAAAGGGGAAAAGCTTTTTGATAAAACCAGATTATAACCTGTACAGTGCTCAACGATCCACAACGATGCTTCGCTCCACGTGCAAGACTCGACACAATAGGTGGTATGATTTATGTTATATTGTCGGTTAGATAGTTCACACTGTGCATTAGTGATAATTGCTATTTGGACCTTGTGTGCTTACTCTCTCCTGTCATCCCACACTTTCGCGACACTTTCCTCACTTACGTTGCTTCATTGTGAAGATCATGAGCGGACGCGGAGGACGTATCAACCTCACTCAAGCCCAGTTGACGGCTTTGATCAATGAACGAGTTGCTGAGGCACTCGCGGCTGTCCCTGCAGGAGGTATAACCTGCCATATCAACCCATCTTAGGACGTTTAGATCCTACCTTAGCAATCCAACCTTTGTGCTTAACCTTGTCTTTTATTCTCACGCGACAGGCCAACATGCTCAACCTCCTGTGTGCGCGTTCAAAACATTCATGGAGTGCCGACCTAGTACTTTCAGCGGCACAGAAGGAGCTGTAGGCCTCCTCCACTGGTTTGAGAAGCTCGAGTCGGTCTTTGAGATGTGTGAATGCCCTGAGGCTCGTAGAGTGAAGTATGCTACTGGTACCCTTGAAGGTATAGCGCTCACGTGGTGGAACGCTCAGGTTCAGATGCTGGGGTTGGTTGCTGCTAATGCCACCCCATGGAACAATTTCAAGGAATTGATCAAGGAAGAGTACTGTAGTCGGGACGACATCCACAAGCTGGAAGTAGAGTTTTATAATCTGAAAATGACGGGGTCGGAAATTGAGGCGTACACGAAGAACTCAAACGAGCTGGCCATCTTGTATCCTACTATGGTGGACCCTCCCATCAAACGTATTGAGCTGTACCTCAAGGTTCTTGTACCAGAAATTCAGAGTCACGTGACTTCAGCCAACCTGGGTACCATTCAGCAAGTCATCAAGTTGGCCCATCGTCTCACTGACCAGGCGGTGGAGCAAAATAGGCTACCCAAACGTATCAGTGCCACAACTACTCCTGATACTCCTGGCGACAACAAGCGAAAATGGGATGGAAATTCGAGCAAATGCTCTAACTCCGTTCAGTCTCAGTCTCAGCAGCGAAAGACTGATGACTACCAGAGTCCTGGTCAGCAATCTTTCGGTAGTCAAGGACAGGGTGGATACCGAGGGAACCACCCCAAGTGCAACCGGTGTCACAAGCATCACAGCGGGCAGTGTAACAAAGGTCGTTGTCAGAGATGTCACAAGCTGGGTCATGAAGCTAAGGATTGCAGGAGCCCGCGTCCTGCGAATCAGAATCGCCAACAACAACAACAAGCTCCACAGAACCACCAGCAGCAGCAACAGCAGGGCAATAAAGGATGCTTTCAGTGTGGCGCTGAAGGCCACTTTAAGAGGAACTGTCCTCAGCTGAACCAGAATCAGAACAACAACAACCAAGGAAACGGGAACAACAATGGAGGCAACAACGGGGGTAACAACAATGGTAATGGAGCAAGGGGTCGTGTGTTCGTGATTGGTCAGGGTGATGCAAGGAACGATCCCAACGTGGTGATGGGTAAGTTTCTTCTGGACGACTTCTTTGTTACTGTTTTATTTGATTCGGGTGCCGATACTAGTTATGTGTCCTTAAAAGCTAGCCAAATGCTTAAGCGCACCCCAACACTTTTGAACACCAAACACACGGTAGAGCTAGCAAACGGTAAGAGTCTTGAAGCCACACACATAGTTAAGGGTTATAACCTCGTCTTAGCTGGTCAGACCTTCTCTATCGATCTTATTCCTATCGTTCTGGTTAGTTTCGACGTTGTTATTGGGATGGATTGGCTATCTCATCATCAAGCGGAGATTCTTTGCAACGAGAAGATTGTCCGCATCCCTCGTTCTGGTGAAGAACCCCTCGTGATTCAGGGTGATAAGAGTTGTGCTGTCGTAGGCATTATCTCTTTCCTTAAGGCCCAGAAGTGTTTGCGAAAGGGCCACACTGCCATTCTGGCACTCGTTACTGATACATCAATGGAAGAGAAGAGAATTGAAGACATTCCTATTGTGCGTGATTTTCCTGAGGTATTTCCTGAGGAATTGCCTGGTCTTCCGCCTCATCGCCAAGTTGAGTTTCAAATCGAGCTAGCTCCTGGAGCAGCACCAGTAGCTCGAGCACCGTATAGTCTAGCTCCATCAGAACTCGAAGAACTGTCCATGCAACTACAAGAGCTCTTGGAAAAGGGTTTCATACGTCCTAGCTCTTCGCCATGGGGAGCTCCAGTGTTATTCGTAAAGAAGAAAGATGGTACTTTCAGAATGTGTATTGACTATCGCGAACTTAACAAGGTGACCGTGAAGAATCGTTATCCTCTTCCACGTATTGACGACTTGTTCGACCAGTTGCAAGGGTCGAGTTATTACTCTAAGATTGATTTGAGATCGGGATACCATCAGCTGAGAGTCCAAGAGGAGGACATCTCCAAAACAGCATTCAGAACTCGCTACGGCCATTACGAGTTTCTAGTTATGCCTTTCGGATTGACGAATGCACCTGCGGTCTTCATGGACCTCATGAACCGAGTATGCAAACCTTACCTGGATAAGTTCGTTATTGTTTTCATCAACGACATCCTGATCTATTCCAAGAGTCAGGAGGAACACGAGCAGCATCTACGACTTATGCTGGAACTTCTTCGAGCAGAGCAACTGTATGCCAAATTTTCGAAATGTGACTTCTGGCTTCACGAAGTCCACTTTCTAGGCCATGTGGTAAACAAGGATGGAATTCATGTTGATCCATCCAAGGTTGACTCGATCAAGAACTGGCCTGCACCCCGTACACCAACAGAAATCCGCCAATTCTTGGGTTTAGCAGGATATTACAGAAGATTTATCAAGGATTTCTCAAAGATTGCGCAACCTCTCACTTCACTGACTCAGAAGGGTGTCACCTATTGTTGGGGTGATGCACAGGAGTCCGCATTTCAGCACTTGAAAGACAGACTTTGTAGCGCGCCTATCCTCTCATTACCTGAAGGCACAGATGATTTTGTGGTTTATTGCGACGCTTCCATCCAAGGACTTGGTTGCGTGTTGATGCAACGTGACAAGGTCATTGCCTATGCATCACGCCAACTTAAGGTTCACGAAAGGAACTACACTACGCACGACTTGGAATTGGGAGCAGTTGTTTTCGCAGTTAAGATATGGAGACATTACCTGTACGGTACCCAGTGCACCATTTACACCGATCACAGGAGTCTCGAGCATATCTTCAAGCAAAAGGAATTAAACATGCGAAAACGTCGATGGGTCAAGCTCTTGAACGATTATGAATGCGCTATCAAGTATCATCCGGGCAAGCCAATGTTGTGGCCGACGCCCTCAGTCGAAAGGATACTATACCTAAACGTGTACGTGCATTACAGCTTACCATCCAATCTAACCTTCCTGCTCAGATTCGCGATGCCCAGGTTGAAGCATTGAAAGCAGAGAACATCAGGGCTGAGTCCTTACGAGGATCGAGGCAGCGACTAGAACAAAAGGAAAACGGCGCCTACTATGTTAACGGACGCATCTGGCTTCCATGTTATGGAGACTTACGCGAGCTTGTGATGGATGAAGCACATAAGTCTCGTTATTCAGTACATCCTGGTTCGGATAAGATGTACCACGACCTAAAGACTACATACTGGTGGCCTGGTATGAAAGCCAGTATAGCAACCTACGTCAGTAAATGCTTGACTTGTGCGAGAGTCAAGACCGAATATCAGAAACCATCAGGCCTACTTCAACAACCAGAGATACCTAAATGGAAATGGGAGCAAATTTCCATGGATTTCATTACTGGCCTGCCCAGATCTCAACGTGGAAACGATACCATTTGGGTGATCGTGGATCGACTGACCAAGTCTGCACATTTTCTGGCTATCAAGGAAACGGATAAGTTTTCTACTCTAGCAGACATCTATCTAAAGGAAGTAGTATCAAGGCACGGAGTGCCAACCTCCATCATCTCTGATCGTGACTCGCGTTTTACCTCTGAACTGTGGCACTCTATGCACAAGTCCTTTGGCTCACGCCTAGACATAAGCACAGCATATCACCCGCAAATGGATGGGCAGTCTGAACGCACCATCCAAACCCTTGAAGACATGCTTAGGTCATGCGTAATCGACTTTGGTAACGGCTGGGAAAAGCATCTCCGTTAGTGGAATTTTCATATAACAACAGCTACCACACCAGCATCCAGGCCGATCCGTTCGAGGCATTGTACGGACGGAAGTGCCGATCACCTCTCTGTTGGGCAGAAGTTGGTGACAGCCAAATCACAGGCCCAGAACTTGTAGTAGATACAACCAAGAGAATTGCTCAGATATGATAACGAATGGCGGTGGCTCGTGACCATCAGAAAAGCTACGCTGATAAGCGCAGGAAACCACTCGAGTTCCAGGTTGGGGATCGAGTGCTACTTAAAGTCTCACCTTGGAAAGGTGTAGTTCGTTTTGGCAAACGAGGCAAACTTAATCCGCGCTATGTCAGACCGTTCGAAATCATTGAGAAGATTGGCAAAGTCGCCTACAAGTTGAATCTACCTGAAGAACTCAGCGGAGTTCACAATGTTTTCCATGTGTCGAATCTGAAGAAGTGTCTGTCAGATGAGACCCTCATAGTTCCTCTCAAGGAGCTCACTATCGATGACCAGCTGCTATTCGTCGAGGAACCAGTGGAGATTACTGATCGAGATGTTAAGATTCTCAAACGTACCAGTATACCTCTTGTCCGAGTTCGTTTGAATTCCCGTCGTGGCCCAGAATATACCTGGGAACGAGAAGATCAAATGAAACTCAAGTACCCCCAACTGTTTAAGAAAAATGCAACCACTACTGAGGCTGAAGCTACTGCAGAATTTCGGGACGAAATTCCAAATCAACGGGGGGATGATGTGACACCCCAGGAAAAGCTAGTAAACACCGCAACTTAACTAGCTTCCTCAGTAACTACGCACTAAATTTCGGGATGAAATTTTCTTAACAGGGGGAGAATGTGACAACCCTCATAATTCCATGTATCCGTACAATTTATTAATGATAATTAAAGTGCTTGATGACTGTGCTGAATCATTTAACTGCTCTCTGATTACTGTGTTATACTTACATGTGCGTGTTAGCATACTAGTAGTATATAGAAAAGTTACTAAATAGTCCGGTATGCTTTCCTGAGTGTTGAGAATTAATTGTGTTACAAAAATATATATATATAAGACACTTTACGGAATAATTAAACACTTTAACGGAACAGTATCCGACCGAACAACCGGACATTACCCGGGACACCAAATATTTGTCAAACACATTATTTAATTATTTTTGGCTAGTCATGATCCCCGTATACCATAACACCCCCTAAATATCTACAAACTAACATATAAGAGTTTAGACTTGGAAACTAACTTATGGTTACTAACTTAGTTGAAAATGTTACCCTTTACCCCCCCCCCCCATGTGCAACCGTCCCCAAGAGGGACCCCACCAAGATCACCATAAATCCTACTAAATCTTCTCAAATATTTTGTGTAAGATCTTGAGTGTTGCTTTGAACAAAATATAAGGAAGGATATTATAAGTATGGTCTTGAATCACTACATCACTTCATAATCTCAATGCCATCTTCTCACTCTTCTCTCTCTCCCTCTCTCGGCCTCCCACAACAGCCCCCATCACCACCACTAAACCACCATCATCTTCCATTTATCAAGTTCCATTTAAGCTTCAAGGGTGATACAAGAAGGTTGCAACTTGTGGAAGCTTCAAAAGGACTTGTTCTTGCTTGTTCATCATCATTCTCATCATCTTTTCACCATAGATCCTCCCCTAGCCTTGTGCTAGTAGTAAGTTACTTGTACACCCTTGTTCATCTTGTTTTTGTGATCAAAAGTTGTAGTATGTTAGTATGTTCAAATCACTAAAGAACAAGAGCCAAAAGATGAACATAAAGCTTGATATAAAGATGAAACATGATGTATTTATGTTAGTACGAAGTTGTTTTAATATGTTGCTGATTACTTACTGATTTACTTGTTAATATTGATTACTAGAAATGTTGTAAATCACTAAGCATGTTAACGGAACCAATATAACTCGCATTAGAATGTTAAAAGCTGAAAAACAGGAGGCTGTTTACTGATTACAGCCAACTTCAGTTGGCTGTAACCGGACCTTAATAAAGCAGAAAATGTATTTTCTGAAGTCTAGATTTATGTATTATGAAATACGGTTCTAACGGCACTGGAATCATATTTTTTGGACTTCGTTTACTATTTTTAAAGACCCTTTTTGTAACAGCAGCTCAAGCTGCATTTTTACTGCTGAAAATAAGCATTCTATTTTCCATCATAACTTGGATTCTGTGTAGATTCAGATCATGAAATTTGTACTATAAATGAACACCGATGTATTTGTAATTCTCCCACTGGAATTTCTTAAATCGGACTCTCGATGAATTTTAAATAAATTATTCCGTGGACTGCAGTCAGAAAAAGATGAATCTGATTGCAGTCCGTAAAATGAATTTTTATAAAATATTGGTAATGAATTGGATCCCGATATTTTTACACAATAATATTTGGATCGTTTAAGATCTCCTGTAAAAAGTTGGGAATTTTTGGAATAAGTTAACTATTTTATTAAAATCCCCAAAAACAGCCCGGTTTTGAAGGTTAAAGCTGAAACGACATAAGTGGTGAATTGCAAGGCTAAATGTCGGGTAGGTTATCTGAGAATAATCTAACATGTTATATGTCAATAAAAGTGTTATGTGCAATGTTGTATGCTTGCTTATGAATGGGAATAGATGGGAAGCTTATATGGGCATAAACCGTTAAAGTGATGCATGTTATGTGATAGATACGTGTAGGAACTTTGTGCTCTATTTGAAAACCCCTAAATGACTAACTGGTAATCATATTAGGGCGTGATTGACCAACCTTGACTATTAGCTATTTTTGAGGGTCAAACCGAGCAACCGAGGTGAGTTCACACTTTCTACAAGGCATGGGATTCCCGGTGGTTTGGGAATGGGTTAAGAAACTCAAATGGAATCTACATATCCTCCTTGGGTAGGATATTGTGACAACTCGAGTTTCCGACTTTCACTTTGACTTTTACTTTCGTATTTATTACACGTTGACTTTGACTGTTAGTTGTTTGACTTGTAGCTATACACGTTATGTTATAATGAAAGGCACTATGATTGTTACATGTTTATGTGATTTAGATTATAACATGAAATGTATGGTATTGTGAATTTTTGGCATGCATGTGATTAAAATTAAAACATGAGACTTGACATTTTAGGAAAAACACTTGAACTGTTAACACATGAAAAGCATCCCGACGAAACAGACTGGACCCGACGAAACAGACTGTTTCGCCAAAAGCATCTCGACGAAACAGAAGTCTGTTTCGCCGAGCCCAGTTTCACCAAAGCCCAGTTCGGGCCCAACACGTTATTTTGAGTTTTAAAACGTGAAACAACATCAGTTTTACATCTGCTACAAAACAACCGAAACCCTAGAGCCCCTTTCTCTCCTGTGTGACGGCAGTTGGAGGTTCCCGAAGATATCTTAGCGATCGACTCGTATTTCTCATATCCCGGTGAGTTGTGTGTTCGTCAATCGGTTTCTTGATTCTGTACCATCTCGATTCATGTTTGTGTAAATGATTGATGCGTGTTGTTGCTGCGATTCTAGTATGACGGTGATATAGATTTCGATTATGTATGATGTAGTAGGATATTCAATGCTATGCGAAACTTAATACAATCGAGTGCTCGGTTCTGGATATTGTTTATATGGCCTGATTCTGAATATACATTAGTATCTTGATAGGAATCGATGATATGATGTTGCATGTTAATCTATATGTTGTACACATAAACTAGGGTTCATACTAGACAAGGATTCTTGGATGATTGAGTTATGATGATTCTGGGTGCACATCGATCTTCATATGATTTCTGATTATTGATGGCGGCTGTTAGAATGACTAGGGTTTATGTATATTACAGAACTGCTGCATCTGATGTCTGCGAAACTGACATCCGACGAAACAGAACTCTCGGCGAAACAGAAAGTGTTTCGCCAAGAGTAATCGACGAAATTGAATTCTGTTTCGCCAACTAAGACCACGACGAAACAGAACTTGTTTCGCCAACATGTGTGTTTCGCCGAATAGCTGATCTGTGCAGGAACTTGGGTTAATTCTGTTAAGCATTAACTGGAATATTTAACTGCTGTTAAGTGTAACCATCTTGTATATGATTGTGATTACGTGCTACATGTTTATACGTGAACAAATTGAACACAAACTGATTTCACATACGTGCCTACTTTAGGACGCGATTGATTACTTGTGAGCATACACTTAGCATACCGAGCAAACCAAGGTGAGTTCACACCCTTACTAAGGCATGGGATTCCCAGGGTTTGGGGAATGGGATGGAAGGAATAAGGTTGAATAGATTCGTACATACACTGATACTAGACTACCATACCATTGTCCTCGGTTGTGAAGGACACATACGTAAAACCTACGTATACTTATGCTACTCGCTATCCTCGGTTGTGAAGGATACTCACGTAAAACCTACGTGAACTTATACTCAATACTATCCTCGGTTGTGAAGGATACTCACGTAAAACCTACGTGAACTTATACTCAATACTGTCCTCGGTTGTGAAGGACACTTACGTAAAGCCTACGTAAACTATGTACGTACTACTGTTCTCGGTTGTGAAGAACACTTATGGTTACAAATAGTCTAGTGTATATGCAACATGGGAAGCCCCCACTAATAGAACATACGATCGGCCTAGTAGCGCCACATGTTACGAAACAAACTTACAATTACGAACTTATTTACTGTGAACTCGCTCAACTAGTTGTTGATTCTCTGTTACATGCCTTGCAGGACCTTAGGTACATATGGAGCTTGCACAGGAAGGAGCAGGTCGTTGTGGGATACGGATCGTAGACGATATTTGAACTTATAACTTATTTTGGGTTTTCATTATTATGCTTCCGCTACTTAAACAATGTTTGGTTATGAACATCAGTCATGTCAAGATGAATTACCTTTTCCTACTTTTACACTTAAATACTATGTTTGATATGATTGGTGGCTTGATCCTGGTCATGTCACGCCTCCAAGCGGTGGTACTCCGCGGGTGGATTTTGGGGGTGTGACAGATTGGTATCAGAGCCATTGGTTATAGAGAACTCGGTTTTAATAAGGGGAAAACGTTTTTATTAAAACCAGACTATAACCAGAACAGTGCTCAACGATCCACAACGACGCTTCGCTCCACGTGCAAGGCTCAACATCATAGGTACTACTATTCATGTTACCTTACCTACTTGCTAGAATTACATAGAACTTTGCTCGCGGTATGCCTAGATTACAGAACTTACTATACGTTATTGCTTGAGAATACTTGTGTGCTCACTCTCTTCGCACTATTCGCGAACCTCTCACCCACATGTTCTCCTTGATGTCAAGATCATGAGTGGACGCGTTAACCTAACTCAAGCCCGGTTGGCGGCTTCGATCACTGAACAAGTTACTGCAGCACTCGCAGCTGCCCAAGCAGGAGGTGTAACCTGCCATCACCACTTACTCTAGGATCCTTAGATCCTACTCTCGTAACTCAACACTTGTGCTTAATTTTGATTACTCTTACGCACACGACAAGTCAACACGCTCAGCCACCTGTATGCACATACAAGACTTTTATGGACTGTCGTCCTACTACTTTCAGCGACACCGAAGGAGCTGTTGTACTCCTCCATTAGTTCGAGGAACTCGAATCGGTCTTCGAGTGTGTGAATGACCCGAGGCTCGTAAGGTGAAATATGCCACTGATATTCTCGAAGGCACTGCGCAAACTTGGTGGAACGCGCAAGTTACGACACTGGGGCTGGCGGCTGCTATGCCACCCCATGGAATGATTTTAAGGAACCTATCAAATGTGAATACAATAGTTATGATGCCATCCACAAGTTGGAAGTGGAGTCCTTTAACATGAAGATGACGGGGTCAGAGATAGAAGCGTGCACGATAACGATCCAACAAACTGACAATTTTGTGTCCAACTATGGTGGATCCTCCCATAAAGAGCTTTGAGCTGTACCTCAAAGGCTTAGTACCAGGAATTCAAAACCATGTGAAGACGGCTAAACTTGCTACTATTCAAGATGTTACTCATCTTGCTCATCGTCTCACAAACCAGGCAGTGGGACAGAACAAGCTGCCTCAACGTATCAGCGATACTACTACCACTACTACTTCAACTACTTCTGCTACCCTCAGTAACAATGGATGAAAGTGGGATGGAACCTCTAGCAAGGGTTCGACTACGATTCCGTCCCAGGCACAGCAGTGAAAGGTCGATGACAACTAAAGTCCTGATCAGCAACATTTGGTATTCAAGGGCAGGGAGGATACAAGGGAAACCACCCTAAGCACAAACGATGTAACCTGCACCACAGCGGGCAGGGCAAACGCAATCATTGTCAATAATGCAACAAGCTTGGTCATGGAACCAAAGAGGGTAGAAACTCACGTCCTGCAACCAGAACCAACAACAACAGCCACAAGATCTATAGAATCGGCGACAACAGCATGGTAACAAGGGATGTTATCAGATGGTGCTGAAGGTCACTTCAAAAGACACTACCCACGGTTGAACCAGAACCAGAATTAGAACCACAACCAAGGAAACGGGAACTAGGGAAGACAACAACGGGGGGTAATAACGACGGCAATGGTGCCAGGGGTCGAGTGTTTGTGATTGGTCAGGGTGATACTAGGAATGACCCCAGCGTTGCGATAGTTTCGACATCGACATTGGTATGGATTAGTTATCCCAACAACAAGCAGAGATCCTATACATAGAGGATCATTCGTATCCCACGTTCTGGTAAAGAACCTCTCGAAGTTCAAGGCGACAAGAGTGGTGTCGTGAGTGGCATCATTTCTTTCTTGAAGGCTTAGAAGTGTTTACGTAAGGATCACACAACTGTTTTAGCTCTCGTTACCGATACATCGAAGAAAGAGAAAAAGATTGAGGATATTCCTGTAGTACGCGACTTTCCTCAAGTGTTTCCAGAAGAGTTACCTGGGTTACTGCCTCATCGTCAGGTCGAATTTCAGATCGAGCTCGCTCCAGGAGCAGCACCCATAGCTCGAGCACCTTATCGTTTAGCTCCAACTGAATTGGAAGAACTGTCAAAGCAGCTACAAGAACTCTTGGAAAAGGGTTTTATACGTCCTAGCTCTTCGCCTTGGGGAGCTCCAGTGTTATTCGTAAGGAAGAAAGACGGTACGTTCAGGATGTGTATAGACTACCGTGAACTCAACAAGGTGACGATCAAGAATCGTTATCCTCTTCCGCGCATAGATGATTTATTCGACCAGCTGCAAGGGTCGAGCTACTACTCCAAGATAGACTTAAGGTCAGGGTACCATCAGCTGAGAGTCCGGGATGAGGACGTCTCCAAAACAGCATTTAGAACTCGCTACGGCCACTACGAGTTTATGGTCATGCCATTCGGGCTAACGAACGCGCCTACGGTTTTCATGGATCTTATGAACAGGGTGTGCAAACCCTATCTTGACAAGTTTGTCATTGTCTTCATCGACGACATCCTGATTTATTCAAAGAGTCAGGAGGAACACGAGCAGCACTTACGACTTATTTTGGAACTTCTTCGAACGGAACAGCTGTACGCTAAGTTTTCAAAATGCGACTTCTGGCTTCGTGAAGTCCACTTTTTAGGCCACGTGGTAAACAAGGATGGGATTCATGTCGATCCATCCAAGATAGATTCGATCAAGAACTGGCCTGCACCTCGCACACCGACAGAGATACGCCAATTCTTGGGTTTGGCGGGTTATTACAGACGGTTTATCAAAGACTTCTCAAAGATTGCACAGCCGCTTACATTACTGACACAGAAAGGTGTTGCTTACCGTTGGAGTGATACACAGGAAACAGCGTTTCAGCACTTAAAGGGTAGACTCTGTAGCGCACCTATCCTTTCATTTCCAGAGGGCACGGACGATTTTGTAGTCTACTGCGACGCATCCATCCAAGGTCTTGGATGTGTTTTGATGCAACGGGATAAAGTTATTGCTTATGCTTCACGCCAACTTAAGATTCACGAACGGAATTACACTACGCACGATTTAGAGCTTGGAGCTGTTGTTTTTGCGCTCAAGATATGGCGACATTATCTGTATGGCACCAAGTGCACCATCTACACCGATCACAGGAGTCTTGAGCATATCTTCAAGCAGAAAGAGTTGAACATGCGACAACGTCGATGGGTCGAGTTACTGAACGATTACGAATGTGCTATAAAATACCATCCGGGCAAAGCCAATGTGGTGGCCGACGCCCTCAGTCGAAAGGATACTACACCTAGGCGTGTACGAGCGTTGCAACTCACTATTCAGTCTAGTCTTCCTTCACAGATACGAGATGCTCAGGTAGAAGCATTGAAACCAGAAAACGTCAGGGCTGAAGCCCTACGCGGCTCAAGGCAACGGTTAGAACAAAGGGCAGACGGAGCCTACTATGTAACAGGACGCATCTGGGTCCCACTCTATGGCAATTTACGCAAGCTTGTAATGGATGAAGCTCATAAGTCTCGCTACTCAGTACATCCTGGTTCGGATAAGATGTACCACGACCTCAGAACTACATATTGGTGGCCTAGCATGAAGGCCCACATAGCCACATACGTTAGCAAATGCTTGACTTGTGCGAGAGTCAAGGCAGAATATCAGAAACCGTCAGGACCACTCCAACAACCTGAGATACCACAATGGAAATGGGAGCAAATTTCCATGGATTTTGTTACTGGCCTACCTAGATCTCAGCGCGGAAATGATACTATTTGGGTGATCGTGGATCGACTCACAAAGTCTGCTCACTTCTTAGCAATCAAAGAAACAGACAAGTTCTCTACCTTGGCAGACATTTACTTAAAAGAAGTGGTCTCGAGGCACGGAGTGCCCACCTCCATCATCTCTGATCGTGACGCACGTTTTACTTCAGAACTGTGGCAAGCAATGCATAAATCTTTTGGCTCTCGTTTAGACATGAGCACAGCTTATCACCCTCAGACAGATGGGCAGTCTGAGCGCACTATTCAAACTCTAGAAGACATGCTTCGGGCGTGCGTAATTGACTTTGGCAATGGTTGGGAGAAACATCTGCCACTCGTGGAATTTTCGTATAACAACAACTACCACACTAGCATTAAAGCTGCACCATTCGAGGCATTGTACGGGCGTAAGTGCCGGTCACCTCTCTGTTGGGCAGAGGTGGGGGAAAGTCAAATCACAGGTCCAGAAATGGTAGTTGATACTACTGAAAAGATTGCACAAATACGACAACGCATGGCGGCAGCTCGCGACCGTCAGAAAGCATACGCAGATAAAGACAGAAAACTACTCGAATTCCAAGTTGGGGATCGAGCGCTACTCAAAGTTTCACCCTGGAAGGGTGTTGTTCGTTTTGACAAACGCGGCAAACTTAATCCACGATACGTCGGACCTTTAGAAGTTATTGAGAAGATAGGCAGGGTAGCCTACCGATTGAACTTACCAGTTGAACTCAGTGCAGTTCACAACGTCTTTCACGTGTCGAATCTGAAGAAGTGTCTGTCAGATGAGACCCACATAGTTCCTTTTAAGGAACTCACTATCGACGAGCGGTTGCAGTTCGTCGAGGAACCAGTTGAGATCACGGACCAGGATGTTAAGGTCCTCAAGAACACGAGAATCCCTCTTGTACGAGTTCGTTGGAACTCCCGTCGCGGCCCAGAGTTCACCTGGGAGCGTGAAGATCAAATGAAACTCAAGTATCCCCAGTTATTCGGAACCAATGCAACTACTACTGAGGCTGAAGCTACCAATACAGAATTTCGGGACGAAATTCCAAATCAACGGGGGGATAATGTGACACCCCAAGAAAACCAGTAATCTTCGCAAACCTGCTCGGGGAGCCGCGATACAATACAGGTAAACAACGTCACACCACTAGCTTCCTCAGTAACTGCATGCTAAATTTCGGGACGAAATTTCTTTTAAGTTGGGGATAATGTGACAACTCGAGTTTCCGACTTTCACTTTGACTTTTACTTTCGTATTTATTACACGTTGACTTTGACTGTTAGTTGTTTGACTTGTAGCTATACACGTTATGTTATAATGAAAGGCACTATGATTGTTACATGTTTATGTGATTTAGATTATAACATGAAATGTATGGTATTGTGAATTTTTGGCATGCATGTGATTAAAATTAAAACATGAGACTTGACATTTTAGGAAAAACACTTGAACTGTTAACACATGAAAAGCATCCCGACGAAACAGACTGGACCCGACGAAACAGACTGTTTCGCCAAAAGCATCTCGACGAAACAGAAGTCTGTTTCGCCGAGCCCAGTTTCACCAAAGCCCAGTTCGGGCCCAACACGTTATTTTGAGTTTTAAAACGTGAAACAACATCAGTTTTACATCTGCTACAAAACAACCGAAACCCTAGAGCCCCTTTCTCTCCTGTGTGACGGCAGTTGGAGGTTCCCGAAGATATCTTAGCGATCGACTCGTATTTCTCATATCCCGGTGAGTTGTGTGTTCGTCAATCGGTTTCTTGATTCTGTACCATCTCGATTCATGTTTGTGTAAATGATTGATGCGTGTTGTTGCTGCGATTCTAGTATGACGGTGATATAGATTTCGATTATGTATGATGTAGTAGGATATTCAATGCTATGCGAAACTTAATACAATCGAGTGCTCGGTTCTGGATATTGTTTATATGGCCTGATTCTGAATATACATTAGTATCTTGATAGGAATCGATGATATGATGTTGCATGTTAATCTATATGTTGTACACATAAACTAGGGTTCATACTAGACAAGGATTCTTGGATGATTGAGTTATGATGATTCTGGGTGCACATCGATCTTCATATGATTTCTGATTATTGATGGCGGCTGTTAGAATGACTAGGGTTTATGTATATTACAGAGCTGTTGCATCTGATGTCTGCGAAACTGACATCCGACGAAACAGAACTCTCGGCGAAACAGAAAGTGTTTCGCCAAGAGTAATCGACGAAATTGAATTCTGTTTCGCCAACTAAGACCACGATGAAACAGAACTTGTTTCGCCAACATGTGTGTTTCGCCGAATAGCTGATCTGTGCAGGAACTTGGGTTAATTCTGTTAAGCATTAACTGGAATATTTAACTGCTGTTAAGTGTAACCATCTTGTATATGATTGTGATTACGTGCTACATGTTTATACGTGAACAAATTGAACACAAACTGATTTCACATACGTGCCTACTTTAGGACGCGATTGATTACTTGTGAGCATACACTTAGCATACCGAGCAAACCAAGGTGAGTTCACACCCTTACTAAGGCATGGGATTCCCAGGGTTTGGGGAATGGGATGGAAGGAATAAGGTTGAATAGATTCGTACATACACTGATACTAGACTACCATACCATTGTCCTCGGTTGTGAAGGACACATACGTAAAACCTACGTATACTTATGCTACTCGCTATCCTCGGTTGTGAAGGATACTCACGTAAAACCTACGTGAACTTATACTCAATACTATCCTCGGTTGTGAAGGATACTCACGTAAAACCTACGTGAACTTATACTCAATACTGTCCTCGGTTGTGAAGGACACTTACGTAAAGCCTACGTAAACTATGTACGTACTACTGTTCTCGGTTGTGAAGAACACTTATGGTTACAAATAGTCTAGTGTATATGCAACATGGGAAGCCCCCACTAATAGAACATACGATCGGCCTAGTAGCGCCACATGTTACGAAACAAACTTACAATTACGAACTTATTTACTGTGAACTCGCTCAACTAGTTGTTGATTCTCTGTTACATGCCTTGCAGGACCTTAGGTACATATGGAGCTTGCACAGGAAGGAGCAGGTCGTTGTGGGATACGGATCGTAGACGATATTTGAACTTATAACTTATTTTGGGTTTTCATTATTATGCTTCCGCTACTTAAACAATGTTTGGTTATGAACATCAGTCATGTCAAGATGAATTACCTTTTCCTACTTTTACACTTAAATACTATGTTTGATATGATTGGTGGCTTGATCCTGGTCATGTCACGCCTCCAAGCGGTGGTACTCCGCGGGTGGATTTTGGGGGTGTGACAGATATGTACGGCCATCCTCCTTAGGTAGGATGCCAATATTAATCCTGCGTGTTCTCCTTGGGTAGAATACGTACGTTCGTCCTCCTTGGTAGGACAACAACCTTAAAACTTACTAGAAAAAACTCTATCATGAAGTCCCTCAATTTATATCGACTTAATCACCGAGACCAATGGCGAGCGGGTCTTTAGTTAATAGCGCTATTAGGTTTAACAAACCTCACACCATGTCGTCCGAACAGGCGTGTACTAACGGACTATGGCAAACTGTCAATGATGATAGAACATTGACGTAGGGCACAACTATTGTTCGTCAGTTGTCGATATCGGTCTAGTGGTTCACATGGGGAAGTCCCCACTAAATATGGATATGGTTTGGGTAATGAAGAAGGAACTGGTTAATCATACTTTCAACTTTGGGGTAACCCCCACGGCAAGTAAGCTAACGAAAGACAAACCACGTTTTCAGAACAACTAAAACTAAACAACCAACCGTGAACTCACTCAACTTTGTTGTTGACTCGTTGTTACATGCCTTACAGGTCGCTAAATGCTTATGGAGCTTGCACGAGGAGGAGGTCGTTGTGGGATACGGACTGTTATGTTCCGTGCTTAATATTTAAATCCTTATGAACTTATTAAACTTATGTTTTGGACTTTAAACTTATGAACTATGAACTTATGTTTTGAACTAACGTTTTATGCTTCCGCTGTTAACTTAAAATCGGTTACTCTCTTTTGGTCACCAATTGTATTATGGTTGGTTTTATTTACTTAATTCTGTTGTTCAATATGATTGGTGGCTCGATCCTGGTCATGTCACGCCTCCAAGCGGTGATACTCCGCATGGTGGATTTTGGGGGTGTGACATAAGTTGTTACAAAAGATCTGTCCTTGGGGTAAACCCCAGACTAATAGTTAAATATTACAAAAGTGGCTCCTTGGCCGTTTTTCCTGGGGGTTCACTCCTCATATGTGGTACTTCCTGAGTTGCATGAGGTTCCATGTCCTGGGGACCTCCTTGCCTTGGAGTGTTTCCAGCTTGCAACTCCCTTTGCCGTTTGCCCATATGACCCGGTAAGGCCCTTCCCAATTGGGTCCTAGTTTCCCGGTGCTCTCCTGTAGGCTGGCTTCATTTGCTCTTAGGACCAAATCCCCCGGGACGAGGCTAAGTTTTTTCATCTTGGCATTGTAATAGCTTTCCAGCTGCTTCTAGTACTTAGCCTCCCTGACTGCTGCCATTTCTCTCCTTTCTTCCAGCAAGTTCAGGTTCATCTGGAGGTCTTGTTCGTTTTCTGTCTCCCTGAGCTTCATCCTTGCAGTCGGGGATCCTATTTCAGCCGGGATGACTGCCTCCGTCCCGTAAGTTAAGCTGAATGGAGTTTCCCCATTGAAGTCCTTGGGGGTGGTCCTGTATGCCCATAGTACAAACGGTAGCTCCTCCAGCCATCCTTTTTGTTTCCTCCCGAGTCTCATTTTCATTCCCTTGATAACGCTTTGGTTGGCTCTTTCCACCAGTCCATTGCTTTGCGCATGGGTGACGGAGGTAAACACCTGCTGTGTGTGCATCTGCTCGCACCATGGCCTGAAAGGTCTTCCAGCAAATTGGACACCGTTATCACTTACCAGCTCCTTTGGGACCCCGTACCTGCAGATGATGTTGTCTAATACAAATCGCCTCATCTGTTCCCCGGTTATTTTTGCCAAGGGTCTTGCTTCGATCCACTTGGTAAAATAATCGATAGCAACCACCACATACTTGACCCCTCCTGGACCCTCCGGGAATGGCCCGATTATGTCGATGGCCCATTTTTGGAAGGGCCAGGACGTTGAGACAGGTATCATCGGGTGTTTGTGTCGATGAGTCATAGGTGCATGTACCTGGCAATTGTCACATCTCTTAATCTCTTCGGATGCTGTTTCGTACATTCGAGGCCAATAGAATCCCGCATTCATTGCCTTTGCTACTACCGTCCTTGGCCCCGAATGCATTCCACAAATCCCCTCATGTATCTTTCTGATCACATACTCAGCTTCTTCCATGTCAACACACTTCAGGGATGGGCCCAGGTATGATCTTCGGTACAGTTCCCCATCAACCAACTCATATTGCAAGGCTTTTACCCTCACCTTCCTAGCTGCCCAGTCTCCCTCTGGCAGTGTCCCATCTCTGAGGAACTTTACAATGGGTGTCATCCATGTTTCTTGTGCATTCTCAACTGCAGCTACCTCCTCTGTGTCGAGGGAGGGGAGGTCAGGACTTCCATTTTGACTTCTCTTGCTAGGTGGTCAAATGTTACTGAGGCCAGCTTACTGAGGGCATCAGAATTTATGTTTCTCCCGTGGGGGATGTATTTCAGCTTGAAAGTTCTGAACTCTTCGGCCATTTCTTTTACTTTTGCCACGTACTGAGCCATGGTGTTGTCTTTGGCCTCATACTCTCCTTGGTATTGCTTGACCACCAGCTGTGAGTCGGTGCTAGCTTCCACATGCTTTGCTTTCATCTTTTTTGCCAGCCTCATCCCTGCTAAAAGGGCTTCATATTCTGCTGTGTTGGTGTTTTTGAAGTCCAGTCTTATGGCGTAGGTTAACTCAACTCCTTCAGGGCTTATCAAAGTAACGCCTGCTCCGCTCCCCTCTTCGCTGGAGGCTCCATCTGTGAGTAGTTTCCACACAGCCTCGTCTTCCTTCTCTTTTTCTTCTCTTTCCAAGGCTTCCCATTTTAGAAGCTCCTTTTCTTCATCCTCAGGGACTTCTGCTAAGAAGTCGGCCAGTATTTGTCCTTTCATGGCCGTCTTGGGTTTGAACTCCAAGGAGTGTTCCCCCAGTTCCATGGCCCATTTAGCCAACCGTCCCGACAGCTCTGGCCTCCTGAGCACCTTTTGGAGGGGTTGATCTGTCATCAAGGTGATCTTGTGCCCTTGGAAATACCTCCTGAGTCTCCGAGATGCAAAAACAAGGGCCAATGCCAACTTCTCTAGAGGCATGTAGCGTTCCTCGGGGCCTTTAAGTGTTCTACTGATGAAATATATTGGTATCTGCTTTCCCTCCCGTTCCACCATCATGACCGCGCTTATGGTTGTTTTTGAGGCGGACAGATACAAGAGCAGATGCTCCCCGGGTACTGGGGTGGCCAGTGTTGGGAGTTTACAGATATAGGCCTTCATTTCTTGAAAAGCGGCTTCCACCTCAGAGGTCCACTTAAACTTGTCCGTTTGAAGGCAGTCCTTCAGCACCTTCATGAAGGGAAGGGTCCTGTCAGCTACTTTTGATAAAAAAACGGTTTAATGCGATTAGCCTCCCGTTCAGCTGCTGGATGTCTTTCAGGGACCTGGGAGATCGCATTTCAGCCACAGCTTGAGTTTTCTCTGGGTTTGCTTTGATTCCGCCCTTAGTGACCACTACCCCCAAGAATTTCCCTTCTTCTACCCCAAAACAGCACTTCCCGGGGTTTAGCTTCATATTCACATCTTGCATGGTGCGGAGGGTCTCAGCTATATCATCTATCATGGCCATCTAGGTTAGGCTTTTGATAACGATGTCATCGACGTATACTTCCAAGTTCCTTCCCCGTTGTTCCCTGAAGAGGGCGTTCATAAATCTTTGATACGTGGCCCCAGCATTTTTAAGACCGAAGGGCATTTTGGTATAACAAAATGTCCCTTCGTCTGTGATGAAGGCGGTTTTTTCCTCATCTTCCATTGACATTTGAATCTGATGGTATCCTTTGTAGGCATCCAGGAAGCACTTCAGGGGATACTGGGACAAGGAGTCCACTTGGACGTCTATCTCTGGGAGAGGGTAGCAGTCCTTGGGACATGCTTTGTTCTTATCTTGAAAGTCAATGCATATCCTCCATCCTCCGTCTTTCTTCTGGACCATAACCGGGTTAGCAACCCAAGACGGGTACTTCACTTCCCTTACTATTCCGGCTCTAAGCAGCTTCCTGGTTTCTTCACAGGCGGCCCTCCTCTTACTGGGACCCATGCTTCATTTTTCTGCTTTACTGGCTTTGCCCAGGTGTACGTATTAAGCCAATGTTCAGTTAAGCTTCATGGGATTCCTGTCATATCCCCATGTTGAAATGCGAACACATCTATGTTGAGAAGGAGCAATTCCTTGAGAGCACTCTTGCACTTGTCACTCAGGTGACTTCCAACTTTAACCATCTACTCCGGGAACCTGTCACAAAGGACCCATTCTTCAACCCCCTCATTCTGAGACTTCTCGGATGCTTCTCCCTCATACACGGAAGAAACTACTTCGTATGCAGACTTTACCCAAGCCAAGCCCTTTGGCGTCTGGAACACTAAGGCTCCGTGTGGGGTGGATGCCTGTGCTTGCAAATCCCCAATTCCAGGTCTCCCCAGGATTGCGTTGTACTTTGAGGGTGATCGGACCACTGTGAAAGTTAGGTTTATAGTTCGAACGCGATCCCCTACCCCAACTGTGAATGGGAGTCTGATCTTTCCCAGGGGGTGTGACACACTGTTGTTGAATCCTACTAGAGGTATGGAATCCTCCTCAAGCCTGTCTCTTACATCCTTGTCAAACCTGAGGAAACAGTGCTCGTATATAACTTCTACTCCAGATCCCCCGTCCACGTGTATTCTGGCCACCTTGTGGACGGCTATTATGGCTGAGATGTTTAGTGGGAGCCTCTGCACCTCATTTTCCTCCAAGTGTGGCATTAGGATGGGAGCTTTCATGCAGTCCAGGGAGCCCAGGATTCTGGCCTTGACACTCCTGGTGGTATCAAATTCATTCCTCCTTCTAATCATATCTACATCTGCCCTCCCAGGCTCTCTTGCATCTTTCCCTTTGCGATCCCCCCTCCTTCCTTAATTTCCTTAACCAAATGGGCCAGTTTTCCCATTTTTAATGTGGCCTCTATTTCTCTCTTTAGGTACATGCAATCATTAGTTTTATGGCCAAACCCTTTGTGAAAGTCACAATACTCGTTTGGTTGTGCCTTTGGCCCAGGCTTTATGGGTGGTGGCCTTGGGAATGAGCTCTTCACCCTCTTAGTGGCCAATATTTCGCTTGGGGTTTTGGTGAGAGGGGTGAAGCTGTCAGAGTAAAGGGATGGGCCTCTCCCCCGAGGCCTATATGGGGAGTATGAGGGCCTTGTTCTATCATGCAATATTCTATCAAAAGCAGGTTTTCTGGAATAAGGTGTACCCTTAGCGAGAGGTTTTGCGGCCGAGGTGACCCTTCAGGATGGGGTGTCCGCCTCCTTAGCTTTACTGACTGTGTCTTTGCCTCTGACAAAGGCTCTGACCCGGTCCATGAGATTGTCAAATGATTGTGGGAACTCTTCCCCCAGTTTCTCGCATAGTTGTGCATGCTTTAATCCGTTTATGAAACTGCTGATCTTTATGACCTCCGGGACATCCTTGATGTTCATGCTTTCCTTGACAAACCTCTCCATGTATTGGTCTATCCGTTCGTTGTCCCTCTGCCTTATGTGTAAAATTTTGTTTAGGTTCTTGACCAATTTTCTCTGCTGACCAAAGTTTCTCAGGAACTTTTCACTTAGCTCTTCATAGCTGTCAATCCCCCCAGGAGGGAGGCTGTCAAACCAGAGCCGGGCTCCCTCCGTCAGGGTCTGTACAAACATATGGCACCAAACTGGCATGGGCCACCGCCCCAGTTGTCCCGCACCCCTGAAGGCATGGAGATGATCTTCAGGGTCTCTCGTCCCATCATACCGGTCGAAGTTTGGAGGTAGCTTTGTCTTAGGGGGCGTTGGTGCTTCTGCAATCCTCCGAGTGAACTTTGAGACTTTGGCCAAGTCCCGTGGGAGGTAGGGTTGATCCAGACCATCGTCTCTTTGGCTTTCCTTTTCTTTCTCTTTTCCTTTCGGTTTCTTTCCCATGATGAGATCCTCCCTCTCTTCTGAGGTCATCTGTCTAAGGGCTGTCATGAACGTTTCCAGTGGGTCACTACCACTGCCCTTGCTTTGAGGGTCTACCCCTTCCTGGTTAGGGGGTGTGTCGAAAGACAGTCTAGCCCTAAGGCTGTTAAGCTTCTCTTGCCTCTCTAAATCCTCAAGACACTTTTTTAGCTTGTCTTTGTGCATGGTGACGAAATCTGGAGTGATGGTCTCTTCTCTTTCCAGAATTTCCACCTTGTTCTCATTCTCTTCCTCATGAGTTATGTCTTCCACTGTAACCTTGTCATGGTCGTTCTGCACTGTCTGGATGATACGTGAACCGGGTGTAGTAGCCATGTTGCTGTTTCTGAAACGGGTTATCTCTAACGTCGGAGTTCAGGGTGGAGACACCGGTCAAGCTGATGTCCCACGGATGGCACCAATGTCGAATACCCAAATCCCGGCTGACGTTCAATGGATCTTCGCTGACGTCAAGATATCCCGGACCTTGTAGCTACAAAAAACTAAACCGTTAGCCTCGCCACGGAGGGCCCCAGGAGGGGGGTCTGTGACCAAGCTCCGGTGTGAGAGTAAGTAAACTTGCCAGAGAGTTGGAGGAGTCTATTCCGATGAGTGTGAACACCGAAAGGAGGGCCCCGGGAGGGGGTCTGTGACCAAGCTCCGGTGTGAGAGTAAGTAAACTTGCCGGAGAGTTGGAGGAGTCTATTCCGATGAGTGTGATCACCGAAATATTTCCTCTAAGGTGTGAATCCAATAAATGTGTGTGTATGATTAATATGTGAGAATATTGGTCGGAATAAATGTGAGAGGAGTAAATGAGAGGGAAATAAATGAGAGAGTCTTGAGTGTGATACCTCCGATCCCTGTTTATTTCCGTTTTCCTCTTCTTATACAAGTCTTAGGCCTTATCTTGCATTTGGGATATTTGTTAAGATGATCCAACGGATTCTGATGGTCTTCGGGGGGCTCAGACACGTGTCTGACCCCCAACGGTAGGATGGCATCCTCATTTAATACTTCCGGCTGGAGAAGTACGATGCCAGCCGAGATACTTTTCACATCGGACATTAAATGCAGCCTGCTCTTTCTGAATCCTCGTTTCCCGCTTATTTTCATATGGAGAAAACCTTAATGGAGAAGTAAAGCCATTTTTAGGCCTTATCTGTTGGGCTTGTGTGATGGAAGCCTAAGTCGGGTAAATGGAGCAATCCATTGGCCCGTCATCAAGAACCATGCAGTCTTGGCTTACGGTTTGAATGACGGTGGTGAGCCAAGAGTGCACGTGGTCAAGTGTTTGGGGATTAAAAAGGTTTATTTTAATAACCCTTCTTGGTGGGCTTGATGATGGACGAATTGGGCAGCAACATTTATTTACTTTTGGGCTCTTATAATCTTCAATAATCACTTCTCATATATGTCGAAATATTGGCAGCCCATCATTACCAATTTGGGCAGCACATGTCACGAGAGAGGAGCCAACATTAATTAACTTTGTGGGCTTCCAATATATCATGAAAGATTGAGCCCATTATCACGATCAATCAGGGGGCAGCCGTAAAGCACATGGGGGATCGATCATAGGAGGATATATACATCCTTTTTATTTCAAAAAAAAGACATACATCATCATCGATCAGCCGCACAACATACCGAACCGATCATGTCTTCATCACTATCTCAACTTGTGATCGCGTCCATTCAACAATGAGCGGATAGTCTTGTCGGTTTCACCCTGGTGTAGATGTTGTAAGATTTCTAGGGTTTATACATTTGTAATTTTAATTTGGTTTTGTGACAAATTGTTTAGTATTTGAAACTTATGATAATTGTCGTGCATTTGAATTGAATTTGTAAATTTTACAACGATGATAAAGTTATGACTTTGCGAAATGAATTTGTGCACTTATGCCTTATCGTTGGTTAGGATTTACATGTCCGAGGCAACGAAGTGCATTACGGTCCGTTGTCTATGACGTTGATAGCAATTGGCACCTAAGCTTCGTGATAGTAATCCGTTAATCACTATATGCAATTGAATCAAGTTAAAACATGTAGGAACCCTAGGTCTTGCAATTATCGAACCGGGTGTGATCCGTATTCTCATTTCTTGTTTCAACTTTCTATTTAGTATTTTAGTTGCAATTTTAGTTAATCAAAAGTGTTTTAGATAATACCCATTGTTGGTTCACTCCGATTTATTTTCAAATCAATTGAACAAATAAAATTAGCAAACTTCATAATCTCGTTGTACATTGTTTGTAAATAGTCTAACTAATCGAACGGGTCATGCGATACTGACCACCTACTCTTCGTGGATACGATACCCGACTTACCCTAGCTACCTAGGTTTGATTGGGTTTTTGACTGATCGGGACGACACTGTCACGTCAAAAAATGGCGCCGTTGCAGGGGAGCTAGTGCGCTTAGTATTTCATTGCTTGTTCGAATTTAGTTTAGTTTTTCTTTCTTGTATTTTTGGTGATTTTACTTTGGGTGGTCGAGCTTGTTTGTGCAGGTACATGTTTTGCAGGTACCATCTTTCAATATGAATTGGGTACATGATGATCTGTGTGAGTGTTGCGGAAGCGGAGAGCACTATTTAGAGGATTGCTCTGTTTTCTACGAAAAAATTCAAGCCAACAAGGATTGGGAAGACTACCTCAGCGGATTGTTTGAATATAGGAGGGTGGATTATGAAGATTTTAATGGTCCATCCTCATATTATCCATGTGGTAATCCACCACCACCACATTATCAAGAATACTACTATGAACCCAAATCACCATATTTCTCAAGTTACCGAGAGGAGGAGTATGATGATTATTATAATGAATACCCTCAACCGGCAGACGAGAAACCACAAGATTCGATGCATTCCAAGCTTGATGCTCTCATAAACATGGTGAAAGGATATCACCAGGATATCAAAGATATGAAGAAAGCGAATGAAGTGAGAGATAAAGCCCATGAAGCATTGGTGGTGCAAGTGGGTCAATTAGCGGAGGAATTAGCCCAAATTAAACGCGAGCGGTAGGTTTTGGCTAATGGTACAATGGTGGATGGTGATGTGGTGGAAGAGGTTATGGAACTTCCGGAGCAAGTAATTGAATGTTTGAACCGACCGGAAGACGTGACACCGCAAGACGAATCGGATTCGAAGGAAGCTCACGCTCATATTCATCCTTCTTCCAAACTTATCACTCCAACCAACAAAGTTGGGGATGCGGGTTTCTGCATAAGGATTCGAAGGGTGGCATTGCAAGACATTGGCCATGTTGTTAAGAAACGACCCCGAAGTTGTACAGTGCATATGCCGAATATAACAAAAAGAGTATGGATTCGGCATGCTAGTTACCGAGCGTATGTTGGAAACTCGGTAGGCAAATGTGCACTTCGACTACCATGAGAGGTAAATCAGGTTTGATTGTTGTAGAGTTTGTATTATTATTTGTATTATTTTATTTTAGTAGTTAAATGAACGTTGTGGGTGTGTTCCCTATATAACCCTCACGAGACCTACTCGTCCTCCCAAGCTATTGGGGGGGTTTAAAAGGGCTTGTTGCATACGCTAAATGCAACCGTGATTCCTACGAAAGTGAGTTAGGTTTGTTGTTATTGTAAATTATTTTTCCACATAAATCAAAGTGAAATAACGTATGGCTTGGTAATGTTTTCTTTTCATAAAAGTGGTAGAACTAGGTAACTAACAAATTTTGATGGTTATGAGAAGCATGCTTCTACACAAGGGTTGAGATTTTTAGGTACACCATGTTCGTGAGACGACCACTTTGTTGAAAGATGAAGAGCACACGGGGAATGAGCTCAAAAATCAGGTGCATACGTTTCTTTTTACTTTTGAGTTTTAGTTAGCAAATAAGTGGATTGTAAATTGTATTTTATTTTTCGGGGTGAAATTTTTGGGAAGTTAGCCATGTCACATCCCTTATGCGTTTTAAAACTTTAGTTCTTACACATTGAGGACAATGTTTACCTCAAGTGTGGGGATGGGGGAGTAGTAAAAGTTTTCAATTTTGACTCATTTATTTAAACACTATACATTGAGGACAATGTTTACCTCAAGTGTGGGGATGGGGGAAAATTTCAAAAAATTTTCAAAAATGTCTTGTTTCGAAAGCGATCTTAAAACACAAGTAACTAAGTCAACGAGGGATGGCACAACCCATTTGGTCTTTTGTCATGGTCAAGTTCAAATTAATAGCAATGACGGGTATTTAGCGGGTGGTTATTTGGGGAATAATCTGCCTAAGAAACTAGCATTTCATGCATGTCACATACCATACCCTTAGATATGTGAGGTTTTGAGCCACTTTTACATCATAGAATTACATACTTATGTTTCTTTGTTTGAGTGGACCATTAGTCATGTATTGTAGAACTTGCGACTTTTGATACGTTTGAGACCATAGACCGAATACAAGCACAAGGATGATTAAGGCATTAGGTGAACCTTTTCCTTTAAAACCATTTATCCATCCTTACCCAAATAAATCCCCTAGTCGCCCACTTTGAGCCTAATCCTTTCGTTTGACCAACCCATTTAGCCCACAACCATTAAACCTTTTCTTTTTAAACCCGTGTGATGAAAATTCGATCATAGGAGTATATGTTTGTATAGTTGTGATTTACTTATGCAAAAAAAATTGGTGAGAAAAATACGAAAATATGAAGTTAGTAGTTGTTGAATAAAAGGCTAAAGTTGTTGCCTTGTAGTTGATGTTTATAGTTTAGTTTTGTTTAAAGTAGTTGTTTGTAATTAAAATCGAATTTTTCATCACCTTAGCAAAAAAAAAAAAAAAAAGGAAATCATATTCCATACCCTTAACCTAGCCCCGTTACAACCCTCCAAAGACCTTTTGACTTGTGCTTAGTATTCGTGTTCGGTGGTGGAGAATGATTGAGTCCCAAGCCTATGCGGGTACGTGTTCTAATCGGTTTTGAGTGATTACTTTTGAAAGTGCTAATACATCATAAAAAAATAGCCAAATTATAAACCGAGTGGAGAGAACATTGTGAGGGATGTGCATGATTTATTGGTTTCAAGAGCGGGTTAGTCTTGGATAACCATGTTATGTGGGATTATTCACTTTTCCGTTAAATATTTCATAAATTGTAAAAAAGTTTGAACCGGGTATGACATTAGACCTTAACCTTTGTCTCGGGAATGGGAAGTGTGTTTCTCGTTCGACCCACGTGAAAGTGAAAGACAGATTTGCTTGAGGGTAAGCAAACGACAAGTGTGGGGATGTGATGGAGAGTGTTAAACATGAGTGTTTAAGTACGTATCTTACATGTTTTGTTCGGTTTTATATGAGTATATGCTTGGATTTGGTTTATTGCGAGAGTTTGTATGTTGCAGGTAAGAACGCGTAATTCAGTGAGTTAGACATGGGGTTTACGGCTGATTACCTGGGCTTACGGATCAAACATGGAGCTTATGGTTGAGGAGGGGTTCAAAGTGTAACTTCAAACAATAGAAAATAAAGTGGGATACATCCTCACTTTTTGGAGGCATATTGAGAGTCAACAACACAATCATACACACGCATACAGTAGGCGTGACTTTGGAGCTTTGGGAGAGAAGTGTTCATCATTTGTGGCGGCAATATATGTGAACAAAGGAGATTGTTTTTATTAAATCAACAACATCATGTGAGATTGGGCTTTGGCAGATATCATTACGTGGATTTGGTGGAAGATTTCTTGTGAGCATTAATCAATCCATCATCATATACTACACATATATGTTAGATGATTGGGATTGGAGAAGTGGATAGTGCACATTGATTTTTGGTCCAACATAAATGAAAGAAACAGAACCATGCAGTCTTGGCTTACGGTTTGAATGACGGTGGGGAGCCAATAGTGCATGTGGTCAAGTGTTTGGGGATTAAAAGGGTCTATTTTAATAACCCTTCTGGGTGGGCTTGATGATGGACGAATTGGGCAGCAACATTTATTTACTTTTGGGCTCTTATAATCTTCAATAATCACTTCTCATATATCTTGAAATATTGGCAGCCCATCATTACCAATTTGGGCAGCACACGTTACGAGAGAGGAGCCAACATTAATTAACTTTGTGGGCTTCCAATATATCACGAAAGATTGAGCCCATTATCACGATCAGTCAGGGGGCAGCCGTAAAACACATGGGGGATCGATCATAGGAGGATATATACATCCTTTTTATTTTAAAAAAAGACATACATCATCATCGATCAGCCTCACAACATACCGAACCGATCATGTCTTCATCACTATCTCAACTTGTGATCGCGTCCATTCAACAATGAGCGGATAGTCTCGTCAGTTTCACCCCGGTGTAGATGTTGTAAGATTTATAGGGTTTATACATTTGTAATTTTAATTTGGTTTTGTGACAAATTGTTTAGTATTTGAAACTTATGATAATTGTCGTGCATTTGAATTGAATTTGTGAATTGTCGAACGATGATAAAGTTATGACTTTGCGAAATGAATTTGTGCACTTATGCCTTATCGTAGGTTAGGATTTACATGTCCGAGGCAACGAAGTGCATTACGGTCCGTTGTCTATGACGTTGATAGCAATTGGCACCTAAGCTTCGTGATAGTAATCCGTTAATCACTATATGCAATTGAATCAAGTTAAAACATGTAGGAACCCTAGGTCTTGCAATTATCAAACCGGGTGTGATCCGTATTCTCATTTCTTGTTTCAACTTTCTAGTTAGTATTTTAGTTGCAATTTTAGTTAATCAAAAGTGTTTTAGATAATACCCATTGTAGGTTCACTCCGCTTTATTTTCAAATCAGTTGAACAAATAAAATTAACAAACTTCATAATCACGTTGTACATTGTTTGTAAATAGTCTAACTAATCGAACGGGTCGTGCGATACTGACCACCTGCTCTTCGTGGATACTGTTTTGGTAAAAAATTACCGAAGCAATTAAGTGATCAAATTAGTTAAGTGAGGTAGTGTGCTAGAAATATGTGTGAAAAATGTGTTAACCAAATTAGTTGTGAAAACAGTTTCAGGATACGGCTCAGGATATAGAGCTGTATCTATGATCAAACAATGAGCGAAAAAGTAAAGGTGGACACATGATGTACGAGGAAAGCCCTTGATCAATCTAGATCGCCGGCATAAAACCTCGGGAGCTGACAATCACAGCTGCCTTGTTCTTCTATTGCTTCAAATATCAGGATACAGTGCAGGATGTGGTGCGGATCTACTATGTGTTACAATGTGATTCGAATACAAGTGTTGTGTGTAGTGTTTGCGATGAACTAGAGAGAAAGTGTTCGAAAATGTGTAAGTTGAGTGCCTTAATCTGATCCGCCCCCATCTATTTATAGTAAAACAAATGTAACTAACTATCCTACATAACCGGGATCCAACGAATATTCCTTAGTTGAACGTTGGAGACCTGGTCTTTCGGGCTCATCGTCTCTCCTTTAACAAATACGCCCGAGTCTTGAGGAGATGGAGTCCACTTGACCGTTGGCAAGTCCCAGTCTTTAATCTGCACGTGATTAATTCGATATACCTCAGGATATCACCCAGGATGTTAGCAACGTCCCCGTCCAGTATCCTGATCATAGATAAACAATAAAAAGCAGGATATTAGTCAGCATGCATACTCAGAAAATGGCCCATAACAATTGTCCCCAAATATATCGGTTGGTATACCAATCCAACGGATATATTTTAAAAACTTTATCTCGTCGACCGAGGCAATTAAAATGAAATGATGGTTGAAGTGACATTGTGCCATTTTTAATGCAATATTTACTCTTTGCCCCCCTATATTCAGCCTATATTTAGCCGAATCATTTCTGCTTATTATCATCATTCTTCAAGCGATTTTCAGGTAATCACTTATCTCTTCATCCTCTATCCTTCTTTCTTGAGTTTCTTTTAGTTTGCCCAACACCCTTCATGGCATCACGAACAAGATCTCGATCGGACGAACCGACCTCAACCCTTGTAAGCCAAAACCTCATCCGCGATCCAGCAAAGGAAATCTGCTGCTTCAACAACGCCGACATCGCTGCTCTTAAAGATTCCGGCGCCTTCCCCACCGGAACAGTCTTTCGCCCTTTTGACCGGGAAGCCCGATCAGATGCGTCATCTGACGAGTGGGTTTGTTTCTTCGCCTACCCTTTTTCTCTTGGACTCCGGTATCCATTTCCACCCTTTATCTCTAGCTTTTTTGACCTCACCGGCCTTAGCTATGCCCAGACTATGCCAATGGTCTGGCTAGTTTTGATAGTGCTGGATCAAATCAAGTCCCGTCATTTTCCTGACCTGTGTATTGAAGACCTCCCTATAGCATACTGGTTGAGATCCCATGGCGATCACCGTTTTCTTCTGTTTTCTACCTCCAAGAACCCTTTGGTTCTTAAGGCCACCAAGAACGAGGATCGATGGCGACGAAAATTCTTTTTTGTAAAAAGAGACTCTATCGATAAGGGTTTCGATCTGCCGGTTAAATGGTTAACCAAGGGTAGGATTTAGGGTTTTAGGAATATCCCCAATTATATCTTCAAACTATATCCCAAACTTATATCCTGATGTTTTTATGCAGCGAACCTCCCAGTGCAGAATCCGAATCCAAGATCAAGGAAATCTACCGACTACCTACCAGTGAAAGAACTTTCTCTCTGTCTCCCACAGATTCAAGCCAGAAATCAAGCTCAGAGATGTCTGGTAAGCACATTTTCAGCAATTATACATATATTTTAAATCAATTATTTTCCAAAAGTATGATGAGTTTAAGAATATCTTCCCTTGTGCAGTACCAGTTGTCAACCTTGAAGGTTTCCAACTTGACGAGTTGGATTGCTACTCCAGCCTTGTACCCATCAAACAAGAATCCAAACCAAAGTCGTCTGCTACACCAAAGCCTACCTCTTCAAGGACTGTTTCTGCTTCCAAAGCCCCTCCGGCATCCAGGACCCGGGCATCTAGCTCTCGGAAGAGAAAGGAGACGAACTCTCCAGCTGCTTCTGAGACATTCTCTCTCGAGAATCATGGGTTTAACGAAGCCACCTCATTCCTCAAACAGGTAAAATTTTCCTTTCGATATCCTGCACAAGTATGTTAGTCCTTATCCTGCTTATTTCTACATCGATACCTGTGTCCTTATCGATAGGGCTTGGAACGTCTTATGCACTTGTATGAAGACGCCTGCGGGCTTAACAAGATGTTGGACATCAAGCTGGAGAAAGCTGAAGCCACCATAGCTGATCAAGGAACCATTGCAGCTGCCAAATCCCAACATTACGAAGACAAATATAAGGCAATGATCCAGGAACACCAAGCTACCCTCCATAAAGCCAACGAGGATGCCCAAGCCAAACTAGATGCCGCCCTACTCCAATACCAGCAGAATATGAGTTCATATCGGGATAGCCTCAAAGCATCCGTGGTCGTCTCTCTTCTCCAAGCCAGGATAAGGATGGCTTATGAGGCCAGGGATTTGGGTTTCGAATGCCCCTCCTGGAACATAAAGACTTGGGAGGCGAAACTAAAGGATCTCGGAGGTCATCCCGTTGCTCATCCTGCAAAGCATGCTGGTGAAGAGCCTTCTAAGGTGGCAGAGGAAGTGGCCAATGCTGATGATGGTGATGCCGAGAAGAATCCTGAGGCCGATGCTGGTGCAGATGCTGGGAAGGAGGCTGTTGATCAAGAAGGTGCCGCTTCTTAAGCGGCGAAGTGGGCGATGATGGATATACGTGCCAAGGCCGGAGCCCACTTTTAAATTTCGTGGTTGTGGTTGTGTAAACAATTTACTTTTCCTGTCTTCGAACAATTTATATTTCCTGCATTAGAACAATATGATGACCAAAGGTGGATGGGTCCTAGGTTTTAGGATGAAGCCCTTGGTCATCGATTAGTATAACCTGTTTTGAATGTGGTAACGGTTGTAGGTGGACAGGTCCTGTTTTGAGATAGATCCTCTAAACGTTACACAAGTATGGTAGAAACTAATTGTGCTTTTGGTGGATGGGCCTCGGTTTGAGGTGAATCCAAAAGCATAACTTTTGACATGTTAATAATATAACTATCTCTTAACTTATTTGTTATTGCTTTGCATTACTTAATGTACCTTTTAACTTTGCAAAAATTTTGTATTGTTATCTTATAAAAATATCCTGATCAATATGCTCAGTAATGTATTATAAAAACTTTTTATTGGAGAGGACTTCCAAACATTCGTTCAACTTTGTAGAAAGTTCTTTAAAGAGTGAAAAACAATCTATCTTTCCAAAACCTGTTTTGATAATACTTAAATGATCACAGTTTCAAACTAGTATTAGTTTCAAATATCTTAATCAAATATCCTGAGAAGTATTTAAAAACATATTTTGAGAATATATCAGGATATTTAACCTTTTACCAAACATAGTATTATAAAAAATTTAAACGTTGTTTATAAAGGAAAGATCATACCAGGAATAGGGTATAATCCTATTATCAAACCTCAATCCCTTTGCAACTTTTCCAATGGAGATGTCCCTTGTCTGAGACACTTAGCGCAACAGTTCCGAGCCTTATCCTTTTAGCTTTACACCATTGCGTTAGTAGGAATGTCCCCTGTGTACAATGTCTTCATATACTTAGAAATCTTCTGGATATCAGTTCCCATTGTATAGACAATTTTTCATGTTACAGGGGTAAAACCCAAGAATGTACTGGAGATAAATTTCTTGTATCCTGGGGAAAATCCCAAATTTTCATGCGCTACAGGCGGGAGTGTATAAACTCCAAGACTTAGAAAGGTGAAAACCTTTAAACCTTAGAGAGTATGAAAATACCCTTTCGTGAGAGAGGGTGATCAATCCTCATATACCTTTAGGATTCAGGATATAGCCAACAGTAACGAAATTGTCAGCCACTTTTACATGGACTGGTCCCGCCACCTTGAACTATCCCTGAATAACTTGCGCTCCAGGCGGAGTGTTTAAACCCAATTCGGAAGAAAGGTGAATACCTTTAAACCTGTGAAGGGATCAGGATCCCTTGTACGTGAGAGAGGGGGCCAATCCTCTAATCTTACGAAGTATCTTGAGTGAGCATCCTGGAGCATATACTGCAAAACATCCTTAAACTAAGGTGGGTGTTAGCTTGGCTAACACCCCTCCGATGCTTAAGTTAGTATTGGGTTTCAAAGAATAAATTAAACCAAACATATTTAAAAAAGATAGAATTCATACCATCCTGAGTTAGAAATTAAATTCTAAACTCACTTGTAATAAAGCTTAAGGTGTACAGCATTCCAAGATCTCGGTAGCATATCCCCTTCCATATTCTTGAGTCTATATGCTCATTTCCCTGCTTCTGATTCAACTTCATATGGTCCTTCCCATTTTGGAGCTAGCTTGCCATCGGCAGGATTAGTAGCATTCTGAAAAGCCTTTCTTAACACCCAATCTCCAACCTTAAATCTTCTGGTCCTAGTATTCTTGTTATATGCTCTGGATATTCTTTGTTGATATGCTGCCATCCTTAGCCTTGCTGCATCTCTCTTTTCATCTACAGTATCCAAATCCTGACTCAAGGCTTCAGGATTCTGTTCAGGATCACTTAGGGTAGATCTTGCAGTAGGTATTGTCATTTCCGTTGGAATCATTGCTTCTGCTCCAAATACCAAGGAAAATGGGGTTTGGCCTGTTGCATTCTTTACCGTTGTCCTATCAGCCCACAAAACAAAGGGTAATTCTTCTGTCCATCTTCCTTTTTTGGCTCCAAGTCTCTTCTTTAAGTTATTGACAATTATCTTGTTTGAGGATTCTGCTTGTCCATTCGCTTGAGGATGTACCGGAGTAGATGTTATCATTTTGATTCCCCAACTCTTGCAAAAGTCAGTAGTTCTCTTGCTTATAAACTGAGAACCATTGTCACAGATTATCTCGGCTGGTACTCCGAATCTGGTCAGGATATTTCTCTTTATGAAGGATACTACTTCTTGATCCCTAACTTGAACAAATGCTTTTGCTTCAACCCACTTGGAGAAATAATCGGTCATTACCAACATGAAAACTTTTCCTCCTGGAGCCTTTGGAAGCTTTCCCACTATATCCATACCCCACTTCATAAACGGCCATGGGGAAACAATAGGATATAGTGGTTCAGCAGGCTGATGTAATATGTTACTATGTCTTTGACATGCATCACATCTTCGAGCATATTCTGCGGCATCTTTTCTCATTGTTGGCCAATAATATCCTGTCCTTAATACTTTTGAGAATAACGACCTGCCCCCAGTATGGTTACCACAATCCCCTTCATGTATATCCTGAAGTACTTCTTTGGCTTCAGGATCCTCCAAGCACCTCAAATACGGTCCTGCAAGAGATTTCTTGTATAAAACATTATTTATAATAGTAAATCGTGATACCTTCATCCTAAATGCCTTAGGATTTTCGTTTCCGGGGATGCGTCCTTCTTTGAGATATCTCATGATTGGAGCCGTCCAGGATTTAGGATCCTCTTCAGGATGCTCCGCTCCAGGATCCTGAATACCCGCTACTTCTTTATCCCGAGGATTCGTTGCAGGATACAAGACATGTAATATTGGTATTTGGGTTCCTTCTGGTATCCTGATCGATGATCCCAGATTTGCTAAGGCATCTGCTTCAGCATTATCCTCCCTTGGTACCTGTTCAAGTGTAAAAACATCGAAATATCCTGCTAATTTTTTGAGAATATCGAGGTATTCGATCAATTTCTCACCCTTAACTGCATAGGATCCATTAAAATGGTTAGTAATTAACAAGGAGTCAACATATACTCGCAGATTCTTGATACTCATATCCTTAGCCAATTCTAATCCTGCAATTAAAGCTTCATATTCTGCCTCATTATTAGTAGCAGGAAATTCACACCTAATGGCCTGGGGTAATATGTCCCCCTGTGGCGATTTTAGTAGTATACCTAAACCTACACCTCTTATATTGGATGCACCATCAGTATATAATATCCAGGATCCTGATGATTCTCCTAACTGTTGAACTTCTAGGTCTACCTCATCCTGAATATCACTACTGAAATCAGCCACAAAGTCAGCTAAAGCCTGAGACTTTATGGCATTTCTAGGTTCATATACTAAATCATAAGCACTCAACTTTACTGACCACTTGGCCATCCTGCCTGATATCTCTGGTTTCCTAAGCACATTTTTGACAGGATAATTCGTTTTAACATGGATCCTATGTGTCTCAAAATAATGTCTAAGCTTTGTCGATGCCATGACTAGAGCTAATATCAATTTTTCTAAATGAGAATACCTAGTTTCAGCATCTAACAAACTTTTACTAACATAATATACAGGATATTGCTGACCTTCGTGGTCTTTTATAAGAACGGCACTTACAGCATTCCCTGATACAGCGAGGTATAGGGATAGTGGTTCACCATTTTCAGGCTTCATCAATAGAGGTGCGGTTGAGAGATATCGCTTCAAATCCTGCAAGGCTGCTTCATGCTTTGCTCCCCATTCAAATTTCTTATTCTTCTTGAGGATATCATAGAATTCCCTGCATTTTTCCGAGGATCTAGAAATAAATCTATTCAAGGCTGCTACTCGGCCTGTTAACCGTTGTACGTCCTTCATATTCGAGGGTGATTTTATATCCAGGATAGCTTTAATCTGCTCCGGGCTTGCCTCTATCCCCCTTTTTATCACCATATATCCTAGAAACTTTCCTGCCCCCACTCCGAAATAGCACTTAGCAGGATTCAGCTTCATGTTGTATTGATCCAGGATATCAAATGCTCCCTTGATATCCTGGAGGTGATCCTCAGCTTTTTTAGATTTTACCACCATATCGTCAATATATACCTCCATGGTGTCCCCCAGCTTATCTTTGAACATCATGTTTACCAATCTCTGGTACGTTGCACCTGCATTTTTCAAACCGAAAGGCATAGCAGTATAGCAATATATACCTGTTGGTGTCATGAAAGCAGTATCCTCCTGATCCGAAGGCTCCATTTGAATCTGCTGAAATCCTGAGGATGCGTCCATGAATGTTAACATTTCATGTCCAGCAGTAGCATCTACCATTGCATCGATATGAGGGAGAGGAAATGGATCTTTAGGACAAGCCTTGTTCAAGTAGGTGTAGTCTACACAGACTCTCCATTTCCCGTTTTTCTTCTGTACCACAACTACGTTTGCTAGACATCTTGGAAACTTGACTTCTCTGATCATATCCTGGACTTCAACAATCTTTCAACTTCCTCTTGGATAATCGCATTCCGCTCAGGAGCGAATTTTCTTCTTTTTTGCTGAACAGGCTTGAATGATTTGTCAATTCCAAGCTTGTGAGTGATAACGTCTTTGGATATGCCTGTCATATCCTCATGCTTCCATGCAAATGTTGACATCCTGCATTTCAAAAAGTTAGTTAACTGCTCTTCAATATCCTGAGGGATATTGGTTCCTACGAGCACCGAGATATCAGGATTATCCTGATCCAGGATAATTTTCTTCACATCTTGCTCCGAATCCTCCACGATATCCTGGGCCCGCATCTTTAATTGCTATGTTGTGCTAGGCTTAGTTGAGGATTTCATTGAGGATGAGTAGCATTCTTTCGCTTCCTGCTGATCACTTTCAACCTTAACAACTCCCTAAGGGGTAGGGATCTTGATGCATTGGTGATATGTTGATGGCACAGCCTTCATGTCGTGAATCCATGGTCTCCCTAGTATGATGTTATAGCAGGATAAGGAGTCCATCACACAGAAACGTTGTATCGAGTTGACCCCTTCAACATATACCGGTAACTTTATCTCCCCTACGGTATTTCTAGCTTCTCCACTGAAACCGACGAGCACAGTGGACTTCGAAGTAATGTCCATCGGAGATACATTCATCCTCTTCAATGTTTCCAGCTGAATTATGTTGACAGAACTACCGTTGTCTACCAGTATCCTGCATACAAAATGGTTAGCCACATATAATGTTATTACCAAAGCATCATGGTGAGGATCCTGAACAGTATCCCTGTCATCACTATCGAAAGTGATCACTTTATCTGTTGTGAGGGTAGTCATTCTGACTGGTCTGTCTCCCCTCACTCTTAGCTTCCTTTGCATGTCTCTTGGCCGCCGAATTCGAAGTCCCACAAATGTCGGATCCTCCTGAAATAAAGTTAATTATCTTGGCATCTGCTGGGGGTGATGCTGCTCGTTCAGGATCCTTCTCGGGATCCTGCCCTTTATTCTTCTTTTTTCCCAGCAAGTCCTTCAGATACCCCTTGCCTAACAGGTAACTTATCTCTTTCCTTAAAGCAATGCAATCTTCGGTTATATGTCCGAAGTCTTCGTGGAAGGCACACCATTTGGATTTATCCTTCCAATCAGCTTTCTGCTAGTTCTTTCGAGGCCACCTAGCTTTGTTCCCTAAGCCCTGCATAGCATACATTAATTCAGGTATATTGACAGAAAAACAGTATTCAGATAAGTCAGGATATTCTTCAGGATCCTCGTCTTCAACAGCATTCACTTTCTTGTTATCATTTCTGCCATATGGCTTGGAGCGATATGGCTTATATGAAGATTTTGATTTCCTGTTAGTTGATTCATAGGTTGAGGTAGAATTCATCCTCTCCTGCATCTTCTTGTCATATTCCAAACGGATATATCTCAAAGCCCTGTTACGAGCTTCGTCGAGATTCCTGCAGGGATTCATTACAAGATCCTGATAAAACTGAGAATCCTTTTGTAACCCCATCTTAAAAGCTTGCACAGCTATTGCAACATCAAGATGTGGGATATCCAAGGATTCTCGACTGAATTTGTTCACATAATCCCTCAAGGATTCCTGAGGCCCTTGAGTTATCCTGTAAAGATCACTGGTTAGTTTCTCAAAACTCTGACTACAAGAAAATTGACTGTTAAATAAATTAACCAAATGAGCAAACGAAGTAATTGAGTGAGGAGGAACGTTCAACAGCCATTTTAAGGCTGATCCTGTCAGAGTAGAACCAAATCCCTTGCATAAGCATGCTTCCTTGAGCTCCGGAGGGATAGGGTTAATCTCCATTCTTTCCCTATACTGGGTAATATGCTCTTCAGGATCCGTAGTCCCATCATACAGCTTCATGTTGGGAGTCTGAAATCTTTATGGGATTTCAGCATCACAGATAGGATATGCAAAGCGGGATATCCTGTGGCTGTCTTGGGATACTTCCGGAATTGGCTGGACCACTCCAGGTACACTGGATATCATGTCCTTCAATTTCTGGAGCTCCCGGGTAAATGTTGACGTCATACCTGCATCCTGCAAAGAGCCATTGTTGTTAGTAGCAAGAATATTATTATTTGACACATTACCGGTCTGAGGATTTTGGCCATATCCTGAAGCATATCCTGAACTCCTCACAGTCGACATCCTGACCGAGGAGGGTATCTCAGGGGTATGATTCCGAGAATGGCTTGGGACGATATTCCCCCTGTTATCCTCAGTGTAAACTGCGGAACTGAAGTTCAAAGCCCTGGGCTGTATGGGAGTGACAGTTTCTTCAGCAGGTCTACTCGAACTAGCTTTTAAGAGTTGTATTTCTCTTAACAGCATTTGGTTAGTTTCCTGTTGCTGCCTCATTTGTTCCTGCACACTTCAAAATAAAGTCAAAATTTCATCATTAGAGGCTAAAACGGGAGCAGATCCCTGGACACTCCGAGTAGGGATAACATCTTGAGATTGTGAAGAAAATGGCATCCTTGGAGGAGGTGGTGGAAGCACCGAACAGGTAGTAGCATAGGTTGCAGCAGACATAGTGGAAGAGCTCATGTTTGATCTTGAGGCCATTGTAAACAATGTGGCAAAAAGTTTTGAAAATAGAAAACCGATTAACGATTTTACAAAGATTTTTAGTAAAAGTAGCACCACTTGCCCCACGGTGGGCACCAAATTGTTTTGGTCAAAAATTACTGAAGCAATTAAGTGATCAAATTAGTTAAGTGAGGTAGTGTGCTAGAAATATGTGTGAAAAATGTGTTAACCAAATTAGTTGTGAAAACAGTTTCAGGATACGGCTCAGGATATAGAGCTGTATCTATGATCAAACAATGAGCGAAAAAGTAAAGGTGGACACGTGATGTACGAGGAAAGCCCTTGATCAATCTAGATCGCCGGCATAAAACCTCGGGAGCTGACAATCGCAGCTGCCTTGTTCTTCTATTGCTTCAAATATCAGGATACAGTGCAGGATGTGGTGCGGATCTACTATGTGTTACAATGTGATTCGAATACAAGTGTTGTGTGTAGTGTTTGCGATGAACTAGAGAGAAAGTGTTCGAAAATGTGTAAGTTGAGTGCCTTAATCTGATCCGCCCATCTATTTATAGTAAAACAAATGTAACTAACTATCCTACATAACCGGGATCCAACGAATATTCCTTAGTTGAACGTTGGAGACCTGGTCTTTCGGGCTCAACGTCTCTCCTTTAACAAATACGCCCGAGTCTTGAGGAGATGGAGTCCACTTGACCGTTGGCAAGTCCCAGTCTTTAATCTGCACGTGATTAATTCGATATACGTCAGGATATCACCTAGGATGTTAGCAACGTCCCCGTCCAGTATCCTGATCATAGATAAACAATAAAAAGCAGGATATTAGCCAGCATGCATACTCAGAAAATGGCCCATAACAGATACGATACCCGACTTACCCTAGCTACCTAGGTTTAATTGGGTGTTTTACTGATCGGGACGACACGGTCACGTCAATAAATCTTAGATGATCCGGATGAGATCGATGATCAACATCACTTGGAAGGTTAGGAGCTTTCCCGACTAGATACTTTTACGAATAATTAAATATTTTACCATGTAATAATTTATAAACAAATTATAGTGTGAAATTTATTAAATATATACGATTTATTTGTTAAATATAAGCCTGTTATATTATATAAAACTTAATTTTTATAACATGATTTTCTGAGTTTATATAAAATTGTAAAATAGTTAATTTTATTTAACAAATATTTTTATATTTAGTTTTTATAATCCTTAGAAGAGCTGAGATTTCTGCTAAGAAAGAGGCCCCTGTGAATTTCCTCACGGACCCTATAGAAGGGAGATCTACTCTGCGACTAGCGGATCTGCCCGTCTTTGGCTGAGCTGGGGGGAAACATGCTTGTGTGGATCTCACGGAGGTTTACCCTTTGGTTGGTTTAAGGGAAAACGGGTTTGTAGCCGGACATGCAACAAGAAAGTCAGAATCGAAGAAAGTGGATAAGCACGCTAAAGCTTGCGCAGAGAACCAACATGTTTTTGTGTCTTTTTCCTTTAATACATTTGTCTCTCTAGCACCGGAAGCTATCCACTTCTTAACCAGGGTCCAGCGGGTTATCCACAACAATTGTTCAACCCGGCAGGGGTTTGTCTTTAGTAGGTTAGAGTTTGCAATTCAAAAGGGCTGGCAGTGCAGTTTGTTGCCCGTCTACCTTCTGTTTTGATGTAACTTGGCAAGTTTTAATAATAAATAAATATATTTCAATTTTTATAAAACAATTTTTATTAAACAAAACCCATAATATTATGTTTATAATAATTATTATATAGTTTAATAACTAATTATATTAGTTTATTAATTAATTAAAATTGATATAAATAGGATGGGAAAAATAATATGAAAAACAACCACAGGACCACTTTGCCTTTTGAAGTCTATTTAACCACTGTTATACTTTTAAACGCAGGTTTATTTAAATAATGAAAATAGAAGTGAAAAACAAGGGTAAGAGTCGGGTCGAACTCTTAATCCTTAACGAAAACGAACCGGATGATAGAAATAACACTCACTGGTCGCGAGTTATACAGTTTTCCCGCGAAAATTTGACTCATGTGTGAAAACAGAGAGTTTTGAGTGGTTTTGTTTGAGGTAAACGATCAGAGCATTGTGTAGGGTTAGAATATATAACAATTTGTTAAAGAAAACAAGTCTTAATCGAAATTTTGATTCGTTTTTGAAGGATACCGAAATTACAAATTGTCGAATCCCCAAATCCCTGGATGACGTTCAAAGGGTCTTCGCTGACGTTGTGATATTCCAGCCTTTGTTCTCTATAAAAAAGGAAACCGTTAGCCTCGTCACGGAGGGCCCCAGGAGGGGGATCCGTGACCAAGCTCTGGCGTGAGAGTAAGTAAACTTGCCGGAAATCAAAGAGAAGCTTATTCCGACGAGAATGATCGTCGGAACATCCTCTGTGGTGTGGATCTTGATAAATCAGTTATTGTGTGGGTATTTAATGTAGGTGAATCATGGTCGAAATAAATAAGGATGTGAAGCGTTAAGTAATAGTTACCTTGGTCTTGGAATCAGACCTTTACCTTCCTTATATAGAAGAGATAGCTTATCTCCATGGGAAAATGATACCGAGGGGATCTAACGGTTTCTGGTCATCTTTGGGGGACTCAGACACGTGTCTGAGCCCCAACGGTAAGATTGATGGCTTCATTTAATGAGGCCAGCTTGATGGTAATATGTTTCCGGTGACCCTTTCCTTACCAGTCAGTCATTAAATGCCTCTGCAACACTCTTGGATCCTTTTCTTTATTTTTCCCGCTCGTTCAGCATGTATGAGTCCCTTAAGAGACTAGTCTGGCATTGGGCCTTAATAGTTGGGCCTCCATGATAGAAGCCCAAGACGGGTCAAGTTGGGCAACCGGTTGGCCTGTCGTCAAGTCATCTTTAGTCCCTGGTTCTGAGATTCAAATCTCATGATCTGGGGCTGTGTCATAATTATCAGTGAAGATAGACCTCTTGGGCTATGAATGTGGGCCCATCCCTTGTTAATAATTACACGCCTCCCTCGTTTCCCGAGAACCATTAGATATCAGAAATCAACGGTTGGGGTTTAATCCCTTTAATACACCTGCTCAGGGCGGTTTTACATTTTGAAAAGTTATGATGTGACGGTTTCCTCCTCCCGTGACAGTTATCCTCTTTAAAACCCTTGTCACCTCTTCCTTTTCCTCTAATTTCCATCATTTTCCTTCACATTTCCCCCTTTCCCTTTTCCACTATAATTCTCCGATCACCGTTCAGCCCTGCAATGAGCCGTACTGGACGTTCCTCGATTCGCTCCGTCTTAATGGCGAGAGACCTAGAATCCTTTATTGAGGCTTACAAGATTCCAGAACGTTTTTCCCCAACCCTGCCTGGGCCTGATGATTCAGCGGAGTGTACCCCTGACCGGATTGTTATCTACACTTTATCATTTTCTTCCTGTGGTGTTCGTTACCCACTCTCGGCTTTCAAAATGGATTTTTTACGGCACTTTGGAGTTCATTTCTCAGAACTACACCCTCTACGGTTCACGAGGGTTGTACATTTTGAACTATCGTGTGTGGCAGTCTCCGGTGAACCGTCGATTCCTATGTTCTGTATGTTCTATAAGTTGATCTCGGATGGGGATTGGTTCACTTTTGCCAAATGGAAAGACAGTATATCCCCTCCCTGTTACTCTTTCATGCCTACTTCTACTTATCCCAAGGAGTGGAAGAGTCGGTTTATCTTTGTTTCGGCCACTATGATACCGGAATCACCGCCGCTGAGAGATGCAAAAGTAGTTATTGAAGACAGCGTCCCGGTCTTATCCGCCGATGAGATCGTTCAATGGAAGCTGATGCACGAGAACCCTACAAGGGCTTTCACATTCCCCGAGGGGGTCTTGGCTATGGGGGGATTAAGCCCTTTTTACCCAGTCAGGCCAAAGGCTTTCTTCGGCAAGAAAGGTACTTCCTTGTTCTTTGATCTGTTGTGTTTATCTTTTTCGAAAAATTTTCTAGGGATCTGTGTAGTCATCTTTGGTGTTATTTTTGTGTAGAGATGACCTTATGTGGTTTACTCCAGGGGGATTGTAAGGATTTCAAATTCATGGTGGGTGATAAAGTTGAACCGAGTTTGAGCCGAGGTGTTGAGAAGAAAGCCCTAGAAAACTCTGTCCAAGCCGGGGACTCTGCTGCTGAAGGGAATGATGAAGAGGGTTCTTCAAGCGGGAAAGAGGATTCCCAGGGTTCCCTTCAGGTGAAAGGTTCCAGTGATGACGATGATAAAGATTTGGAGAGTTGTTTGGTTCGTAAACGAAAGGCAGCCCAGACCAGAATCCCTAAATAAGCTCCCGCCCCTCGCAATATTCGGCTACGGCTTCGGAGTGCCAGTGGCCAAAAGGCGTTCCCTGCTACTAAAGCCGCCTCTGAACTTCCTCCTATTAGGTTCAAGGGTTCCTTATGCAAGCATCTACGATCATCTAGCCTTATAAGTGAGCCTCTGTTGGTAAGTCTTCCCCTTATGTTCTGCCTTGTTTAATGTGATTGCCTTTTGGATCCTTGCTAATTTGATTGATCTTGATCTGGTTGACCTTTGATTTTTCTCTTTTTATATGTTCGGAGCAGGGGAGTTCTAAGGCTCTGATTGAGATTCCTACTGCCCCCTCCTCCTCTCGAGTCCGGGACAAGACTCCCGAGATTAGTGCTGCCCGTATTACTCCAGCCTTTGAGGTTTCTACTCTTCATGCTACTGGGACTAACAAGCGTTCCCATCCTGAAGGTCTTGTCTCTCAGTCCTCTTTGACTCCCCTGTTTGTTGATGCCCTTCCAGTCCCTTATGTACCTAAATGGAAGATAACCCCATCTACTATTGTGGGGACTCCTGAGACTGCCCGGGATTTTGTGGCTCATGTTGTTCCTCACTCTCACAAGTTCATGAATTCTGCTTTGAGGTCTGATTTATTTGATGATCAGTATAGCATATCCCTTTGTGAGGGGTTCTTTAGGGGGGTTGGTATGTTGTAGCAAATGGATGAGTTGAGGAGAGAGAATGAGGGGTTGAAGGCTGATCTCAAAACTTCACAAACCGTTGCTGCTGAGCTTCGGTGCCGAGTGACTGATGCTGAGCGGAAATTGCTAGAGGGAAGGTGTCAATTCCTTCTTCTTTCCTCCCCACCCCATTTTATTTTTATTTACTCCCCTTTTTTTTGTTCTCTGTACTTTATTCTCAGGGTGCTGGAGCCATGCTGGAGCAGAGGGAACGTGCTTGGGTGAGGGAGAGAATGGCTTTGGTTGAAGAAAAGGAAGAGCTGGCTACTGAGCTGAAACGTCAAAAGGATCTTGACTCTATATCCCAAGGGGATCTGGACACCATGTACGCTGAATGGGGGATGGCCATGGATGATAACCAAAGATTGGCTAAGGAGAGGTACTGACTGATCACTGAGGGGTTTGGGTTTCTCCTTACTGTTGTTTCTCAGTCTGAGGAGTTTAAGGGGAGCCTTGAGAGGATCTACAGAGCTTACCGAGATGTGGGGTACCAATCAGGTCTGAAAGATGGGTATGCTTACTCTGCCCAAGGTTTGGGGAGGAAGGAAACCCCTCTTTACAACTCCAAGGCTAAGAAGCAATTTTCCAAACTGGACAAAGAATTTGGAGAGAAGACCCCTGCCCTTCTCGAGAAGATCCTTGAACGTCCCCTGATGTCTATCGATGAGCATAAAGCTTTGCTTACCCCTGCCAGTCCTTCTTCACCCAAGTCTTTATCCGGGGATGCTTCCCAGTAATTTCAAAACAATGACTAGTTCGATATGGTTGTAATTAAATACTTATGCGCCTTAGACATTGTTGACTTTTGCTGTTTGGAGGAGGGCCTTTGTGTTGGGGTCCTCCCAGTATCTAACTTATGCTCTCCTAGTTATCCGATAATTGTATGTTGCCGATGCGTTTTTGTTGCTTTTGTTGTGTTGTTACTTGCAGGTGTTGCTACCAGTACCTTGGGGATTCCTTGAGCTTTTTTCTGGGCCTCTTTTTTTTGGTGGCTTATCAAGGCACAGGAGCTGGTTTGGGGTTCGTTTGAGAATCCTTAGTTATTTGTAGCTTGGTTACAAAACTTTGTAATTTGGTTACAAAATTTTCTAATGTGCTGTTTGTACACTTGTTTTTCTTTTGTAGATAACAAAGTTCCCTATTGTGTTCGTGCACACTTGTCTTCTTTTTTGTTGCTTAATTACAAAAATTCCTTGGTGTGTATGTTTACACTTGTTTCTCTTTTGTAGTTTGTTTACAAGATAGGTTTCCTAGTTTTGTGGTCTGTTTTGTAAACCACGATCGTTTGTGTGAAAATGATCCTTGGAAAAGTTTATAACCGAAGATTATGTTTCCTAACTTGTTTGTCCGCTTTCTTTGGGCTAGCTAGGTCCAGCCTTGCCCCACAGCCGGGCATTTAGTGTGTTAAGTACACTCTTTTTACACGTGTGTTGATTGTTATTGGGTCTGTAGTTTCTAGGCACGTCTACCTTGATACATTACCCGTAATTTTCCAAAAGGAACAAGTAGATCGTTCATTATCATATGTGTTTGGGGACTCAGTCTTCAGTACATGATTATACAAATTTTTTTTCTTGGGACATATCTTAGCTAGCAGTTAGCTTTTACAAAAGTGGCTTCTTAGCAGTTTTTTACTAGTCCCTTCTTGAAGATGATCCTGCCTTTCACATGTGGTATTTCCGGAGCTGCATGAGGTTCCAGGTTCTTGGAACCTTCCCCTGAAGTGTCTTAAATTTACAGCTTCCCTTGCCGTTTGCCCAGGTGACCCGGTAGGGTCCCTCCCAATTAGGTCCCATCTTTCCTATACTTTCCTGCAAGCTGGCTTCGTTTGCCCTCAGGACCAAGTCTCTGGGTGTCAAATTGAGTTTCTTCATTCTAGAGTTGTAATAACTCTCAATTTGCTTCTTGTACTTAGCCTTCTTTACTGCTGCTATCTCTCTTCTTTCTTCGAGCAAGTTGAGGTTCATCCGGAGGTCCTGTTCATTCTCAGCTTCTCTTAGCTTCATCCTTGCAGTGGGGGACCCAATCTCAGCTGGGATGACGGCCTCAGTCCCGTAGGTCAGGCTGAAGGGGGTCTCCCCGTTGCAGTCTTTGGGGATGATCCTGTATGCCCATAAAACGAAAGGTAGCTCTTCCAGCCACCCCTTTTGCTTCCTTCCTAGCCGTCCCTTTATCCCCTTGATCACGCTTTGGTTCGCCCTTTCTACCAAGCCATTACTCTGGGCATGGGTGACTGAAGTAAACACTTGGTGTATATGCATTTGCTCACACCATGGCCTAAAGGGCTTTCCCGCGAACTGGACCCCATTGTCGCTTACTAACTCCATTGGTACCCCATACCTGCATATGATGTTATCCAGTACAAATCGCTTCATTTGTTCTCCCGTAATCTTTGCCAGGGGCCTTGCCTCAACCCATTTGGTGAAATAGTCAATGGCGACCACCACATACTTAACCCCTCCGGGGCCCTCCGGAAACGGCCCGATAATGTCAATGGCCCATTTCTGGAATGGCCAAGATGTCGACACAGGTATCATCGGATGTTTGTGGCGATGTGTCATGAGTGCATTAACTTGGCAATTGTCACATTTCTTGATTTCTTCTGACGCTGTCTCATACATTCTGGGCCAATAAAATCCCGCATTCATTGCCTTGGCTACCACTGTCCTTGGTCCAGAATGCATGCCACAAATGCCTTCGTGTATTTCACTCACCACATATTTGGCTTCCTCATTGTCGACACACTTCAACGATGGACCTAAGTATGACCTTCGATAGAGCTCCCCGTCAATTAATTCGTATTCTAGGGCCTTAACTCTTTTCTTGCGGGCTGCCCAATCGCCATCACGTAATACCCCGTCTTTGAGGAACCTCATAATCGGTGTCATCCAAGTTTCCTGAGCATTTTCAACCGTGGCCACTTCCTTCGCTTTGATGGAGGGAGAAGTCAAGACCTCCCCCTTGACTTCCCTTGCCCGGTGATCGAAGGACACGGAGGCTAATTTGCTAAGGGCATCGGACTTCCTGTTTTTCCCTCGGGGGATATACTCCAGCTTGAAAGTTTTGAATGTCTTGGCCAACTCTTTCACCCTATCTACGTACTGGGCCATCGAGCTATCCTTCATCTCATACTCCCCGTGTTATTGTTTGACTACCAATTGTGAGTCAGTGTTGGCTTCCACGTGTTTTGCTTTTACCTTTTTTGCCAATCTCAATCCAGCTAGAAGGGCCTTATATTCCGCCGTGTTATTGATGTTCTCAAAGTCCAGTCTGATGGAATATGTCAATTCGAATCCTTCGAGGCTGATCAGCGTGATTCCTGCCCCACTTCCTTCCTCGCTTTAGGCCCCATCTGTGAACAATTTCCATACTGCTTCATCCTCCCTCTTCCTTTCTTCCTTCTCCAGGCTTTCCCACTTCAGGAGTTCTTTTTCTTCTTCCTCCGGGACTTCTGCCAGGAAATCTTCTAGTATCTACCCTTTTGTTGCTGTTCTGGCCTTGTATTCTAGGGAATGCTCTATCGGCCCAATAACTCTGGTCTTCTGAGGGCCTTTTGAAGTGGTTGGTATGTCAGCAACGTAATCTTGTGTGCTTGGAAGTATCTTCGGAGCCTTCGGGACGCAAAGACAAGCGCTAGAGTCAGTTTTTCTAGGGGCATGTAACGTTCTTCAGGGCCCTTGAGGGTTCTGCTAATGAAGTATATGGGCATATGCTTTTCCTCCCTCTCTACCATCATTACTGCACTGATTGTTGTCTTTGAAGCGGATAAGTATAAGAGTAGCTCTTCCCTGGGGACTGGAGTGGCTAAGGTTGGGAGCTTGTAGGTGTAGTCCTTCATCTTTCGGAAAGCTGTTTCAGCTTCTGGGGTCCACTTGAACTTGTTTGTTTGGAGACAATCCTTCAGTACTTTCATGAAGGGAAGAGTCCTATCGGCTACTTTTGACAGGAAACGATTAAGAGCTATCAGCCTCCCGTTCAGCTATTGAATGTCTTTTATGGACCGGGGGGGGGGGGGATTTCAGCCACCGCTTGGGTTTTCTCCGGGTTGGCCTTAATCCCTCCCCTGGAGACTATCACTCCCAGGAATTTCCCTTCCTCTACCCCAAAGCAGCATTTCCCCGGGTTTAGCTTCATGTTCACGTCTTGCATGGTTCGTATGGTTTCAACTATGTCTTCTATCATGGCCATCTCCGTGAGGCTCTTTATGACAATGTCATCGACATACACTTCCAAGTTTCGTCCATGTTGCTCCCTAAAGAGGGTGTTCATGAACCGCTGGTAAGTGCTCCTGCGTTTTTTAGCCCAAAGGGCATTTTGGTATAGCAAAAGATCCCTTCGTCTATGATGAACGCAGTTTTCTCCTCATCCTCCAACGACATTTGAATATGGTGGTACCCCTTGTATGCATCAAGGAAGCACTTCAGAGGGTACTGAGAGAGGGAATCCACCTGGACGTCTATTTCCGGGAGGGGATAGCAGTCCTTGGGGCATGCTTTGTTTAGATCCTGGAAGTCTATACACATCCTCCATCCTCCGTCTTTCTTTTTGACCATGATTGGGTTGGCGACCCAGGAAGGGTATTTCACCTCCCTTACTATTCCAGTTCTGAGTAGCTTTCTTGTCTCTTCACATGCAGCCCTTCTCTTGCTAGGGCCCATGCTCTGCTTCTTTTGCTTTACTGGCTATACCCAGGTGTAAGTATTGATCATGTGTTCAGTCAAGCTCCTCAGGATCCCGGTCATGTCTCCATGTTGGAATGCGAAGACATCTATGTTGAGGAGGAGCAATTCCTTAAGAGCACTTTTGCATTTGTCGCTGAGGTGACTACCTACCTTGACCATCTACTCCGGGAACCTGTCGCAGAGGGCCCATTTTTCTATTCCTTCTTTTTGGGGTTTTTCGGTCATCTCCCCCTCTGAGACTGAAGATATCACTTCGTAGGAGGACTTTACCCAAGCCAAGCACTTCGGTGTCTGAAATACCAAGGCTCCGTGTTGAAGCTTGTGCTTGTAGGTCACCGATTCCCGGCCTACCTAGGATTGCATTGTATTTTGAGGGTGCTCGGACCAAAGTGAAGGTGAGAGTTATGGTCCGGACACGGTCTCCTACTCCAACAGTGAATTGGAGTTTGATCTTTCCCAGGGGATGAGACACGCTGTTGTAAAACCAACTAGGGGGATTGAATCTTCCTCCAATCTATCCTTCACATCTCTATCGAATCTCAGAAAGCAATGCTCGTATATTACCTCTACTCCACTTCCTCCATCCACATGTATCCTGGCCACCCTGTGTCCGGCTATGACAGCCGAGATGTTGAGGGGGAGCCTTTGCACTTCATGCTCCTTCAGGTGTGGCATCAATATGGGGGCCTTCATGTGGTCTGGGGGGCCTAGGACCCTGGCCTTGACACTTCTGGTGGGGTCATATTAATCTCTTCTTCTAATCATTTCTACGTATGCCCTTTCTGGTTCTTTTACATCCTTGCCCCTACGATCTCCCCTTCCTTCCTTGATCTCTTTAACTAAATGTGCCAGTTTACCCGTTTTTACCGCAACTTCTATCTCTCTTTTTAAGTACATACAATCATCAGTTTTATGGCCATAGCCCTTGTGGAAGTCACAGTACTCGTTTGGTTGTGCTTTTGGCCCCGGCTTTATGGGGGTGGCTTTGGAAAGGAGTTCTTTACCCTTTCGATGGCTAGTATTTCACTCGGAGTTTTGTAAGGGGGTAAAACTGTCATAATAAGGGGTTGGTCCCCTGCTCCGAGGCCTATATGGGGAGTAGGTGGGTCTCACTATATCATGCAGCATTTTATCAAAAGTTGATTTTTGGGGATACGATGTACCTTTTTCTGGAGGTTTTGGAGTGGTTTTGTTCATTCGGGCTGGGATATCCATCTCCTAAGCCTTGCTGACTGTGTCCTTTCCCCTGACGAAAGCCCTGACTCGATCCATAAGATTGTCAAATGTGTGTGGGAACTCCTTACCCAGCTTCTCACACAGTTGTGCATGTTTTAGCCCGTTGATGAAGTTGCTGATTTTCATGACCTCCGGGACATCTTTGATGTTCATGCTTTCCTTGACGAACCTCTCCATGTATTAATCTATCCGCTCATTGTCTCGTTGCCTTATATGCATGATCTCGTTAGGGTTTTTTATCACCTTTCTTTGTTGACTGAATTTTCTCAGGAACTTCTCTCTCAGCTCCTCATAACTGTATATTCCCCCAGGGGGGAGGCTGCCAAACCAGATCATGGCTCCCTCTGTTAGGGTTTGCACGAACATGTGGCACCAGACAGGCATGAGCCATCGTCCTAGTTGCACAGCACCCTTGAAGGCATGCAGGTGATCCTCCGGGTCCCTTATCCCATCATATCTGTCGAATTTAGGGGTAGCTTGAGCTTCGGGGGCATGGGAACCTCGCGATACTCTTGGTAAATTTTGAGACCTCAGCTAAATATTGAGGAAGGTAGGGCTGGTCTAAACCACTGTTGCTCTGATTCTCCTTTTCTTTTCCCTTTGACCCTTTTTCCTTTAATGAGGTCCTCCCTTTCTTCTGATGTCATTTGTTTTAGAGCCGTCATGAAGTTTTCCAAAGGATCAGAACTGTTGTCCTTGTTTTGTGGGCAAGTCTCTCCCTTGTTGGGTGGTGTATCGAAGGACAACCTGGCCCTGAGACTCTCGAGCCTATCCTGCCTTTCCAGATCCTCAAGGTGTTTCTTGAGCTCTTCTTTATGCATGGCAACAAAATCTGGGGTGATGGTGCTTTCTTTCTCCAAGACTCTTGTCTGGTTCTCGTTCTCTTCCTCATGCGTGATGTCTTCCACTAAGACTGCATTGTCGGCGTCATGCACCGTCTGAATGGTCCGTGCACTGGGAGGTGTTGCCATGTCGTCTTTTTGAGGTGATGGGTTATCACAACGCCGATGATTTATCGAATGGGAAAATCAGCCGGACTGAAGTCCCACGGATGGCGCCAATGTCGAATCCCCAAATCCCTAGATGACGTTCAAAGGGTGTTCGCTGACGTTGTGATATTCCAGCCTTTGTTCTCTACAAAAAGGAAACCGTTAGCCTCGTCACGGAGGGCCCCGGGAGGGGGATCCGTGACCAAGCTCCGGCGTGAGAGTTAGTAAACTTACCGGAAATCAAAAAGAAGCCTATTCCAACGAGAATGATCGTCGGAACATCCTCTGTGGTGTGGATCTTGATAAATCAGTTATTGTGTGGGTATTTAATGTAGGTGAATCATGGTCGGAATAAATGAGGGTGTGAAGCATTAAGTAATAGTTACCTTGGTCTTGGAATCAGACCTTTACCTTTCTTATATAGAAGAGATAGCTCCATGGGAAAACGATACCGAGGAGATCTAACGGTTTCTGGTCATCTTTGGGGGACTCAGACACGTGTTTGAGCCCCAACGGTAAGATTGTTGGCTTCATTTAATGAGACCAGCTTGATGGTACTATGTTTCTGGCGACCCTTTCCTTATCAGTCAGTCATTAAATGCCTCTGCAACACTCTTGGATCCTTTTCTTTATTTTTCCCGCTCGTTCAGCATGTATGAGTCTCTTAAGAGACAAGTCTTGACATTGGGCTTTAATAGTTGGGCCTGCATGATAGAAGCCCAAGACGGGTCAAGTTGGGCAACCGGTTGGCCCGTCGTCACAAATTTTGTTTTCAAAGTACAATGATTTGGATGGATTTGGTGCGAGTATAAGCATTGGTTAGCATCGAAAAATATTAATGTATGAAAAAGTTATAGTCGTTTAAAAATGAAGGGGGAAAGAGTTCAAGTGAGAAATGAGCAGAATACCATTTCTCTATTTGTTTCTTCAATTGTTTTAACGAAAATACCACTGCCTAGTTTTGAGCTATTGATCTTGGGAGATCAATGGTTGAGCTTGTCTCCTATACTTCGTACAAGAATTCTCTCTGGTACATGATCTCTTATCCCTGTATTAATTTCAAATATATTTTCGTATCAGTCTTGTTTCTACTTTTGTTTTCTAAATCCGTATCAGTTTTGTGTCAGTGTAGTGTAATTCTCTTTTTCTGCATCGGTTTTGGTATTTATTGAACTTTCATTGTCAGTGTATTTTAGTCTCTTATGTTTAGCATTTTGCTAATTGGTATTTGCTTGTATTATTGATTCTTCCGAATTGAGTGATTTTCAGCTCAGCTGTAGTTTTCTTTTATGTGTGTCTTATTTGTTTGATATGTAGTCTGGGAAACCCGAGGAATAAGTAAGGAGTGCTTTAAAGATCAAGATTTGTTTTAATTTTGTAATGCAATGCAATGTAATGTAATTAAGATCTCTTTGATTAAAATGTTTGGATTGGATTTTGGATTTGATATTTGTAAGGGTGATATGTCAGCAGCCCTTATTGGGGTGTTACAAATAGTCATAAATTAGGGTATATGTGCTGAATACAACGAAAATGGCGTTTGCAAGTACCGCCAAAAAGGAAAACCAGTGTTAATGGCTGAAAAAGTGAAACATGATAGGGAACAAGAATATGAAGAAACTTGCAAATCAATTAAGAATTATTCCAATCAGTGTTGATCGAGAAAGAGAATAAGACGAAGAAGGACGGAGGTGGTGAGGAGGAGAGAGAATTGCAAATCCCAACATCAGTGCTTCTTTCGTACAGGGACTAGTTAGTAATTAGAGTAAATTACAAAAATCGTCCTTTATGTATGTCAATTATTGCAAACTGTGTCCTTTGTCTTCAATAATTACAGAAAACGTACTCGATGTTTGCAAACTCTTGCAAGTTATGTCCTTTAGCCCTAACTTAGTTAATTTTTATGGTTAAATCTGACCAAATGGACTCACATGAGAGTAAAATGACCAAAATACCCTCATGTGAGGTCCATTTGGTCAGATTTAACCACAAAAAATTAACTGGGTTAGGGTTAAAGAACATAACTTTCAAGGGTTTGCAAACATCGAGTACGTTTTCTGTAATTATTGAAGATAAAGGACACCGTTTGCAATAAGTGACATACATAAAGGACGATTTTTGTAATTTACTCTAGTAATGAAAATTCATTCATAGTTAGCTTGGTGCTAAATAATAGTTTGGGTATATTAGTGAAAAACCCAAGTATTGTGTTAAACGTGTAAATGAAAGGGAGTAGAGGGACCAAACTTGAAGTGGGGGTGGGGGTTCATTTCATATCTTTGTTGAGGTGAGGTGAGGTGAGGTGAGGGAAGCGTGTTATCCTGTTGTCTTTTGTACAAACAATACAATACAATGCTTATGAAAGCGTCGACTCCGGCGGCATTACCTATTAATTTCAAATCGAGGTTCACGGTGGTCTCAAATTCAAGAGTTACGAGCTATAAGAATTGCAAAGAAATTGGTAGAAGAGGGGTTGTAGCTGCTGCTGGGTATAGAAAGAGGTCATTGGAAACACCGGGAGCGTATGAGCTTGTAGACGAAGAGAGCGGGGATAAGTTCATCGTCTGGGGAGGAACCGATGACGAAGCGCCTATCCCTACCCCTACCAACGAGGTTCTTCACTGGAAACCACCCTCCGCCAGACCACCGACAGGTCTCTGCTCTTTCCCCCTTTCTCTTATTATCCATCCAATATTATTATTCTTATTAATAACAAGTGAAATGTTATTAATTTTATCTAGGAGTTGCAGCCAGTAGCAAGGGAGTGTCTCCAAGTTTTGAACGATTAAGAGCCGCTAGGGTAAGGAGTCTTGGTAGTAGGGTATCCTCCTCTTCAGAAAAGGATGTTTCAGAAACACTTTTGGCTAGACAAAATACAACATCTGATGCTATCAAAGATGATGATGGTGATAGGAGGAGGAGTATTTCACAAAGGACATTAAACGCTGCTGCTGCTGCTGATTTTTTTAGCAGAAAATCATTTAAGGATGTGGGATGCACGGATTACATGCTTCACTTTTTGAACACTCAGCTTATTGCCTACCCTTCACATATTCAGGCATAATTCTTGTCCTTAACATGTCATTTTGTGTGATGATGAATTCCGTAAACCTATGTGTTGGGAATTGAATTGCAGGCTTTGTCATTCCCACATGTTATCATGGGTAAGAGTTGCATCATAGCTGATCAGAGTGGGTCCGGGAAAACTTTGGCCTATCTTTTACCAGTGATTCAAAGTATTAGACAAGATGAGTTGGAAGGGCTTGCCAAATCCTTACCTCAAAGCCCCAGACTTGTCATACTAGTTCCAACTGCTGAGTTGGCTTCTCAGGTTTGCTTGCTATTTCCTTCCACAAACTTCACAACTAATTTTCTACTTTATAAATCTTTTCTTTCTTTTTTTCCAGGTATTACGAAATTGCAGACTCATGTCAAAGTCTGGTGTGCCATTCCGGTCTATGATTGCGACAGGTGGTTTCAAACAGAAAACTCAACTGGAAAGTCTGCGAAATGAGTTAGATGTTTTAATTGCTACTCCGGGTCGATTCTTATACTTAGTTCAACAAGGCTTTTTACACTTGACTAATCTTAAATGGTACTACTTTCTCATCATCAAATTTCTCTTACTGTTTGTTACTACTAATATGTTTGTTGTTCAGTGCGGTGTTGGATGAGGTGGACATACTGTTTAAGGATGAAGATTTTCAGCCGGCATTGGAGAGTTTAATGAATTTGGCACCTGTTACCACCCAATATCTGTTTGTGACTGCGACTCTACCAGTGAATGTATACAATAAGCTTGTTGAAAACTTTCCTGATTGTCAAGTTATTATGGGACCTAGCATGCACCGTACAAGCTCTGGTCTTGAGGAGGTACATCTCTTTTTCTTTCATCTATGTTCTCATAGATAAGTTATATATTGAGTCGCATGTGCAGATACTTGTTGACTGCAGTGGAGAGGATGGAATGGAAAAAACTCAGGACACCGCGTTTGTTAACAAGAAGTCTGCTCTTCTTAAACTAGTGGAGGAAGGCCCCGTTACGAAAACCATCATTTTCTGCAATAAAGTAAGACAAAAAAAAAAAAAAAAGAATGATGTAACCCGGAATATGATAATTTATAATTTATATAATGGTAAATTGCAGATAGAGACTTGCAGAAAGGTTGAAAATGCATTAACAAGATCCAATAGAAAAGTGTTGCCGTTTCATGCTGCTTTAGCGCAAGATTTGCGTGTTGCAAATATGGAGGAGTTCTGTCAAACTCGGTCAAAGGATAGCTCTTTGTTTTTAGTATGCACAGACAGGTAAAACGTCTGTATGTTAATTGAAAGCTTTTTATATAGGACATTCATTCTAGTTCTAGAGCTAATAATATGTTGAGAACTGCGAGAACCGTATGTGTTTGTACTTATTGCTTTAATCTCTTTTTATCTCTCCCACTTCTGGTTATCTTTATGCTCCATGTACAAGTGCATTGTGTAGTTCTCAACATATTATTGGTTCTTAAACCAACATGCCTTTGAGAGAGAGTGTACACACACACATATAGGGTGAGGATCATTACACCCTACTAAATTATTACGAGAACAAAACTTAATTGTTAGAAAACAAATTATCAGTGGTTTATATTTTTACAATTGTGTGTTTCTTACATACGCATAGGTAAGCTATGTACATAAATAACCATCAAACTAATTTGTTTAATTGTGTACCTTTTAACTGCATATATACCTATGCATGTATAGGTTGTATACTCAAATGAACCATTAATTTTAAACTTTAGGAAAAATGAGTGAGATAATAACCATTAACTTTAAATACCACTTTCTTTTATTTCATTATTATTATTATTTGTTTTATGAAAATCAGTGGTTTCATTTTTGTTTTCTTTTGTTCTCGTGCTAATGTGTTATGTGTAGCTAGCTCTCCTATACGTGCGCACACTCCCTGAGAATATACATGCTTGTTTGTGTCTCTCTATATGTATGTAATATGGTTCTGTTTATTCAGGGCATCCCGGGGGATTGATATCCCAGGAGTTGATCAGGTTGTGTTGTTCGACTTCCCCCGTGACCCAAGTGAATATGTGCGTCGTGTTGGAAGAACGGCGAGGGGTGCTGGAGGCAAAGGTAGAGCTTTCATATTTGTGGTTGGAAAGCAAGTCTCCCTTGCTCGCAGAATTATAGAAAGGAATAGAAAAGGCCACCCGTTGCATGATGTTCCATCAAACTAAACTAATATATCATCGATGGACAATTGCCATCATATACTAATGGGGAAATGTAGTTTGGTCAATTCGGTTAACCATTGGTTTAGGCTAACAGAAAAACAAGCCTGTTAATTTAAATTGGCGGAAGGACAAGTGGTATATTATTATAACCAATGTTTTCAAAACCGGACCGGAGGTCGACCCGGTCGTCTTATGGGGTCAAAGGTCGGACCGGTCAGACCGGTTTGACCGGGTTTAAGACCCGGATTACATCATAAATTATATAAAAATATATATAAAATATCCTTACTTATTTCACATCATTACCAATTTTTCTATTTGATTTAAATACTTAAATTATTACAATAGTTAAATAATATAAAAATAAGAAATACATATGGATATATATGCCAAGATCAGGATATTATCATATATAAAGTCAAAAAAGTTAGTTTGACTAATAAAATGAAAATTACAGACAATGTTTTTAGAACTGGACCGGATATCGAACCGGAACCCTTACTGGTTCACTGGTCCGACCGGTCGGACCGGTTCAACCGGATTTAAGAACCGGATGACATTACAAATTATATATATACAGTGAGTATTTAAAATATGGCTACATGTTACTTCTCCACAATATAAAATACTAAAATATTAAAAATAACATTAAGTTTGTTTACCTAGAGTTTGAAAAATCTAACACTTTAAATACATTAAATAAAATGGTCTCAATTAATTTATATTCAAGAAATGAAGCTTGAAAAAATATGTGGGCCGTTCAAGCAATTCAATACCTAAAATAAAGCCCATTACTCTCAAATATACATTCTGCTTCACAAAACCCTAGTTCCACTTAGTGACTTCAATACCTAATTTACTTTTACACAACAGACAGCCGTTAACACGAATTTGTACATCTGTGGTGTTTCTTCTTTGTATGCACTTGAATATTATGTCTCTCTTTACACATAACCTTCTTCATCATTGACCTTTAAGTTGTATGTATCCATTTCTTTTACTTTATTTCTTTCGATATGTATTTTACATTGTAAAGGAGACTCTGATTTAGGTAATCTTCATGGGTATTTAGCAAATAAGATGAAAAGAAATCAAGATTTCCGGTCCGATCGGCGGTCACCGGCCGCCGGTTCAATCATCGCTCGCACAAACCAGCCGGCCCAAACGGAAAACGGCCAAACATGCTCATCCGGACCGGTGACATGTCCGATTCCCGGCCCGACCGGTTTGACCGGCCGGTCCGAACCGGTTGCGAAAACACTGATTACAGATCTCTATTTCTTTCTTGAGAAAGAACACCACCGTCACCACCGTATGGTGCCGCCACCAACTCCATCTCACAACTAACAAAGGTAGAAATCTAGATCTGGTCCGCCCACAGACCATCGTCTTCTTCAATTTCCTTTATTCCGGTGAATATCTTCTTGTCTACTACAATTTCCGGCCCATGTTCCAGTAAAAGAAGTGATGTGAGGGAGATAAATGAAGAAGATACAAACCTTGACAGATCTATTTGGCCCACCCCATCGTTTGGAACGAAGCAAACTCACGCCTTTCTGCTCCGGAGGAGGTTACAGATGTTGCCGGAGAAGGTTGCAGATGTCGCCGGCCCGACCCTTATGTGACAACCCGCCGGCCCGACCGCCCGGCTCCCGGCCCGACCTCCGGGTCAATGCTGAAACGGGTTAAAGGCCTGAACCGGCCCGGTGGTGTTTCCGGATCCCGGCCGGACCGGTCCGGTTTTAAAAACGTTGATTATAACAAAGTATTTGGGATTGGGTAAAATGAGAACTATACTTAGTTGAGAGAACCAATGAACTAATCTCATCTTTTGATCAAGATAGGGTGTATGGCTGAGATTTGATTTGGGTTATGATATATAGAGACCACTCCTTTTTAATAAAAAAAACCATTGCAATACATAAAAGGGCAAATTTGACATTTTAACACCATTTTTTTGTAAGATTGTTTTTTTTTTTTTTTTTTTTTGTTAGACGTCCCATCAAATCAATATCAATGAAATCTACAAAATTGTTTTAAACACAAATCAACATCATTTAAATCTACAAATGAGAACTACACTTAGTTGAGAGAACCAATGAATTAATCTCATCCTTTGATCAACATAGGGTGTATGGCTGAGATTTGATTTGGGTTATGATATATAGAGACCATTCCTTTTTAATAAAAAACTACAGTAATACATAAAAGGGCAAATTTGACATTTTTACACCATTTTTTTTGTAAGATTGTTTTTTTTTTGTCAGACGTCCCATCAAATCAATATCAATGAAATCTACAAAATTGTTTTGAACACAAATCAACATCATTTAAATCTACAAATGAGAAGTAGACTTAGTTGAGAGAACCAATGAACTAATCTCATCCTTTGATCAAGATAGGGTGTATGGCTGAGATTTGATTTGGGTTATGACATCTAGGGACCAATACTTTTTAATAAAAAAACTATTGCAAATACTAAAAGGGCAAATTTGACATTTTTAAACCATATTTTTTGTAAGATTGTTTTTATTTTTGGCACAGGCTATTCGCACACCCCCTTGGTCTATCCGCACACCCCAAAACGCCCCCTTTGGCCAAAGCGGGACGCTTTATGTTAAAGTCAACAGACAAGGGCTCAGCCTGTCAGTCCTTGTCTGATGACCTCGTACCGAAGCGTCTCGCTTTGACCAAAGCGGGGCGTTTTGGGCTGGCTGTTTATTTTTGGGGGAAAAAGTGATATTTTGGTGGAAAAAAATGGGTTGTTGGTTTATTGTTTGATTGTATTTGGTTGTGTTTTTTTGTTGAAAAGTTGTAGATTTTTGTTTTATTTTTATAAAACATATATAATTTAAAGTTGATGTAAAGTTATTTTATTTTTACAAAACATATATAATTTTTTATTTTCTTAAAAGTCAATTTAATTTAAAACACACACTGTCACACCCTGGCTTTGCGGAAGCGTGGGTTTATTTGGTGTGACTTCTTAATACCATAGCTTAATCATAACAAAGCTATATGAAAATAAAACCATGCAGATCATCCATTGATTTAAGTTTGAAAAGTAAAATACCACAACATTGTCTTAATGCGTTGACACATGCAACGGAAATTACAACCTAATAACATAAAAACATTGTTTGAAAGACACAACCATAAACTTAAGATAGACGTAGTTTAAGAACTGTGACTCGTCCAGGTAAAAGCCACAACCCCTAAACTCGGATGATCCCATAACTCTACGCAGCGTGAAAACGTAGCATACCGTGCCAGATCCTTAGTTCCCTGAAATACATGTAAGTTGGAAAAATCAACAATAATGTTGAGCGAGTTCATGTGTAAGTGAGTAAGTAAAACCTTTGTAAGTATAAAAACCCTGGTATGTAGCAAATAAGGAAAAAGAGATCACCAATGGTTTGCAAGGCCATTGATATGTGTGAAGTGCAAGTAGGAAGACTCAAACCTAGCGGATTTATGCGTCGGGCACAAAGTCACCCCGAGGTCCGTTCTGTTTGGCCTGGGGCTGGGCTCGCTACACCCAGATAGATCTACCGCTCCTGTCCATCGGTCCTACAATGAGGATTAATGATCTCAAGTTGCGCCTACCCACTCACATGATCTAAGTAGTAACCCTCCTTACGCTAAACATACCATGTGTAAAAGTACTCGTAATCATAGTAACATGTATTTCACCCCCGCAGTTTAGAAAACTGAAAACAGTTAAGAGAAGAGGGGGACATGAACTCACTGTAGTGCGTCCTCGATAACAGCAACTCAAAACTCGGTCTGCAATACGACACCTACACGTACTTATATCTATTAGATGAACGGGCCGTGCCTTGGCTTAGTATTTAGGGTTTTGAGTTACGTTTCTTAATGTTATGCTTTGTCAAAATAATAATAATTATTTTGACTTAAACGAAGAATAGTTAGGTAACTATTCCGTATCCACACTTTTCAAGTATCATGTATTCGGTGACTTAGAGTATTGACGATATATATGTATATATTTAAGTCTCATTTCCGACACTTTGAAGTTTGGTGTCAAAACTCATGGCGAGGTTTACTTCCGAGAAATAAAGTTAAACATACTCGTTAGAAAAATAATTTTTCTAAGTCTTGGGATTTTTAGAAAAATTCGCCAGAGTTTCCCCTAAAAACGGGGGTGCCCGTGCTAATACGTACATCGTTTTCTTTTTGAAATCAAACCATGATCATCAACAATCAACCCTTACATTCTGTCAAGCAAAATACTACCTTTGTCGTTTCAATTTTAATATATGAAAACTGGACTGTTTTCGGATATTTAAATAAAATACTTAACCTATTTCAAAAATTCCCAAAGTTTTACAGAACGTCTTAAACGAACCCAAATTTATTGTGTAAAAATATCGGGGTCCAGTTCGTTATCAGTGATTTATAGAAAATCGTTTACCGGACTGCAATCAGATTTACTACATTCTGATTGCAGTTTACGGAATAATTCGTCTAAAATTCCTCGGAAGTCCGTTTGACAAAATTCCAATTCGAGGGTCACAAGTACATCAGTGACCATCTATGGTATGAATTTTTGGGGTTGGTTCAATTCAGGTTTTAAGTTACGACCGAAAACGTACAGCCCATTTTACTGCAGTAAAACTCAGCCTTAGCTGCTGTCATGAAAACAGACTTTTAAAATAGTAAACGACCTTAAAAAAATATGATTCCAGCGCCATTTTCTTTGTTTTTCGAAAAGACACAATTTAGGCTTCAGAAATTCCGTTTTTCGAGTTATTAAAGTCTGTTTACAGCCTGTTGAAGACGGCTGAAAAAGTACATCAGCATGTTATTTTAAAGTTTAAATGTTATTAAATCGTGTTACAAGTGTCCGATCAACGGGTTTTTCCAAGAAAACAACGATTAAACATCAAGTATGATTTAACCAACCCTCAAACCAACAAGTTTTCATCTTTCAAGTCAACTTATATATGTAAACTTCATATGAACTTCTATGTTCATTTACTTGTTCTTGTTATTTTAGTGATGTAAACATACTATACCCTTTGATCATAAAAACGAGATGAAACAAGATTAACAAGAGTGTAACAAGAGACTTACTACTAGCTTATAGCTAGGGATGAAATCTAGTGTGAAAATGATGAGAAAATGTGATGAAAAAGCTAGAACAAAGCCCTTCTTGAAGCTCCACAAGTAGTAACCTTCTTGAATCACCTTCTAAACTTAATGGAACTTGTAAAATGAAAGAGATGGTGTGAAAGTAAGAGTGATGGTGGCGGTTTTGTGGAAACCGAAAGTGAGAGGAGAGGGAGGGTGAGGTGAGGGAGTGATCTTGGTGAAATGATTGTTCAATCTCAAGCTCCATACCTTTATAATCATCCTACATATTTTATCTAGTTCAACAAGTAACATATCCAATATAATATTACAATAAAATCAACAAGGTATGGTGTGAGGATGTGGGGGTCCTTCTAGAACCGAAAATTCGGTTGGGGGGGGGGTATGATTGCAAAAATGTAACTAAAGTGTAGGTAATAGTTAGAATGCAAGTACTTGGTATTTTTATGTTAGATATAGAGTTTTTAGTGGGTATTATGGCAAACGGGGACCACGACTAGCCAAAAATAGTAAAACAAAGTGTCTGACAAAAATTTAGTGTCACGGGTAATGTCCGGTTATACGATTAAATACCGCTCCGTTAAAGTGTTTAATTAGTCTGAAAGGACCTTTTATGTATATTTTTGCAACACAAATTATTCCCGGCACTTAGGAAAATATACGGGACCGTTCTGCCATGTTTTTGCACTTTATTAGTAATTTAAAAATGCTAAGTTTTGTATTAAAGTGCAGAATGTTGTACTTAAAGTACGTTTTAGGCACATCCGGTCACTATAAGCTTCACCTAGTGACGCAGTTCTACAATCCTCACCTCCCTACACTCACTACTAGTGTAGTAATCTATTCCCGGCTCATAATGGCCTCAGAGACAGTAATTGTCTGATGCTGGCTATGTCAGCATGTTTGCTGGGTTATCCGTATAGTGTGCTCACTGTGCTTTTGTGCATCAAGGTTGTCACTGACGTTTGTGTATAAATAATAGAGTGACAGTATAAAATGTGATGCATGAGCATGTATGTAACAGAAATCAGTAAGCAGTTTAATCACAGTTGTAAGCAAGCACAGTAATTAAGCATTAATTAAATATTAATTCGTACGGATACCTGGTTTGGTGAGGGTTGTCACATTCTCCCCCCGTTAAAGAAATTCGTCCCGAAATTTAAGTTCTGCTTCTATTTGCAGGGGTCTTGGGAAATAAGTGGGGGTACTTTTCTTTCTTTCGGTCCTCACGCTCCCAGGCGTATTCAGGCCCATGCCTAGCATTCCAACGAACTTTGACGAGTTTGACACTGCTCCTACGAGTTTTGTTAACTTTCCAATCCGTGATCTCAACAGGTTCTTCAGTGAAGTGGAGCGTCTCGTCGATATGAACTTCGTCAGCAGGAATGATCACTGTATCTTGTGTTGGACTTTTTCTCAAATTGGATACATGGAATGTATCATGAACACCATGGAGTTCAGCAGGTAGGTCCAACTTGTAGGCTACAAGCCTAATCCTTTGCAGAATTCTGAAAGGGCCAATGTAACGCGGATTCAACTTCCCACGCTTTCCGAAGCGTGCCACACCCTTCCAGGGTGAAACTTTCAATAAAACCATATCTCCAACTTGGAATTCCAAATGTTTCCGGTTTGGATCTGCATAGGCTTTCTGTCTTTCGCGAGCCGCTTCGATGCGTTTTCGAATCTGCGAAATTTTTTCTGTCGTCTCTTGGACGATTTCGGGACCAACAAGCTGCCTCTCACCTGCGTCAGCCCAGCATAGGGGTGATCGACACTTGCGTCCTTAAAGAGCTTCAAATGGCGCGGCTCCAATACTGGTGTGGTAGCTGTTGTTGTATGAGAATTCGGCCAATGGTAAATGCTTATCCCAGCTACCACCAAGATCCATTACACATGCTCTCAGCATATCTTCAATGTCTGAATAGTTCTTTCACTTTGGCCATCAGTTTGCGGATGAAATGCAGTACTTAGGTTCAATTGCGAGCCAAAAGCTTCTCGGAAGGATTGCCAAATCCTTGATACAAATCTCCCATCCCTATCAGAGATGATCGAGAGAGGCACTCCATGACGTGCAACGATTTCTCGCATGTATATTTCTGCAAGTTTACTCGTATTGTCCTTCTCTTTAATTGGCAAGAAGTGCGCAGACTTTGTTAGGCGGTCAACTATTACCCAAATCATATCATGGCCTCTGGGCGTCTTGGGCAGTTTCGTTATGAAGTCCATTGAAATCTGTTCCCATTTCCACTTGGGAATTTCAGGTTGCTGCAGAAGTCCTGAAGGCTTCTGATATTCAGCTTTAACCTTGGCGCACGTTAAACACTTGCTCACGTAAACAGTAACGTCGCCTTTCATTCTAGGCCACCAATAGTAATCTTTAAGGTCCTGGTACATCTTATCCGCACCGGGATGAATAGAGTACCGTGATTTGTGTGCCTCATCAAAAATAACTTTTCTCAACCCACCAAACAGAGGAACCCAAATCTTTTTCATAAAGCATAACGTTCCGTCCTTGTTTGGTACTAATTGCTTCTCCATCCCACGGAGATATTCTTCTTCAAGGTTTCTTTCCTTAAGAGCTTCTTTCTGCGGGGCACGAATGCGCAGGGAAAGATCTGTCTGGATAATCATCCCCAAAGCCCTAACCCTTATGGGCTTGATCCTTTCTTTACGACTTAGGGCATCGACGACCACATTCGCTTTCCCTGGATGGTACTTTATCTCGCAGTCGTAATCGTTCAACAATTCGACCCAACGTCTTTGTCTCATGTTAACTCTTGTGGTCTGTGAAAATTGTACACTTTGTACCATACAAATAATGTCTCCAGATTTTCAGCGCAAATACCACTGCGCCTAGTTCTAAATCATGCATGGTATAATTCCTTTCATGAACTTTCAACTGGCGTGACGCGTAAGCTATAACTTTCTGGCGTTGCATCAACACGCAACCCAATCCTTGTCGTGAGGCGTCACAGTATACCACGAAATCATCAGTTCCTTCTGGTAGCGCTAAGATTGGCGCATTGCAAAGCTTGTCTTTCAGTAACTGGAATGCTTCTTCCTGTTTGATTTCCCAATTAAACTTCTTATCTTTCTGTGTGAGTGCGGTAAGAGGTTGAGCGATTTTAGAAAAAAAAAATCCTCAATGAACCTTCGATAGTAACCAGCCAAACCCAAGAATTGTCGAATCTCGGTTAGCGTCTTTGGAGTCTCCCAACTCTTAATTGCCTCTATCTTTGTGGAATCAACATGAATCCCGTCTCCATTCACCATATGTCCAAGGAATTGGACTTCTCGTAGCCAAAACTCGCACTTAGAGAGTTTGGCATACAACTGTTCCTTTTTTTAGCAACTCCAAAACGGCTCTTAAATGCTGTTCGTGTTCAGCCTTTGTCCTTGAATAAATCAAGTCTCGTTGATGAATACAATCACGAACTTATCGAGATACGGCTTGCAGACTCGGTTCATTAGGTCCATAAAAACAGCAGGCGCGTTTGTCAATCCACACGGCATAACTAGGAACTCGTAATGTCCATAGCGAGTCCTAAAGGCTGTCTTCGGGATGCTCTCCTCTTGTATCCTTAGCTGATGGTATCCAGATCGAAGATCGATCTTAGAGTAAAAGCTTGAACCTTGCAATTGATCGAAAAGATCATCGATTCTTGGTAGAGGATACCGATTCTTGATGGTCAACTTGTTCAACTCCCGGTAGTCAATGCACATACGAAAACTACCGTCCTTCTTCTTAACAAACAGGATCGGAGCTCCCCAAGGTGAGAAGCTTGGTCTGATGAATCCTTTGTCTAGCAACTCTTGGAGTTGTGTCGATAATTCCTGCATCTCTGACGGTGCAAGTCTATAAGGTGCCCTAACTACAGGCGCGGCGGCTGGAACTAAGTCTATACGGAACTCCACTTGCCTCTGGGGTGGCAATCCTGGCAAGTCCTCAGGGAAGACTTCAGGATACTCCCTTACGACAGGGATGTCTTCGATTTTCGGCTCAACAGCTTTCTTATCCACGATGTGTGCCAAGAAGGCAGCACATTCATTCCGTAAACACTTACGGGCTTTCAGGCAGCTGATGATTCTTAAGGGCATATCTCGCTTCTCCCCACATCATTTCACCATCCTTGGTTGGGATGCGTACGACCTTTTCGTGACAGACAATCTCGGCCTTGTTACTCGATAGCCAATTCGTTCCCACTACCACATCAAAGCTTCCCAACTCGACAGGTAGTAAGTCTAGCGTAAACTCGTGCCCTCCTAATTCAATCACACATCCTTGGACAACTTCACTGGTCTCAACTAGTTTCCCATTTGTTAATTCGATCGAATATGGGACGTCTAACTTACTAGGCGTCAAACCAAGAATATTCTTAAATTCTAATGACACGAAGCTATAATCGGCACCAGTATCATACAAAATAGATGCAAAAGTTTTGGTTGTTAGAGAACGTACCAGTAATCACGCCTGGATCCTGGCATGCTTCACAAGCTCCGATGTTGGATGTTCTTTCACGGTCTTGTTTCAACTTCGGGCATTCCCTCTTAAGATGTCCAACGTCCCCACAATGGAAGCATCCTGGCACTCGGCCATTTCCTTTCCCATTTCCACCTTGAGCGTTGTTACTGTTTTCTCCTTGTCTGGGACTCTTCATCCCACAACCATCCTTGTTGTTTCCTTTTCTTCCGCACCTAGGCTTCCGACATCCACAATCGTGGTGATACTTGCACCCAGCACGTCTTGGTTTAGTTTCTAAGTAAATCTTATCATTGGCCTGTTTGTTGTTAGGGCAATCTTTCTTGAAATGCCCTTTGTCCCCGCAGTCAAAACAACCTCGAATAGATCTTTGTTCATCATTATTCGTTCGGGTATCTTCGGTGAGCTTCCTTTTGTTCTTTCCGGACGACTCTACCTGAGTCTCCTTGTCAGGGTTTGCAAGTTTTTCTAGTCTAATTGCTTCCGTAACGAGTGCCAAGCCCATCTTACTTGCAGCCATAGTTGTTGGTGGCGTAGATGCTGTCATTAAGCTCAGGACTTGAGGTGCCAGTTCCCAAATGAAATGTCCTAATTTCTTCAATTCTGGTTCCACCAAGTACGGAACGACTCGTGCCAAATCATGAAGTCTTTGCATGTATTCCAACATTTTTGGACCTTCCATCATCAGGCTCTGGAATTCACCTTCCAACCTCTGGGTTTCTGTTTGGGTGCAATACTTCTTACGCATTATTCCTTTCAACTCATCCCAAGTTAACGCGTATGCTGTAGTTAGGCCCATTATTCGAACCTGAAGATTCCACCATAATCGAGCTCCATCTTGAAACAACTCGGAAACGTATGGGACTTGTTGTTCTGGCGTACAACCACTCATTCGAAAGATGGAATCCATACTTTCAATCCATTTCACAAAAGCTATGGCACCTCCAGTGCCGTCGAACTTCGGAGGCTTGTAGTTGAGGAAGTGCCAGTAGGAACAACCGTTATTTTCTGAGGTACCTCTGCTAGGTTCGGAGCGTAGGGCCTCGTGCTGTGCTATAGCTGCAGCAATTATCTCTTGAAGTTCCGCCTCTGAGGTGGGCATGCGCATTTCGCGTCTTGGTGGCATCTTCTAAAAGATGTTTCACGTAGGTTAGGTCATAGCAAGTAAAATGTACGTATGTATTCAACAATATCAACACATAACATCTCATGCTATAAATAAATCAACCACATAACATCTCATGTCATAGAACATAAACAATAAATCAAACATCACAAGTGATGAGAATACTGCGATTGCATTGCCACAAATTGAGACCACAATGTAAAGCTTACAAGTACACAACTGTAGCATACAACATCAATGACTTAGTAGGGGACGACCCTAGACAAGTCGTGCGATCGCTGGACATGTTCAGGAATCTCTGGTTCGTCCATTTTCAAATTCCAGAACTCCACATCAAGCTTCTGAATTCCAGTCCTAGAACAGCATTTCTTCTCAATCATTTCCTTGAGCTCGTTCTAGCTCAGTGCATAAGCAGCGTCTGTGCCAAGGGTCTGAAACTGAAGGTTCCACCATGAGAGTGTGTTATCTAGAAATAACCCCGGGATGTAGGTAACACTCTGTTGGGGCGAACAGTTACTCATTCTTGGAATGGAGTCAATCTTTTCAGACCAACGAACAAATGCAACGGCGCCTCCTGTTCCGTCGAAGTTCAAAGGCTTGCAGTTCAGGAACTGCTTATAGGTGCAGCCAGTTGGAGGGTTATTTCCAGTAATGCCATCGTTGTGCTTAGAGAGGAGGGCTTCATGTCGTGCATTTGCCTGTGAGATGCGTTCTTGCAACTCGGCTTCTGTCCTTAGCAGTGTACTGGTGTCTGTGTCACGCCATGGTGGCATTCTCTTCTGTCGCAGTGGTATGAAGTGGGTTAGACAACATTTCAATTGTCTATGAGATACATAGCACCATAAGCCATCAGGTAATCATCCAATTTCACACGTAAATATACTCAATGTATGAGTGAGGAAAAATAAATTTCTGAGCCTTCACATAGGCTTGCCAAAATGGCTTGTTGCTTGTAATAGAATGAACTCGAGGCTACATCGCCTTGGTCATTCGTGTTTTAGTTATTTCCTGCTACATGGGTTTTCATTAGCTTGACCCGCAGAGTCCACCATGATTTCTGTGCACTACAAGCCGTTATTACGTGGGCCCCCGTAATAATAGATTGTCTTGCACAGTTACCCCAATTTTCTCTCGTCCAAGCAGATGATCAATCAAGGAGCAACAGCAGGTGCATCGGCATGAACAGGGTCATGCTCCAATGCGGGGTCAGGAGCAACGCCTGGCTCAGGGCCACGGCTGGCTCCGGATCAACAAACTCCATCACAAAATCAGCTGGATCAACAAACACAGGGGTTACAGGATCCTCCAAGGGCTGGTCTAAGTGTATGAACTCAATGTCATGGTCTGGATCAAAACCAGGTGGAAAAACAGGATCATCCTCAATATCGTGATCAAACTCAAAGTTGTGTGCGGGAACCGGTGCAGCTGATGATGCCATATCAGGGTCGGCGTCGTGTGAGTGGTGCTGCACTCCCTGTATATGCGAAGATGCGGACGCCACGGACTCAAATGAGTTTGGGACAGGTGAATGAGCATGAGCCTCCTCTGCAGGAGCGTCAGCAAGCAGTAGGCTACCACCAGCAGCAATAGGGCCTCGCCCTCAAGTGGGTCCTCCTCTAATAGTTCGACATCGTCGTCAGAGACAACGTCGGGGGGCATATGAACAATGGGATAAGCGGCAAGGGGCACAGGAGCAGGGATCACCGCGAGTGGCAAATCCCCAACAAGATGGCCATCAGCAGGCTCTGCTACGACATCAGGCAGCGCCAAGGGCTGAAAGTCGTCATCGTCCGTGCTGGTAGTATCGAAAATGTACACCTCGTGCTCTGATGAAACTATGTCGCCTGATACTATGGCCATGGGATCTGTAGTGTCCGACTCTCCAGTATCTGATGAAGGCATGACATTTTGTAATACAACACACATATGCACAAATAATCAATCATATAGTCAAATAAACATATTAGTCATCAATAAGCAATCAAATAGTTCTCCTAGTCCCACTAGCCTCCCAGACTGAATCTCCTAGTCTCTTAAACTACCTTCCCAGCCTTTCGGACTGTTCTTCCTAGTCCCACTAGCCTACTTCCTCAGCCTCCCAGACCGAGCCTCAGCCTCCTAGACTGAGCCTATAACAAATAAAATGTGTTCAACTTTGTTTGTATAAACGTTTTGGATCTGGACTTAAGTGGTATGCAATGCAAAAATGTTTTCGTAAGAGCCCTAGTGATCATAGTCTAGACTCGAGAAAGAATCCTAGTTCGCTATGATCGAGGCTCTGATACCAAGCTGTCACACCCTGGCTTTGCGGAAGCGTGGGTTTATTTGGTGTGACTTCTTAATACCATAGCTTAATCATAACAAAGCTATATGAAAATAAAACCATGCAGATCATCCATTGATTTAAGTTTGAAAAGTAAAATACCACAACATTGTCTTAATGCGTTGACACATGCAACGGAAATTACAACCTAATAACATAAAAACATTGTTTGAAAGACACAACCATAAACTTAAGATAGACGTAGTTTAAGAACAGTGAATCGTCCAGGTAAAAGCCACAACCCCTAAACTCGGATGATCCCATAACTCTACGCAGCGTGAAAACGTAGCATACCGTGCCAGATCCTTAGTTCCCTGAAATACATGTAAGTTGGAAAAATCAACAATAATGTTGAGCGAGTTCATGTGTAAGTGAGTAAGTAAAACCTTTGTAAGTATAAAAACCCTGGTATGTAGCAAATAAGGAAAAAGAGATCACCAATGGTTTGCAAGGCCATTGATATGTGTGAAGTGCAAGTAGGAAGACTCAAACCTAGCGGATTTATGCGTCGGGCACAAAGTCACCCCGAGGTCCGTTCTGTTTGGCCTGGGGCTGGGCTCGCTACACCCAGATAGATCTACCGCTCCTGTCCATCGGTCCTACAATGAGGATTAATGATCTCAAGTTGCGCCTACCCACTCACATGATCTAAGTAGTAACCCTCCTTACGCTAAACATACCATGTGTAAAAGTACTCGTAATCATAGTAACATGTATTTCACCCCCGCAGTTTAGAAAACTGAAAACAGTTAAGAGAAGAGGGGGACATGAACTCACTGTAGTGCGTCCTCGATAACAGCAACTCAAAACTCGGTCTGCAATACGACACCTACACGTACTTATATCTATTAGATGAACGGGCCGTGCCTTGGCTTAGTATTTAGGGTTTTGAGTTACGTTTCTTAATGTTATGCTTTGTCAAAATAATAATAATTATTTTGACTTAAACGAAGAATAGTTAGGTAACTATTCCGTATCCACACTTTTCAAGTATCATGTATTCGGTGACTTAGAGTATTGACGATATATATGTATATATTTAAGTCTCATTTCCGACACTTTGAAGTTTGGTGTCAAAACTCATGGCGAGGTTTACTTCCGAGAAATAAAGTTAAACATACTCGTTAGAAAAATAATTTTTCTAAGTCTTGGGATTTTTAGAAAAATTCGCCAGAGTTTCCCCTAAAAACGGGGGTGCCCGTGCTAATACGCACATCGTTTTCTTTTTGAAATCAAACCATGATCATCAACAATCAACCCTTACATTCTGTCACGCAAAATACTACCTTTGTCGTTTCAATTTTAATATATGAAAACTGGACTGTTTTCGGATATTTAAATAAAATACTTAACCTATTTCAAAAATTCCCAAATTTTTACAGAACGTCTTAAACGAACCCAAATTTATTGTGTAAAAATATCGGGGTCCAGTTCGTTATCAGTGATTTATAGAAAATCGTTTACCGGACTGCAATCAGATTTACTACATTCTGATTGCAGTTTACGGAATAATTCGTCTAAAATTCCTCGGAAGTCCGTTTGACAAAATTCCAATTCGAGGGTCACAAGTACATCAGTGAACATCTATGGTATGAATTTTTGGGGCTGGTTCAATTCAGGTTTTAAGTTACGACCGTAAACGTACAGCCCATTTTACTGCAGTAAAACTCAGCCTTAGCTGCTGTCATGAAAACAGACTTTTAAAATAGTAAACGACCTTAAAAAAATATGATTCCAGCGCCATTTTCTTCGTTTTTCGAAAAAACACAATTTAGGCTTCAGAAATTCCGTTTTTCGAGTTATTAAAGTCTGTTTACAGCCTGTTGAAGACGGCTGAAAAAGTACATCAGCATGTTATTTTAAAGTTTAAATGTTATTAAATCGTGTTACAAGTGTCCGATCAACGGGTTTTTCCAAGAAAACAACGATTAAACATCAAGTATGATTTAACCAACCCTCAAACCAACAAGTTTTCATCTTTCAAGTCAACTTATATATGTAAACTTCATATGAACTTCTATGTTCATTTACTTGTTCTTGTTATTTTAGTGATGTAAACATACTATACCCTTTGATCATAAAAACGAGATGAAACAAGATTAACAAGAGTGTAACAAGAGACTTACTACTAGCTTATAGCTAGGGATGAAATCTAGTGTGAAAATGATGAGAAAATGTGATGAAAAAGCTAGAACAAAGCCCTTCTTGAAGCTCCACAAGTAGTAACCTTCTTGAATCACCTTCTAAACTTAATGGAACTTGTAAAATGAAAGAGATGGTGTGAAAATAAGAGTGATGGTGGCGGTTTTGTGGAAACCGAAAGTGAGAGGAGAGGGAGGGTGAGGTGAGGGAGTGATCTTGGTGAAATGATTGTTCAATCTCAAGCTCCATACCTTTATAATCATCCTACATATTTTATCTAGTTCAACAAGTAACATATCCAATATAATATTACAATAAAATCAACAAGGTATGGTGTGAGGATGTGGGGGTCCTTCTAGAACCGAAAATTCGGTTGGGGGGGGGGGGGGTATGATTGCAAAAATGTAACTAAAGTGTAGGTAATAGTTAGAATGCAAGTACTTGGTATTTTTATGTTAGATATAGAGTTTTTAGTGGGTATTATGGCAAACGGGGACCACGACTAGCCAAAAATAGTAAAACAAAGTGTCTGACAAAAATTTAGTGTCACGGGTAATGTCCGGTTATACGATTAAATACCGCTCCGTTAAAGTGTTTAATTAGTCTGAAAGGACCTTTTATGTATATTTTTGCAACACAAATTATTCCCGGCACTTAGGAAAATATACGGGACCGTTCTGCCATGTTTTTGCACTTTATTAGTAATTTAAAAATGCTAAGTTTTGTATTAAAGTGCAGAATGTTGTACTTAAAGTACGTTTTAGGCACATCCGGTCACTATAAGCTTCACCTAGTGACGCAGTTCTACAATCCTCACCTCCCTACACTCACTACTAGTGTAGTAATCTATTCCCGGCTCATAATGGCCTCAGAGACAGTAATTGTCTGATGCTGGCTATGTCAGCATGTTTGCTGGGTTATCCGTATAGTGTGCTCACTGTGCTTTTGTGCATCAAGGTTGTCACTGACGTTTGTGTATAAATAATAGAGTGACAGTATAAAATGTGATGCATGAGCATGTATGTAACAGAAATCAGTAAGCAGTTTAATCACAGTTGTAAGCAAGCACAGTAATTAAGCATTAATTAAATATTAATTCGTACGGATACCTGGTTTGGTGAGGGTTGTCACATTCTCCCCCCGTTAAAGAAATTCGTCCCGAAATTTAAGTTCTGCTTCTATTTGCAGGGGTCTTGGGAAATAAGTGGGGGTACTTTTCTTTCTTTCGGTCCTCACGCTCCCAGGCGTATTCAGGCCCATGCCTAGCATTCCAACGAACTTTGACGAGTTTGACACTGCTCCTACGAGTTTTGTTAACTTTCCAATCCGTGATCTCAACAGGTTCTTCAGTGAAGTGGAGCGTCTCGTCGATATGAACTTCGTCAGCAGGAATGATCACTGTATCTTGTGTTGGACTTTTTCTCAAATTGGATACATGGAATGTATCATGAACACCATGGAGTTCAGCAGGTAGGTCCAACTTGTAGGCTACAAGCCTAATCCTTTGCAGAATTCTGAAAGGGCCAATGTAACGCGGATTCAACTTCCCACGCTTTCCGAAGCGTGCCACACCCTTCCAGGGTGAAACTTTCAATAAAACCATATCTCCAACTTGGAATTCCAAATGTTTCCGGTTTGGATCTGCATAGGCTTTCTGTCTTTCGCGAGCCGCTTCGATGCGTTTTCGAATCTGCGAAATTTTTTCTGTCGTCTCTTGGACGATTTCGGGACCAACAAGCTGCCTCTCACCTGCGTCAGCCCAGCATAGGGGTGATCGACACTTGCGTCCTTAAAGAGCTTCAAATGGCGCGGCTCCAATACTGGTGTGGTAGCTGTTGTTGTATGAGAATTCGGCCAATGGTAAATGCTTATCCCAGCTACCACCAAGATCCATTACACATGCTCTCAGCATATCTTCAATGTCTGAATAGTTCTTTCACTTTGGCCATCAGTTTGCGGATGAAATGCAGTACTTAGGTTCAATTGCGAGCCAAAAGCTTCTCGGAAGGATTGCCAAATCCTTGATACAAATCTCCCATCCCTATCAGAGATGATCGAGAGAGGCACTCCATGACGTGCAACGATTTCTCGCATGTATATTTCTGCAAGTTTACTCGTATTGTCCTTCTCTTTAATTGGCAAGAAGTGCGCAGACTTTGTTAGGCGGTCAACTATTACCCAAATCATATCATGGCCTCTGGGCGTCTTGGGCAGTTTCGTTATGAAGTCCATTGAAATCTGTTCCCATTTCCACTTGGGAATTTCAGGTTGCTGCAGAAGTCCTGAAGGCTTCTGATATTCAGCTTTAACCTTGGCGCACGTTAAACACTTGCTCACGTAAACAGTAACGTCGCCTTTCATTCTAGGCCACCAATAGTAATCTTTAAGGTCCTGGTACATCTTATCCGCACCGGGATGAATAGAGTACCGTGATTTGTGTGCCTCATCAAAAATAACTTTTCTCAACCCACCAAACAGAGGAACCCAAATCTTTTTCATAAAGCATAACGTTCCGTCCTTGTTTGGTACTAATTGCTTCTCCATCCCACGGAGATATTCTTCTTCAAGGTTTCTTTCCTTAAGAGCTTCTTTCTGCGGGGCACGAATGCGCAGGGAAAGATCTGTCTGGGTAATCATCCCCAAAGCCCTAACCCTTATGGGCTTGATCCTTTCTTTACGACTTAGGGCATCGACGACCACATTCGCTTTCCCTGGATGGTACTTTATCTCGCAGTCGTAATCGTTCAACAATTCGACCCAACGTCTTTGTCTCATGTTAACTCTTGTGGTCTGTGAAAATTGTACACTTTGTACCATACAAATAATGTCTCCAGATTTTCAGCGCAAATACCACTGCGCCTAGTTCTAAATCATGCATGGTATAATTCCTTTCATGAACTTTCAACTGGCGTGACGCGTAAGCTATAACTTTCTGGCGTTGCATCAACACGCAACCCAATCCTTGTCGTGAGGCGTCACAGTATACCACGAAATCATCAGTTCCTTCTGGTAGCGCTAAGATTGGCGCATTGCAAAGCTTGTCTTTCAGTAACTGGAATGCTTCTTCCTGTTTGATTTCCCAATTAAACTTCTTATCTTTCTGTGTGAGTGCGGTAAGAGGTTGAGCGATTTTAGAAAAAAAAATCCTCAATGAACCTTCGATAGTAACCAGCCAAACCCAAGAATTGTCGAATCTCGGTTAGCGTCTTTGGAGTCTCCCAACTCTTAATTGCCTCTATCTTTGTGGAATCAACATGAATCCCGTCTCCATTCACCATATGTCCAAGGAATTGGACTTCTCGTAGCCAAAACTCGCACTTAGAGAGTTTGGCATACAACTGTTCCTTTTTTTAGCAACTCCAAAACGGCTCTTAAATGCTGTTCGTGTTCAGCCTTTGTCCTTGAATAAATCAAGTCTCGTTGATGAATACAATCACGAACTTATCGAGATACGGCTTGCAGACTCGGTTCATTAGGTCCATAAAAACAGCAGGCGCGTTTGTCAATCCACACGGCATAACTAGGAACTCGTAATGTCCATAGCGAGTCCTAAAGGCTGTCTTCGGGATGCTCTCCTCTTGTATCCTTAGCTGATGGTATCCAGATCGAAGATCGATCTTAGAGTAAAAGCTTGAACCTTGCAATTGATCGAAAAGATCATCGATTCTTGGTAGAGGATACCGATTCTTGATGGTCAACTTGTTCAACTCCCGGTAGTCAATGCACATACGAAAACTACCGTCCTTCTTCTTAACAAACAGGATCGGAGCTCCCCAAGGTGAGAAGCTTGGTCTGATGAATCCTTTGTCTAGCAACTCTTGGAGTTGTGTCGATAATTCCTGCATCTCTGACGGTGCAAGTCTATAAGGTGCCCTAACTACAGGCGCGGCGGCTGGAACTAAGTCTATACGGAACTCCACTTGCCTCTGGGGTGGCAATCCTGGCAAGTCCTCAGGGAAGACTTCAGGATACTCCCTTACGACAGGGATGTCTTCGATTTTCGGCTCAACAGCTTTCTTATCCACGATGTGTGCCAAGAAGGCAGCACATTCATTCCGTAAACACTTACGGGCTTTCAGGCAGCTGATGATTCTTAAGGGCATATCTCGCTTCTCCCCACATCATTTCACCATCCTTGGTTGGGATGCGTACGACCTTTTCGTGACAGACAATCTCGGCCTTGTTACTCGATAGCCAATTCGTTCCCACTACCACATCAAAGCTTCCCAACTCGACAGGTAGTAAGTCTAGCGTAAACTCGTGCCCTCCTAATTCAATCACACATCCTTGGACAACTTCACTGGTCTCAACTAGTTTCCCATTTGTTAATTCGATCGAATATGGGACGTCTAACTTACTAGGCGTCAAACCAAGAATATTCTTAAATTCTAATGACACGAAGCTATAATCGGCACCAGTATCATACAAAATAGATGCAAAAGTTTTGGTTGTTAGAGAACGTACCAGTAATCACGCCTGGATCCTGGCATGCTTCACAAGCTCCGATGTTGGATGTTCTTTCACGGTCTTGTTTCAACTTCGGGCATTCCCTCTTAAGATGTCCAACGTCCCCACAATGGAAGCATCCTGGCACTCGGCCATTTCCTTTCCCATTTCCACCTTGAGCGTTGTTACTGTTTTCTCCTTGTCTGGGACTCTTCATCCCACAACCATCCTTGTTGTTTCCTTTTCTTCCGCACCTAGGCTTCCGACATCCACAATCGTGGTGATACTTGCACCCAGCACGTCTTGGTTTAGTTTCTAAGTAAATCTTATCATTGGCCTGTTTGTTGTTAGGGCAATCTTTCTTGAAATGCCCTTTGTCCCCGCAGTCAAAACAACCTCGAATAGATCTTTGTTCATCATTATTCGTTCGGGTATCTTCGGTGAGCTTCCTTTTGTTCTTTCCGGACGACTCTACCTGAGTCTCCTTGTCAGGGTTTGCAAGTTTTTCTAGTCTAATTGCTTCCGTAACGAGTGCCAAGCCCATCTTACTTGCAGCCATAGTTGTTGGTGGCGTAGATGCTGTCATTAAGCTCAGGACTTGAGGTGCCAGTTCCCAAATGAAATGTCCTAATTTCTTCAATTCTGGTTCCACCAAGTACGGAACGACTCGTGCCAAATCATGAAGTCTTTGCATGTATTCCAACATTTTTGGACCTTCCATCATCAGGCTCTGGAATTCACCTTCCAACCTCTGGGTTTCTGTTTGGGTGCAATACTTCTTACGCATTATTCCTTTCAACTCATCCCAAGTTAACGCGTATGCTGTAGTTAGGCCCATTATTCGAACCTGAAGATTCCACCATAATCGAGCTCCATCTTGAAACAACTCGGAAACGTATGGGACTTGTTGTTCTGGCGTACAACCACTCATTCGAAAGATGGAATCCATACTTTCAATCCATTTCACAAAAGCTATGGCACCTCCAGTGCCGTCGAACTTCGGAGGCTTGTAGTTGAGGAAGTGCCAGTAGGAACAACCGTTATTTTCTGAGGTACCTCTGCTAGGTTCGGAGCGTAGGGCCTCGTGCTGTGCTATAGCTGCAGCAATTATCTCTTGAAGTTCCGCCTCTGAGGTGGGCATGCGCATTTCGCGTCTTGGTGGCATCTTCTAAAAGATGTTTCACGTAGGTTAGGTCATAGCAAGTAAAATGTACGTATGTATTCAACAATATCAACACATAACATCTCATGCTATAAATAAATCAACCACATAACATCTCATGTCATAGAACATAAACAATAAATCAAACATCACAAGTGATGAGAATACTGCGATTGCATTGCCACAAATTGAGACCACAATGTAAAGCTTACAAGTACACAACTGTAGCATACAACATCAATGACTTAGTAGGGGACGACCCTAGACAAGTCGTGCGATCGCTGGACATGTTCAGGAATCTCTGGTTCGTCCATTTTCAAATTCCAGAACTCCACATCAAGCTTCTGAATTCCAGTCCTAGAACAGCATTTCTTCTCAATCATTTCCTTGAGCTCGTTCTAGCTCAGTGCATAAGCAGCGTCTGTGCCAAGGGTCTGAAACTGAAGGTTCCACCATGAGAGTGTGTTATCTAGAAATAACCCCGGGATGTAGGTAACACTCTGTTGGGGCGAACAGTTACTCATTCTTGGAATGGAGTCAATCTTTTCGGACCAACGAACAAATGCAACGGCGCCTCCTGTTCCGTCGAAGTTCAAAGGCTTGCAGTTCAGGAACTGCTTATAGGTGCAGCCAGTTGGAGGGTTATTTCCAGTAATGCCATCGTTGTGCTTAGAGAGGAGGGCTTCATGTCGTGCATTTGCCTGTGAGATGCGTTCTTGCAACTCGGCTTCTGTCCTTAGCAGTGTACTGGTGTCTGTGTCACGCCATGGTGGCATTCTCTTCTGTCGCAGTGGTATGAAGTGGGTTAGACAACATTTCAATTGTCTATGAGATACATAGCACCATAAGCCATCAGGTAATCATCCAATTTCACACGTAAATATACTCAATGTATGAGTGAGGAAAAATAAATTTCTGAGCCTTCACATAGGCTTGCCAAAATGGCTTGTTGCTTGTAATAGAATGAACTCGAGGCTACATCGCCTTGGTCATTCGTGTTTTAGTTATTTCCTGCTACATGGGTTTTCATTAGCTTGACCCGCAGAGTCCACCATGATTTCTGTGCACTACAAGCCGTTATTACGTGGGCCCCCGTAATAATAGATTGTCTTGCACAGTTACCCCAATTTTCTCTCGTCCAAGCAGATGATCAATCAAGGAGCAACAGCAGGTGCATCGGCATGAACAGGGTCATGCTCCAATGCGGGGTCAGGAGCAACGCCTGGCTCAGGGCCACGGCTGGCTCCGGATCAACAAACTCCATCACAAAATCAGCTGGATCAACAAACACAGGGGTTACAGGATCCTCCAAGGGCTGGTCTAAGTGTATGAACTCAATGTCATGGTCTGGATCAAAACCAGGTGGAAAAACAGGATCATCCTCAATATCGTGATCAAACTCAAAGTTGTGTGCGGGAACCGGTGCAGCTGATGATGCCATATCAGGGTCGGCGTCGTGTGAGTGGTGCTGCACTCCCTGTATATGCGAAGATGCGGACGCCACGGACTCAAATGAGTTTGGGACAGGTGAATGAGCATGAGCCTCCTCTGCAGGAGCGTCAGCAAGCAGTAGGCTACCACCAGCAGCAATAGGGCCTCGCCCTCAAGTGGGTCCTCCTCTAATAGTTCGACATCGTCGTCAGAGACAACGTCGGGGGGCATATGAACAATGGGATAAGCGGCAAGGGGCACAGGAGCAGGGATCACCGCGAGTGGCAAATCCCCAACAAGATGGCCATCAGCAGGCTCTGCTACGACATCAGGCAGCGCCAAGGGCTGAAAGTCGTCATCGTCCGTGCTGGTAGTATCGAAAATGTACACCTCGTGCTCTGATGAAACTATGTCGCCTGATACTATGGCCATGGGATCTGTAGTGTCCGACTCTCCAGTATCTGATGAAGGCATGACATTTTGTAATACAACACACATATGCACAAATAATCAATCATATAGTCAAATAAACATATTAGTCATCAATAAGCAATCAAATAGTTCTCCTAGTCCCACTAGCCTCCCAGACTGAATCTCCTAGTCTCTTAAACTACCTTCCCAGCCTTTCGGACTGTTCTTCCTAGTCCCACTAGCCTACTTCCTCAGCCTCCCAGACCGAGCCTCAGCCTCCTAGACTGAGCCTATAACAAATAAAATGTGTTCAACTTTGTTTGTATAAACGTTTTGGATCTGGACTTAAGTGGTATGCAATGCAAAAATGTTTTCGTAAGAGCCCTAGTGATCATAGTCTAGACTCGAGAAAGAATCCTAGTTCGCTATGATCGAGGCTCTGATACCAAGCTGTCACACCCTGGCTTTGCGGAAGCGTGGGTTTATTTGGTGTGACTTCTTAATACCATAGCTTAATCATAACAAAGCTATATGAAAATAAAACCATGCAGATCATCCATTGATTTAAGTTTGAAAAGTAAAATACCACAACATTGTCTTAATGCGTTGACACATGCAACGGAAATTACAACCTAATAACATAAAAACATTGTTTGAAAGACACAACCATAAACTTAAGATAGACGTAGTTTAAGAACAGTGAATCGTCCAGGTAAAAGCCACAACCCCTAAACTCGGATGATCCCATAACTCTACGCAGCGTGAAAACGTAGCATACCGTGCCAGATCCTTAGTTCCCTGAAATACATGTAAGTTGGAAAAATCAACAATAATGTTGAGCGAGTTCATGTGTAAGTGAGTAAGTAAAACCTTTGTAAGTATAAAAACCCTGGTATGTAGCAAATAAGGAAAAAGAGATCACCAATGGTTTGCAAGGCCATTGATATGTGTGAAGTGCAAGTAGGAAGACTCAAACCTAGCGGATTTATGCGTCGGGCACAAAGTCACCCCGAGGTCCGTTCTGTTTGGCCTGGGGCTGGGCTCGCTACACCCAGATAGATCTACCGCTCCTGTCCATCGGTCCTACAATGAGGATTAATGATCTCAAGTTGCGCCTACCCACTCACATGATCTAAGTAGTAACCCTCCTTACGCTAAACATACCATGTGTAAAAGTACTCGTAATCATAGTAACATGTATTTCACCCCCGCAGTTTAGAAAACTGAAAACAGTTAAGAGAAGAGGGGGACATGAACTCACTGTAGTGCGTCCTCGATAACAGCAACTCAAAACTCGGTCTGCAATACGACACCTACACGTACTTATATCTATTAGATGAACGGGCCGTGCCTTGGCTTAGTATTTAGGGTTTTGAGTTACGTTTCTTAATGTTATGCTTTGTCAAAATAATAATAATTATTTTGACTTAAACGAAGAATAGTTAGGTAACTATTCCGTATCCACACTTTTCAAGTATCATGTATTCGGTGACTTAGAGTATTGACGATATATATGTATATATTTAAGTCTCATTTCCGACACTTTGAAGTTTGGTGTCAAAACTCATGGCGAGGTTTACTTCCGAGAAATAAAGTTAAACATACTCGTTAGAAAAATAATTTTTCTAAGTCTTGGGATTTTTAGAAAAATTCGCCAGAGTTTCCCCTAAAAACGGGGGTGCCCGTGCTAATACGCACATCGTTTTCTTTTTGAAATCAAACCATGATCATCAACAATCAACCCTTACATTCTGTCACGCAAAATACTACCTTTGTCGTTTCAATTTTAATATATGAAAACTGGACTGTTTTCGGATATTTAAATAAAATACTTAACCTATTTCAAAAATTCCCAAATTTTTACAGAACGTCTTAAACGAACCCAAATTTATTGTGTAAAAATATCGGGGTCCAGTTCGTTATCAGTGATTTATAGAAAATCGTTTACCGGACTGCAATCAGATTTACTACATTCTGATTGCAGTTTACGGAATAATTCGTCTAAAATTCCTCGGAAGTCCGTTTGACAAAATTCCAATTCGAGGGTCACAAGTACATCAGTGAACATCTATGGTATGAATTTTTGGGGCTGGTTCAATTCAGGTTTTAAGTTACGACCGTAAACGTACAGCCCATTTTACTGCAGTAAAACTCAGCCTTAGCTGCTGTCATGAAAACAGACTTTTAAAATAGTAAACGACCTTAAAAAAATATGATTCCAGCGCCATTTTCTTCGTTTTTCGAAAAAACACAATTTAGGCTTCAGAAATTCCGTTTTTCGAGTTATTAAAGTCTGTTTACAGCCTGTTGAAGACGGCTGAAAAAGTACATCAGCATGTTATTTTAAAGTTTAAATGTTATTAAATCGTGTTACAAGTGTCCGATCAACGGGTTTTTCCAAGAAAACAACGATTAAACATCAAGTATGATTTAACCAACCCTCAAACCAACAAGTTTTCATCTTTCAAGTCAACTTATATATGTAAACTTCATATGAACTTCTATGTTCATTTACTTGTTCTTGTTATTTTAGTGATGTAAACATACTATACCCTTTGATCATAAAAACGAGATGAAACAAGATTAACAAGAGTGTAACAAGAGACTTACTACTAGCTTATAGCTAGGGATGAAATCTAGTGTGAAAATGATGAGAAAATGTGATGAAAAAGCTAGAACAAAGCCCTTCTTGAAGCTCCACAAGTAGTAACCTTCTTGAATCACCTTCTAAACTTAATGGAACTTGTAAAATGAAAGAGATGGTGTGAAAGTAAGAGTGATGGTGGCGGTTTTGTGGAAACCGAAAGTGAGAGGAGAGGGAGGGTGAGGTGAGGGAGTGATCTTGGTGAAATGATTGTTCAATCTCAAGCTCCATACCTTTATAATCATCCTACATATTTTATCTAGTTCAACAAGTAACATATCCAATATAATATTACAATAAAATCAACAAGGTATGGTGTGAGGATGTGGGGGTCCTTCTAGAACCGAAAATTCGGTTGGGGGGGGGGGGTATGATTGCAAAAATGTAACTAAAGTGTAGGTAATAGTTAGAATGCAAGTACTTGGTATTTTTATGTTAGATATAGAGTTTTTAGTGGGTATTATGGCAAACGGGGACCACGACTAGCCAAAAATAGTAAAACAAAGTGTCTGACAAAAATTTAGTGTCACGGGTAATGTCCGGTTATACGATTAAATACCGCTCCGTTAAAGTGTTTAATTAGTCTGAAAGGACCTTTTATGTATATTTTTGCAACACAAATTATTCCCGGCACTTAGGAAAATATACGGGACCGTTCTGCCATGTTTTTGCACTTTATTAGTAATTTAAAAATGCTAAGTTTTGTATTAAAGTGCAGAATGTTGTACTTAAAGTACGTTTTAGGCACATCCGGTCACTATAAGCTTCACCTAGTGACGCAGTTCTACAATCCTCACCTCCCTACACTCACTACTAGTGTAGTAATCTATTCCCGGCTCATAATGGCCTCAGAGACAGTAATTGTCTGATGCTGGCTATGTCAGCATGTTTGCTGGGTTATCCGTATAGTGTGCTCACTGTGCTTTTGTGCATCAAGGTTGTCACTGACGTTTGTGTATAAATAATAGAGTGACAGTATAAAATGTGATGCATGAGCATGTATGTAACAGAAATCAGTAAGCAGTTTAATCACAGTTGTAAGCAAGCACAGTAATTAAGCATTGATTAAATATTAATTCGTACGGATACCTGGTTTGGTGAGGGTTGTCACATTCTCCCCCCGTTAAAGAAATTCGTCCCGAAATTTAAGTTCTGCTTCTATTTGCAGGGGTCTTGGGAAATAAGTGGGGGTACTTTTCTTTCTTTCGGTCCTCACGCTCCCAGGCGTATTCAGGCCCATGCCTAGCATTCCAACGAACTTTGACGAGTTTGACACTGCTCCTACGAGTTTTGTTAACTTTCCAATCCGTGATCTCAACAGGTTCTTCAGTGAAGTGGAGCGTCTCGTCGATATGAACTTCGTCAGCAGGAATGATCACTGTATCTTGTGTTGGACTTTTTCTCAAATTGGATACATGGAATGTATCATGAACACCATGGAGTTCAGCAGGTAGGTCCAACTTGTAGGCTACAAGCCTAATCCTTTGCAGAATTCTGAAAGGGCCAATGTAACGCGGATTCAACTTCCCACGCTTTCCGAAGCGTGCCACACCCTTCCAGGGTGAAACTTTCAATAAAACCATATCTCCAACTTGGAATTCCAAATGTTTCCGGTTTGGATCTGCATAGGCTTTCTGTCTTTCGCGAGCCGCTTCGATGCGTTTTCGAATCTGCGAAATTTTTTCTGTCGTCTCTTGGACGATTTCGGGACCAACAAGCTGCCTCTCACCTGCGTCAGCCCAGCATAGGGGTGATCGACACTTGCGTCCTTAAAGAGCTTCAAATGGCGCGGCTCCAATACTGGTGTGGTAGCTGTTGTTGTATGAGAATTCGGCCAATGGTAAATGCTTATCCCAGCTACCACCAAGATCCATTACACATGCTCTCAGCATATCTTCAATGTCTGAATAGTTCTTTCACTTTGGCCATCAGTTTGCGGATGAAATGCAGTACTTAGGTTCAATTGCGAGCCAAAAGCTTCTCGGAAGGATTGCCAAATCCTTGATACAAATCTCCCATCCCTATCAGAGATGATCGAGAGAGGCACTCCATGACGTGCAACGATTTCTCGCATGTATATTTCTGCAAGTTTACTCGTATTGTCCTTCTCTTTAATTGGCAAGAAGTGCGCAGACTTTGTTAGGCGGTCAACTATTACCCAAATCATATCATGGCCTCTGGGCGTCTTGGGCAGTTTCGTTATGAAGTCCATTGAAATCTGTTCCCATTTCCACTTGGGAATTTCAGGTTGCTGCAGAAGTCCTGAAGGCTTCTGATATTCAGCTTTAACCTTGGCGCACGTTAAACACTTGCTCACGTAAACAGTAACGTCGCCTTTCATTCTAGGCCACCAATAGTAATCTTTAAGGTCCTGGTACATCTTATCCGCACCGGGATGAATAGAGTACCGTGATTTGTGATTTGGGGGGGGGGGTATGATTGCAAAAATGTAACTAAAGTGTAGGTAATAGTTAGAATGCAAGTACTTGGTATTTTTATGTTAGATATAGAGTTTTTAGTGGGTATTATGGCAAACGGGGACCACGACTAGCCAAAAATAGTAAAACAAAGTGTCTGACAAAAATTTAGTGTCACGGGTAATGTCCGGTTATACGATTAAATACCGCTCCGTTAAAGTGTTTAATTAGTCTGAAAGGACCTTTTATGTATATTTTTGCAACACAAATTATTCCCGGCACTTAGGAAAATATACGGGACCGTTCTGCCATGTTTTTGCACTTTATTAGTAATTTAAAAATGCTAAGTTTTGTATTAAAGTGCAGAATGTTGTACTTAAAGTACGTTTTAGGCACATCCGGTCACTATAAGCTTCACCTAGTGACGCAGTTCTACAATCCTCACCTCCCTACACTCACTACTAGTGTAGTAATCTATTCCCGGCTCATAATGGCCTCAGAGACAGTAATTGTCTGATGCTGGCTATGTCAGCATGTTTGCTGGGTTATCCGTATAGTGTGCTCACTGTGCTTTTGTGCATCAAGGTTGTCACTGACGTTTGTGTATAAATAATAGAGTGACAGTATAAAATGTGATGCATGAGCATGTATGTAACAGAAATCAGTAAGCAGTTTAATCACAGTTGTAAGCAAGCACAGTAATTAAGCATTAATTAAATATTAATTTGTACGGATACCTGGTTTGGTGAGGGTTGTCACACACACACACACACATATATGTAGGGTCATGATTTAGAGATAACGGTGAAAAGTGTGAGAACAGTGAGAACGGTTATGGATCGTCCGATCAAAACAATCTATGGACTAGATTGGCTCGGTGGCGTTTTCGTAAATAACAACAATTCTATTAAGTGGACGTGCTTCATTAAGGGTAAAAGGGTCTTTAGACTTCTCTACCCAAAACGCCAAACTCATGAATAAAACGCCATTATGGGCCAAAACACATCCTATATAAACAAACATCTCAGACATTCATTAAACACACCCCGAACCGCAAACGCCATATTTACTACTATATACCATTCATCTTAGAAACACTAAAAAACCCAAAACATCAAACACACCAAACTCAAAACGCCATATTTTACTATATATCAATCATCTTAGAAAACGCCAAAAAACTCAAACATCAAAGATTCCAATCGACGTTCCTTTTAGATACACTATTTTATCAGAAAAACGCCAAAAATGGCAAATATCATTTATTGTGTATTCAATATAGTTCTACGCGAAATTTCGCAGAATGCATTCTTAGCTAAGGGGGTGTAACACAATAACATTTTGCTGCATGAGATGGACAAATCTCCAAGAAAAAGATGCTGATGTCAGACTTATATAATTTTCTGTGCTTTGTTCTTGATGAATATTTGAATGGCATAAAGAGACGATGACACTGGTGAGTGGGTTGAAGATAAAAATGAAGATAAAGATAAACTTCAAACAAAAAACTCACGTCATTTGTGCTTCCAAACGGCGACAAAAATGCTACTTCAATAATAAAAAAACAAAATGGAGCATACCAAAGTCAAACCGCCAATGAACATGTTTCAAAGAAGAAAGAGATTGGTGACAGTGAAGATTTGGAAGATGGATAATATTTATTTTTTTAATTTTCTTTTTTAGTTGTTTGTTATGTATTTTTCAGTTAAGAACAAATACACTATTTTAATAAAAACGCCACACAGACAAAATGCTTGTGAAACGCTATCATGCCATAAAACGCCAAAAACTCCCAAACTATAATAAAATTACTTTGGACAAGTATTATTAAAAACTCAAAAAAAAAAAAAAAACCGACAAAAACTACGTAACGCCATTAAAAAACGCCAAACTTGGAAGATGGACGTCTATCACCCTAAACTCATAAAAAGCTGAACAAAAACAGTAAAATACACACAGTAACTGAAAAGACGGTTAATTTATTAATATCATTTATTATAATAAAATCCCGCCTAAACTACGCGCCAAAAATATCCTATAAGAGAGACGTCTCTGCACAATCAATTGATCACACCCCAAAAACAACGCCATGTTTCCTAGAAACCACTCACTTTAAAAACGCCAAAAAAGTAGTTAAAAAAACCACAGATGGGAAACCTCGTTTCTTCTATATTGAGTATTGTTCTGAATAAAGTTTCATTGAATGGGTTCTTCTCTGAGGTGGGTATCTCTATAAGCTTTTGCTGAATGAGATGGACAAATATTCAAGAAAAAGAGACTGATGACACTGATATGTCATCATGCAACTTTGTTCTTGATGGATATATTGATGGCATGAAGGGATCAATACCAGTGTAAAAAATGTTATTTTGGAGTCCATTATTATAATAGCATTCGAGGAGATGTTGATCTTCTACATGTCACCAAACAAGAATATATCAAACCAAAATACAGGATGCCACTAAAAATAAGCTTCTTCTAAAGACGGTCGTTATGTAGGAAAATTGGCATCTAGGTAAGGCATTCAAAAAGGTTCAAAACGCCAAAAAGGTTCAAAATGATGAGGCTGATGACAGTGAAGATTTGGATGAGAAATTAGATTAGCATTTTTAATTTTTTTTTAATTTTCTATTGTTTGTTATCTAATTCTCTGTTGTTTATTATCTAATTCTCTACTAATAAAAAAATTGAGTATAAAACGCCAAAAACTGCAAACACCAAAACGACTGATAGTATGAAACTGTGAGAACGGATGCTAGCAAAGCACGTTGTTGCTATATAAAACGCCAAAAAATGCCAAACAATGTATTATTAGAAAACAACACTAATTGACAGATGAAACTGAACGAAACAGTACCTGCAAACAATAAAATGAAGAGACAGGAACATTATTGCTAAACATTTATGTATCTTTTCAAAACGCCATAATTGTTTGTCACATTATAGGCCTGCATCCTACATGGCACAACAATTGATAAAAAAAAATACACATCAAGAAAATTACTGATGTTTTTTACCGCAAAAAACAAATATCTACCTGGCCCAAAAAAAACTCATTATATAAGTACAACAGCTAAACAAAAGCTTCACACTCCACACATTCACTAAAAACGCCACATCTTGTCTAAAACGCCATATAATTTAAAAAAATGGTACATGTTATTGCATGGAGGTTTGAGAGGTCAGAGAACGTTTCGTCATTAAGTTCTCTGATAGGAGAAGGGTGAAAGTCAAAACAATCAAAGCCATACTTAGTATGGATGAATCCATTCAGAGAGATATTCTAGCCCTTGGGGTCCTAGTGGCCTACGATTGTGAGAGGAATCGAAGGGTAATAAAAAGATTAGACGCACTCGTAGCATCCCTCTAGCTTAACTCCCTCCGATGTACTCTTAGCATAGTACTCGCGAGTAACATGTCCAGTTCGACCACATCTGGTGCACTTTCTCTGCTCATCAACGTGAGTCTTTTTCACAGAACTACCCTTGCCATCCTTGGCATTATTCTTTCCAAAACCACTAGAGTTAGGCACATATGCTTTCCCCGAACTGCGTTTCTTATCACGCTTCTCATCGGTATCCTTCTTCGAGCTCTCAGACTTTCGCTTCCGCGAATCCCCAGATCTAGGCTCGGAATGCTGAATCACTTGAATGGTCGACCCGCTGTCACGGCCCGACATCACGCATACCGTTGCTATGTCATTGCATAGGGCACCAGTAAATGATCTTGGGCTACAACCTTGGATTGTTTTGTGTGTACATTTATGTACTGTTCACAAGGTTAATGAAAATTAGGATTACACTCAGATTATATCATAACATAGGAACTACTAAAACTTTCTGATCATTATATTACCTTGAGGGTTTCCGATCTGTGCTCCACCAAAACCATGACCATGAGTACCACGTCCACGTCCCTGGCCATTATTCTGGTTAGCATCACGCTGTTCCATGGCAGTATTAACGTGTTGGGCTATGAGTTGTGCCAACTCCTCTGGGGTGGTATCGGTGGTAGGACCCTATCTCGCTTTTGGCGGCATTTCTTCGTCTCTATTATTACAGCGATAATAACAACATAAGACGATATCCAAAAATAATTCAATCATTAAATGCTAGTAGACCAAACATTGCGCATGTATAATATCTACATAATAATGAGAACAATTTTTAAACCAAAAGTGTTGGAACCTGAAGGTTTATTCATAGAGGATTACAAGAGTTTAGGGGTTGTTTTGTAATATTTTGCGTTATGCTTATTTGGGTCGATGTATAGGTGTTTTGGGTCTAGTATATGGTTTCGAGTGGGCCTTAGGGGTTTCGACCCATATGTTTTGTATTTAAGCAAACCTCAAACAAGAGTTTGAGGTTGATTAGTTTATGCGATTAGGATGCCATCCGAAACCAAGCATTGGAGTCTTGTATCAGTCTTCGTCTATCGTTGAATGCAAGTCTCGGTTTGTTTTAATTCATATTGTTTCGGTTTATATTTGTTTTGCTCTTGAATCAACTTGTGATAGGATTCCGCACTCTCACAAGTTACGATTGATATCATTGAAATATCCTATCGGGTTTTACAATTGGTATCAGAGCCAAGAAACCAATTCTTGGTTTGGTTCGATATCATTCTGATTCAAGAAAGGCCTATTCATTACTGATCTTGTTTTGTTTAGTGTGTTAACAACGATTTCAGTTGGAGTGTGTTTTATTGATTTCATAATTTACAACTCTTCAAATTGTTCTTCGCATATATTGCATCAAAGCACTGATTTTGGTTATGTGATTCTCTGAAAAAGGTGTTTGCTGATTTGTCGGAGGTTGTTGGGGATAAAAATTCAAAGATTTCGAGATTTTGAATTTTGGAAGCTGCTAAAAATCAGGGATATTGGTTGATTTTATCTCACAGTTTGTTTTGTAGGTTCTCGACTCGAAACCAGCTTGTCTCGACTAACAACCAGCTATCTCGAGTTGTCAACAAATTCAATCTCGACTCGCAATCAACAGTGGTCTCGAGTTGTCAACATTTTCGTCTCGTTTCAACATTAGCTAAATTTCAAGGTCTCGACTAGCATCAATAGTGGTCTCGAGTTGTATCCTTTGACTCGAAATCATCAGTCTCGACTCGAAACAAGATCTTTACTGTCCCTGGTCTCGACTTGCATCACCCGTCTCGACTTAAGCCTTCATCACACGAAATCTTAGTCTCGACTCACTGTCTCGAGTCGAAACGAAAATTTGCAACGAAGACTTTGAACCTTGGACTTGGAATATTGGACTTTGGACTTTTGAACTTGAACTTGACAAGTTAATTAATTAATCACATTTAAAAAATGACTATAAATAATCAGAGTATTGACCTGTCAGCCATAAATAAACATCAGGAATTGGACTCCATTATTGGGACTACCACCCGTATTCCCAGACTGTTAAGCGGTGATGAATTCCCAGAGTGGAAATGGCGTTTTGAACAACATGTGAAAGTTAAGGATGCTAAGATCTAGAGAAGCATTCTAAGATGTGGCAACTCGTATTTCGGAACCTATTTATGTGCTTAATGTAACGTATGTGAACCTTGTGTGATAATCTGATTTGTTGACTTAATGAATGTTATGAGACTTTATGTTGAATTATGTGTAATGTATGTATGTATATACAAGCCCAAACGCACAACACAAACCGGTTGCACAAGCCATTCGGGCTCCACTCTTGTATTCGGACCAATGGGCAGCCCAAGTGAGGGTTCGGCCCACTCCCTTATGTCGCATAACACTTAGGAGATAGGGCATACTCCTCATAATTTGTCAAACACTCTAAACACACAAACCCTAGCTCTCTTTCTCTCCTGCTTGAACCCGACAGCAACAAGGAGTGTCTTTCTCGAAGTCTTATCATTCGGATTAATCCTTATTCATCTCTAATCTGGTTAGTGTTTTAGTGTTTTGTTGATTATTTGATCTTATGTTGATCGATGATTGTGTATTGCTATATGATTGATGATTGTGTAATGCTTTATGTTGATCAAATCCGGTTAGGGTTCCTGTTTGTAGAACCGATAATAATTATGTTGCATGATGTTGTGATATATGTATGTTTTACATGATGATTTTGGGAATGATATAAGATTGATGGTGATATAACTGTTAATGTTGATGATCATGAAATCGGCTCATATGTGTATGATGATATTAATCGGATTAGAGCTATGATCGAGTATGATGTGTTGTGTGATTTTAATCCCATGATTAAATAGTTAGGGTGTAGGTTGTTATTATGTTTTGATTATGATTTTAGGGTTCTTATGAATTAGTTGATAATTACTTGGTTTGATCGAGATACTCATGATTGAAACTGTTATGGTTGTTAATTGATAAAATTCATAAATTGGAAACCATTGAATGATTGTAACCGATTGCATGATTTAAGGAAACATGCAACTAATCACACAAGACCCCTAGTCGCACAAGAGCTGAACGCACAAGCTCTTGGATCGCACAAGACCAGATCACACAAGACCTGATCTGATCGCACAAGTGCATCGCACAAGACGGGGTACAAACACATAAAGCACGTAATACTGTTTACTTATGCATGATCGTACAAGATCTGGTGGATCGCACAAGATGGTGTCAATCGCACAAGATCTTGGGCCTTACACTATATTTGGACTTAACATATTATTGGACCGAATGGCCCAAATCTCGGTCGCACAAGAAGTCCAGTCGCACAAGATGTTCTGAGTCGCACAAGAGTGATTGAATCGCACAAGATTGTTTATCTATCTATTATGTGGGCCGTGTATATGTATATTGATGTAGTTGGGCTTCTAGTTATTGGGCAGGGTACTATTGGGCTTCTAAGGGTGAATCGCACAAGGCAGTTAGACTTGTGCGAGCCCAATCTTTTAATATCGTTGTTATGCACTTTGACTGTTTACGTGATGCCATGATCTATATTTGTTCGTAACTTGCTATCTCTGTGTAATCATACGTGTATTACTTGAACCTAGACCTGACCTGTATGGTAACCATGTTAGGACGTGGTTGACCTCAGTAGCTCAAGTAACCTTTCTGTGTATCTGCCGAGCAAACCAAGGTGAGTTCACACTCCTAAGGCATGGGATTCCCGGTGGGTTGGGAATGGGATTGAATGACTAATTATGCTACCAACACTACTAGACTACCTACTCCTGTCCTCGGTAGAAGGGCACGTGCGTAAAACCTACGTACACTCTCTAGCTCCTGTCCTCGGGTTGAAGGGCACGTGCGTAAAACCTACGCACCCTAGCTACATTACTGCCCATAGATTGAGAAGGGCACATACGTAAAACCTACGTACACTTATACTTACTCCTGTCCTCGGATTGAAGGGCACGTACGTAAAACCTACGTACAGTTATACTCGCTACGGTCCTTGGATCAAGAAGGGAACGTACAAATACGACTAGTCTAGTAGCATATAACATGGGAAGCCCCCACTAATCTTCGCAAACATGTCAGGATTGACCGCGATACGAAACAATACAATACATGGTTTACAAACGAACATACGATTTACGAAACGAATACGATTACTAAACAACCAACTGTGAACTCGCTCAACTTTGTTGTTGATTCGTTGCTACATGCCTTGCTGGTCATTAGGTACTCATGGAGCTTGCACAGGGAGGCGTGGTCGTTGTGGGACATGGCAGTGTGGGCCATGCTTTAAACATTACTTTATTTCGTATTTAACAATTACTTTGGGTTTTACAATTATGCTTCTGCTAAACACTTAACTATGCTTTGGTTTTTGAACACCTTTCATATTGTTTGGTTGAATTATATTTTCTACGTACATTGTTCAATATGATTGGTGGCTTGATCCTGGTCAGTCACGCCTTCAAGCGGTGATACTCCGCATGTGGATTTTGGGGGTGTGACATAAGAGGTCCTAGGGAGATTGTGTTTGAACGAGAAAATGCTCCAGGAGTTAAAGTCAAGAAGCCTGTTGCGGATTATACTGAAGATGATTTTGCTATAGTCAAGGAAGATGACAAAGCTTTGTTATATCTTACAATGGCGCTGGCACCAGACATTGCTATCAGATTTCGTACTTGCAAATCAGCTAAGGAAATGTGGGAATCGTTGATTGATGTCTATGAAGGTAATGAAGACATGAAAGAGAGTCGAAGAAACTTACTGAGCCAGAACTTCAACAATTTCAATTATATCTATGGATAGACTATTGATAATCAAATTCAGCGGTTTGTGAAGCTTGTTACTCAGATGAATATGGAAGAAATACCAGTTTCTAAAGCTGCTACTAATCGTCAGCTTCTTAATGCTCTACCGAAAAGCTGGGATCATCATGTGGCCATGATCAAGAAAACCAAGGATCTTGAAAGATGCGGTCTGCCTGAGATGATTTCTCACATCAAGGCATGTGAGCTAGATGACAAGCAGAGGGAAACTAACCACAAGAATAGCATGCTGGCTGCAGGTTTTTCTGCTACTCCCACTGCAACAAACAATAACAATGCTACTCTTGTCTCTCAAAGTGGATTCCAAATGTTCAGTGGTTCAACGTCTTCTAAGGCAACATCTACTTTTGCAAATGCTTATTATTCTTCTGGCTCGCCTGCTCCTTCTGCTGCACCATCAACTGCTGCAAACTACTCCTGTGAAGAACGAGATGATTGCCTTCTTCACACAACAGTCTAAAGAAAATCTGGAAATTGCTGCATCTGTGATAAACTGCTTGAATGCTTTTGTTGCGGGTAAGATGAATCCTCCTAAAAGGTCTTCGAATTATCTGTATCAAATTCATCCCGACGATGTAGAAGAGATGGACATTACATGGCAGATTGCTATGGCTGCCTTCAGAGAACATAAGTTTATTAAATGAACTGGAAGAGATAAACGGGACACTGATTTCACAAACTCTTCCAAGGTACCGTTTGATTTACGTTGCTACTGTCATGAACCAGGACATGTGGCTCGAAACTTGTCACACCCTGACTTTTGCGGAAGCGTGATTATATGTGACTTGCTTAATATCATTGCATTCAACCATAACAAACAACTATATGATAAAACCATGATGTTCATCCATAATTAAGTTTTCAAAACATTACAACCAACATTGTTTTAAATCCAAATACAGACTTCAAGTTTAGAATACAACACAAACAGAGTTTTAAGTTCTATAAGGACTTGACACGATCAATGATAAAACAAGGCTTTGAAATGTATATCTTATCTAGGATGAGACATCCATTCCAAACCCTACAAAAGGTGGGATGACATCGTTTATTTCAGACAATACTTGAAGACCTTCATCGCCCGCCAGATCCATTTCAATTCCCTGAAATACATGTAGTTTGAAAACATCAACAAAAGTTGAGCAGGTTCATGTGTTTTGTATGTGAGCTCAAAATAAACTTGTAATCATTGTAAGTATGTATTTGTAAACCCCGGTATGAAAGCAAACAAGGAAACATATCAATTAATGGTTTGTAAGGCCATTAATATGTGTGCAGTGATGCAGGAAGGCTCAAACCTAACGGATTTTATACCGGGCTTCCGGCTGGAAGACATAGTCACCTCATGGGCCAAATCCCGGTCCCAATGGTGGGGCTCGCAACACCCAAATAGATCTATCATTCATGTCCCTCGGTCCTACTACGAGGATTAATGGTCTTAAGCGTTGTACCCACCACTCACATGACCTAACAGTTCATTCCTTAGCTAACCATACCATATGTAAACGTTTGTAAACAATTTGTAACATGTACTTTGTCACACCCCCAAAATACCACATGCGGAATCACCGCGGGGCGTGTGACGTACCAGGATCCAAGCCACCAATCATGTTGAACTCATAAATATAATTAAATAAAACTTTCATTTATTGACATTAAGTGTTACAACGTTACAAACAATTCACAGTATACAGCAGAAGCATAATTCATTCGTTAAGTGTTTATAAACCATTAGTCTTGTGTTGCGATTCCATGCATCTCGACCCATGACCACTCCATCCTCCCAGACAGCAAGTTCCAACAATATGCACCTAAAGGCCTGCAAGGCATGTAACAACGAATTAACAACAAAGTTGAGCGAGTTCACGGTTGGTGTTCATTCGTAAGTTGTTTCAAAAATCATGAGTTCATTTGTAAACCATAAGTTAACCAGTTTCCCTATTTCCCAAACATATCCATAACCAGTGGGGGCTTCCCCATGTGAACCACTAGACCCGTTACCATATCGACCACTGACTAAAGTAAGTTGGTGCCCTGACGTCAATGTCTATCATCATTGACTAGTGCCCAGATCCATTAGTTCATGCCCGTCCTCTGCGGCACAGTGTGAGGCTTGTCAAACCTAAATAGCGCTATCTAACTAATGACCCGCTCGCCATTGGCCCTATGATTAAGTAGATATAAAAGGAGGGACTTCATGATAGAGATTTTGGTCTAGTATCCGTGTTGTCACCCTTCAATAAAGAAGGTGTGTACGTAATCCCCAAACCAGGAGATTACGCAGGTTCCAATTATTATTCTTATCACGTGTTGTCACCCTTCATTAAAGAGGGTGTGTACATGTTCCAGACTAGGAGATCACACAGCTTCAGTTTAAATCCTTTACCCATTCCCAACCCTTGGGAATCCCATGCCTTGTGGAAAGTGTGAATTCACCTCGGTTTGCTTGGTATGCTTAACTACTTGTTCACAGTTAATCAGTCACAGCCTAGAGTATTCATGCACACATGAAATCAGTTTCGCATTCAAAGCTCACATCTATATATTTATATAAGGTCTATGTGTACATCTTCAAGTAGTGACTTTCGTATAGCATATAGCAATCATACGTATATTCTCATTCAAAACACACTTTGCATGCATGTTCCTTATCAATACATAACAGTGGAGGGTACCGTGTGTAAGGACCCACTCATGATACTTGTCCATAACTAACATTACTAACAGTGGATGTCATCATATAGTTATTCAATGTCATGCCTGCAATCTACACTGCTATTATAAGCTACTGTTTGTTTTCACATAGTTCAAAATCATAGAATGCACGCACAATAATGAGCACTGATTAACATATAGCAGTTATATTACTTCCTCATATTCTCAGTTTGCATGCATGTTCCACTACCATGTTTAACAGTTAAGTGTTCTTGGTGCAAAGCTAATTCATGTTGTTCGATCAAATGTATACGTCTTTAACAGTAATTGAAAAAACAATCAATCTCTAACATGCATGTAGTATACCTAAACATTTTAACCTACTGTCCCTTATAAGCTTTATGACGAACATGAGATTTCGTCGACACCGGGTTGCAACAAAAAGGTCACGACAAACATGAGATTTCGTCTACCCAGGATTTCGTTGACACTGGGTTTTCGTCGGCACCAGGTTTTCGTCGGCACAGTGTCTTCGTCGAATGAGATTTCATCGGGTGTGGGTTTTCGTCGTGGCCATGATTTCGTCGGAGATCTGACAGGCGGTTGCCATCTCCTTCGTTTCTTAGCAACAGTTATTAGATTACTAACGTAAATCATAGATCACACATCACATAGTGCAGTTACATTCATGCAATCAGTTTCATAACAAAGACTATTCTGCTTTAACCGGCTGGCCAAACCGTTAACACAATGATTACAATTTTAACATGTAACCCTAATTCATCAACATCCTAATCAATTCGTTAATCACAGAAGTTGACCCCACTATTTTTAGGTAAACACTAGATATCCAATATATAACATCATTCATAACAAACTCATGATCATCAACTGAATCGGGTAGTCATACAGCCACAAACAATCCACATATTTCAATCATTAAGGTGAATACATACTAACCGAATTACGAGATGAAGAGTAGCGTACAAAACCCAAGGAGGAGAAGGCTTCAATCTCGAGAGAGGGGCTGCCGTCATACTTCTAGGGTTTGTGACTTTGTGACTTTGTGTGCGTGTGAGGGAATCATAGGGCAACAACCACATGAAATCCGTGAGTGTGGGTGGGCTCGGATGTGGTCCGAGGAATGGAACTGGGCCGAAGCCCTTATGGCAAAACATCTGCTCAACGACGAAACCTATGTTTCGTCAATCAACTCGTCGACGAAAGACTTCACTTAAGTTTCTTCGAGTCAGACTTATGGTGAAAGAACATCAGATAACTATTTTATGACTTCACATTAAACCGCCAAGTTTCACACATTTTTACATTCAACAACCAAACATACACAACAACATTTAGCATACAAATAAACACACACGACTAACAGGATTGTGAAGCAAGTGATGTGCATAAGAAAGGCCTCAAAATTTCGGGTTGTCACATCATCCCCAATGTCACACCCCGACCGCGTAAAACAACAAAGCGCGGCGGAAACATCGGGGCGTGTTGCAACAGAATTATCGTTTCATAACCATGGATACAAAAGTGTTTCGTTTTATTGATAATATTAAAACATTACATTGTCTTAAAAATAGAACAAACAAGTTACATATCGACTAATATTGTTTTATGTCACTAAGGCCTCGTCCAGATCCTACGTGACGCATGCTTCCTATTAATCATCATCAAGCATTAATACCTGAAACATATGTGAAAATATAGTCAGCAAAGAAATGCTGGCGAGTACATAGGTTTTATAGGAGTATTGGATTCATGGCTAGTTTATACGTTGCAATACCTTATTAAGAACCTTGTTTTTAAAAAAAAGAGTATAATATTGCAACTTTATTAACCAACTCAAATCGAGCGGGTTATAGTTTATAAAACCTCGTAGCCATGATTCTTAACCCAAAAACCTTTGTTTTAGTAAAGCAAATTTTAAAATATCTCGTAAAACTCGTTAGGAAAACTCGTATGTTACTTCGAAAACATCGTTGTGTGACATCATGTTGCTATCGTTTACCCAAGTGAACTAAATAACGCCACGGTATGTAATATGTTGAAAACACTTATATATAAGAAGTACCAGCGGCGTATCTACCATGTTTTCACCACATTACACCCGTCTCGTTATCTAAACACTAACTAAAAACCAATCGTTTACCCAAATCGTTTAACATCGTTTCCAAATCGTTTACAAATCGTTTATATCGTCCAAATCGTTTACAAATAGTTTATATCGTCCAAATCGTTTACAAATCGTTTATATCGTCCAATTCGTCCTCATTTTAATTGTGAATAACTTATATATGGTCGTCTCGTTAATAACATTCAAACCTTCGTGACTCGTCCCTCGTCCCATTCGTTCTCGCATTAACAAACCTCCATAGGGTAAGTTAACAATTATCAGATTCAGTCGCTACCCACAACACCCACACATAACCATGGGTGTAGTATGATAACGGGATTTGTCAGATCCTATGGTACGATAACCTAATACTGGTCGGCTTGATCATTGCTAATGAATGTCATTTGTTATGTAACCCAACCAACAAGTTCGTTCACATTATTGAAATCGTTATTAGTTTTGCATAAACCATCGAAAATCGTTTTTGAAACCATCGTTTATGAAACCATCGTTATAATATCGAAAATCGCTTTGAAATCATTGTTTATACCTTGAAAACATTTAGCACATATGAATCACCCCAAAACAATTGAAAGCAGTAAAATAGGGGAACTATGTACTCACATGGAGTGCAAAGTATCCTCAATCAATAGAACTTCAACAAACTCGAGCAAACCAGTGAAATCAATCAACACCTAGTAATCGAATCACTAATCAAACAATAGACGCCTAAATCGGAAGATCGGACAGAATGAGGTCTTGTAAACCAAATGAGTGTTGGAACTCATGTGATATGGTTTTAACAAAGCCTACATCCTAAATCGGAACCTAACCTAAGTGCTTTCGACCCATCGTGACCCATTAAGGTAGCTTACGCCACTTTAACGCGTCGTTAGCGTGAAACGCGTTTGGACCACTTAACTAGTCCCATGACAAGTAACATATGCCTTAACATGTCTAATATTGTTGTCAAATCAGTTTAGATGTCAAAAGTTACGTTACATATGCTTAAAATGAATTTTGGCATCAAAGGGGTATTTTGGTAATTTACCTAAGGCATATAAGCTACCTATCATACAACTACTTAAACGAAGCGACCATAAGGTATAACCTCGGAAGGTTATTCCCTATATACTATGGTCACCTAATGCGTTTGGTCGGATCCTAATGATCGACCAAATGGGTCGGGTTCGAAGGTATAAGCGATTTATTAGATCGCTTACCCTTACGACCCTAGACAAGCACAAAACTAAAAGTGACGAGCTAAGCATGTTAAAACATGCTTAACTAAGTTAGAAAACAGGTTGGGTATCAAAACAAACGGTTTTGATACCCACAAGTAGTTTGGTTACAAAATACGCAAGAATACGTATTTTGGCCAAACTACGGCTCGTCACTGAGCCTAGATAACGTGGTAATCAGTAGGTATAGTCACTAGGGACTATAACCATCGTGATCACGCTCACGTTATGAAGTTCAAATGAACTTCACATTGACCATAAACTGGTCAATGCAGAAAGTTAAACAAAGTTTGACTTTCGGACTCGAAAAGCAATAAAAGAACGAAGGAACACTTACAAAGGGTCCTCGAAAGCTAATCTAGATCCAAATAGCTCAGGTATGAAACAAAGGTTCCAACTTAGAGCACTTTAGATCAGATTTGTGAGGAAATGAGTGAACATAAGGTGGGTATTTATAGTAAACCCACAACCGTTAGGATCGTTTCTTGGAAAAGGGGGCACGATCTAAGCCGTACACTTGTTGGAAAGTTGTGGTAACTCATTTGGCACTCACCATAGGGTTTTGACAAGTGTCCTTGGCCTTTGGAGGGTGTTAAGGGCTGAAAAAAATGAGTTTATGCATTTTTTTTATATTTTTTTTATTATTTTTGCAGTTTTGCAGTTTTGGTTCCTGTGCGCGTATCGTCGTGTTTTGGCACTTCTAACACCCGTCAAGCCCATTTTTAAACTTCACAAGGATGTTAAAGTATAGGGAACATGAAACATGCTCAAAAATATGCCGGATGTCGGTTCGTTTGGTCGTACGAACGCGATGTTCGGTTAATTACGACGGAATGCTTATAAGCGCGAAAAACAATCTAAATTGCGTGAGGAATGGATTTTTCTTATGCCAAACACTAAAATAAAATATTTTAGTGCTTACATAAATTTTTGGATGTCCGGATGTATTCAGAACGTAAGTTATGCGCGAAAGTGCAAACTTGTGCACTTTTTGACGCTTTTAGTCCCTGAACGACCCAAAAGTATATTTTAGCACACCGAACCCTTCAAAGCCTATTTATAAGCTATATAAAGGATATTTAAGGTGTGTTTAACTTATGGTCATGTTCCGGAATGTTTGTTACAGTTCAAATTGGCATACTTTCATAGTTTGTCAAATTTAGTCCCTGTAAGCGAATATACTTGATTTCGGCATACCAAACCTTCCAAAACTTATTTCTAAGTCATGTAAAGGTTATTTAAGGTATGTTAAGCCTATGTCACTATTCCAGAGTGTTTGCTGCATTAAACTGGTTATATTTACGCATCTGTGCGCGTATAACCTTCCAGAAAGCGATTTAAAGCTTGAAATCGGAATCGAATCGAATTGTAAAATCACCAAACATAACATACACATAAAGACATCAAAACACATATAATAACACAAAAGCACATTGTTTTATTAATAATCAACATTGTTTTACATCGTACATCGATTACAGAGTACAGTTGTCACAGTCTCCCCTACTTCAGGAAATTTCGTCCCGAAATTTTAACTAGAGGAAGCTTGTGAAAACAAATGCGGATACTTCGTCTTCATCTGGTCCTCACGTTCCTAAGTAAAATCAGGACCACGTTTGGATTCCCAGCGAACTTTGACCAAATGAATCCGTTTGTTCTTCAACTGTTTGTATGTACGTTCCACTATCTCCACAGGTTTCTCGACAAAGTGCATCGTTTCATCTACTTGGATCTCGTCGAGAGGAATGTGAAGATCAGCGTCAATTAAACACTTTCGCAAATTGGACACGTGAAAAGTCGGGTGAACATTTCCAAGCTCTGGAGGTAGCTCTAGTCGGTAGGCAACCTTTCCAATTCTTTCAACAATCTTAAATGGTCCAACATATCGTGGTGCAAGTTTTCCTTTCCTTCCAAATCTCACGACTCCCTTCCAAGGTGAAACCTTGAGTAGGACACGATCTCCGACTTGAAATTCTAAGGGCTTGCGTCGTAAATTCATATATCTCTTTTGACGTAATCTAGATGTCACAAGATTATTGCGGATTTTCTTGATCTTGTCTGTTGTTTCCAGAACGAGTTCAGGTCCAGTAAGCTGAGCTTCACCGGTCTCGTTCCAACAGACAGGTGAACGACAATTTCGACCGTAGAGAGCTTCGAATGGTGCCATTTTAATACTAGTATGATAGCTATTGTTGTAAGAGAACTCGATCAGTGGCAGATTAAAATCCCAACTACCACCAAAGTCTATTACACATGCTCTAAGCATATCCTCCAAAGTTTGAATCATTCTCTCAGATTGGCCATCTGTTTGGGGATGATAAGCAGTGCTTAGATTCAATTGGGTTCCCAAAGCAGATTGCATGGCCTTCCAGAAATGAGATGAAAATCGAGCATCACGATCAGAAATGATATCCAAAGGAACACCATGTCGTGACACAATCTCATCAACATAAATCTTTGCAAGTTTATCAGCAGATAGATCCTCGCGGATCGCAATAAAATGAGCTGACTTTGTTAATCGATCGACAATAACCCAAATAGCATCGTGACCTTTAGATGTACGCGGTAATTTAGTGACGAGATCCATCGTAATGTTCTCCCACTTCTAAACCGGTATTTCTGGCTGTACAAGCAAGCCAGAAGGTCGTTGATGTTCGGCCTTGACTTTGAGACAAGTTTGGCATTTTGATACATACAAGGCAACATCCTTCTTCATACCAGGCCACCAGCACGAAGTACGAAGATCCTTGTACATTTTATCAGCACCAGGATGGATAGAATATCGAGACTTATGAGATTCGTCCATTACCAAGGTGCGAAGATCGTCCCGATTAGGAATCCACAAACGATCCATGAAATAGAGCAATCCATCGTCTTTCGCTTCGAGCTTAAGCTCAAGTTGATGTGGTAATTCATTACCTATCAAATTTTGTGAAACACAAAATTGCTGAGCTTGCAGAACACGAGTTTGAATATCCGATAGAGTTCGAACAGAATGAAGCTTGACTCGTTCTTTTCGACTAAGCGCATCGGCTACGACATTCGCCTTACCAGGATGGTAGCGAATCTCGCAATCGTAATCGTTCAAGAGTTCAACCCAACGTCGTTGCCTCATGTTCAGCTCTTTCTGATTAAGAATATGCTGGAGACTTTTGTGGTCTGTGAAAACCACACACTTTGTTCCATAGAGGTAGTGTCTCCAAATTTTAAGCGCAAAAACCACAGCTCCTAACTCAAGATCATGAGTCGTGTAGTTCCCCTCGTGAATTTTCAGCTGTCTAGATGCATATGCAATAACTTTACCTCGTTGCATGAGGACGCAACCAAGGCCTAAGTTGGACGCATCGCAGTAGACAACGAAATCATCGCTTCCCTCGGGCAGAGATAGAACAGGAGCATTACATAACTTCTGCTTCAGCGTTTGGAACGCTACTTCTTGCTTGGGTCCCCACTCAAAAGGCTTTTTCTTCTGAGTCAAAGCAGTGAGTGGAACCGCAATCTTCGAGAAATTTGAAATGAATTGCCGATAATAACCAGCAAGACCAAGGAAAGATCGAATCTCGGTAGGCGTCGTTGGTATATTCCAGTCCTTAATTGCAACAATCTTGGACGGATCTACATGAATACCCTGCTCATTAACTATATGACCCAAGAATTGAACTTCTTTAAGCCAAAATTCACACTTGGAGAATTTAGCAAAAAGTTGTTCCTTCTTCAGGAGTTCCAATGTTAAGCGAAGGTGTTGTTCGTGCTCGACTCGAGACTTTGAATAGATCAAGATGTCATCAATAAAAACAATGACGAACTGATCCAAATAAGGTTTGCAGACCCTATTCATTAAGTCCATGAAAACAGCAGGAGCATTAGTCAAACCAAAAGGCATGACAGTGAACTCGTAATGCCCATATCTTGTGCGGAAAGCAGTTTTGGGAATATCTTCTTCGAGAACACGAAGTTGATGATACCCAGAACGCAAATCGATCTTGGAAAAGCATGAAGCACCCTGCAGCTGGTCGAAGAGGTCATCAATTCGAGGTAGGGGATATCGATTCTTGATGGTGAGCTTATTAAGCTCACGATAATCGATACACATTCGAAAAGATCCATCTTTCTTTTTCACGAAGAGGACAGGAGCTCCCCAAGGTGAAAAGCTTGGTCGTATGAATCCTTTATCAGATAACTCTTGAAGCTGCTTCGATAATTCTTGCATCTCAGATGGTGCAAGTCGATTAGGCGCTTTTGCAATCGGGTTGGCATTGGGTACAAGGTCAATATGAAACTCGACTTGACGAACTGGAGGCAAACCAGGCAGTTCATCAGGAAACACCTCTGGATAATCCCGAACAATCGGAATATCCTGAATACTCTTGCTCTTGTCTTTCTCCTCGGTGACATGTGCCAGAAAAGCAACATATCCTTTCTTCAAAAACTTTTGGGCTTTCGTACACGACATCAGCTTCAAACCATCTGGTGGTTTTTCGCCACGAACTTCCAGAACATCGCCAGAAGACAAAGGAATACGAACAATCTTGTCGAAACAAACCACCTCAGCATGGTGTTTGGTTAACCAATCCATTCCAATGATAATATCGAAGCTCCCAAGTTGCATTGGTGTGAGATCAATAGGGAAAAGATGGTTATCAAGGTTCAACTGACAACCGTGAATAATAGAATCGAGAATAATAGGCTTACCAGTGGCAATCTTAACAGATAAGGGTTTCCTCAGTTTAGTTCTAGGTATCGCAAGCAACGGCTCGAATGATAATGAAACAAAACTTATATCGGCACCAGAATAAAAAAGAATAGATGCAGGTCGATTGTTAACAAGAAACGTACCGTTAACCACCTCGTTGTCGGCCCTCGCTTCGTTTGCATTCAAGTTGTACGCTCGCCCACGAGCGGGATTCACATTGACGTTGACGTTCGCATTTGGGTTCGCGTTAGCATTCGCGTTTGCATTCACCAGTCTTGGACAGTTGTTGCGGAAATGACCATACTCTCCACAATTAAAACATGAACCCGGTGGGAATCTCGCAGCATTCCCCTGACCCTGAGCTGGAACCTGAGCAACCTGATTTTGTCCAAAACGACAAACATTGGCCATATGCCCAAGTCTACCACACGTCGTGCATTGCCTGCAAGCTTGTTGTGCAACGTGATGACCGTTGCAACGAGCACAATGAGGTGCGGTACCAGCATATGCTTTCTTTACAGGTGGCTGAGCCGGTGGGTTCTGCGGGTTCTGAGCAGTCTGGGCCGTAACAGCAAAATTTTGGGCACCCTTTCGCTTCTTCGATTTCTTCGACGTCTTACCTTCCTTACCCTTACCCTTTTTCTTGTTTTTCTCAGAATCAGTTGCCTTCTTTTTATCACCCTTGCGGGTGAGTTTACCCTTCCTGACTTGAGTCTCAGTCAGGGTAGCAGACAACTCTATTGCTTGGCGAAGGGTAGGAGGATTAACACCGGTCACAATCTCCAGAATAGAATCAGGTAAGCCATCGATATATCTCTCGATTGCTTTGTCCGGAGGGGTAACCATGGTGGGGCACAATAGGCTGAGTTCCTCAAAACGATTCGTGTACGCACGGTGTTCAGCCCCATCTTGCTTTAAGTCTTCAAACTCTCGTTCCAAAACTCGAATCTCATGACGGGGACAAAACTCCTTTATCATGAGAGCCCGAAGCTCTGCCCATGTTTGTGCTAATGCCACTTCGGCACCCCTGTCGCGCATAATACCATTCCACCAGGTAAGCGCTCGCTTCTTAAACACGCTTGAAGCAAATTCAACCTTTCGCGCATTCTGACACTGCACATGTATGAATGTGCTCTCGATACTCTCAAACCACAGTAGGAGCGCAGTTGCTCCTTGCGACCCAGAAAACTTAAGCGGCTTCGCAGAATTAAAATTCTTGAAATTACATGGTGCGTTATTGTTGTTGTTAATGTTGTTGAATATCTCGTGGACTTGGGATAAAACACCGGGAAGCACAGCAGCCACTTGCTGAGAAACCAGGGCTGCAATTTCTTCAATAGTAAAAGTTCGAGGATCACGTCGAGGAGGCATTGTCTAACAAGGAAACAAGAGAGTCGAGTGAGGTTGAAAGTCAGGAAAAACAAAAGAGGTATCGACAAAACACAAGGAAGGCGATCATTTGTTTGTTACCTCGAACAAACAAACGACACGCAGTGACTAATCAAAGTAATTAGATCGAAAATAATGTATCGCGAAGACATGCTCGCCTATAAGTGAACACTCATCCCAAGAATTCCCAGGTAAGCACAACTGGTCCCGCGTCTGATGAGATATATACGAAGTGCTTGCCTAGACAGAAAACCCAGAATACAGGCATTCACCCTTCCAGTTTGCACGTGTTCACATTATTTAGACCCAAACTTTGACGAGATTTTTGAAAACTTAGAGGGTTCAAAACCTTATAAAAGAGGGTTCAAAACCTAGTAATCAATCATCCTAGAATGGATGATTAATTTTTGAAGCAGATTCGAAATTGAGTTTTCGTTGTGGTAATCACCTAAGGATAGGTGATAGTTTTGTTTTAAAATCTAAACACAAGATAACTTGTGTTGGGTCCTAGAAGTTATAGTCTAGGTCAAAGAATTACTAATAACCTAATTCCCTATAACCATTGGCTCTGATACCAACTCTTCTGTCACACCCCGACCGCGTAAAACAACAAAGCGCGGCGGAAACATCGGGGCGTGTTGCAACAGAATTATCGTTTCATAACCATGGATACAAAAGTGTTTCGTTTTATTGATAATATTAAAACATTACATTGTCTTAAAAATAGAACAAACAAGTTACATATCGACTAATATTGTTTTATGTCACTAAGGCCTCGTCCAGATCCTACGTGACGCATGCTTCCTATTAATCATCATCAAGCATTAATACCTGAAACATATGTGAAAATACAGTCAGCAAAGAAATGCTGGCGAGTACATAGGTTTTATAGGAGTATTGGATCCATGGCTAGTTTATACGTTGCAATACCTTATTAAGAACCTTGTTTTAAAAAAAAAGAGTATAATATTGCAACTTTATTAACCAACTCAAATCGAGCGGGTTATAGTTTATAAAACCTCGTAGCCATGATTCTTAACCCAAAAACCTTTGTTTTAGTAAAGCAAATTGTAAAACATCTCGTAAAACTCGTTAGCAAAACTCGTATGTTACTTCGAAAACATCGTTGTGTGACATCATGTTGCTATCGTTTACCCAAGTGAACTAAATAACGCCACGGTATGTAATATGTTGAAAACACTTATATATAAGAAGTACCAGCGGCGTATCTACCATGTTTTCACCACATTACACCCGTCTCGTTATCTAAACACTAACTAAAAACCAATCGTTTACCCAAATCGTTTAACATCGTTTCCAAATCGTTTACAAATCGTTTATATCGTCCAAATCGTTTACAAATCGTTTATATCGTCCAAATTGTTTACAAATCGTTTATATCGTCCAATTCGTCCTCGTTTTAATTGTGAATAACTTATATATGGTCGTCTCGTTAATAACATTCAAACCTTCGTGACTCGTCCCTCGTCACATTCGTTCTCGCATTAACAAACCTCCATAGGGTAAGTTAACAATTATCAGATTCAGTCGCTACCCACAACACCCACACATAACCATGGGTGTAGTATGATAACGGGATTTGTCAGATCCTATGGTACCATAACCTAATACTGGTCGGCTTGATCATTGCTAATGAATGTCATTTGTTATGTAACCCAACCAACAAGTTCGTTCACATTATTGAAATCGTTATTAGTTTTGCATAAACCATCGAAAATCGTTTATGAAACCATCGTTATAATATCGAAAATCGCTTTGAAATCATTGTTTATACCTTGAAAACATTTAGCACATATGAATCACCCCAAAACAATTGAAAGCAGTAAAATAGGGGAACTATGTACTCACATGGAGTGCAAAGTATCCTCAATCAATAGAACTTCAACAAACTCGAGCAAACCAGTGAAATCAATCAACACCTAGTAATCGAATCACTAATCAAACAATAGACGCCTAAATCGGAAGATCGGACAGAATGAGGTCTTGTAAACCAAATGAGTGTTGGAACTCATGTGATATGGTTTTAACAAAGCCTACATCCTAAATCGGAACCTAACCTAAGTGCTTTCGACCCATCGTGACCCATTAAGGTAGCTTACGCCACTTTAACGCGTCGTTAGCGTGAAACGCGTTTGGACCACTTAACTAGTCCCATGACAAGTAACATATGCCTTAACATGTCTAATATTGTTGTCAAATCAGTTTAGATGTCAAAAGTTACGTTACATATGCTTAAAATGAATTTTGGCATCAAAGGGGTATTTTGGTAATTTACCTAAGGCATATAAGCTACCTATCATACAACTACTTAAACGAAGCGACCATAAGGTATAACCTCGGAAGGTTATTCCCTATATACTATGGTCACCTAATGCGTTTGGTCGGATCCTAATGATCGACCAAATGGGTCGGGTTCGAAGGTATAAGCGATTTATTAGATCGCTTACCCTTACGACCCTAGACAAGCACAAAACTAAAAGTGACGAGCTAAGCATGTTAAAACATGCTTAACTAAGTTAGAAAACAGGTTGGGTATCAAAACAAACGGTTTTGATACCCACAAGTAGTTTGGTTACAAAATACGCAAGAATACGTATTTTGGCCAAACTACGGCTCGTCACTGAGCCTAGATAACGTGGTAATCAGTAGGTATAGTCACTAGGGACTATAACCATCGTGATCACGCTCACGTTATGAAGTTCAAATGAACTTCGCATTGACCATAAACTGGTCAATGCAGAAAGTCAAACAAAGTTTGACTTTCGGACTCGAAAAGCAATAAAAGAACGAAGGAACACTTACAAAGGGTCCCCGAAAGCTAATCTAGATCCAAATAGCTCAGGTATGAAACAAAGGTTCCAACTTAGAGCACTTTAGATCAGATTTGTGAGGAAATGAGTGAACATAAGGTGGGTATTTATAGTAAACCCACAACCGTTAGGATCGTTTCTTGGAAAAGGGGGCACGATCTAAGCCGTACACTTGTTGGAAAGTTGTGGTAACTCATTTGGCACTCACCATAGGGTTTTGACAAGTGTCCTTGGCCTTTGGAGGGTGTTAAGGGCTGAAAAAAATGAGTTTATGCATTTTTTTTATATTTTTTTTATTATTTTTGCAGTTTTGCAGTTTTGGTTCCTGTGCGCGTATCGTCGTGTTTTGGCACTTCTAACACCCGTCAAGCCCATTTTTAAACTTCACAAGGATGTTAAAGTATAGGGAACATGAAACATGCTCAAAAATATGCCGGATGTCGGTTCGTTTGGTCGTACGAACGCGATGTTCGGTTAATTACGACGGAATGCGCATAAGCTCGAAAAACAATCTAAATTGCGTGAGGAATGGATTTTTCTTATTCCAAACACTAAAATAAAATATTTTAGTGCTTACATAAATTTTTGGATGTCCGGATGTATTCAGAACGTAAGTTATGCGCGAAAGTGCAAACTTGTGCACTTTTTGACGCTTTTAGTCCCTGAACGACCCAAAAGTATATTTTAGCACACCGAACCCTTCAAAGCCTATTTCTAAGCTATATAAAGGATATTTATGGTGTGTTTAACTTATGGTCATGTTCCGGAATGTTTGTTACAGTTCAAATTGGCATACTTTCGTAGTTTGTCAAATTTAGTCCCTGTAAGCGAATATACTTGATTTCGGCATACCAAACCTTCCAAAACTTATTTCTAAGTTATGTAAAGGTTATTTAAGGTATGTTAAGCCTATGTCACTATTCCAGAGTGTTTGTTGCATTAAACTGGTTATATTTACGCATCTGTGCGCGTATAACCTTCCAGAAAGCGATTTAAAGCTTGAAATCGGAATCGAATCGAATTGTAAAATCACCAAACATAACATACACATAAAGACATCAAAACACATATAATAACACCAAAGCACATTGTTTTATTAATAATCAACATTGTTTTACATCGTACATCGATTACAGAGTACAGTTGTCACACCCAACTTGAAAGAAATTTCGTCCCGAAATTTAGCACGTAGTTACTGAGGAAGCTAGTTAGGTTGCATGGTTTCCTGATTTTCCTGGGGGTCACATACTTCACCCCCGAAGTTAAAAAACTGAAAACAGTTAAAAGAAAAGGGGGACATGAACTCACAGTCTTGCGTCTCGATATCCGGTGTAACTCAAAGCTGCTACTCGATCACACGACTACCTACAAACGTGCTAAGGTGTATTAGATGGATGGGCCGTGCCTTGACTTTAGTCTTAATTAGTATCTTTGAGTTACGTTTCTTTGTGTCTTAATGTTATTCCAAAGTATATAATTATTTGTTAAAATAATAAATATTTTAACTTACATTATATTTATTAATTTTTGGAATATTAGTTAAAATAATATATTTTAACTTGACACATTATGTACTTATACATGTATATCTTCCCCAAGGATGGGTGTATTCATACTCGTATTCTTAAACTTGTATATTTTCGCCAAGTATCGGTGGCGTATTCCGGTGTATTTATACGTACGAGAATACGTATTTTTATTGTGTTCATTAAGTATCTTATACATAATTTTGTATATAATTTTCCGGAATATTATTTTCAATAAGAATCACCAATATACATGTATATTCTTAAAATATATATTTTAAGAAATCATTTATTGAATTTTATCTATACTTCTTCTTGGAAAAAATATATTTATATTTTCATATAAACCTCAAAAATAATATATACTAAATTTATTTAAGAATATATATATATTTTTTCCAAAAATATTATATTCTCTAATAATTCAAGAAAACATATATATTTATCCTTTACCCATAAATAATATATTTCATTCTTGTAAAAAATATGATATATTTTAACAATTATAAAAATCATATTTCGTTTTCTTGGTTTCCAAAATACCGTTTACCAAAATATGCTTATGAATTTAATTCCGGAATATTTAAGTAAGTCATATTCCTTGTTCGGTTTCTCCAATTTTGGGTATAAATTATATATTTATTTCTTGGAATTTTGGTAATATTTTGTATTGTAATTCTTGGTATTTTGGTGAGTTATATTATTTCAAGTCCTAAAATAATATAACTAATACACATAATATACAAGTAATCACACACATTGTGACATCTAAATATATATTTTTTCTAAATACATATTTAGTCACTTTTATTAATCAAAAACCAACCTCCAATATTTGTAATTTTGTAACAATAATTATGGCAATTTTTATATGAAAAATTATTGTTAAAATACACTTGTAAACACTTGTTTAAACATATTTTTCTAAGTGTTTAATTTCTAGAAAAATTTTGCCATTGTTTCCCCTTAAAAATGGAGGTTTCCATACTTTCAAAGTATATCATTTTCTTTTAAAAATCATCAACAATTCAAACAACACTTACCAAATGCCAAAATCATGCATTTTACACTACTTCATGGACTTGAAAATTTATAAAAATTTGTAGTAACTTAGTAGAGTGTTTAGTAAGCTTAGTTACCCTTTAAAGTGTGGTTATTTGTTTAAAAACATCATTCTTCAAGATTTTAGATCTTTACAACTTGTAAAATGATTTTCTAAAAATATTTCTTTTTGAATTCTTCTTGTTAGTAACATGTTTCTACACTTGATTAACCACCAAAAATGTGATTAGTTTCTTTAAGAACCATGTTTATATAAATCTCATAAGTAAACTTAGTTTCTTGAGAAAACTAGTTTTGAAATCATTCATTTAAAGGTTTATAACACACTTTGATCATCATCATTCAAGAAAAAACATTTCATACTTCAAGTCCATGTTTACATAAAGTATGATCATCTTGGTTTTTCACAAGATCATCCTCTTATCTTGCTAGATCATATGTTTAATCACAATCTAGCAAGTTTCATATGGTGTTTAACATCATTAACACAAACAATCAACAATCAAGAAGCATATAAACACTTAAACAACATAGTTCGTGATGATTTTTAGTCTTATGTTAAAGATTATGTTCTTGATCTTTAGTGTTCTTCATGATTAGTTACATATATCATGTTTTAACCAACATAACAAGATGTAAAATGGGATTAGAAGGATCTTACTACTAGCACAAGGCTAGGGAAGAACACAAGATGAAGATGATGCTAATCTTGGTGGTTAAAAGCTTGTGGGAGAGGTCCTTCACTCAACAATGGCTCCTAGCTTCCTTATCAAGCTGCTTACACCTTTGTATAACTTGGAAATTGGATGAAGATGAAGTAAAGATGGTGGTGGTGGTCTTGCTCTCGGCCGAGACTAGAGGAAGGAGAGGGAGGAGAGTGGTGTGTTGGTTTGTTTGAAATGAGATGAATGATGATCTTTTGGTCACTTTTATAAACTCCCAACAACATTTAGTCTAACGGGTATTATGTTTACTAAAGTGTAAGACAAGATCAATTAAATAACTCAAATAAAATCAATGGTGGGGGCCACCTTGTGACCGTAAATATGAGGGGGGGGGGGTATAAGTTAGTTTGTGATGGTATGTTAGGGAACTAGTTGAAATCTAAGTGATTTAGTTAGTGTTATAAGTTGTTATGATGCTGTATAGTGTGTTATGATGTTCGGGGACCATAACTAGCTTGGAAATAATAAAACAATGCTTCTAATAAAAATTTGGTGTTTCGGGTAGTGTCCGGTTGTTCGGTTGGTTACCGGTTCGTTAAGGTGCTAAACTATGCAGTTTATTGTGCTTTATGTTACCTTTTGTGACAATTTTGATTTCCGACACTTAGGAAAGCTTTCTGGACCATTTAACCATAATTCTGCATAATATTAAGTTGTCTAAAAGCTGATTTTTGCTGAATTCTGCGGAATTCTGCAGTTTATGTGAGTTTTAGGCACTTTCCGGCACTTAAACTATCACTAGGAAGGTAGTTTTATGTTCCTTACTTTCCTACACACTATACTAGTGTAACTCTTGGGTTCTGGCCCATTCTGTGTTTTAATACCATGTCTGTCTAAGTACTGAACTCCGTCAGCATTTTCTGATTTGTCTGTTAACTGTGCTAACTTTGTTTCTTGCATCATTTGAATCAATAAAGTGTTGCATGCAATAATGATAGGACATTATGCAATATGTGATGCACATGTATGTATATGATAATAATCAGAAAGCTTTCATGTCATTAATTTAAATCAACACAGTCATTAAAGCACTAATCGTTGTTTAATTATTGTACGGATACGTGAAATTTTGACAATTGTCACAAAACTGCACTAAGCCGAGGGTCAACAGAGAACAGACTCCTGCACAACCTGCTCCATCGAACTCTAAAAGAGCCCTTGTCACTCCAACTGACTCTTCAACAGCTACTGACGGGAGTACTCAAAGTTCAGCTCTGGTAGTTCAACCAAATGCTACTTTTTTTATTGGAATGCAGAAATTCATCATTTGAACATCTCTCCTCCAGAAAATCAGAATGCCTCAGAGAATATTGCTTTCATGACTTTAGCTCCTGAAGATAAGAATTCAGCTCCTGAGGATGAGGTTCCAGCTGAAAATTTGGCACTTATGACTCAGATTCTGTCAGCTCCCGTTCATGGACTCACTACTGAAGAGGTAAGTTCTGTTTTCTGTACTCCTGAATGTCGTGGTAAAGTTGAGGCTTACCGGTTACACAACGCTGATTTGATCCAAGATTATAACGATATGAAAAGACAAAATTTTTCTCTAAAGAAAAATGAAAAACTTTACAAAGAAAAAATTGAAGCTCAAAGAAAAGTTATTGCTAAATTAAAGGAGGATCTTAGCGTTAAAAGTTGTAACTATGAGTACGATAAGGTGATTATGAATAATTTGATCAAAGAGCTAGAAGAAACCAAGTTGAAGTATCAACTAAATGAAATTAATATTAAAAAATATGATACCTCTAGCAAATTGGTCAAGGACATATGTGATATTCAATTAGAATACAAGAAAAAGAAAGGGGTAGACTACCCCATCTTTGATAATGTTCAAAAATATTCAATTGGATGATCAAAACTAGAACGATACCGAATATCATGATATAGTGGGTGAAGAGGATTCAGCTGCCATTCTTCAGTTCTTTGATAATGGGAAATTGCTCCAACAAGTGAACCATACGATTATCGCTCTTGTCCTGAAAGTCCAGACGCCGAGTTCGGTTCTAGAATATAGACCTATTTCTTGTTGTAATGTCATCTTTAAATGCATCAGCAAAATTGTGACGGACAGAATTAAAGGTAGTCTGAATAACCTGGTCGATATAAATCAATCTGCATTTGTGCCTGGTAAGAGAATATCTGATAACATCCTCCTTACACAGGAGCTTATGCACAACTATCATCTCGATAGAGGCCAACCAAGGTCTGCTTTCAAAATTGATATTCAGAAAGCTTATGATACGGTTAGCTGGTCCTTCCTAAAAACTATTCTTATTGGTTTTGGTTTCCCTCAAAGAATGGTAGATTGGATCATGACATGTGTTTCTACAGCGTCTTATTCGCTAAGTATTAATGGGAATTTATGTGGTTATTTTAGAGGCAAACGGGGTCTTAGACAGGGAGATCCTATGTCCCCTTACCTTTTCACATTAGTAATGGAAGTCCTCTCATTGCTGTTACATCAAGCTGCTGATCAAAATCCTGCTTTTAAATACCATGCCAAGTGTAAGTAACAGAAGATTCTTAATGTTTCTTTTGCTGATGACCTGTTTTTGTTTGTAAATGCGGATTCAATCTCAGTTAAAGTCATGAGAGATGCTTTGGATTTGTTCACTAGAGCTTCAGGTTTAAAACCGAACTTGGTGAAAAGCACGGCGTTTTTAGCAATGTTTCTCAACACAACAAACAGTCAATTCTTTCGCTATTGCCGTTTAAAGAGGGAGAGCTTCCTGTCCGGTACTTGGGAGTCCCGTTAATCTCTTCCAAACTTATGTACAAAGATTGCAAGATTATTGTGGACCGTGTTGATAAAAAGATCAACCAATTGATGAATAAGTCGTTATCTTTTGCGGGCAGGCTTCAGTTGATTAATTCAGTTATATCGGCTATGCACGTTTACTGGGCTTCTGTATTTATGCTTTCGGCTTGTATTATTAGTGATACTGAAAAAAGAATGAGGAATTTTCTGTGGAGTGGTGGCCCGGTTAAAGTTGCTAATCCTAAGGTGGCTTGGAAAAATGTTTATCTTCCAAAGTATGAGGGTGGGTTGGGGATTAGAAGGATTTCAGATGTGAACAAATCTCTTCTTGCAAACCATGTTTGGAGCATCCTTGTTAAGAGAGAGTCGCTTTGGGTTAAATGGGTTCATTCTTACAGGATCAAGGGAAAGAATATCCGGGACATACCGTGTCGAGGCAACGTAACTTGGGGGTGGAGGAAAATCTTAGCTATTCGTCCTTACATGCGTCCTTTTATATGGTATACTATTTGTGATGGCCGTAAAGCTAATGCATGGAATGATAACTGGTGTGAGTGTAGTCCTCTCAGAGACTTTATCACTCCTAGACGTATACATGGAGCGGGATTTAGCATGCAGTCCACTGTTTCAGAACTGGTGGATCAACAAAATCTTTGGAAATGGCCGATAGCTTGGTACGATATCTTCCCAGTGCTGATTAATTTAATTCCTCCAATTCTGGATTAGAATGCCGAAGACAAACTGGTTTGGAAGGATAGGCATGGTAGTCAAAAGTTTTTCAGCTCTAGTGAAGTTTGGGACCACATCCGGGGTCGAGGTGACGAGGTGGATTGGGTGGAGTTGGTGTGGTTTAGTCAATGTATCCCTAGAAACTCCTTCCACTTGTGGCTGGTCATTAAAAACAAGCTAAAAACCTAGGATCGCATGGGTGTGTGGGACGCAGGTAGTGCAACCAAGCTCAATCTTATGTGTTGTCCTCTTTGCCTTCACGGTAAAGATTCTCGTGATCATTTGTTCTTCCAATGTTCTTTCGCATTGCAAGTTTGGAACCAGGTAAAAGGAATGGCTTACATGGATACAGTTGATGCCAGTTGGGACGCTATCATGGCTTGGTTTGCTCAGCGGATGAGATCTAAAACGGCTGAAAGTATTGTTAGTAAACTGGTAGTGGCAGCTTCTACTTATTACATTTGGCAAGAGAGGAATAATAGGCTATATTCTCCTACTCATCGAACTGCTCACATGATTGCCAATATTGCCTTACATACGGTGCGTCTTAAGCTGATGACATTCAGAGAGGGGAGGCATGCGAAGAATCCTTTGTTGTTAGAGAGGTGGAAGACCCAAGTGAGGGCTATGAGTATTGAACCGGGCTAGAGTGGTAGTCTAAGGTCTTGGTTTGTAGCCATTGTTTCGGCTTTGGTAGTGTTTCGATAGTTTTGGTTTTGTTTTTTGGTTGTTAGGGGTTGTTTTGGTATTGGATTTTGCCTTGTCTTGGTATGCCAAGATTGGCTCTAGTGTGTCGCTCTGGCACACTCGTGTAATTCTTTTATTTTTATAAAATTCACCGGGGTAACCCTTTACCCAAAAAAATACACTATTGTATTCTATGATTTGATGATATAAATCAATGGCCAGGGTTGGTCACTCAGTTCACAAATACACTAGTGTTTACTCTAGAACCCCACCATATATATATACATAGAGTGGGAGTTGGCTAGAAAGCCTAAGTTTCCTAGAAAGTCTAGGAAGCAATAGGGAGGTGACATGTGGCTTTTAGTTTTTTTATTCAAAAGGGCATGATGGTAATTTGATTATTAATTTAATTTTGGAATATTATATATCCTAAACTAACTATCCAGATATTTATGGAAACGTATATCTCTTTGATATCTCATATCAATTCAAAAATTGGCAGTTACTTTAAATTACAAAATTCAAATCATTAACAATTCTTCACGTTGTGTTTTACCAGTTACTGGTTTCATCACAATGTGTTTTATCAGTTACTGGTTGATGTGATTTTGGCAGTCTTGATGTTGTGTTTTATCAGTTACTGTTTTATCAATTACTGGTTTCATCACAATGTGTTTTATCAGTTACTGTTTCATCACAATGTGTTTTATCAGTTACTGGTTGATATGATTTTGGCATTCTTGATGTTGTGTTTTATCATTTACTGGTTTCATCACAATGTGTTATACCAGTTATGATTCATGAATGGCATGTTCTTTTGTATTTTGGGTTCTTCACGATGTGTGATAGTGTATATAACACACCAGATGTAAACACTTGATAACTGATCACCTTTTGAACACGCTAATGGTACGTCTACTATCTAACATATTTGTATCCATTTCAAACAAATAATTTAGATCTTTTATACTAAAATACATACCCAGTTTTCCCAACAACCATAAAAAAGGAATGCAAACAAAGAAATATAACATCAAACACACTACTTTGAACATAACGTCCAAAGAAAAAATAAAAAAATAACAACCACACCAATCAGTGTCTTCGTCTTCAACACAACCCAGTGTCTTCGTCTTCAACACAACCCAATGTCTTCGTCTTCAACACACTATCATCATTAACCTTAAAATGGTAAAACACATCAACCTTAAAATGGTAAAACACATCAACCTTTATAACACAACATATTCAGGTGTCATTTAAAACACACTGTCATCATTAACCTTAACAACTAAAGTTAGCAATCAAACCAACGTTCAACTAAAACTGTAATAAAATGTCTGCACACAACTTATTTATGCATCACAAGCTACAACATTAATAGCACAAGTTACAATAAAACACACAACTCTAATGGTGAATACAATTCAATTCCTATTCTAAGTGACATTATGCATAATATTCCAATTGTATAGATTATGAAACAAATAAAACAGAAACTAGGGTATATAAACTTAAAATCAAACAACTCACCCAATCGTTCTGGAGAACGGAGTATACGGAACCTTCCTCTCCCTCAGTCTCCTCTGCATCACTGGCGTTACTTTGGCCGGCAATTCAGTCACCGGCGGTGCGTTCGCCGATGAATCAGTCACCATCCGATCAACTTCTTCAATAGCAGTCGCATCACCACCATCTAAACTAACCGCATGACTAACACTCGTAACCGCCTCAGACTCTCTATCACCGGAACCAATTACACAATCAGAAACAACCACTATTGGAATATTATTCTGATCGAAAGGTGTAGGCGTCGGTATATTAATATTAGAGAAAGAGGGGAAATCTTGAGGTTTTTGGAGGTGAGTTTAGAGAGTGGTGGAAATCGCGTGAAATGAGGGATTGGTTATTGATATGACGGTTTCTTGACTAATTTAAAACATGTCCAATTACCAAAATACCCTTACTATATTAAAAGTCTCAAATTATATAACACAGATATTACGAAAATGCCATCCATTTGATGTAAGCCATTAAACACACTCATCTGATGGCCCAGATCGCTTCCTACACTTTCTAGGAAAAACATACTTTCTGCAGGATCATACAAAATGTACGCGATCATCTTAGCAGTACGATCTGGTGCGAATTCACTCTTGAACATGCGATTTGTGCTGAAAAATCAACATGCGATTTCATCATATTTACCAACATGCGATTTCATCAAAAATAACAACATGCGATTTTCAACATGCTTTTTATAACATGCGATTTCACAATATCGTATGAGCGTACGATAAGCCCTATTGTATGTTACACGTTATATATATATATATATATATATATATATATATATATATATATATATATATATATATATATATATATATATATATCAGGGATGGTTCACTGGGGAACACTAAAAAAGTGGAGAACTAGGAAACAGGGGTATTTTTGTACCATTTACTTTAAACATAACTGTCACACCTCCAAAATACCACATGCGGAAACACCGCGGGACGTGTGACGTACCAGGATCCAGCCACCAATCACATTGAACTATATCAAGATATTAAATAAAAGTTTCCATTTATTTCATAAAGTAATTTCAAATCACAACTTAAACAAATACGTTCAGCGAAAGCATAATGTAAATCGTTATTTAAGTGTTCCAAAACAAATGTGCGAAACCAATGAACATGCATCCAAGAGCCACGACCCATGACCACTCCGGCACTCCCAGATAGCAAGTTCCATATCCATGAATCTAACGTCCTGCAAGCATGCAGACAAGTGTATCAGACAAAGCTGGTGAGTTCAAAGTTTGTTATCGCGTTAGTTACCAGTTGTAAGTTTAAAGTATTTCAGAAATACAATGTTGTTAATAACCCGAGTACCGCAAAATGGCTCCAGATTATTTGCCCTTCCCCAATGCTCTATCAAACATTGGTCGAGTGATTAAGGTAATTAGTTCACGCCCGTCCTCCCCGGTACGGTGTGAGGGTGCCAAACCTAACAACGCTATCAACAAATAACCCCGTTGCCTCCCCAGGCAACTATTTCGGTATATGATGGGACTTAAATGATAGATTTGAGTGTATTAACCAACATCCCAAGTTTAACATTACAGTTTAACCCATTTACCCAACATTCCTCCCCGGAATATTTAACAGATGTCCCTCCCCGGGACGTATGCTTGGAAAAAGAGCAGTGAACTCACCTTAGATTTGCTCGGTATATTAAGTTACACGTTCCAGTTAGTCAACCAACCCTACCGTGGTTACCAATGAAATCAGTTTTGTAATAAATTAAGTCACGTATTTCACACATATTGCATTCATCATAATGATAACTTTATAACATGTAGCAAGTACTCAGTTCGCATACAAGTTCACATCCCATGTGCATGTCACATAACGACACATAACAGGTGGGTTTGCTACTCTCACAAGTCAAACCAGATTTCTCATTCTAAGCAACAAATAGATCTTATAAACGCAGACATCCATCAACATCATAAACTTTAGTGTTGGTTTACACACATGCAACATCTCCACGAAGAATCCATTCTTCGTGGGATGCTCCCTTGGCAAAGAATCCTCCGGCGAAGGTCTATCCTTCGTCGGGGTTAAGTACGACGATGAACTATATGGTGAAGAATAATACTTCATCGATAATGAATTGGTGAAGTATCCTTATGGTTCGTCATAAGCCAGTCAATGAAGGATCATAGTTGTTCGTCGAGAAGACCAGTCGACGAAGGATCATAGTTCGTCGACTTGGGTGCTTCGTCGGGGGTAGTTCTTCGTCGCTGCACTTCATAGGTGATCATGATTTCCTAAACCCTAATGATTCAGGCAATTACTCTACCACTGATCATGATCCAATTGATTACTATGTTTACTATGCGAGCACAATCATCATTAGCATCAACAATTTACAAAGCTTTTATATGAATCACATAACCCTAGTTTATCACATCACACCGTAACTGATAATTTACGTAGATCTAGTGATTCTTCATTATCAGGAATTATCAACTAATCATGATCCAGACATTCAGATCGAATCATACGAAAATATCTGTTTATCATCACCATATAGAGTCTTGGTTAACAATCAGTGTTCATACGATCATAACAATCAAAACATCAAGTATTACATAGCAAACAAACTAATAATGATGGGACACTAACCGAGATATCGAATGGGCTGATCACAAGAGATAAGCTTCACAAAAGAAAGGAGGGTTCGAAGGAGAGGACTGCCGTCGAGGGAGAGGAGTCTAGGGTTGCAAAAGATGTGGAGTATGCACATGTACACGCATATATTCTAAAGAAAGTGGGTTGGGGCACAACTGGGTTTCAATTGGGCTGAACTCCCCCTTGACTAACAACCCCGGGATGACGAAGTTCATTCTTCGTCGAGATGGAGGGGGACGAAGACTCATTCTTTGTCGAGCAAGGTTGTGGCGAAGAGTTATTCTTCGTCATCTTGGGTTTCCATTACTCATTAACCATTAGACATTACACATTTAATCAACCAAGCATCAGAATACTTTAATCATTAAAAAAAACTACACATGACATCACATCAAACAAATTGTAAAAACAGGATTGCGAAACAAGTGATGCGTAGAGGAAAGACCTTGAAATCTCGGTTGTCACATCATCCCCAACTTGAAAGAAATTTCGTCCCTAAATTTGATAAGCAATCCAAAGCAGCAAGGTGTTAGATCAGGATGACTGTGGATTTTCCGCGGTTGCCACATCATCCCCAACTTGAAAGGGAATTTCGTCCTGAAATTTGCCAGTCGCATCAGGATTTGATTGGTCAGTTGGGAAAAGTTGAGGATACTTGAGCTTCATCTGGTCCTCACGCTTCCACGTGAACTCCGGTCCACGTCTTGAGTTCCAACGAACTCTCACGATTGGGATTCGGCTATGCTTATGGACCTTGACTTCCCGGTCCATAATTTCAATGGGTTCTTCGACAAACTGCAATTTGTCGTCGATTTTTAGCTCTTGAAATGGTACCACAAGTGTTTCATCGGATAAACACTTCTTTAGTTGCGAAACGTGGAAGACATCATGAACGTTACCCAACTCAGCAAGTAACTCAGGCTACTTTACCGATCTGTTCCAGAATTTTGAAAGGCCCTACATAACGCGGATTAAGCTTACCGAGTTTCCCAAAGCGTACACACCCTTCAAGGGTGAGACTTTCAACATAACACGATCGCCTACAGCAAACTCTAAGGGTTTCCTACACTTGTCAGCGTAGCTTTTCTGACGGTCACGCGCTGCCGCCATATGATTTCTAATCTAGACAATCTTCTCTGAAGTTTCAAGTACAAGTTCCAGACCTGTGATCTGGCTGTCACCCATCTCAGCCCAATAGAGATGACAACGACATTTCCGTTCGTACAATGCTTCGAACGGGGCTGCCTGTATACTAGAATGGTAACTGTTGTTGTAAGAAAACTCTATCAGCGGCAAGTATTTCTCCCAGCCTTTACCAAAATCGATCACACATGCTCGCAACATGTCTTCAAGTGTCTGGATGGTTCGTTCACTTTGACCATCCGTCTGTGGGTGATAAGTAGTACTCATGTCGAGACGTGAGCGAAATGATTTATGCATCGACTGCCACAAATCTGAAATGAAACGCGGGTCACGATCAGAAATAATATAGGTTGGCACCCCGTGCCTAGAAACCACTTCCCTTAGATAAACAGCAGCAAGTTGTGAGAACTTATCCGTTTCCTTGATTGCTAGAAAGTGTGCTGACTTCGTGAGACAGTCAACGATCACCCAGATGGTATCGCTTCCGTTTTGAGTTCTTGGCAACCCAGTGACGAAATCTATAGCAATTTGCTCCTATTTCCACACAGGTATCTCCGGTTGCTGAAGCAGACCAGAGGGCTTTTGGTATTACACCTTGACTTTCGCGCAAGTCAAAAATTTACTCACATAAGTCGCGATGTGGGCCTTCATCTTCGGCCACCAGTACAAAACTTTGAGGTCCTAATACATGTTATCCGAACCCGGATGAACAGAGTATCGAGACTTGTGCGCTTCGTCCATCACAAGCTCTCTAAGATTTCCATACAAATGAATCCATATTCATTACATGAAATAGTAAATGCCGTCAGATCTCTCTACGAGTCGTTTCCCCATGCCCCGTAAATACTCAGCTTCAATGTTTTCTCTTTTCAACGCTTCAGTTTGAGCAGACCGGATCTGGTCAGGTAAATTAGAATGGATGGTGAGCTGCAAGGCGCGGACATGTTTGGGTTTCATTTCCTTTCGACTAAGGGCATCAGCTACAACGTTAGCCTTACCTGGATGATACTTGATTGCACAGTCGTAATCGTTTAAGAGTTCTACCCAGTGACGCTGTAGCATATTTAATTCCTTCTGATCAAAGATATGCTGAAGGCTCTTGTGGTCGGTATAAATAGTGCATTTAGAACCGTACAAGTAATGCCTCCAGATTTTGAGCGCAAACACCACGGCCCCCAACTCTAAGTCGTGAGTCGTGTAATTCTATTCATGAACCTTCAACTGCCGAGAAACGTAAGCTATCACCTTTTCGAGTTGCATTAGCACACGACCGAGACCCTGAATAGAAGCATCACAGTAAACCACAAAGTCCTCAGTACCTTCGGGTAAAGACAGGATCGGTGCACTGCAGAGTTTTTGTTTCAAGAGTTGGAAAGCATCCTCCTGCTTCATTCCCCAAGAATATACGACGCCTTTCTGTGTTAATGCGGTGAGAGGTTGAGCGATCTTTGAGAAGTCTTTAATAAATCTGCGATAGTACCCAACGAGACCAATCCGAAGGGTTCTTTGGTGCCGCCCAATTTCTGATAGCATCGATTTTTGCAGGATCCATGTGTATCCCCGATTCATTCACAATGTGGCCAAGGAAGTGCACCTCTTGAATCCAGAAGTCACATTAGAGAATTTCACGTAGAGTTGCTCCTTCCTCAGGAGCTCCAAAATAAGACGTAAGTGACGCTCGTGGTCCTCCTTGCTCTTAGAGTAGATCAAGATGTCATTGATAAACACAATGATGAAATCGTCAAGATACGGTTTGCACACGCGGTTTATGAGATCCATGAACACTGCTGGTGCATTAGTTAACCCGAATGGCATAACCAAAAACTCATAATGGCCATACCGCGTTCGAAAAGCTGTTTTTGGTATGCCCTCCTCCCGGACTCTCATCTGATGATAACCCGATCTTAAGTCGATTTTTGAGTAGAAGCTTAACCCTTGCAGCTGGTCAAATAGATCATCAATACGGGGTAAAGGATAATGGTTCTTGACTGTCACTTTGTTGAGTTCTCGGTAATCTATACACATACGAAAGGATCCGTCTTTCTTCTTCACAAACAGAATTAGGGCTCCCCAAGGCGAATAACTGGGTCGGATAAAACCTCTATCCAACAGTTCTTGAAATTGATTAGATAACTCTTGCAACTCCCCAGGTGCAAGACGATAAGGAGCTCAAGCAATTGGGGCCGCTCCTGGTGTAAGATCAATTTGAAATTCCACTTGGCGGTGAGGAGGTAAACCAGGAAGTTCCTCGGGAAACATATCGAAAAACTCATGAACAGCTGGAAGGTCCTAGATTTTTCTTTCTTCAGGCTGTGTATCGGTAACTAGTGCTAAAATAGCAGGATACCCCTTTCGTAGACACTTTTGGGCTTTCATAGCAGAAATGATGCCAACCATTGCACCACTTCAATGGCCCTGGACAGACAGTGATTCTCCACTAGGGAGCGGTATACGTACGATTTTCTCCTTACAAAGTATGTCAACACGGTGCTTGGACAACCAGTCCATACCAACCACTACATCAAAACTACCGAGGGTAACATGAAGGAGGTCAATGTCAAACACTTGACCCACAAGATCGAGTTTACATCCCATAATAATATGTGAGGCTTCAATTGTCTTACCATCAGCTAATTCTACTACATGCTTAGCTTCTAAAGGTGTTGGAGTTAACCCTAATCATTGACTGAACTCTAAGGACACATAATTCCAATCGGCACCGGAATCAAATAACATAGAAGCAAAGAGATTGTTCACAGAAAACGTACCAGTCACGACATTGCCGTCGTTCCTAGCATCACCAACACCAATCGTAAATACCCTTCCACGAGCACCATTGCCCCCATTGTTGTCGTTATTGTTGTTCCCAGCATTGTTATTATTATTCTGATGGTTGTTGTTATCATTGGCATTTTGATTCAGCTGAGGGCAATCCCGTTTAATGTGACCCTCATCCCCACACTAGAAACACCCCTTCCTATTGCCTTGGTTCTGATGGGGCTGCTGCCTTTGCTGTTGCTGATGTTGCTGATGATTTTGCTGCTGCTGCTGCTGTTGTTGTTTTGGGAACGGAGCCCTACAGTCCTTTGCCATATGGCCCACCTTGTCACACCTAAGGCACGCTCGGACACACGGTCCACGATGATGATAACTGCACTTGTTGCACTTTGGCTGCCTTCCAACGTAGGAGCCTTGGTTCGGATTGCTGCTCTGACCTTGGTTAACATAGGAGGACTGACTGAAACTACAATTATTGCTGTTGTCTGGCTTTTTCTGCGTCTGATTCGAGTTGGACACCTTGTCCGTACCGTTCCACTTGCGCTTGTTATGACTAGCAGGGGTAGTAGTAGCAGAAACACGAGGCGGTAGCGAACCGCACTTGACTTCTTAGTCTGTAATCTTGTATGCTAAACGAATGATCTGAGGCAAGTTGTTAAGATTTGCAGTAGTGACCAAACTCTTAACTTGCGGCGCTAAGTCTTTGATGTACAATTCGATTCTTTGAGGTGGTGGTCGTGATAAGTTAGGGCACATGTTTGCTAGCTCATGAGATCGTTTCATGTAAGCCTCGATCTCGGACCCCTCCATCTTCATATTGTAGTATTCGTTCTAGAGTTTCTGAATCTCATCACGAGGACAGTACTCCTCCCGCATCAACTCCTTGAAATCATCCCAAGTAGTTGCATTAGCCATTTCGATGCCCAACATCTGCACTCGGGCATTCCACCAAGTTTAGGCACCATCCTCTAATGTACCTGTAGCATACTTCACCCGGTCCCCCACGGGACAGTTACACATAGCGAAGATTGACTCGGCTTTCTCAAACCAACGGAGTAGCCCCACAGCTCCTTCAGTCCCACTAAATGTCTATGGCTTATAATCCATGAACGTCTTAATCGTGCAAACAGGCGGATTGTTTTGAATTTGATTCACTTGTTGACCAGCCTGCTGAGCCGCTAGGGCTTCAGCCACACGAGTGTTGATCAAGTCGGTTAATTCGGCCTGAGTCATAGCAATTTTGCCACGTCCACCGCCGCGGCCTCCACCACGTCCACCATTACGTCCACCACGTCCACTCATGATTCTATTCAAGAAAAGGGGAAAAAGGTTAATGTGACAACTCGAGTTTCTGAGATTTCCTTCTTCGCATTTAGTGCACGTTAATTTTTTGTTTTTGTTTTTGTTATGTGTTTGTTTACACGACTCGTTGTTTCACAACGCTTACCTTTGTAATACGTTATATCGTATTTCGATTAATATTTTATACTTGGGATCCATATATATTTTTATATGTGAGTGTATGTTTATAAGGTTTGTATTTATTAACATGTTAAATAAGTTGGAACTTACTGAAAACAATACTCATGAAAACACCCAAGTGGTGAAAACACTTTAAGTGTTTTCGTCCACTGATGACCAACGAAATCAGAGATGGGCTTGGCCCATGGCCCAGTATTGAGATATTTTGTATAATCATTTTATAAACAAATCTTCTCCGATAAGTTTCCCATTTACCAAATCTTATCACTTTGTCTCTCTCTACCTCTGAAAACCCAACTAAAGAGAACTCATCTTGAAGCAAAACCTCTGTTTAAATCCTTGGTTAGTGATCTTCATGTTCAGTTGTTTAAGATGCTTATCGTATGATTATTGGATGTTTAATCATGATGTATGTATATATTTTATATATGTGAATATGTGATTTATCATAGTGTGCTTGCTAGAAAATTATCATCCACGAAGTGTCTGTATATTGGATGTTTAGATCAACAGTGGGTATATGTTATGAATGATAAACTGAGGAATTATGCTCTAGATTTCACAATGATTTGGTAGTGTAAATGTTACATATCATAATTTGATGGAATGATTTAGATTATAACAGATCATGTAACTGTAATAAGATTTTAGTGCTGGGTTTAAGTTACAGTGAGTATTGGTGAAGATGATGAAGCTAACGAAAACACCCCCATACCTTGAAAATGGACGAAATCACATATAGTGATTTCGGCCCAAGTGTGTTTGGCCCAAGATGATTTCGGCCCATGTAAGGGATTTCGGCTCTTAAGTGATTTCGGCCATATAAAGGGATTTCGGCTCTTAAGTGATTTCGGCTATAAATGGATTTCGGCATTATGTGTTTTCGGCCCAACTTAGTTTTCGGCCCAACTGTTATCTGTTAACTGTTTAAATTTATTAAGTTGTTAACTTATTAAATTACATATAATAACTCTGTTAGTTATGTAACCATATTTAGCCTACTAACTGAGTTAAGTTCATTAACTCAGTTAACTTTACTCACTATGTAAGATTCATGGATGACACTCTGTTATAACTATTAAGTTAGTTAAGAAAAAGCATGTGACACAGTTAGTTATTAAATGTTAACTTTGTAACTGTGTACCCCTGTTTGAATATGTTAGTTCGGTTAACTAGCTCAGTTAACTGTGTTGTTGGTAAATATTGTTAGAATTAACTCTGAAAGCTAATATGGGTAAGATGTATTAGCATGAATTGGTTTAACTGTTTACATGATACAAGATGTAAACTGCCAAACACTCTGTGATATAATTGTGACACTAGTTCAATGTGAAACTTTACAAACAATGTGAACTGATTGAATATACGTGCACTATAGGACTTGACTGATTTACTGTGAGCACTTAACTTAGCATACCGAGCAAAACAAGGTGAGTTCACACTCTTACCAAGGCATGGGATTCCCGGGGTTGGGAATGGGATTGAAGGAATGGATTTGTACTTACAATGTTACTAGACTATCTACCATCGTCCTCGGATGCGCAGGACACATACGTAAAACCTACGTATACTTGTACACATCACTGTCCTCGGTTGTGAAGGGCACTTACGTAAAACCTACGTAAACTTATACTCATTACTGCCTCGGGTTGTGTCAGGCACTTACGTAAAACCTACGTAAACCCCCGTGTACCCTTGTCCTCGGTTGTGAAGGACACTTACGTAAAACCTACGTAAACTTTGTACGTACTACTGTTCTCGGTAAGAAGAACACTTATGGTTGCAAATAGTCTAGTGTATATGCAAACATGGGAAGCCCCCACTAATAGAACATACTATCGGCCCAGTATAGCCGCACGTTACGAAACGAACTTGCATTTACGAACTTACTTACTGTGAACTCGCTCAACTAGTTGTTGACTCTCTGTTACATGCCTTGCAGGACCTTAGGTACTTTTGGAGCTTGCACGGGAGGCACGGTCGTTGTGGACATGGATCGTGAATGTGTTGTTAAACATTATGACATTTTGTACTTAAACTTATGTTGGGTTTTACATTAATGCTTCCGCTACACACTTGTTTATATTTGGTTTTGGAAACACCTATCGTATTGATGAATGACTTTTGATATATATACTTATGTTCAATATGATTGGTGGCTTGATCCTGGTCATGTCACGCCTCCAAGCGGTGGTACTCCGCGTGTGGATTTTGGGGGTGTGACAGTTATGGTTCGGAATTGAGTAGGAGTCAAACGTCACGATGACTTCTACCGACTACTAAATTTACATCAGACAACAGAGCGGAACCCCTTTCACACTCGTTAAGCCTCACTGAGACTCACATGCACCCCACATTATTATTATATGTGCACCCATAATAACAATGCAATTTGCATGTTTATCTCAGCTCCTCCCAACTCGTGCTAAAAGGTTCCTCAAATTCGAGTAGCAAGACAAAAGGCATCTCAAAACATGAATCATGAAAGTCTAAAGGAATATCGCACTGTGACTCTATCAACCACATAACATAGGCAAGTAACACATGAATTCAGTCTGTAGTGCTAAGTGTGCAATCACATGCAACATCATACATAAGTGCACACTAGATATGCTATGCAATAAGTAAACGAGAGACGAACCTTGCAATCTGGAGCTGAGTGTCATGGTCGATTTCGAAGCTGTTCGGTTATAGTCTGGTTTTATAAAAGCGCTTTAAAACCTAGTTCACTATAACCAGTGGCTCTGATACCAAACTGTCACACCCCCAAAATACCACATGCGGAAACACCGCGGGACATGTGACGTACCAGGATCCAGCCACCAATCACATTAAACTATATCAAGATATTAAATAAAATTTCCATTTATTTCATAAAGTAATTTCAAATCACAACTCAAAACAAATACGTTCAGCGGAAGCATAATGTAAATCGAACGGTTCAAGTGTTCCAAAACAAATGTGCGAAACCAATGAACATGTATCCAAGAGCCACGACCCATGACCACTCCAGCACTCCCAGATAGCAAGTTCCATATCCATGAATCTAACCTCCTGTAAGCATGCAAACAAGTGTATCAGACAATGCTGGTGAGTTCAAAGTTTGTTAACGCGTTAGTTACCAGTTATAAGTTTAAAGTATTTCAGAAATACAATGTTGTTAATAACTCGAGTACCGCAAGATGGCTCCAGATTATTTGCCCTTCCCCAATGCTCTATCAAACATTGGTCGAGTGATTAAGGTAATTAGTTCACGCCCGTCCTCCCCGGTACGGTGTGAGGGTGCTAAACCTAATAGCGCTATCAACTAATAACCCCGTTGCCTCCCCCGATAACTATTTCGGTATATGATGGGACTTAAATGATAGATATGAGTGTATTAACTAACATCCCAAGTTTAACATTCCAGTTAAACCCATTTACCCGACATTCCTTCCCGGAATATTTACCAGATGTCCCTCCCCGGGATGTATGCTTGGAAAAAGAGCAATGAACTCACCTTAGATTTGCTCGGTATATTAAGTTACCCATTCCAGTTACTCAACCAACCCTACCGTGGTTACCAATGAAATTAGTTTTGTAATAAATTAAGTCATGTATTTCACACAGATTGCATTCATCACAAGGATCACTTTATAACATGTAGCAAGTAGTCAGTTTGCAAACAAGTTCACATCCCATGTGCATGTCACATAACGACACATAACAGGTGGGTGTGTTACTCTCACAAGTCAAACCAGATTTCTCATTCTAAGCAACAAATAGATCTTATAAACACAGACATCCATCAACATCATAAACTTTACTATTGGTCTACACACATGCAGCATCTCCACGAAGAATCCATTCTTCGTGGGATGCTCCCTTGGCGAAGAATCCTCCGGTGAAGGTCTATCCTTCGTTGGGGTTAAGTACGGCGAAGAACTATATGGCGAAGAATCATACTTCGTCGATAATGAATTGGTGAAGTATCGTTATGGTTCGTCATAAGCCAGTCGACGAAGGATCATAGTTGTTCGTCGAGAAGACCAGTCGACGAAGGATCATAGTTCGTCGACTTGGGTGCTTCGTTGGGGGTAGCTCTTCGTCGCTGCACTTCATAGGTGATCATGATTTCCTAAACCCTAATGATTCAGGCAGTTACTCTGCTACTGATCATGAACCAATTGATTACTATGTTTACTATGCGAGCACAATCATCAGCAGTTACAAAGGTTTTATATAAATCACATAACCCTAGTTTATCACAACACACCGTAACTGATAATTTACATAGATCTAGTGATTCATCGTTACCAGGAATTATCAACTAATCATGATCCAAACATTCAGATCGAATCATACGAAATCATCTGTTTATCATCACCATATAGAGTCTTGGTTAACAATCAATGTTCATACGATCATAACAATCAAAGCATCAAGTATTACATAGCAAACAAACTAATAATGATGGGACACTAAACGAGATATCGAATGGGCTGATCACAAGAGACAAGCTTCACAAAAGAAAGGAGGGTTCGAAGGAGAGGACTGTCGTCGAGGGAGAGGAGTCTAGGTTTGCAAAAGATGTGGAGTATGCACATGTACACGCATATTTTCTAAAGAAAGTGGGTTGGGCCACAACTGGGTTTCAATTGGGCCAAACTCCCCCTTGACAAACAACCCCGGGATGACGAAGTTCATTCTTCGTCGAGATGGATGGTGACGAAGACTCATTCTTCGTCGAGCAAGGTTGTGGTGAAGAGTCATTATTCGTCATCTTGGGTTTCCATTACTCATTAACCATTAGACATCACACATTTAATCAACCAAGCATCAGAATACTTTAATCATTCAAATAAACTACAAATGACATCACATCAAACAAATTGTAAAAACAGGATTGCGAAACAAGTGATGCTTAGAGGAAAGACCTTGAAATCTCGGGTTGTCACAATAACACGCTCATAAGAAGTTCAATCAGTGTTAGGGTTTGCAGCAGACATAGGGCGGAGATATGGTGGTCTTCAAGCAGGGTTCTTCGATTTCACAAACATTCAACGGCTGAAATCTTCAACAATTTCTTAGATTCTTCGATTGAAAATAAGATTCATAAATCAAAGTTCGTACAATTTCCAGGTAAATCGAAAACCGATAACATCAAGTAATCTTCTTTATATTTCTCGTTCACATCATTCAGATTCATGACTTTCTGTTTTTCTCTTAATCCCAATTCTTCTTCTTTTGACAACCCGGTGAATTCATTTACAGTGTTTACCACCGGAGGCGAAAACATCAGAAAAATCTTGCATGTATCTCCGGTTTTATTAACCGTGAATGCTTGCAAGGTTAATTGGTTCATGCTCAAGACATTTCTGTCCAATTCTGGAGTATAAAAAACGCTTTGAATTCTTAATCTTTCGTTGTTTGATTTGATTTCAACAGCCCCTATACCTCGAATAAAAAGAAAATCGTTTTCCCCCGAATTTGTGTCAACACCAACCAAATGTTTTATTCTTTTAAAAACATTTATATTACCGGCGTAATGATGCGAGAATGAGTTACTGACATACCATATGTCTCCCCACTGGCCGCCTTCCGCGCCAGTCACTATCATCTCATCCCGATCATCTGCATCCCTCCTTTAAGTCTGGATTCCGGCATTAACCGCTTGGTTAATAAGTTGCATTGCTTCGTCATTTTCTTTTGATTTGCAAGCATATATTTGATGTCCTGGCCGGTGGCAGTAATAACATAATCTCACCCGGTGATTTCTTTTCTCCCTCTCATTTTGTTCGTCAAAACAGTGTTGACATGGTAGGGTTGTAGAAGTGGATCTGATTTTTGCACATGTCCCTGATGTGGCTCTAATACCACATTGTTGGACCCCATTCATGTTTGCAGCGGACAAACAAGGAATCGATGTATCAGTGGACATGATTATGTTAATTGGTATGATCACAGAAATGAAAGAACGAAGAAGAATAATGAAAATATGAATGAACAAGTGAGTGGACAGATTGAAAAGAAAAACAAACTGTCTTGATACCGGAATAACTTACCGGACCGGACATATTTATATGTGTGAAATGGCGGTTGATGTTGGCGGGAAAAACTGTCATCGGCAGTTTTTGAATTACCCGCTTATGATCAATGCCCACACTTATCTAATGTACCGAACATTACATATAAGTAAATACATATACATATGAGTATTATAAATATAATTAAGTTTAAGTATCACATCTAATACCTTCCCATAAATTTAATTATATTTAGCGGCATACATCAGCACACTTCTATTGGATTCATCGACAGCTTTCCTTGCTTCTCTAAAATCGAACTTTCTTCGTCTCTTTTGCATTTTCCAAGCCCCTTCCCAATCGTTGCCTGAGAATAGGTCATAGTGATCCATTGCAGCAACCTATTTTACAGCTTCAGCACTGACATTTCATTTGTGATGGCCTTCCGACGAAGATTCCCTTTCGTTTATCATCTCTTTATCATGTGCTTTCTCTTGAATATCTTTGAACTTGTAATAATAAACAAAAACTGTCACACCCCGACCGCGTAAAACAACAAAGCGCGGCGGAAAACGTCGGGGCGCGTTGCAACAGAATTATCGTTTCATAACCATGGATACAAAAGTGTTTCGTTTTATTGATAATATTAAACATTACATTGTCTTAAAATAGAACAAACAAGTTACATATCGACTAATATTGTTTTATGTCACTAAGGCCTCGTCCAGATCCTACATGACGCATGCTTCCTAGTAATCATCATCAAGCATTAATACCTGAAACATATGTGAAAACAAAGTCAGCAAAGAAATGCTGGCGAGTACATAGGTTTTGTAGGAGTGTCGGATTCATGGCTAGTTTAAATGTTGCAATACTATATTGAAAACCTTGTTTTGAAAAGAGTATATTATTGCAACCTAATTAACCAACTCAAATCAAGCGGATTATAGTTTATAAAACCTCGTAGCCATGATTCTTAACCCAAAAACCTTTGTTTTGGTAAAGCAAATTGTAAAACATCTCGTAAAACTCGTTAATAAAACTCGTATGTTACATTGCAAACATCGTTGTGTGACATCATGTCACTATCGTTTACCCAAGTGAACTAAATAACGCCACGGTATGTAATATGTTGAAAACACTTATATATAAGAAGTACCTGCGGCGTATCTACCATGTTTTCACCACATTACACCCGTCTCGTTATCTAAACACTAACTAAGAACCAATCGTTTACCCAAATCGTTTAACATCGTTACCAAATCGTTTACAAATCGTTTACATCGTCCAAATCGTCCTCGTTTTAATTGTGAATAACTTATATATGGTCGTCTCGCTAATAACATTCAAACCTTCGTGACTCGTCCCTCGTCCCTCGTTTCTCGCATTAATAAACCACCAAAGGGTAAATTAACAAATACAGATTCAGTCGTTACCTCCCACACATAACCACGGGTGCAGTAGGATAACGGGATTTGTCAGATCCTATGGTACCATAACCTAATACTGGTCGGCTTGATCATTGCTAATGAATGTCATTTGTTATGTAACCCAACCAACAAGTTCGTTCACATTATTGAAATCGTTATTAGTTTTGCATAAATCATCGAAAATCGTTTGTGAAACCATCGTTAATACCTTGAAAACATTTAGCACATATGAATCACCCCAAAACAATTGAAAGCAGTAAAATAGGGGAAGTATGTACTCACATTGAGTGCAAGGTATCCTCTAACAATAGAATTTCAACTAACTCGAGCAAACCAGAGAAATCAAACAGCACCTAGTAATCGAATCACAAATCAAACAATAGACACCTAAATCGGAAGATCGGACAGAATGAGGTCTTGTAACCCAAATGAGTGTTGGAACTCATGTGATATGGTTTAACAAAGCCTACATCCTAAAACGGAACCTAACCTAAGTGCTTTCGACCCATCGTGACCCATTAAGGTAGCTTACGCCACTTTAACGCGTCGTGCGCGCAAAGCGCGTTCGAGACGTCTAACTAGTCCTATGACAAGTATTATATGCCTATACATGTTTTATCATGTTGTATAATCAGTTATGTACAAAGGTTTAGGTTACATAAGCTTAATTACCAATTATTCATGAAAAGGGTATTCTGGTAATTTACCTAAGGCATATCAACTACCTATCATACAACTACTTAAACGAAGCGACCTTAAGGTATAACCTCAAAAGGTTATTCCCTACATATACTGTGACAACTGTACTCTGTAATCGATGTACGATGTAAAACAATGTTGATTATTAATAAAACAATGTGTTTTGATGTTATTATGTGTGCAATTATGTTTGGTGATTTTACAATTCGATTCTATTCCGATTTCAAGCTTTAAATCGCTTTCTGGAAGGTTATACGCGCACAGATGCGTAAATATAACCAGTTTAATGCAACAAACACTCCGGAATAGTGAAATAGGCTTAACATACCTTAAATAACCTTTACATAACTTAGAAATAAGTTTTGAATGGTTTGGTGTGTTGAAAACAAGTCTATTCGATCACAGGGACTAATCGTGTCAAACTGTGAAACTATGAGGATTTACACAGTAACGAACATTCCGGAACTTGATCATAAGTTAAACATACCCTAAATATCCTTTACATATCTTAGAAATATGCTTTGAGGGGTACGGTATGCTAAAATAAACTTTATGCTCATTCAGGGACTAAAAGTGTCAAAAAGTGCACAAGTTTGCACTTTCGCGCATATCTTACGTTCTGAATACATCCGGACATCCAAAAATTTATGTAAGCACTAAAATATTTTATTTTAGTGTTTAGCGTAAGAAAAATCCATTCGTCGCGTCATTTGGATCGTTTTTCGCGCTTATGCGCATACCGTCGTAATTAAGCGAACATCGTGATCGTACGACCAAACGAACCGACATCCGAGATATTTTTGAGCATGTTTCATGTTACCTATACTTTAACATCCTTGTGAAGCTTAAAAATGGGCTTGACGGGTGTTAGAAGTGCCAAAACACGACGATACGCGCACAGGAACCAAAACTGCAAAACTGCAAAAATAATAAAAAAATAGAAAAAAAATATATAAAAAATGCATAAACTCATTTGTTCAGCCCTTAACACCCTCCAAAGGCCAAGGACACTTGTCAAAACCCTATGGTGAGTGCCAAATGAGTTACCACAACTTTACGACAAGTGTACGGCCTTGATCATGCCCCCTTTTCCAAGAAACGATCTTAACGGTTCTCCGAATACTATAAATACCCAACCCACTTCACTTCTAAACTCATAAGAATCTGATCTAAAAGACTCTAAGTTGGAACCATTGTTTCATACCTGAGTTATTTGGATCTAGATTAGCATTCGGGGACCCTTCGTAAGTATTCTTTCGTTCTTTTATTGCTTTTCGAGTCCGAAAGTCAAACTTTGTTTGACTTTCAGCGTTGACCAGCTTATGGTCAATGCAAAGTTCATTTGAACTTCGCAATGTGATTGTAATCACGATGGTTATAGTCCCTTGGGACTATGCCTACTGATTACCACGTTGTCTAGGGTCGTAGGGTAAGCGATCTGATAAATCGCTTATACCTTCGAACCCGACCCATTTGGTCGATCATTAGGATCCGACCAAATACATTAGGTGACCATAGTATATAGGGAATAACCTTCCGAGGTTATACCTTATGGTCGCTTCGTTTAAGTAGTTGTATGATAGGTAGTTTATATGCCTTAGGTAAATTACCAAAATACCCCTTTGATGCCAAAATTCATTTTAAAACATATGTAACATAACTTTTGACATCTAAACTGATTTTGACAACAATATTAGACATGTTAAGGAATATGTTACTTGTCATAGGACTAGTTAGGCGGTCCGAACGCGCTTTGCGCGCACGACGCGTTAAAGTGGCGTAAGCTACCTTAATGGGTCACGATGGGTTGAAAGCACTTAGGTTAAATTCCGATTTAGGATGTAGGCTTTGTTAAACCATATCACTTGAGTTCCAACACTCATTTGGTTTACAAGACCTCATTCTGTCCGATCTTCCGATTTAGGAAATCTGTTGTTTGACTAGCGGTTCGATTACTAGGTGTTGTTTGATTTCACTGGTTTGCTCGAGTTTGTTGAAGTTCTATTGATTGACGATACCTTGCACTACTGTGAGTACATAGTTCCCTATTTTACTGTTTTCAATTGTTTTGGGGTGATTCATATGTGCTAAATGTTTTCAAGGTTATATAACGATGGTTTCACAAACGATTTTCGATGTTATAACGATGGTTTCACAAACGATTTTCAATGGTTTATGCAAAACTAATAACGATTTCAATAATGTGAACGAACTTGTTGGTTGGGTTACATAACAAATGACATTCATTAGCAATGATCAAGCCGACCAGTATTAGGTTATGGTACCATAGGATCTGACAAATCCCGTTATTTTACAACACCCGTGGTTATGTGTGGGGGTTGTGGGTAACGACTGAATCTGATAATTGTTAACTTACCCTTTGGTGGTTTGTTAATGCGAGAGCGAGTGGAACGATGAACGAGTCATGAAGGTTTGAATGTTATTAGCGAGACGACCATATATGAGTTCTCACAATTAAAACAAGGACGATTTAAACAAGTAAACGAATTGGGATGATTTAAACAAGTAAACGAATTGGGATGATTTAAACAAGTAAACGAATTGGGACGATTTAAACAAGTAAACGAATTGGGACGATTTGAACAAGTAAACGATTTATAAACGATTAGTAAACAATGTTAAACGATTTGGGTAAACGATTGGTCTTTGGTTAAGTGTTTGGATAACGGGACAGGTGTGATATGGTGAAAGCATGGTAGATACGCCGCTGGTACTTCTTATATATAAATGTTTTCAACATATTACATACCGTGGCGTTATTTAGTACACCTGGGTAAACGATAGCAAAACGATGTCACACAACGATGTTTTCGAAGTAACAAACGAGTTTTATTAACAAGCTTTACGAGATGTTTTACAATGTGCTTTACTAAAACAAAGGTTTTTGGGTTAAGAATCATGGCTACGAGGTTTTATAAACTATAAACCGCTTGATTTGAGTTGGTTAATTAAGTTGCAATATTATACTCCTTTCAAAACAAGGTTTTTAATAAAGTATTGCAACATCTAAACGAGCCATGATTTCGAGACTCCTATAAAACCTATGTACTCGCCAGCATTTCTTTGCTGACTTTGTTTTCACATATGTTTCAGGAATTGATGCTTGATGATGATTTCTAGGATGCATGAGTCACGTAGGATCTGGACGAAGCCTTAGTGACATAAAACTATGATAGTCTATATAAAACTTGTTTGTTATGTGTTAAGACAATGTTATTGTTTAATATTATCAATAAAACGAAACACTTTTGTATCCATGGTTATGAAACGATAATTCTGTTGCAACACGCCCCGATGTTTCCGCCGCGCTTTGTTGTTTTACGCGGTCGGGGTGTGACAGAAGAGTTGGTATCAGAGCCAATGGTTATAGGGAATTAGGTTATTAGTAATTCTTTGACCTAGACTATAACTTCTAGGACCCAACACAAGTTATCTTGTGTTTAGATCTTAAAACATGCATATCACCTATCCTTAGGTGATTATCAAAACAAAAACCAAATTTTCCGAAATGATTTTTTGAAAAACAATCTTCTGTTTTTGAATAATTTATTACAAGGTTTTGAACCCTCTGTTATAAGGTTTTGAACCCCTTTGAGTTTCCAAAATCTCGTCAAAGTTTTGGGTTTTAAATAATGTGAACACGTGCAAACTGGAAGGGTGAATGCCTGTATTCTGGGTTTTCTGTCTAGGCAAGCACTTCGTATATATCTCATCAGACGCGAGACCAGTTGTGCTTACCTGGGAATTCTTGGGATGAGTGTTCACTTATAGGCGAGCATGTCTTCGCGATACATTATTTTTGATCTATTTACTTTGATTAATCACTGCGTGTCGTTTGGTTGTTCGAGGTAACAAACAAATGATCGCCTTCCCTGTGTTTTGTTGATACCTCTTTTATTTTTTTCCTAAATCTCAACCTCACTCGATTCTCTTGTTTCCTTGTTAGACAATGCCTCCTCAACGTGATCCTCGAACTTTTACTATTGAAGAAATTGCAGCCCTGGTTTCTCAGCAAGTGGCTGCTGTGCTTCCCAGTGTTGTAACCCAAGTCCACGAGATATTCAACAATATTAACAACAACAATAACAACAACAATAATGCATCGTGTAAATTCAAGGATTTCAATGCCGCGAAGCCGCTTAAGTTTTCAGGATCGCAAGGAGCAACTGCGCTCCTACAATGGTTTGAGAGTATCGAGAGCACATTCATACATGTGCAGTGTCAGAATGCGCGTAAGGTTGAATTTGCTTCGAGCGTGTTTGAGAAGCGAGCGCTTACCTGGTGGAATGGTATTAAGCGCGACAGGGGTGCCGAAGTGGCGATGGCACAAACATGGGAAGAGCTTCGGGCTCTCATGATGAAGGAGTTTTGCCCCCGTCACGAGATTCGGGTTTTGGAACGAGAGTTTGACAACTTAAAGCAAGATGGGGCTGAACACCGTGCTTACACGGATCGTTTTGAAGAACTCGGTTTATTGTGTCCCACCATGGTTACCCCTCCGGATAAAGCAATCGAGAGATATATCGATGGCCTACCTGATTCTATTCTAGAGATTGTGACCGGTGTTAATCCTCCTACCCGTCGCCAAGCTATCGAGTTGTCTGCTACCCTCACTGAGACACAAGTCAGGAAGGGTAAACTCACCCGCAAGGGTGATAAAAAGAAGGCGACTGATTCTGAGAAGAACAAGAATAAGGGTAAGGGGAAGGAAGGTGAAGCATCGAAGAAATCAAGGAAGCGAAAGGGTGCCCAAAATTTTGCTGTTACAGCACAGGCTGCTCAAAACCCGCAGAACCAACCAGCTCAGCCACCTGCAAAGAAAGCGTATGCTGGTACCGCACCTCATTGTGCACGTTGCAACGGTCATCACGCTGCACAACAAGCTTGCAGACAATGTGCGACGTGTGGTAAACTTGGGCATTTGGCAAACGTTTGTCGTTTTGGACAGAATCAGGTTGCCCAGGTTCCAGCTCCGGGTCAGGGAAATGCTGTGAGATTCCCACCGGGATCATGTTATAATTGCGGAGAGTATGGTCACTTCCGCAACAACTGTCCAAGACTGATGAATGCAAACGCAAATGCTAACGCAAACCCAAATGCAAACGTCAACGTCAATGTGAATCCCCCTCGAGGACGAGCGTACAACTTGAATGCAAAAGAAGCAAGGGCCGATAACGAGGTTGTCAACGGTACGTTTCTTGTTAACAATCGACTTGCATCTATTCTTTTTGATTCTGGTGCCGATAGAAGTTTTGTTTCATTATCATTCGAGCCTTTGCTTGCGATACCTAGAACTAAACTGAGGAAACCCTTATCTGTTGAGATTGCCACTGGTAAACCTGTTGTTCTCGATTCTGTTATTCATGGTTGTCAGTTGAACCTTGATAACCATCTTTTTCCTATTGACCTCACACCAATGCAACTTGGAAGCTTCGACATTATCATTGGAATGGATTGGTTAACCAAACACCATGCTGAGGTGGTTTGTTTCGACAAGATTGTTCGTATTCCTTTGTCTTCTGGCGATGTTCTGGAGATTCGCGGCGAGAAACCATCTGGTGGTTTGAAGCTGATGTCGTGTACGAAAGCCCAAAAGTTTTTAAAGAAGGGATATGTTGCTTTTCTGGCACATGTCACCGAGGAGAAAGACAAGAGCAAGAGTATTCAGGATATTCCGATTGTTCGGGATTATCCAGAGGTGTTTCCTGATGAACTGCCTGGTTTGCCTCCAGTTCGTCAAGTCGAGTTTCATATTGACCTTGTACCCAACGCCAACCCGATTGCAAAAGCGCCTTATCGACTTGCACCATCTGAGATGCAAGAATTATCGAAGCAGCTCCAAGAGTTATCTGATAAAGGATTCATTCGACCAAGCTTTTCACCTTGGGGAGCTCCTGTCCTCTTCGTGAAAAAGAAAGATGGATCTTTTTGAATGTGTATCGATTATCGTGAGCTTAATAAGCTCACCATCAAGAATCGATATCCCCTACCTCGAATTGATGACCTCTTCGATCAGCTGCTGGGTGCTTCATGCTTTTCCAAGATCGATATGCGTTCTGGGTATCATCAACTTCGTGTTCTCGAAGAAGATATTCCCAAAACTGCTTTTCGCACAAGATATGGGCATTACGAGTTCACTGTCATGCCTTTCGGTTTGACAAATGCTCCTGCTGTTTTCATGGACTTAATGAATAGGGTCTGTAAGCCTTATTTGGATCAGTTCGTCATTGTTTTTATTGATGACATCTTGATCTATTCAAAGTCTCGAGCCGAGCACGAACAACACCTTCGTTTGACATTGGAACTCCTGAAGAAGGAACAACTTTTTGCTAAATTCTCCAAATGTGAATTCTGGCTTAAAGAAGTTCAGTTCTTGGGTCATATTGTCAACGAGCAGGGTATTCATGTAGATCCATCCAAGATTGTTGCAATTAAGGACTGGAATACACCGACGACGCCTACAGAGATTCGATCTTTCCTTGGACTTGCTGGTTACTATCGGCGATTCATTTCAAATTTCTCGAAGATTGCGGTTCCACTCACTGCTTTGACTCAGAAGAAAAAGCCTTTTGAGTGGGGACCCAAGCAAGAAGAAGCGTTCCAAACGCTGAAGCAGAAGTTATGTAATGCTCCTGTTCTATCCCTGCCTGAGGGAAACGATGATTTCGTTGTCTTCTGCGATGCATCCAACTTGGGCCTAGGTTGCGTCCTCATGCAACGAGGTAAAGTTATTGCATATGCATCTAGACAGCTGAAAATTCACGAGAAGAACTACACGACTCATGATCTTGAGTTAGGAGCTGTGGTTTTTGCGCTCAAAATCTGGAGACACTACCTCTATGGAACGAAGTGTGTGGTTTTCACAGACCACAAAAGTCTCCAGCATATTCTTAATCAGAAAGAGCTGAATATGAGGCAACGACGTTGGGTTGAACTCTTGAGCGATTACGATTGCGAGATTCGCTACCATCCTGGTAAGGCGAATGTCGTAGCCGATGCGCTTAGTCGAAAAGAACGAGTCAAGCTTCATTCTGTTCAAACGCTATCTGATCTTCAAACTCGTGTTCTTCAAGCTCAGCAATTTTGTGTTTCACAAAATTTGATAGGTAATGAATTACCACATCAACTTGAGCTTAAACTCGAAGCGAAAGACGATGGATTGCTCTATTTCATGGATAGTTTGTGGATTCCAATCAGGACGATCTTCGCACCTTGGTAATGGACGAATCTCATAAATCTCGATATTCTATCCATCCTGGTGCTGATAAAATGTACAAGGATCTTCGTACTTCGTGCTGGTGGCCTGGTATGAAGAAGGATGTTGCCTTGTATGTATCGAAATGCCTAACTTGTCTCAAAGTCAAGGCCGAACATCAACGACCTTCTGGTTTGCTTGTACAGCCAGAAATACCGGTTTGGAAGTGGGAGAACATTACGATGGATCTCATCACTAAATTACCGCGTACATCTAAAGGTCACGATGCTATTTGGGTTGTGGTCGATCGATTAACGAAATCGGCTCATTTCATTGCGATTCGCGAGGATTATTCTGCTGATAAACTTGCAAAGATTTATGTTGATGAGATAGTGTCACGACATGGTGTTCCTTTGGACATCATTTCCGATCGTGATGCATGATTTTCATCTCATTTTTGGAAGGCCATGCAATCTGCTTTGGGAACCCAATTAAATCTAAGCACTGCTTATCATCCCCAAACAGATGGCCAATCTGAGAGAACGATTCAAACTTTGGAGGATATGCTTAGAGCATGTGTAATAGACTTTGGTGGTAGTTGGGATTCTAATCTACCACTGATCGAGTTTTCTTACAACAATAGCTATCATACTAGTATTAAAATGGCACCATTCGAAGCTCTCTACGGTCGAAAATGTCGTTCACCTGTCTGTTGGAACGAGACCGGTGAAGCTCAGCTTACTGGACCTGAACTCGTTCTGGAAACAACAGACAAGATCAAGAAAATCCGCAATAATCTTGTGACAGCTAGATTACGTCAAAAGAGATATGCGAATTTACGACGCAAGCCCTTAGAATTTCAAGTCGGAGATCGTGTCCTACTCAAAGTTTCACCTTGGAAGGGAGTCGTGAGATTTGGAAGGAAAGGAAAACTTGCACCACGATATGTTGGACCATTTAAGATTGTTGAAAGAATTGGAACGGTTGCCTATCGACTAGAGCTACCTCCAGAGTTTGGAAATGTTCACCCGACTTTTCACGTGTCCAATTTGCGAAAGTGTTTAATTGACGCTGATCTTCACATTCCTCTCGACGAGATCCACATAGATGAAACAATGCACTTTGTCGAGAAACCTGTGGAGATAGTGGAACGTACATACAAACAGTTGAAGAACAAACGGATTCATTTGGTCAAAGTTCGCTGGGAATCCAAACGTGGTCCTGAGTTTACTTGGGAACGTGAGGACCAGATGAAGACGAAGTATCCGCATTTGTTTTCATAAGCTTCCTCTAGTTAAAATTTCGGGACGAAATTTCCTGAAGTAGGGGAGACTGTGACAACTGTACTCTGTAATCGATGTACGATGTAAAACAATGTTTATTATTAATAAAACAATGTGTTTTGATGTTATTATGTGTGCAATTATGTTTGGTGAATTTACAATTCGATTCTATTCCGATTTCAAGCTTTAAATCGCTTTCTGGAAGGTTATACGCGCACAGATGCGTAAATATAACCAGTTTAATGCAAAAAACACTCCGGAATAGTGAAATAGGCTTAACATACCTTAAATAACCTTTACATAACTTAGAAATAAGTTTTGAATGGTTTGGTGTGTTGAAAACAAGTCTATTCGATCACAGGGACTAATCGTGTCAAACTGTGAAACTATGAGGATTTACACAGTAACGAACATTCCGGAACTTGATCATAAGTTAAACATACCCTAAATATCCTTTACATAGCTTAGAAATATGCTTTGAGGGGTACGGTATGCTAAAATAAACTTTATGCTCATTCAGGGACTAAAAGTGTCAAAAAGTGCACAAGTTTGCACTTTCGCGCATATCTTACGTTCTGAATACATCCGGACATCCAAAAATTTATGTAAGCACTAAAATATTTTATTTTAGTGTTTAGCGTAATAAAAATCCATTCGTCGCGTCATTTGGATCGTTTTTCGCGCTTATGCGCATACCGTCGTAATTAAGCGAACATCGTGATCGTACGACCAAACGAACCGACATCCGAGATATTTTTGAGCATGTTTCATGTTCCCTATACTTTAACATCCTTGTGAAGCTTAAAAATGGGCTTGACGGGTGTTAGAAGTGCCAAAACACGACGATACGCGCACAGGAACCAAAACTGCAAAACTGCAAAACTGCAAAAATAATAAAAAAAATAAAAAAAATATATATAAAAAATGCATAAACTCATTTGTTCAGCCCTTAACACCCTCCAAAGGCCAAGGACACTTGTCAAAACCCTATGGTGAGTGCCAAATGAGTTACCACAACTTTACGGCAAGTGTACGGCCTTGATCATGCCCCCTTTTCCAAGAAACGATCTTAACGGTTCTCCGAATACTATAAATACCCAACCCACTTCACTTCTAAACTCATAAGAATCTGATCTAAAAGACTCTAAGTTGGAACCATTGTTTCATACCTGAGTTATTTGGATCTAGATTAGCATTCGGGGACCCTTCGTAAGTATTCTTTCGTTCTTTTATTGCTTTTCGAGTCCGAAAGTCAAACTTTGTTTGACTTTCAGCGTTGACCAGCTTATGGTCAATGCAAAGTTCGTTTGAACTTCGCAATGTGATTGTAATCACGATGGTTATAGTCCCTTGGGACTATGCCTACTGATTACCACGTTGTCTAGGGTCGTAGGGTAAGCGATCTGATAAATCGCTTATACCTTCGAACCCGACCCATTTGGTCGATCATTAGGATCCGACCAAATACATTAGGTGACCATAGTATATAGGGAATAACCTTCCGAGGTTATACCTTATGGTCGCTTCGTTTAAGTAGTTGTATGATAGGTAGTTTATATGCCTTAGGTAAATTACCAAAATACCCCTTTGATGCCAAAATTCATTTTAAAACATATGTAACATAACTTTTGACATCTAAACTGATTTGACAACAATATTAGACATGTTAAGGCATATGTTACTTGTCATAGGACTAGTTAGGCGGTCCGAACGCGCTTTGCGCGCACGACGCGTTAAAGTGGCGTAAGCTACCTTAATGGGTCACGATGGGTCGAAAGCACTTAGGTTAAATTCCGATTTAGGATGTAGGCTTTGTTAAACCATATCACTTGAGTTCCAACACTCATTTGGTTTACAAGACCTCATTCTGTCCGATCTTCCGATTTAGGAAATCTGTTGTTTGACTAGCGGTTCGATTACTAGGTGTTGTTTGATTTCACTGGTTTGCTCGAGTTTGTTGAAGTTCTATTGATTGACGATACCTTGCACTACTGTGAGTACATAGTTCCCTATTTTACTGTTTTCAATTGTTTTGGGGTGATTCATATGTGCTAAATGTTTTCAAGGTTATATAACGATGGTTTCACAAACGATTTTCGATGTTATAACGATGGTTTCACAAACGATTTTCAATGGTTTATGCAAAACTAATAACGATTTCAATAATGTGAACGAACTTGTTGGTTGGGTTACATAACAAATGACATTCATTAGCAATGATCAAGCCGACCAGTATTAGGTTATGGTACCATAGGATCTGACAAATCCCGTTATTTTACAACACCCGTGGTTATGTGTGGGGGTTGTGGGTAACGACTGAATCTGATAATTGTTAACTTACCCTTTGGTGGTTTGTTAATGCGAGAGCGAGTGGAACGATGAACGAGTCATGAAGGTTTGAATGTTATTAGCGAGACGACCATATATGAGTTCTCACAATTAAAACAAGGACGATTTAAACAAGTAAACGAATTGGGATGATTTAAACAAGTAAACGAATTGGGATGATTTAAACAAGTAAACGAATTGGGACGATTTAAACAAGTAAACGAATTGGGACGATTTGAACAAGTAAACGATTTATAAACGATTAGTAAACAATGTTAAACGATTTGGGTAAACGATTGGTCTTTGGTTAAGTGTTTGGATAACGGGACAGGTGTGATATGGTGAAAGCATGGTAGATACGCCGCTGGTACTTCTTATATATAAATGTTTTCAACATATTACATACCGTGGCGTTATTTAGTACACCTGGGTAAACGATAGCAAAACGATGTCACACAACGATGTTTTCGAAGTAACAAACGAGTTTTATTAACAAGCTTTACGAGATGTTTTACAATGTGCTTTACTAAAACAAAGGTTTTTGGGTTAAGAATCATGGCTACGAGGTTTTATAAACTATAAACCGCTTGATTTGAGTTGGTTAATTAAGTTGCAATATTATACTCCTTTCAAAACAAGGTTTTTAATAAAGTATTGCAACATCTAAACGAGCCATGATTTCGAGACTCCTATAAAACCTATGTACTCGCCAGCATTTCTTTGCTGACTTTGTTTTCACATATGTTTCAGGAATTGATGCTTGATGATGATTTCTAGGATGCATGAGTCACGTAGGATCTGGACGAAGCCTTAGTGACATAAAACTATGATAGTCTATATAAAACTTGTTTGTTATGTGTTAAGACAATGTTATTGTTTAATATTATCAATAAAACGAAACACTTTTGTATCCATGGTTATGAAACGATAATTCTGTTGCAACACGCCCCGATGTTTCCGCCGCGCTTTGTTGTTTTACGCGGTCGGGGTGTGACAGAAGAGTTGGTATCAGAGCCAATGGTTATAGGGAATTAGGTTATTAGTAATTCTTTGACCTAGACTATAACTTCTAGGACCCAACACAAGTTATCTTGTGTTTAGATCTTAAAACATGCATATCACCTATCCTTAGGTGATTATCAAAACAAAAACCAAATTTTCCGAAATGATTTTTTGAAAAACAATCTTCTGTTTTTGAATAATTTATTACAAGGTTTTGAACCCTCTGTTATAAGGTTTTGAACCCCTTTGAGTTTCCAAAATCTCGTCAAAGTTTTGGGTTTTAAATAATGTGAACACGTGCAAACTGGAAGGGTGAATGCCTGTATTCTGGGTTTTCTGTCTAGGCAAGCACTTCGTATATATCTCATCAGACGCGAGACCAGTTGTGCTTACCTGGGAATTCTTGGGATGAGTGTTCACTTATAGGCGAGCATGTCTTCGCGATACATTATTTTTGATCTATTTACTTTGATTAATCACTGCGTGTCGTTTGGTTGTTCGAGGTAACAAACAAATGATCGCCTTCCCTGTGTTTTGTTGATACCTCTTTTATTTTTTTCCTAAATCTCAACCTCACTCGATTCTCTTGTTTCCTTGTTAGACAATGCCTCCTCGACGTGATCCTCGAACTTTTACTATTGAAGAAATTGCAGCCCTGGTTTCTCAGCAAGTGGCTGCTGTGCTTCCCGGTGTTGTAACCCAAGTCCACGAGATATTCAACAATATTAACAACAACAATAACAACAACAATAATGCATCGTGTAAATTCAAGGATTTCAATGCCGCGAAGCCGCTTAAGTTTTCGGGATCGCAAGGAGCAACTGCGCTCCTACAATGGTTTGAGAGTATCGAGAGCACATTCATACATGTGCAGTGTCAGAATGCGCGTAAGGTTGAATTTGCTTCGAGCGTGTTTGAGAAGCGAGCGCTTACCTGGTGGAATGGTATTAAGCGCGACAGGGGTGCCGAAGTGGCGATGGCACAAACATGGGAAGAGCTTCGGGCTCTCATGATGAAGGAGTTTTGCCCCCGTCACGAGATTCGGGTTTTGGAACGAGAGTTTGACAACTTAAAGCAAGATGGGGCTGAACACCGTGCTTACACGGATCGTTTTGAAGAACTCGGTTTATTGTGTCCCACCATGGTTACCCCTCCGGATAAAGCAATCGAGAGATATATCGATGGCCTACCTGATTCTATTCTAGAGATTGTGACCGGTGTTAATCCTCCTACCCGTCGCCAAGCTATCGAGTTGTCTGCTACCCTCACTGAGACACAAGTCAGGAAGGGTAAACTCACCCGCAAGGGTGATAAAAAGAAGGCGACTGATTCTGAGAAGAACAAGAATAAGGGTAAGCGGAAGGAAGGTGAAGCATCGAAGAAATCAAGGAAGCGAAAGGGTGCCCAAAATTTTGCTGTTACAGCACAGGCTGCTCAAAACCCGCAGAACCAACCAGCTCAGCCACCTGCGAAGAAAGCGTATGCTGGTACCGCACCTCATTGTGCACGTTGCAACGGTCATCACGCTGCACAACAAGCTTGCAGACAATGTGCGACGTGTGGTAAACTTGGGCATTTGGCAAACGTTTGTCGTTTTGGACAGAATCAGGTTGCCCAGGTTCCAGCTCCGGGTCAGGAAAATGCTGTGAGATTCCCACCGGGATCATGTTATAATTGCGGAGAGTATGGTCACTTCCGCAACAACTGTCCAAGACTGATGAATGCAAACGCAAATGCTAACGCAAACCCAAATGCAAACGTCAACGTCAATGTGAATCCCCCTCGAGGACGAGCGTACAACTTGAATGCAAAAGAAGCAAGGGCCGATAACGAGGTTGTCAACGGTACGTTTCTTGTTAACAATCGACTTGCATCTATTCTTTTTGATTCTGGTGCCGATAGAAGTTTTGTTTCATTATCATTCGAGCCTTTGCTTGCGATACCTAGAACTAAACTGAGGAAACCCTTATCTGTTGAGATTGCCACTGGTAAACCTGTTGTTCTCGATTCTGTTATTCATGGTTGTCAGTTGAACCTTGATAACCATCTTTTTCCTATTGACCTCACACCAATGCAACTTGGAAGCTTCGACATTATCATTGGAATGGATTGGTTAACCAAACACCATGCTGAGGTGGTTTGTTTCGACAAGATTGTTCGTATTCCTTTGTCTTCTGGCGATGTTCTGGAGATTCGCGGCGAGAAACCATCTGGTGGTTTGAAGCTGATGTCGTGTACGAAAGCCCAAAAGTTTTTAAAGAAGGGATATGTTGCTTTTCTGGCACATGTCACCGAGGAGAAAGACAAGAGCAAGAGTATTCAGGATATTCCGATTGTTCGGGATTATCCAGAGGTGTTTCCTAATGAACTGCCTGGTTTGCCTCCAGTTCGTCAAGTCGAGTTTCATATTGACCTTGTACCCAACGCCAACCCGATTGCAAAAGCGCCTTATCGACTTGCACCATCTGAGATGCAAGAATTATCGAAGCAGCTCCAAGAGTTATCTGATAAAGGATTCATTCGACCAAGCTTTTCACCTTGGGGAGCTCCTGTCCTCTTCGTGAAAAAGAAAGATGGATCTTTTCGAATGTGTATCGATTATCGTGAACTTAATAAGCTCACCATCAAGAATCGATATCCCCTACCTCGAATTGATGACCTCTTCGATCAGCTGCAGGGTGCTTCATGCTTTTCCAAGATCGATATGCGTTCTGGGTATCATCAACTTCGTGTTCTCGAAGAAGATATTCCCAAAACTGCTTTTCGCACAAGATATGGGCATTACGAGTTCACTGTCATGCCTTTCGGTTTGACAAATGCTCTTGCTGTTTTCATGGACTTAATGAATAGGGTCTGTAAGCCTTATTTGGATCAGTTCGTCATTGTTTTTATTGATGACATCTTGATCTATTCAAAGTCTCGAGCCGAGCACGAGCAACACCTTCGTTTGACATTGGAACTCCTGAAGAAGGAACAACTTTTTGCTAAATTCTCCAAATGTGAATTCTGGCTTAAAGAAGTTCAGTTCTTGGGTCATATTGTCAACGAGCAGGGTATTCATGTAGATCCATCCAAGATTGTTGCAATTAAGGACTGGAATACACCGACGACGCCTACAGAGATTCGATCTTTCCTTGGACTTGCTGGTTACTATCGGCGATTCATTTCAAATTTCTCGAAGATTGCGGTTCCACTCACTGCTTTGACTCAGAAGAAAAAGCCTTTTGAGTGGGGACCCAAGCAAGAAGAAGCGTTCCAAACGCTGAAGCAGAAGTTATGTAATGTTCCTGTTCTATCCCTGCCTGAGGGAAGCGATGATTTCGTCTCATCGATTTGGATCTCATCGAGAAGAATGTGAAGATCTGCGTCAGCTAAACACTTTCGCAGATTGGACACGTGAAAAGTCGGGTGAACATTTCCAAGCTCTGGAGGTAGCTCTAGTCGATAGGCAACCTTTCCAATTCTTTCCACAATCCTAAATGGTCCAACATATCGAGGGGCAAGTTTTCCTTTCCTTCCAAATCTCACGACTCCCTTCCAAGGTGAAACCTTGAGAAGGACACGATCTCCGACTTGAAATTCTAAGGGCTTGCGCCGTAAATTCGCATATCTCTTTTGACGTAATCTAGCTGTCACAAGATTCTTGCGGATTTTCTTGATCTTGTCTGTTGTTTCCAGAACGAGTTCAGGTCCAGTAAGCTGAGCTTCACCGGTCTCGTTCCAACAGACAGGTGAACGACATTTTCGACCGTAGAGAGCTTCGAATGGTGCCATTTTAATACTAGTATGATAGCTATTGTTGTAAGAGAATTCTATCAATGGCAGATTAGAATCCCAATTACCACCAAAGTCTATCACGCACGCTCTAAGCATATCCTCCAAAGTTTGAATCGTTCTCTCGGATTGACCATCTGTTTGGGGATGATAAGCAGTGCTTAGATTTAGTTGGGTTCCCAAAGCAGATTGCATGGCCCTCCAAAAATGAGATGAAAATCGTGCATCACGATCAGAGATGATGTCCAAAGGAACACCATGTCGTGACACTATCTCATCAACATAGATCTTTGCAAGTTTATCAGCAGAAAGATCCTCGCGAATCGCAATAAAATGAGCTGACTTCGTTAATCGATCGAAAACAACCCAAATAGCATCGTGACCTTTTGATGTACGTGGTAATTTAGTGATGAGATCCATCGTAATGTTCTCCCACTTCCAAACCGGTATTTCTGGCTGTACAAGCAAACCAGAAGGTCGTTGATGTTCGGCCTTGACTTTGAGACAAGTTAGGCATTTCGATACATATAAGGCAACATCCTTCTTCATACCAGGCCACCAGCACGAAGTACGAAGATCCTTGTACATTTTATCAGCACCGGGATGGATAGAATATCGAGACTTATGAGATTCGTCCATTACCAGGGTACGAAGATCGTCCTGATTCGGAATCCACAAACGATCCATGAAATAGAGCAAACCATCGTCTTTCGCTTCGAGTTTAAGCTCAAGCTGATGTGGTAATTCATTACCTATCAGATTTTGTGAAACACAAAATTGCTGAGCTTGAAGAACACGAGTTTGAAGATCAGATAGCGTTTGAACAGAATGAAGCTTGACACGCTCTTTTCGACTAAGCGCATCGGCTACGACATTCGCCTTACCAGGATGGTAACGAATCTCGCAATCGTAATCGCTCAAGAGTTCAACCCAACGTCGTTGCCTCATGTTCAGCTCTTTCTGATTAAGAATATGCTGGAGACTTTTGTGGTCTGTGAAAACCACACACTTCGTTCCATAGAGGTAGTGTCTCCAGATTTTAAGCGCGAAAACCACAGCTCCTAACTCAAGATCATGAGTCGTATAGTTCTTCACTTGAATTTTCAGCTGTCTAGATGCATATGCAATAACTTTACCTCGTTGCATGAGGATGCAACCAAGGCCTAAGTTGGACGCATCACAGTAGACAACGAAATCATCGCTTCCCTCGGGCAGAGATAGAACAGGAGCATTACATAACTTTTGCTTCAGCGTTTGGAACGCTACTTCTTGCTTGGGTCCCCACTCAAAAGGCTTATTCTTCTGAGTCAAAGCAGTGAGTGGAACTGCAATCTTCGAGAAATTTGAAATGAATCGCCGATAATAACCAGCAAGACCAAGGAAAGATCGAATTTCGGTAGGCGTCGTCGGTGTATTCCAGTCCTTAATTGCAACAATCTTGGACGGATCTACATGAATACCCTGCTCGTTGACAATATGACCCAAAAATTGAACTTCTTTAAGCCATAATTCACACTTGGAGAATTTAGCAAAAAGTTGTTCCTTCTTCAGGAGTTCCAATGTCAAACGAAGGTGTTGCTCGTGCTCGGCTCGAGACTTTGAATAGATCAAGATGTCATCAATAAAAACAATGACGAACTGATCCAAATAAGGCTTACAGACCCTATTCATTAAGTCCATGAAAACAGCAGGAGCATTAGTCAAACCGAAAGGCATGACGGTAAACTCGTAATGCCCATATCTTGTGCGAAAAGCAGTTTTGGGAATATCTTCTTCGAGAACACGAAGTTGATGATACCCAGAACGCAGATCGATCTTGGAAAAGCATGAAGCACCCTGCAGCTGGTCGAAGAGGTCATCAATTCGGGGTAGGGGATATCGATTCTTGATGGTGAGCTTATTAAGCTCACGATAATCGATACACATTCGAAAAGATCCATCTTTCTTTTTCACGAAGAGGACAGGAGCTCCCCAAGGTGAAAAGCTCGGTCGGATGAATCCTTTATCAGATAACTCTTGAAGCTGTTTTGATAACTCTTGCATCTCTGATGGTGCAAGACGATAAGGTGCTCTTGCAATCGGGTTGGCATTGGGTACGAGGTCAATATGAAACTCAACTTGACGAACTGGAGGCAAGCCAGGCAGTTTATCAGGAAACACCTCTGGATAATCCCGAACAATCAGAATATCCTGAATACTCTCGCTTTTGTCTTTCTCCTCGGTGACATGTGCCAGAAAAGCAACATATCCTTTCTTCAAATACTTTTGGGCTTTCGTACACGACATCAGCTTCAAACCACCAGACGTTTTCTCACCACGAATCTCCAGAACATCGCCAGAAGACAAAGGAATATGAACAATCTTGTCGAAACAAACCACCTTAGCATGGTGTTTGGTTAACCAATCCATTCCAATGATAATGTCGAAGCTCCCAAGTTGCATTGGTGTGAGGTCAATAGGAAAAAGATGGTTATCAAGGTTCAACTGACAATCGTGAATAACAGAATCGAGAACAACAGGTTTACCAGTAGCAACTTCAACAGATAAGGGTTTCCTCAGTTTAGTTCTAGGTATCGCAAGCAAAGGCTCAAAAGAAAATGAAACAAAACTTCTATCGGCAAGAATCAAAAAGAATAGATGCAGGTCGATTGTTAACAAGAAACGTACCATTAACCACTTCGTTATCGGCCCTCGCTCCGTTTGCATTTAAATTGTACGCTCGTCCACGAGCGGGATTCACGTTTCCGTTCGCATTCGGGTTCGCGTTAGCATTTGCGTTTGCATTCATCAGTCTCGAACAGTTGTTGCGTAAGTGACCATACTCTCCGCAATTAAAACATGATCCCGGTGGGAATCTCACAGCATTTCCCTGTCCCGGAGCTGGAACCTGAGCAACCTGATTTTGCCCAAAACGACAAACATTGGCCATATGCCCAAGTCTACCACACGTCGTGCATTGCCTGCAAGCTTGTTGTGCGACGTGATGACCGTTGCAACGAGCACAATGAGGTGCGATACCAGCGTATGCTTTCTTTGCAGGTGGCTGAGCCGGTGGGTTCTGCGGGTTCTGAGAAGTCTGTGCTGTAACAGCAAAATTTTGGGCACCCTTTCGCTTCCTTGATTTCTTCGATGCTTCACCTTCCTTACCCTTACCCTTATTCTTGTTCTTCTCAGAATCAGTCGCCTTCTTTTTATCACCCTTGTGGGTGAGTTTACCCTTCCTGACTTGGTTCTCAGTGAGGGTAGCAGACAACTCGATAGCTTGGCGAAGGGTAGTAGGATTAACACCGGTCAGAATCTCCAGAATAGAATCGGGTAGCCCATCGATATACCTCTCGATCGCCTTCTCCGGAGGGGTAACCATGGTGGGACACAATAGACTGAGTTCTTCAAAATGATCCGTGTAAGCACGGTGTTCAGCCCCATCTTGCTTTAAGTCGTCAAACTCTCGTTCCAAAACTCGAATCTCATGACGGGGGCAAAACTCCTTCATCATGAGAGCCCGAAGCTCTTCCCATGTTTGTGCCAACGCCACTTCGGCACCCCTATCGCGCTTAATACCATTCCACCAGGTAAGCGCTCGCTTCTCAAATACGCTCGAAGCAAATTCAACCTTACGCGCATTCTGACACTGCACATGTATGAATGTGCTCTCGATACTCTCAAACCACCGTAGGAGCGCAGTTGCTCCTTGCGACCCAGAAAACTTAAGCGGCTTCGCGGCATTGAAATCCTTGAATTTACATGGTGCGTTATTGTTGTTGTTATTGTTGTTGTTAATGTTGTTGTTAATGTTGTTGAATATCTCGTGGACTTGGGTTACAACGCCGGGAAGCACAGCAGCCACTTGCTGAGAAACCAGGGCTGCAATTTCTTCAATAGTAAAAGTTCAAGGATCGCGTCGAGGAGGAATTGTCTAACAAGGAAACAAGAGAAACGAGTGAGGTTGGAAAGCAAAAGAGGTATTGACAAAACAAAAAGATGCGATCATTCGTTCGTTACCTCGAACAAACAAACGACACGCAGTGACTGATCAAAGTAAATGAATCAAAATAATGTATCGCGAAGACATGCTCGCCTATAAGTGAACACTCACCCCGAGAGTTCCCAGGTAAGAGTGACTGGTCCAATTATGTGGATTTATACGAACACTCTAGCCTTAGACAGAAAACTCAGGATACAGGCATTCACCCTTCCAGTTTGCACGTGTTCACATTATTTAGACCCAAACTTTGACGAGATTTTTGAAAACTTAGAGGGTTCAAAACCTTATAACAGAGGGTTCAAAACCTAGTGATCAATCATCCTAGAATGGATGATTAATTTTTGAAGCAGATTCGAAATTGAGTTCTCGTTGTGGTAATCACCTAAGGATAGGTGATAGTTTTGTTTTAAAATCTAAACACAAGATAACTTGTGTTGGGTCCTAGAAGTTATAGTCTAGGTCAAAGAGTTACTAATAACCTAATTCCCTATAACCATTGGCTCTGATACCAACTCTTCTGTCACACCCCGACCGCGTAAAACAACAAAGCGCGGCGGAAAACGTCGGGGCGCGTTGCAACAGAATTATCGTTTCATAACCATGGATACAAAAGTGTTTCGTTTTATTGATAATATTAAACATTACATTGTCTTAAAATAGAACAAACAAGTTACATATCGACTAATATTGTTTTATGTCACTAAGGCCTCGTCCAGATCCTACATGACGCATGCTTCCTAGTAATCATCATCAAGCATTAATACCTGAGACATATGTGAAAACAAAGTCAGCAAAGAAATGCTGGCGAGTACATAGGTTTTGTAGGAGTGTCGGATTCATGGCTAGTTTAAATGTTGCAATACTATATTGAAAACCTTGTTTTGAAAAGAGTATATTATTGCAACCTAATTAACCAACTCAAATCAAGCGGATTATAGTTTATAAAACCTCGTAGCCATGATTCTTAACCCAAAAACCTTTGTTTTGGTAAAGCAAATTGTAAAACATCTCGTAAAACTCGTTAATAAAACTCGTATGTTACATTGCAAACATCGTTGTGTGACATCATGTCACTATCGTTTACCCAAGTGAACTAAATAACGCCACGGTATGTAATATGTTGAAAACACTTATATATAAGAAGTACCTGCGGCGTATCTACCATGTTTTCACCACATTACACCCGTCTCGTTATCTAAACACTAACTAAGAACCAATCGTTTACCCAAATCGTTTAACATCGTTACCAAATCGTTTACAAATCGTTTACATCGTCCAAATCGTCCTCGTTTTAATTGTGAATAACTTATATATGGTCGTCTCGTTAATAACATTCAAACCTTCGTGACTCGTCCCTCGTCCCTCGTTTCTCGCATTAATAAACCACCAAAGGGTAAATTAACAAATACAGATTCAGTCGTTACCTCCCACACATAACCACGGGTGCAGTAGGATAACGGGATTTGTCAGATCCTATGGTACCATAACCTAATACTGGTCGGCTTGATCATTGCTAATGAATGTCATTTGTTATGTAACCCAACCAACAAGTTCGTTCACATTATTGAAATCGTTATTAGTTTTGCATAAATCATCGAAAATCGTTTGTGAAACCATCGTTAATACCTTGAAAACATTTAGCACATATGAATCACCCCAAAACAATTGAAAGCAGTAAAATAGGGGAACTATGTACTCACATTGAGTGCAAGGTATCCTCTAACAATAGAATTTCAACTAACTCGAGCAAACCAGAGAAATCAAACAGCACCTAGTAATCGAATCACAAATCAAACAATAGACACCTAAATCGGAAGATCGGACAGAATGAGATCTTGTAACCCAAATGAGTGTTGGAACTCATGTGATATGGTTTAACAAAGCCTACATCCTAAAACGGAACCTAACCTAAGTGCTTTCGACCCATCGTGACCCATTAAGGTAGCTTACGCCACTTTAACGCGTCGTGCGCGCAAAGCGCGTTCGAGACGTCTAACTAGTCCTATGACAAGTATTATATTCCTATACATGTTTTATCATGTTGTATAATTAGTTATGTACAAAGGTTTAGGTTACATAAGCTTAATTACCAATTATTCATGAAAAGGGTATTCTGGTAATTTACCTAAGGCATATCAACTACCTATCATACAACTACTTAAACGAAGCAACCTTAAGGTATAACCTCGAAAGGTTATTCCCTATATATACCATGGTCACCTAATGTGCTTGGTCGGATCCTAATGATCGACCAAGTGGGTCGGGTTCGAAGGTATAAGCGATTGATTAGATCACTTACCCTTACGACCCTAGACAAGCACAAAACTAAAAGTGACGAGCTAAGCATGTTAAAACATGCTTAACTAAGTTAGAAAACAAGTTGGGTATCAAAACAAACGGTTTTGATACCCACAAGTAGTTTGGTTACAAAATACGCAAGAATACGTATTTCGGCCGAAACTACGGCTCGTCACTGAGCCTAGATAACGTGGTAATCAGTAGGTATAGTTACTAGGGACTATAACCATCGTAATCACACTCACGTTATGAAGTTTAAACGAACTTCGCATCGACCATAACTGGTCAATGCAGAAAGTCAAACATAGTTCGACTTTCGGACTAGAAAAGCGATAAAAGAACGAAGGAACACTTACAAAGGGTCCCCGAATGCTAATCTAAATCAAAATAGCTCAGGTATGAAACAAAGGTTTCAACTTAGAGCACATTAGATCAGATTTGTGAGGAATGAGTGAAGTGGGTGTTGGGTATTTATAGATTTCGGTTAACCGTTAGGATCATTTCTTGGAGAAGAGGGAATGATCACATCCCTACACTTGTTGGAATGTTGTGGTTACTGATTTTGCTCACCATAGGAGATTAACATGTGGCACTTGACCTTTGGAGAGTGTTAGGGGTTGCTAACTTGTGTTTAAAATGGCTTTTGCTGATCAGAAGGGGCCTAGCATGACGCCAGGGGGGCTAGGTGTCACGCTAGGGGTCCCCTGATCAGCAAACACTTTCAAGTGTTCCCCTTTCAGTCCCTGTTGCGTATTAAGGCCATTTCCGACATGTTTAAGGCTCGTTAAATCATTTTCAAGGCTCCACAAGGATGCCTAAACATTGTGGGCATGAAACATGCTCAAAAATATGCCGGGTGTTGGCTCGTTTGGTCGTACGAACGCGATGTTCGCTTAATTACGACGGTATGCGCATAAGCGCGAGAAATGATCTAAATTGCGTGACGAATGGATTTTTCTCATGCCAAACACTAAAATAAAATATTTTAGTGCTTACATAAATTTTTGGATGTCCGGATGTATTCAGAACGTAGGTTATGCGCGAAAATGCAAACTTGTGCACTTTTTGACACTTTTAGTCCCTGAATGACCCAAAAGTTTATTTAAGCACACCGAACCCCTCAAAGCCTATTTCTAAGCTATGTAAAGGATATTTAGGGTGTGTTTAACTTATGGCCATGTTTCGGAATGTCCGTTACAGTTCAAATTGGCATACTTTCGCAGTTTGACACAAATAGTCCCTGCTATCGAATAGACTTGTTTTCAACACACCAAACCATCCAAAACTCATTTCTAAGTTATGTAAAGGTTATTTAAGGTATGTTAAGCCTATTTCACTATTCCGGAGAGTTTTTTGCATTAAACTGGTTATATTTACGCATCTGTGCGCGTATAACCTTCCAGAAAGTGATTTAAAGCTTGACATCGGAAGCGAATCGAATTGTAAAATTACCAAACATAATTGCACACACAACAACATAAACACACATATAATAACTTCAACGCACATTGTTTTATTAATAATCAACATTGTTTTACATCGTTCATTGGTTAAAAAGTACAGTTGTCACAAAAACATCTAGATACATGGCGTAAATTCACCTCATGTATTCCCCGTCTTGGTACTCATATCCCATATCTTTAGCGATCACAGGCCAAAGATTATCATCTGTTGCACTTCGGTATCCTCCATCTCTCTCCACTATCATGTACAGGCTGAGTAAGTCGACCTTCTTGTTATCAGAAATCTGCGGAGGAATGGGCCTAGTTGAAATGCCCAATTTTACAGTGATAAACCACTGTAACATCTCTTCAAACTTCCTTTCTAATTCATGTTTGTATTGAAACACAAACTTTCCGTCTTCCATCATCTCTAATAAGGCCTTACTATCATTAAAATCATTGAACACCATTGCCCTTATTATCATGATACTCCAATCCGTTTCATGTGAGGAAACATCTAAATCCTCAAAGTACGAATTCAAGTAATCTTCTTTATATTTCTCGTTCACATCATTCAGATTCATGACTTTCTGTTTTTCTCTTAATCCCAATTCTTCTTCTTTTGACAATCCGGCGAATTCATTTACAGTGTTTACCACCAGAGGCGAAAACATCGGAAAAATCATGCATGTATCTCCGGTTTTATTAACCGTGAATCCTTGCAAGGTTAATTGGTTCATGCTCAAGACATTTATGTCCAATTTCATAGTATAAAAAACGCTTTGAATTCTTAATCTTTCGTTGTTTGATTTTATTTCAACAGCCTCTATACCCCAAATAAAAAGAAAATCGTTTTCTCCCGAATTTGTGTCAACACCAACCAAATGTTTTATTCTTTTAAAAACATTTATATTACCGGCATAATGATGCGAGAATGAGTTACTGACATACCATATGTCTCCCCACTGGCCACCTTCCGTGCCAGTCACTATCATCTCATCCCGATCATCTGCATCCCTCCTTTGAGTCTGGATTCTGGCATTAACCGCTTGGTTAATAAGTTGCGTTGCTTCGTCATTTTCTTTTGATTTGCGAGCATATATTTGATGTCCTGGCCAGTGGCAGTAATAACATAATCTCACCCGGTGATTTCTTTTCTCCCTCTCATTTTGTTCGTCAAAACAGTGTTGACATGGTAGGGTTGTAGAAGTGGATCTGATTTCTGCACATGTCCCTGATGTGGCTCTGATACCACATTGTTGGACTCCATTCATGTTTGCAGCGGAAAAACAAGGAATCGATGTATCAGTGGACATGAATATGTTAATTGGTATGATCACAGAAATGAAAGAACGAAGAAGAATAATGAAAATATTAATGAACAAGTGAGTGGACAGATTGAAAAGAAAAACAAACTGTCTTGATACCAGAATAACTTACCGGTTCGGACATATTTATATGTGTGAAATGGCGGTTGATGTTGGCGGGAAAAACTGTCATCGGCAGTTTTTGAATTACCCGCTTATGATCAATGCCCACACTTATCTAATGTACCGAACATTACATATATGTAATTACATATACATATGAGTATTATAAATATAATTAAGTTTAAGTATCACATCTAATACCTTCCCCTAAATTTAATTATATTTAGCGGCATACATCAACACACTTCTATTGGCTTCATCGACAACTTTCCTTGCTTCTCTAAAATTGAACTTTCTTCGTCTCTTTTGCATTTTCTTTTTCTTTTTTTGAAAAGAAAAACAAACTTACATATGAGTATTATAAATATAATTAAGTTTAAGTATCACATCTAATACCTTCCCCTAAATTTAATTATATTTAGCGACATACATAAGCACACTTCTATTGGCTTCATCGATAGCTTTCCTTGCTTCTCTAAAATCGAACTTTCTTCGTCTCTTTTGCATTTTTTTTATAATTTACAAAATTTATTATAAGATGATACTCTTATTAAGATAGGATAGGGTTTATTCATTGTTATAGAACATTGTATTTGTTTCTATTTTGTGATTAGATGATCTCATCTTCTAAGGTAGGGTGATTTTTGAGTCCTAAGTATTAAAATTCCAGGGTTTGAAATAGATACAGATTGACTTATGAAAGCAATGGAGGTGGTAAACTGGTCATATGTCAAGTTGTGCTTTTTTACATGCTTTTTGCCCAAAAGTTCATAATACTGGTGGTTAAGTGAAAATAAGCTAGTTGCATTTGCAGACAAAAGATGGAAATTTTATAATGTACAGTTAGCCAGTCCATTTTAGGTTCTTCCCCATGTCACTTAATTTATCTCTTATTCGAGGGGGCAAATCATGTTTAGTATCAGACTGCTAAATTTTAACATACAAGTAACTGACACTAAAAGTTTAGAAGCTGAAAGAGCTAAAATCCTTCTGCTACTATATATTGTATTTAGTCACTTTTCTTTTGGAAATGTCTGATGATTTTCACCGATTATAATACCATTTAGTTGGTGATTTTGGCAATTTAGGAAAAGCTTGTTGCTGCAAAGCAAAATCATGGTCAAGAAATCTGTTTATTCGAGATAACACTAGCAACGATTTCTCAAAGTCTAATAATGTCTCTAACAGTGGTATGAAATTACTTTATCTTAAACTAGAAAGTATTAATGTCTTTGGTAATTTTGTTTATTTAAATAATTACGCTTGATTTACCTGGAACAAATGATGTGGCATTGGCAACAAATCATCTTCAAAAGCTTCGTTTTTCCTTTCGGTTAATAACCCCACTTCAAAACCTATTCAAGCCTCACTATGTCTCTGATCAACTCCTGGATCACTCCTTTGTATCTAAAAAAATATAAGAGTCATTATATTTAGTCGTTTTTCCTTTGCGGTTATGTAATGATAAGAGTGATTGATAAGGAGTTGAAGTTAGTGTTTTAAGCAGGGCAGAGGTTGAGATATAAAGGAATGAAGGCGTTGGAACGATGGCTTGAAGAATTTAATCAGGCAGAGGTTGGTGCTGGATTAAAGGTGTTTTATAATTTAGGTAAGTTGAGGTCGATAGTTGACGGTTTGATTAATAAGTATAATAGTCAAGGTGTGAAGAGTGTGAGTGTTGCGTTAGATATGAAGATGATATCATCATCCAATCATGGTGGTTTTGGTGGTCCTGGAGGAATACAAAGAAGTGGAACGTTGTAGAATAGTAGTGGGGAAGGCGAAGGAGGAGTTGTGGAAGAGGATGGGTAGTTGTGTGGATCAATTGCATTCGGTTGTGCTTACTATGTGGCATTTGCAGAGAGTGTTGTCTAGGAAAAAGGAATTGTTTACTCATGTTTTGCAGCTTGATGAGGTTATGCAGGTGAGTTTTTACTGTTGTTACTTTTGGTATTTGTTGATGTTAAATGAATTTTTATGTTGATTTGGTATTATGTGTTTGATTGTCGCTTGTTATTTTATTGATGAGTAGATTTATATAGTTATATACCCCAAGCATGAGGCCAGAAAATTGTGCGTCCTGTGTTGTTTAACAATCATGTTCTAGTTGTACCTAGCAAGAAAGCTTAAGCCTTAGATCATGAAAATAGATGTTGGTGAATTTTCCTTAAATAAAAGGGTGTTTGGGTGTACGTTTTCTATAAGTGATTATGTGACATTGAGTAATCAGGATATAGTGTTTGGATATGTGATTACCTTATATTGTGTTAAGTTTATGGTACTAATAAGGGCATGTAAACATATTTTTTTATAACTCTTTGTGTTGCACATAGTCTTGTAAACGGTATTCCACACATACATAATCTGATCACTATAAGTAGAAGTAGGTAATGAAAACACTTATCACTTTCAAACGTACATCCAAACACCCTATCACTGCTGTGTATCCGGGTCATGATGATGTCGTCTTAGCGGTGTACTACCACCAAGTGCCAAACTGGGTCGTTTAGTAGAAGCCATACACAATCTACAACTTAGCCTTAGCCATGTTCATCCATTTTAGTAGCTAGTCAAACGGCTAGTACAATTGGGTGATAGTTATTCCATGCCTTATGTTTTATTTTATGTATTTTATTTTCATGGTTTTTACATTTTAATTTCAAGTATCTGTTATTGAGATGGTTTAGAATGCTATGTTAATCAAGTGGGAGGTCTTCATGTCACACCCCAACCGATGGCAGAAACATCGGGGCGCGGCACTGAGCAAAACCGATTGTCCAAGATAATCCATAACAACTCCAGATATTTAACGTTACGTCCCATAACATAACATATCAAATAAAAGCAGTTATTACAGACATAATTGTTCTCAAAGACAAATCAAAGTTTTGACAACTAATAAATTGTTTATTTGGTTTCTAGACTCTCCTAGCCTTGATTCCACAAAGCAAGCAAGCACAAGCATCCTAAACACCTGTCACATACGTCAAAATAAAGGTCAATACACATAGTGTAAAGGTGAGCATACAAGTTTAATAGTATAGTAGTAGCGAGAGTGAGTTTACGCATAACCAACATGTAAGACGTAGTAATGCGAAGCTAGTAGGTTATCGACAATGAAATATGCACAGACATGACTGCGAGTTGTAGAATGCACAACACATATCACCACCGTGACACGTGAAGAAATACCCTTAACAACCCCTGTCCACGACAGGTGCCGAGTCCAAACTGTAGTACTACGTTGCTAAGGTGTCAGGCAACAATCACTGTGTAAACATAACATACAAGCATTCATCGAATAACACATATAAAATGCAATAGCGGTTAGCGTATGAAAAGCATTTGCGTTTTGTGATCGATGTGATTTAGTATAGGTAACGTATGTAACACCCAAAAGTGCGTAAAGCAAAAAGGGATCGAGTATACTCACAGTTCGTGTTTAAATGAAGAAACACAAGCTTGGATTGAAGGGAGCGCTGAGAGATTAGCCTGAACACAGTACGACAGTATAAGCGTGGAACGGTGCGTAAGACGGTGCGTTGAGTGAGCTGAGAGACGAAGGGTGATCCGATCGGATGTCCGTCCAGACGGATGGTCATCCGGACGGATGACCATTCGGTCGGGCGGTCACTCCTTTGGGAGGGATGTGTTTGTGTATGATGTGACTTTGAAGTTTTCATTGTAGCATTTTGTAAAACAAGAAGTGACTCTATTTGTCCAGCCATCCGGTCGAATGGTCATCCAGATGGATGGCCGTTCGATCGAACGGCGGTTCGTTTGGAAAGTTGTAAAATTTTCAAGTCCCTTGCTAGAATAGTCATTCGTTCGGATGGTCGTCCGATCGGATGACTATTCATTTGGAACTGATATTCTTTCAAGTTTTACAAAAATGTTTAAGTGTTGAAGATCCTATGTCATCCGTTCGGATTGTCGTTCGATCGGATGGCAATCCAATCAGACGGCAGTCCGCTTGGCAACCTGTTCGTTTGTAAAACTTGTAAAAATTGCTAAGTCTAGAAAGTTTTGCGTCTGGATCGAGACGGTATGACTACATGTCAAACAACGGAAACTCCACCAAGTCCAAGTCGTCCGATCAGATGAGAATCACCCCTTCCGATTAGTTAACTGTTCTTGACGGAACTTCATATTCAACCCGTTAAGTCAATCATCTCGTCGATAGAAATCAGTTCTTAAACTGGCACTTTACCAGAGAATGAGTAGAAGGCCTGAACGAGGTCAGATTCTATCGGTTTTTGAGTGAAAAGTTAAGAATATTGAAGAAAAGTGGATATCAGTTGGAAAATGTTTAGATTTAGGTGAAATCAGTGTTTAAACATGTTGAAATCCCTTAGATCTGAGTTGTTCTTGGTGAGATGATGTCACACTTCAAGGTTCATAAGGACTCCATGATGACATCACCTTTGAACACCCCAAATCAGCAGATTTCACGGTGAAATGATGAGATTTGTTGGTGAAATTGATGAAGAAGTGTGTGTAGATGATAGAAGTATAAGAGTTGGAGTAGAAACTTACAACAATCATGAGGAATCGAGAGAAATAGGCTGAGAATGCGCTGGTTGGAGGAGAGGAGCTGTCACATCATGGATAGTGATGTGACAGGTGGTAATTATACATGGGTGAGGAGAAAGGCGGTGCAAAGTGACGGATCGGAAGGCAGTCCGATCGGAAGGCAGTCCGATCGGATGGCCATCCGATCGGATGAACATTCGATCGAATGGTCCTTCGATCGGATGGTTTGGTGGGTTGGTTTTCGACGTTTCGTTTCGTGCGTTGAGTGTTGCGATGCGTTGCGAGTAAGCGATGCGATAGTATTAAACTATAGTTACACAAATAACATAACCACTAATAACCATAAAAGTAAACCTTATATTTCAGGTTCACGATGAGATTGCGTTGAGATAGAGTTGCGATTGCGTTTTCGAATAATCACCTCAAACATAAATAAACATGCACAAGTAACACATAATAGCACACACACGTAAAACAATATCCATAACTCATAATTCGTATAGCGATGAGATAGCGTTAAGTAGATTAGCAATAAACTGCGATTATTGCATTCTTACTCCATATAATACAACTAAAGTAACATAAACTAGAATATCGATTATCGAGTCAAATAGTACAATCAATAATTAAGCAAGGAATGAAAGACCCAATTAGCAATGTTTTCTTCCTTTGACTTTGACTTGTACTTTAGGGATGTTTGGCTGAGCTTTTCAAAACAACTTATTTGCTTATTTGCTTTTCTGAAAAGCAAATAAGTCAATAAGCTGTTTTGAAAAGGTTTAAAATGGAGCTTTTCAAAACAACTTATTGACTTATTTGCTTTTCAGAAAGCAAATAAGCAAATAAGTTGTTTTGAAAAGCTCAACCAAACAGCCCCTTTGACTTCAAAAAGTTGGGTTGTTACAGACCCCCCTACTTTAGGGAATTTCGTCCCGAAATTAAGATGCAGGCGTAACGAATAGCTGTGGATACTTAGCCTTCATGTCACTTTCGAGTTCCCGGGTGAACTCAGCGCCGCGTTTGCCTTCCCAGTGAACCTTAACAATGGGAATGCGTGAGCGTCAGAGCTTCTTGGTCTCTCGGTCCATGATCTCGACAGGCTTTTCCACGAAGTGTAATGTTTCGTCCACTTGTAGATCCTCAAGTGGTACTTGTAAATTCTGCTCGGCTAGACACTTTTTGAGGTTCGAAACATGGAAAGTCTGGTGGACGTTGCTAAGTTCCTTTGGTAGTTCGAGTCTGTAGGCCACTTTTCCGATCCTTTCCAGAATCTTAAAGGGTCCAACATATCGAGGCACGAGCATTTCTTTCTTGCTGAATCTGATCACCCCCTTCCAAGGTGAAACCTTTAGGAGTACGTGATTGCCAACGTCAAATTCAAGGGGCTTGCGGCGTCTATCGGCGTAACTCTTTTGACGACTCCTAGCTTTCAGCAGATTGTCTCGAATCTGGAGGATTTTGTCAGCCGTTTCTTGCAACAGCTCAGGACCGGTAATTTGCGCGTCTCCGATCTCGTGCCATACAATAGACGATCATCATTTTCTTCCATACAATGCCTCAAATGGTGCCATTTGAATGCCAGAATGATAATTGTTATTGTACAAGAATTCAACCAAAGGTAAGTGTGCGTCCCAATTACCATCGAAATCTATGACACACGAGCGAAGCATGTCTTCAAGGGTATGAATCGTTCGCTCAGTCTGATCGTCGGTTTGGGGATGGAAAGTGGTACTTAGATTAAGAGTAGTACCGAGAGCAGATTTCCCAAAGACGCGAGGTAAACCGACCATCGCGGTCAGAGATGATATCACACGGCGTCCGGTGTCGACATATAATTTCGTCAGTGTAGATCCGTGCTAATCGTTCTACCATAAAGTCTTCTCGTGTCGGCAGAAAATAAGCAGATTTGGTAAGACGATCAACGATAACCCAGATGCTACCGTGACCTGATGGCGTGCATGGAAGTTTCGTTATGAAGCCCATAACTATACTCTCCCATTTCCACATAGGGATCTCGGGTTGCACGAGTAAGCTAGAGGGGCGTTGTTGCTCGACCTTGACTTTCGAACAAATCAGGCACTTCGAAACGTAGATAGCGATATCCTTCTTCATTCTAGGCCATCAATACCGTAGACTAAGGTCATGGTACTTCTTGTCGGCACCGGGATGAATGGAATATCGAGACTTGTGCGCTTCAGTCAACAATATCTCCCGTAGGTTATTGTGACTTGGAATCCAGATGCGATCGAGATAGTAGAGATGTAACACCCCAATCGCGTAATATAACAATACGCGGCAGAAACATCGGGGAGTCACGTTACAAATTGCTCACAACTACTGGTACTAAATTGTTTCAATATCATTAACATCGTTTTACAAACAAAGAATATATGTAATTGTTCTTTTATTTTAGAAGACTAAGGCCTATATGCAGTCCTACACATTGCATGCTTGAACAGTCGAAAACCTAAAACATATGCGAAAACAGTCAGCATAAAAATGCCGGCGAATACATAGGTTTTATTAGCCATATAAATGGCAAAACATTTGGTATTGAAATAACTTAACAGCTACGAGAACTGTTAATTGAAAATAAATTTTGAAGCCAAGGAATGACAAAAATTTAGTATTGTATTACAAAAATCTTAATTGTGAAAACTTGTGACAAAATAGGTTTGGATATGGCAATATAATTATTACTAAGTCATTTTATGCCTTATATTGTAATCTTGATTAAACCATTGTAAAGACTTGTTAATGTGCTATTAGGAATCCAATCAAGGATTAATAATAACTGTTTTGAAATAAATCAAAACTTCTGAAAGTATTATATAAGTCAAATCAATGAGACATGTTAATACTTTAGATATCTTTCTAAGAATCTAACATATAAAAATATGGGAGATTTTACAAAGATTTTGGTAATCAAACATTGAAACAATTGTACACAAATCCTAAAGTGATCCAGATAACGCTACAAGAATAATAAAATAAGAACACTTATATATAGGAAGTACCAGCGGCGTATCCACCATGTTCTTATTTTATTATACCCGTTTCGTTATCTCAATCACAACTACCACATAAACACATAATCGTCAACTTGTACCAACTCGTAAACACGCATTAAAGCACACAATGAATCCAATCATGGACCCCAATATCAGTACTTTAAACATCCTACAAGAATCAACCTATGAAGATAGATAGATGCTATAAGGATTCGGGTTCTGCCACATCGTCTAATCTAACATGCATTAAAGTACACAATGAATCCAAACAAGGGTTCCAATATCAGTACTCTAAACATCCCATATAAGTCTAACTATGAAGATAGATAGATACTACAGGGATCCTGGGTTCTTGACATATTGAATTATTGAATCAAAACAATCCTAAATCCTAATGGTGATTCGGGATAACGCCACAAAAGGTAATACAATAAGCACACTTATATATAGGAAGTAGCAGCGGCGTATCCACTATGTGCTTATTGTATTATCTAGTTTTGTTATCTAAATCACCAACAAACTACACAAAAACCAACCATCGAGTTGTAAAGTACTTCTTAAGAACCTTACTATGAAGATAGGAAGATCTAAGATTGTACTATCAAATATCCTGCATGAATCTAACTATGAAGATAGGCAGATCACTTAAGGATAAAACATTGAATTTGCATAATCGGAAATAAACACATAAAAGCACTTAGTGAACACATATATGCAATACATTTTGAAAACAGATCGATTACACATATGAATCACCCCAAAACATTTGAAAACGGTAAAAGAGGGGAACTATGTGTGACAACCGCCACTTTCTGGTAATTTACGTACATTTAAAGCAATGAATTACATTATACAAATATGTGTTTTGAATATCCGAATTGTTTGATTACATGATATACATCTTAGAACACTCAATTTATGATGCACATTATTCGTTTATATTGGTTATATTTTAAACAGTTTAAAACAATGCATCGAAACAACTAGAGTAGTACCTAGTAAACTAGCGTGCAGACGAAAACTTAGGATTCGCAGAAACCATCTAAATTACATCTTTAGGACTCAGACGAAAGTCCAACATCAAATATACATTAAACCCTATATGAGAATACAAGGGTTTGGTTTAATGTTTTACCTATGTCCGGTAGCACTAAAAACTGCCCGAAAAGCGCTAAAAGTTACCATTTCATTAATTTTCCGCAAAATTCAGCATTTGTATTTTTATTACAAGATGCAAAAGTGTTGTTTAAACATGAATTTCATATAAAAATACATAGGGAATATCATTTTTATACATAACCGAATTTTTCCCTACAACTTTCATAAGTTAACCTTTTGACTATCTACTTGCGGAACGGGCACTAAACAATTATCCGAACTATATTTTGACACATTTAGCAAACTAGTGAACATTATTTTTGGTCTTTTTCATCCTATTTATGACCATTTTAAGTCATGAAACACCTTGAATATTTGCAAACAATTAAAACCCCTAACATCCTAATATTTTCATTTCATTTGAAACCTTAAAAAAATTACTAACACATTTAACAACATAAAGACCCCCCCCCCCAATGTATGACCGTAAATAAGGGGGGCCCCACAACTCTTAACCATGTGTTTAATATCTAGATATTTTTAGTTAAGTTGCAAGTGGATGATGTTGGTGATTTGATATAACACTTAATCATTAAGTAAACTAGCACTTTACCACTCATTTTTCATCTATTATTACACAAACAAACTCTCTCATCATCTTCATCTTCCACCAAGAACACCAAAAACCCACTTCACTTTAGTCTTTTATTTAAAGATCAAGATGATTTTCTATGGAACCTAAGATGATCTAAAGCACTTACAAGTTAAAGCAAGGGTTTTCATCCATTCAAGAGCATTTTACCATCAAGATCTTCATCTTCTTAGTTCTTAATCATCCTCTAAGATCATCCCTAGCTTAGTGCTAGAAGTAAGCTTCTAGATCTATTTTTTTTCCCATACTTATATTATGTTTATGATTGTTATTAGAACTAGTAATAACTAAATAATCATACATAATAAACATGAAAATACAAAGAAGCAAAAATAATAATCATGATATATTTATGTTTGTTTATGTTGTGATTAAAGATTTATTACTTACATGGTTGATCTTGTTATGGTGGATATCATAAGAGTAACTTGTTAGATGATGTTTAAAAACATGATCTAACAAGTATACATGTTTATGTTAAAGGGTTTTTTTTAACATAAAGGTTTAAATGGATGATCATAACCTTTGATCTTGTGAAAGTATTTAAGGTTTTTATTTAAAAACAAGACTTTTACAAGATTATAAAAAGTAACATACAACATGAGATTTTTATAAAAGTTGTTAAAATTAGAAGTAAACTTGGTTTTTGAACTAGTTAGCATATGTTATGATCATGTCCAAAACCCTACATGATTTGGAGATCATTTTGATAAATTTATGTTATAAAAATCTCATATGTTTTTAGTTAAGATGTTGAGTAAATTGATGGTGATTTGGAAAAGAAAATGATATGTTTACTAAACATGGCCAAATGATTAATACAAGGGTTATATGGCCATTTTTTTTAAAAGACATTATGTTAACAAAACTATCATTTTTGGTTAAATCTTTACAAGATTTTAAAGATAGGTTTTTATAAAAGAAAAGATTAGATAAATATATATTTTTGAGAAAATATATATTTGGTCACCTTAACAATTTTTGTGTTATGTATTATTTGGTATATTAGTTATATGTAACAAAAGTAGGAACTTGAATCTAATGTCACAATTAAACTCAAGACACTTTATAACCAAAGCCTTACAAAACTACACATAATTACGCCTTAAAAACGAGTTACGGACAATCCGAAGGATCGGACACCATTTATGGTCAAAACGGACGACGGACGAATCCTTAAACGAATCGCCAATCCGAGGAGTTACTACGACGTTTAGACGATCTTTCGACACGAAAATATAAATATGCTATCGTTAACAAAGTTAGGATGTTTATAAACATATAAAAACTATTATGTCTTCATTTAACTAAAAAGGGCTATACTTAGTGATTTCTTTTATAAAAATGAAAGATGTTATTTTATACAAATGGGCTATGTTTATACAAATGGGCTATCTTTATACAAATGGGCTATCTTTTTACAAATGGGCTAATTTTTCAAATGGACTATTCTTTAATAAATGGACTTAACTTCATAATGGGCTTATCAATACACATGGGCTAAGCCCAATACCAAACATATGGGCCAAGGCCCAATAACATTAAGCCCAATATTATTTAGGCCCAATACTATTTAGGCCCAACACTATTTTAGGGCCAACACTATTTGGGCCCAATAACATGAATTCTTGGGCTAAGCCCAATGACATATAAGTGATAAAAATACAATTATACAATTTACTTATACAAGACACGAAATCAAGAAGTCAAGACCCGATGATACAACTCACGAGATACAAGAATATGTATTTGGTGAAATATATACACTAAACAGTTATCAGTAATACATCTAAGACACAGTTCAATGAATAACAAAGACATACAAGTCTTAACACATATTCAAGACACAAGACTTGTACTCAAGTCATTTATAAAGACCGAAGTGTCTAACAAATAAAGAACATTTGTAGGTCGCAACATTGTTCAAGACGACCACACGCGAGATCATAGTTACTTCTATTCACGGACGCGATTCTGTGAGTTCATGTCCCCTATTCATTTTAAATGCTTTACAAGTTTACAACTATCGGGGAAAATACATGTTTAATTATATGTTAAGTCATGGAATGAAACACCTTAGATCATGTGCGATTAGGGTCATACATCTAAGCACCATTATTCCAGTTTGGACCTAGGTACAAGGGGTTAGATCTAATGGGTATTGGCGAGCCCCACTCTTGGTCGTGGACCCATACAGAAAAGTGCGTTTGTGTCCCAGTCGATAGTGGTCAACATGAAATCGTCTAGGTTTGGATTGCTTCCTAATTCGTCACACATATTAATGTCCTCGCGAAACATTAATGATCAACGATTTCATTGACGCTTTACATACTACATCATTACATACAGATACATTTTATACAACTCACATTTTATGGATACATGTTATACAACTAACATTTTACGGATACATTTTATACAACTCACATTTTATGGATACATTTTATACAACTCACATTTTACTGATACATTTTATACAACTCGCATTTTACAGATACATCTCATACAACTAAACTGCATAAACTCGCCAACTTTTGTTGATGTTTTCAAACTTAACATGTATTTCAGGAAATTAGTGGACCATGCGGACATTTCAGTCAAGGAAAGCAAGTATCAAGACTCCATGCCACCATTTGAAGGGCTTGCCCGTTATATACCGCCTCTTTGCGGTGATATAGTGGTCAAAGCCTTGACATTTTAAGACTTACATTTTGACGTATAAAACAATGACAACTTATTTTCATTTGATGGTTTGTCACGAATACATTTACCTTAGGTTGCGTTCTTTTGAAACAATTATGACAATGGCATTGGAGCTTGTTTTTATTCATTTAGTATGTTCACTTATATTGTTATGCAATGAGAACCGATCGGATCACACCTCGTGCTTCCGCTATGAGCGGGTGTGACAGATTGGTATCAGGGCATCGATTGTAGTGAACCAGGATTCTTTCTCGAGTCTAAGTCTACAATCACTAGGGACCTCTCACGAAAACCTCTTGTTCATGTTGAACAGATTATAAATAAAATTGGACATGTCAAAAGGTTTTCATTGCATAAACATTTTTCAAGGTCCACTACAACAAAAATTCACTTCACATAAATCAAGCGAGGACATTTCCATGGGTGAAGTCTATGAGAAATAGACACATTACATTACCAAACTATGTGCCTACAATACATTACATTATCAGTTTACACATTATGAACAGTTTACAAGTTCAGCTTATACAAGATACAAATCCTTGATAGATAGCATTTTACATGATTATATATATAGGTTGTTCATATATATGTTGCATGAAATATTTGGCAAAAACAAAATGCCTTCGACTTCGAATTCCATTGTCATCCTTGACACACATAACATGGTTAAGACACGATATCTTTTACACGAGATATGATACTCTATTTTCAAACATGACATATTTTATACAATACATCTTCAAGGAGAATACGGACCTCACATCTATTGCGGAGCTTATGACGAGCGTGGTTCCTAAGTGAGACCATAAAGCATTGATCCCGTGGAAGATGATTGCTTTCTCGCGGATGCTGAGATATCTGACTTCGGTAGTGACGATGAGGTGGAGGTGGTAGCCTTGGACAACAACTCCATTAGTGGGACAAGGTCCCTGTGGCTCATACAAATCATAATTGACGACACTCTTGTCCAGACAAGGAAGATGACGTACTCATCTTAAAGGTGCCTCTCCAGTTGTTATTTTTGCAAATTCTCTCTATTCCTATCTCATCTAACGTCGTGCTGTTCTGCGAGTAATGATAACGGACGTTGACACGTGACCTATCACGAAGTTTCCTTCTATGTTGAAGGTATATAGACAATAGTGTCCTCTCTCTGACTGATCGCCTGCTCTGAACGAGAGAATGCTAGGGTGACCATGCAAGACAATTTATTATTACGGGGGCCCACGTAATAACAACTTGTAGTGCATGGAAATTCTAGTGGACTCTGCGGGTCAAGCTAATGATCGCTATCCATTCAAAATTCTTAAGTGTTCAAGTTACTATCCAGTAGAACACTAACCGAGATGGTTACTATAACACCCTACAATACAATACAGGAAGACGATACGTATTCATTCGCGTCTAAACATTTGATCTATAACACGAGTTGTTCGAGTTTAGTCATCTAAACAAACAAAACTTTTTAACCACTCCTGGAGGATCTTTCCTCAACATTCTAGAATTCTTGTACATGAGTTGGTTCCTTAGTGTCTATGGCACCTTATCTTACTTATTGTAAATGAATACGATAAATTCCGTCATTTGACATTTGTCCTATCCAAAGGGACAGTATAGCATGCGCCATGCGACAACTCCCTCATTGCATTCTGTTCAACATCTTTGGAGATTCTAATGATCTTGTTAGAGCTCGTAAAGCTCAAGCACTATCACCATACTCGTCACATGGGTAAGTACGACAAAGAAATTTCTTTACTTGGGACGACCGAGGTCCATAAACTATGGAATACATATTATAGGGACGGAGGCCACGGGTTGGCTTTCCCTCCTCAATGAATTATTTCTTTGCCACTTAAACATATAACCAATACACGCAAGAGGCACTACGCATTTTGGTTGCGGTTATTCACATTATCATTTTTTTTCTCGGTTATCCATATTATCATATATTCAAACATATATGAACAATGCGATCTTGAGGTTTCCATGACCGATTGCATTCTTCATTCTTGGGCGACAGACTATATTTATCCAAATATATGTCTAGATTCTTTTAATAGTGTGTATTAAAAACATCATGGCACCAAAAGAAACAAATGTTTAAGTCAAAAGTTATGTGTTGAAAATCATTGCTGTTACTCAAGACATTGTTATACATGACATTTGACGTTGGTATACACAAGACATTTTTGTAAATAATGAGACGTGTGTAATATGATAAAAGCATGGTGGATACGCCGTTGGTACTTCCTATATATAAGTGCTTATATTATATTGCATATCGTGGTGTTATCCAAATCTTTTCGACAAAGACAAGATATTACATTTTTGTACAAGACACGACATCCTCTACAACATGATATATTTCATACACTACATTTCAATTGGTTATTTATTTAACCATACATCATTCTTTTATATCATCTGATTTGCATATCAATTTTCATATGATTTTATTCTAGAACTCGATCACGACTAGAGCCTACGTTGTTGGTTACATTCGATACTTTCACGGTTTCTCAAGGGTTGTTCCATATATAGTAACGCCCAAATTCAAACGCATTGAGAGTTATAATTTAAGTTTAGCCCTGAAATCCAAGGTATGGTCACATCTTCTCACCCTACCTTGATCACTCAAACAGTAACTCTCTCAGTTAGTCTCACCAAGGATGTTACGGGAGGCGAAGGTTCTCACACCTTATGAAAGGTTTAAGAGTGAGTAACAAATGGAAGGAAACTCTCGCGACGAGAAAAACAAAGGCATTTGCTGCCATAAATGATTTTAACACCAGGAGGTATGCTGGTAACTTGCTGAAATCCTTAATGCGACAAGTGAGACGTTCATCAGGAGAACACTTGCAAAAGTACCAAGAGTAGCAGTGTGCTGAGATCTGGCGTAAAACAAAGACTAGTAAGACGATAATACTTAAGAAGGGATCAAGCTAATGAATAAGTGCGTGTGTGGTTAGAACTATGAATATTCCACAAAATCCCAATGGAGTCATGAGTACGTACACTCTACTATCATCATGTATCAATTCTTTTAATACCAACACCGAGCTTAGCTAGTGTCTCTAAATGTTAAGCATATACTCGAATTAGAGTCATGTTGGACACACATTACTATATCAACTTAGCTAATGGGGAATTAGCTGACTCTTGTCAAATCATTAAGAGTCACCGACACGTTTTCTATCAACCAAATTCATGCATGTGAAATGAGTTTCATGGCTAGTGACGGGATTGTCCTAGCTACAAATAGGGATTGTGTTATCCTACATCTAAACACAGGGATTGGGTTGTTCTCTACATTTGTACAGCGAAGTCCATACTACATAGAATTCAAATGTACTTGGCCTAGAGTCACGTAAGCTAGACGTCTCCTCATTCTATAGAATTGGCAAACGGTAAACTAGTCAAGTCTGGAGCTGAAATTCAATATCGATCTCTTACCCGTTCAGTTGGGTAGTTTCGAAGTAGTGGTTGGCATGGATTGGTTATCCGATAACCTAGCCGAAGTCTTCTGTCATGAGAAGGTCATTCGCCTACCACTACCGAATAAAGAGACACTTGTTATTCATGGAGAGAAGCATGACACACCATTGCAGATCATCAATTTCATGAAGGCACAGAAGCGCTTACGGAAAGGTTGTGTTGCCGTTCTGGCACATATTGTCGACAGGGAGGTCGTTGGGCCGAAGCTGACAGATATTCCAGTGGTAAAAGAGTTTCCTTAAGTCTTTCCTGAAGACTTGCCGGGACTATAACCATATCGATAAGTCGAGTTTCATATCGACTTGGTACCGGGAACCGCACCCGTAGCCAAATCTCCATATCGATTAGCACCTTCTAAACCTTGTAGTTGACCGAATAAGGATGTTGTGAGTTCATAACCTCTGCTCTTTATCATTTTACAAGTTTTCAGGGGAGAGATGCAAGTTTTGCAAAAGTGCACAACATTTCAATGAACAAAAATTCATATTTCTAAACCATGTTACATATAAATTTCCAACTAACTCAAATGGTTTATGAAAGGTCCAAGCTTCTACTCCAAGATAGACTTACGATCTGGGTATCACCAGTTACGAATTTAAGAGGAAGGCGTACCGAAAACAGCCTTTCGGAATCGTTGTGGTCATTACGAGTTCCTCGTTATACCCTGTAGTTTAACGAACACACCTACGGTCTTCATGGATTTAATGAACCGCATGTGCAAGCCATACCTCGACAAAAATTCGTCATAATGTTCATTGACGACATTTTGATATACTCACGATCGGGAGACGAGCACAAACAACATTTGAGAACCATTTCAGAACTACTCAAGAAGGAGACACTATACGCAAAATTTTCCAAATGCGTGTTTTGGATTCGTGAAGTACAATTTCTCAGGCTAATAAGTGAACGAGAAAGGCATTCAAGTAGACATCTTGAAGATCGAAGCAATTAAGAGCTGGGAAGCACCCAAGACTCCAACTATAGCCGACAATTTTTGGGATTAATGGGATATCATCGGAGATCTATTGAGATATTTTTTTTACTCAATTGCTAACCTCCCTCACCCATAAAGATAATAATTTTGCCCCAATCGAAAAACAAGAAATAGCACTTTACAATCTTACCATTATCCGACGATACTGATGACTCTGTTGTAGACTATGATGCTTCGCATCAAGGATTGGGTTGCGTACTCGTGCAACGTGAAAAAGTTATTGTGTACACGTCGCTCCAATTAAAAAGTTCACGAGAAGAACTATACCACTCTCGACCTTGAGTTAGGCATGGTGGTATTCGTTTTAAAAATTATGGCGACATTATTTATATGGTACTCAACGCATTATTTTCACGGATCATAAAAGTCTTAAACAAATATTCAACTAAAAAGAATTAAATATGTGTCAACGAAGTTGGGTTGAATTGTTGAACGACTATGATTATGAAATAAAGTACCATTAGGGCAAGGCGAACGTTGTAGCTGACGCCTTGAGCCGCAAGGAGAGAGTTAGAACACTGAGAGTTCAAGCATTAGAGAAGATGATTCACAAGCGCTCAAGGAAGAGTATATTCATCCAGAAACACTTTGAGGCATGAAGGAACAATTAGTGCCGAAAGAAGATGGAACTTTATACCTTATGAGTCGAAATTGGGTTCCATTCTTTGGCGGCCTTTGAGATGATATTTTGAGGAAGCACATAGGCCTAAGTATTGAAAGAATACTATTGGTGTCCTAATCTCAAAAGTGATATTGCGACTTATGTCGGAGAATGCTTGACTTGCGCGAAAGTCAAAGTCGAATAGAAAAATCCCTCAGGATTGGTACAACAACCCGAGATTCCCGTTTGAAAATGTGAACAAATATCGATGTACTTCATTACGAAGTTACCCAGGATCTCAAGAGGTCACGACATGATATGGGTAATCGTCGATAAATTGAAAAAGCCCGCACCCTTCTTACCGACTCGGGAGAAGGATAGTACTGAGAAACTAGCGGAACTCTATCTCAAAGAAATAGTGGCTCGTCATGGAGTGCCTATTTCAATCATTTCGGACCGGGACGGTCGTTTTGTTTTAAGAATTTGGAAATCATTTCAACAGGCCTTTTGATCTCATTTGAATCTAAGTACGATCTTTCATCCACAAACTGACGGCCAGAGCGAACGGACAATCCAAACACTCGAAGATATGCTTCGCGCATGTCTTATGGATTTAGGTGGCAATTGGGATACTTATCTACCTTTAGTTGAGTTTTCCTACAATAACAGCTACCATACTAGTATACAAGCTGCACCGTTTGAAGCTCTTTATGGTCGAAAGTGTCGCTCTCCGTTATGTGGGCGGAAACAGGCGATAGTCAATTAATTGGTCCGGAACTAGTCCAAGAGACTACGGATAACATTTTTTCAGATCCGAGACCGTATCAAGGCGGCTCGCGATCGACAAAATAGCTACGCAGATAAAAGACGAAAACCATTAGATGGAGACAAAGTCTTGTTGAGAGTCTCGCCTTGGAAAGGCGTAGCGAGGTTCGGTAAACGTGGAAAGCTTAGACCACGTTACATTGGACCATTTGAAATCTTAGAAAAGATTGACACTGTTGCCTACAAGTTGAAGTTACCAGATGAACTTAGCAGTGTGCACGACACGTTTCATGTGTCGAATCTTAAAAAGAGTCCAACACAAGCAATAGTTATCATTCCTGCGGATGAAATTCACATTGACGAAAAATTCCAATTCACTGAAGAACCTGTGGAAGTCATGGACTGTAAAGTCCAGAAATCATGGAGGAGTCGTATCAAATTATTAAATGTACGTTGGAACTCTCGACACGGACCCGAGTATACTTGGGAACGTGAAAATTAAATCAAAGCCAAATACTCGCACCTGTTCGAGTAGTCTCCTGCAAAGGATCACTCAACTTGAATTTCGGGACGAAATTCTCAATAACAGGGGTAGAATGTGACAACCGCCACTTTCTGGTAATTTACGTACATTTAAAGCAATGAATTACATTATACAAATATGTGTTTTGAATATCCGAATTGTTTGATTACATGATATACATCTTAGAACACTCAATTTATGATGCACATTATTCGTTTATATTGGTTATATTTTAAACAGTTTAAAACAATGCATTGAAACAACTAGAGTAGTACCTAGTAAACTAGCGTGCAGACGAAAACTCAGGATTCGCAGAAACCATCTGAATTACATCTTTAGGACTCAGACGAAAGTCCAACATCAAATATACATTAAACCCTATATGAGAATACAAGGGTTTGGTTTAATGTTTTACCTATGTCCGGTAGCACTAAAAACTGCCCGAAAAGCGCTAAAAGTTACCATTTCATTAATTTTCCGCAAAATTCAGCATTTGTATTTTTATTACAAGATGCAAAAGTGTTGTTTAAACATGAATTTCATATAAAAATACATAGGGAATATTATTTTTATACATAACCGAATTTTTTCCTACAACTTTCATAAGTTAACCTTTCGACTATCTACTTGCAGAACGGGCACTAAACAATTATCCGAACTATATTTTGACACATTTAGCAAACTAGTGAACATTATTTTTGGTCTTTTTCATCCTATTTATGACCATTTTAAGTCATGAAACACCTTGAATATTTGCAAACAATTAAAACCCTTAACATCCTAATATTTTCATTTCATTTGAAACCTTAAAAAAATTACTAACACATTTAACAACATAAAGACCCCCCCCCCCCCCCCCAATGTATGACCGTAAATAAGGGGGGCCCCACATCTCTTAACCATGTGATTAATATCTAGATATTTTTAGTTAAGTTGCAAGTGGATGATGTTGGTGATTTGATATAACACTTAATCATTAAGTAAACTAGCACTTTACCACTCATTTTTCATCTATTATTACACAAACAAACTCTCTCATCATCTTCATCTTCCACCAAGAACACCAAAAACCCACTTCACTTTAGTCTTTTATTTAATGATTAAGATGATTTTCTATGGAACCTAAGATGATCTAAAGCACTTACAAGTTAAAGCAAGGGTTTTCATCCATTCAAGAGCATTTTACCATCAAGATCTTCATCTTCTTAGTTCTTAATCATCCTCTAAGATCATCCCTAGCTTAGTGCTAGAAGTAAGCTTCTAGATCTATTTTTTTTCTCATACTTATATTATGTTTATGATTGTTATTAGAACTAGTAATAACTAAATAATCATACATAATAAACATGAAAATACAAAGAAGCAAAAATAATAATCATGATATATTTATGTTTGTTTATGTTGTGATTAAAGATTTATTACTCACATGGTTGATCTTGTTATGGTGGATATCATAAGAGTAACTTGTTAGATTATGTTTAAAAACATGATCTAACAAGTATACATGTTTATGTTAAAGGGTTTTTTTTAACATAAAGGTTTAAATGGATGATCATAACCTTTGATCTTGTGAAAGTATTTAAGGTTTTTATTTAAAAACAAGACTTTTACAAGATTATAAAAAGTAACATACAACATGAGATTTTTATAAAAAGTTGTTAAAACTAGAAGTAAACTTGGTTTTTGAACTAGTTAGCATATGTTATGATCATGTCCAAAACCCTACATGATTTGGAGATCATTTTGATAAGTTTATGTTATAAAAATCTCATATGTTTTTAGTTAAGATGTTGAGTAAATTGATGGTGATTTGGAAAAGAAAATGATACGTTTACTAAACATGGCCAAATGATTAATACAAGGGTTATATGGGATGTTAACAAAACTATCATTTTTGGTTAAATCTTTACAAGATTTAAAAAGATTTTAAAGATAGGTTTTTATAAAAGAAAAGATTAGATAAATATATATTTTTGAGAAAATATATATTTGGTCACCTTAACAATTTTTGTGTTATGTATTATTTGGTATATTAGTTATATGTAACAAAAGTAGGAACTTGAATCTAATGTCACAATTAAACTCAAGACACTTTATAACCAAAGCCTTACAAAACTACACATAATTACGCCTTAAAAACGAGTTACGGACAATCCGAAGGATCGGACACCATTTATGGTCAAAACGGACGACGGACGAATCCATAAACGAATCGCCAATCCGAGGAGTTACTACGACGTTTAGACGATCTTTCGACATGAAAATATAAATATGCTATCGTTAACAAAGTTAGGATTTTTATAAACATATAAAAACTATTATGTCTTCATTTAACTAAAAAGGGCTATACTTAGTGATTTCTTTTATAAAAATGAAAGATGTTATTTTATACAAATGGGCTATGTTTATACAAATGGGCTATCTTTATACAAATGGGCTAATTTTTCAAATGGACTATTCTTTAATAAATGGACTTAACTTCATAATGGGCTTATCAATACACATGGGCTAAGCCCAATACCAAACATATGGGCCAAGGCCCAATAACATTAAGCCCATATTATTTAGGCCCAATACTATTTAGGCCCAACACTATTGAAGCCCAACACTATTTTAGGCCCAACACTATTTGGGCCAAATAACATGAATTCTTGGGCTAAGCCCAATGACATATAAGTGATAAAAATACAATTATACAATTTACTTATACAAGACATGAAATCAAGAAGTCAAGACCCGATGATACAACTCACGAGATACAAGAATATGTATTTGGCGAAATATATACACTAAACAGTTATCAGTAATACATCTAAGACACAGTTCAATGAATAACAAAGACATACAAGTCTTAACACATATTCAAGACACAAGACTTGTACTCAAGTCATTTATAAAGACCGAAGTGTCTAACAAATAAAGAACATTTGTAGGTCGCAACATTGTTCAAGACGACAACACGCGAGATCATAGTTACTTCTATTCACGGACGCGATTCTGTGAGTTCATGTCCCCTATTCATTTTAAATGCTTTACAAGTTTACAACTATCGGGGAAAATACATGTTTAATTGTATGTTAAGTCGTGGAATGAAACACCTTAGATCATGTGCGATTAGGGTCATACATCTAAGCACCATTAATCCAGTTTGGACCTAGGTACAAGGGGTTAGATCTAATGGGTATTGGCGAGCCCCACTCTTGGTCGTGGACCCATACAGAAGAGTACGTTTGTGTCCCAGTTGATTGTAGTCGACATGAAATCGTCTAGGTTTGGATTGCTTCCTAATTCATCACACATATTAATGTCCTCGCGAAACATTAATGATCAACGATTTCATTGACGCTTTACATACTACATCATTACATACAGATACTGTCACACCCTCAAATCCACACGCGGAGTACTACCGCGAGGCGTGTGACTGACCAGGTTCCAGCCACTAATTATTTTGAATCGTTTAGTTATTATTACAAATAATGGTATAATTAGTGACCAATTTAAATTTTTCAAAACATAGTTTAAGTTTGCAGCGGAACGGAAAGGAGTGCATATCGTAATTTAAAACCACAAGTTTATTAATTGTGAAACTTACAAACCACGCACTCCATCCGATTGCAATGTCCCTCCTAAACTGTTTCGAGTAACCTGCAAAGCATGCAGTAGGGTGTCAACATAAAGTTGGCGAGTTCACGAGTTGTCCAGTTTTAGTTTTTCGAAAACGTAAGTTGTTTAGATAAACCATTTATAATCACGTTACGGGGAGCTACCCCATCTGAAAGCTTACTAAACTGGCGATACCAAAACTGTTGACGAGAAGATTTTTGTGCCCCGAGTCAATGTCTATCGTCATTGACCAAGATGCAAGGTCTACTAGTTCACGCCCGATCTCCCCCGGTCACGGTGTGAGGTTGTCAAACCTAATAGCGCTATCAACTAATAACTCGTTCGCCCCCGGCGATTAATCGGTACTGTAAGCAGGGACTTAATATGATAGAGATTCGTTTAGTTTTGCTATTTGTGATTTATAAATAATATCCAAACGTATCTCCCCCGGAGATAGTAATTTAAAAGTACCCATTCGCATTTTCCCATGGAAATATTAGTTTGAAAGTATTCTTCCCAAAGACGGCAGTTTGTTCGTGTCCCTCCCTGGGACGCATGCTTTTTAAGTGTGTGAACTCACCTTGGTTTGCTCGGCAGACAATTCGCTTGTGTTAGGTTGGCCAACCATACCCTATTATGGTTACATATATTTATTAGGTTCGCATGCAAGTAACGTCTCGTATAAATTTCACGTATCTAACACGTAGCATGTAAATCCACATTTCATATAATACACACACTTTGCATAATGTGCAGTAATGGTAACAGTAACACGTATCACACCAGCATATATGTTATTGGGCTTATCCTAGCGCATGATCAATTAATCAGCAGCAGTTAGACACCAACACTTAAACAACAACATTATTACACAGTCCATAACACCCATTTGTGCGGCCCAATAACCAAGTGAAGTAGTCCAGTCGAAACTAGGTAGTCTCGACTCTGGAGTATGAGGTCTCGAGTCGCAACCTAGCGTTTTCGAGTCGCAACCGAAGATTTCGAGTAGTGAATATTTGAGTCGAGACCCTGAGGTCTCGAGTCCGGTCTCGAGTCAAGATCAGAAGATCTCGAGTCGCAAGCTAGCTGTTCTCGAGCCTCTTGATGTTCATGCCCTGGTTTTGAGTGGTCACTGAGTGGTCTCGAGTTAGAACCATAAGGTCTCGACTCGCAAACTTATGAAGATGCTTCTAGAATCCTTATCCAAACAGTACTATTCAATCATACCTCACCAACATGTTTTGCACTCCGTACATTTACCAAATCAGATCAATAGCAATAAATTTCAAACATTTCCATATCATTCAATCAGTTCATCAGTAGGGTTTTTAACATTTAACAAATAGACTCATCCTAAATATTATATACTTTTATTGTTTCATCAAATAAAAAAAAATGTGCAATAGTCGTTAGTTAACACCCACAAGCACACTTTTAAATCCAAGGAATACAAATCAGTTAATACCTATAAGTTTCTTAACTGGGGTTTCACACTGAACACAAATATTCACAAGGTCAATGTTACCAGAGCAGCAAATAATAACCATATTCTAGACAAGAGTTATAAACAACAATTTATGAAAACAGTTTAAAAAGTATAACAAGATCATGAATATTTGTTATGGTTTTTTTTTAAAACACAAACAGAGAACATAGAAACACCTATGTTAATCACCAAATGGTATTCAAAACAGACTCCTTAGATACATACTTCATGTTTTATTACAATGGTATTAAAAATCCAGGAATCAACAAACAAATGACTCGATTCAAAGCTCTTAAACAAAGCAACCGAGCATTACAAATTGCAGTCTTTATCAAAACAATTAATCTACATATATCATAATGATCATACTAATAAGTCCCTATGTGCGTTTGATGTGAAGCACGAGAGAACACAGCAACACCAAACAGTGCATCAATAATTTATCGAACAATTAGCAGATTTCTCTAAATGCTTCATATCAACCAGTTTCAACTAAAAACTTATCTATATTCAAATATATAACATGCCAGAGAAGGGTTCATCAACATAAAAGAAATAGGGCTTTCAAGACAGACAAGATTTTTCACAAATAAACACTGACTGACCATAGAGACTTTAAGATAAGGGGAACTGCTTGACGCCACGACTGCTGTGCACGAGCTGGAGCTTCGGCAGCCGCCGCTGTTGTCGGCTCCACCACCACCACTGCTCCACAGCTGCCGCAGGCTGCCATTACCATCAAAATTATCATCCTCCGTCGTGAATGGGTTCATCGGAGAACCCTCCAAGCCAGCGCCGTCGCCTCTACTTCAGATATGAGTAAGAGGCAAGGGTTGTTACTTGTGTTGGGTGTGTGCGGGTAGGTTGGAAAAGAAATCAGAGATCGTTGAGAGAGATAAGGGGTAGCCAGGTGAGGAGAAAAAGATGCGTGTGTGTGTCTACCTGAGAAATCAGCGCCGACGGCCGGTAGCCGGGATTGTCGCCGGAAAGTCTGGATGAGGGAGAGAGAAAAGGGCGACTGTTTTTGTGTGTGAATGAGGTGTGCAGCTGAGTGTTTAAAATAGGATTAGGGTTTCTTATAAGGTTTTTAGAGAAATGAGGGGGGTTTAGGATAAATATATAGGGTAGGGTTTAGGTTAGTTGGGTTGGGCCTAGCCCAAGTGCGTGACCCGTTAAGCAAATAGGAATCTTGCTCACACAAACTGGCCCGGTTGTATTAATAACATATTGGTAATCTAAATTAATAATCTAGTAAATAATAATAAAAACAATAATACTAATAATAATAGTAGTAATAATAATAAACTCGAATATTCTCCTCTCGATGATTGGGATCGAGAGTACAGGGTGTCACATTCTCCCCATGTTATAGGAATTTCGTCCTCGAAATTTAAGCTAAGCTATATGAAGCATTCTTGTTTAAAAGTTTGCTAACAACCTGTCGTTATACGTAAATGCATGTAGTTTCACGAAAGTTCACAAAACGAATATGTAAGCCACATAACACATAAAATCACACAGCACGTAAAGTCACGTAGCATAAGATTCACAGTGTTAGTACATATTTCACATAGTACGGATTTTCACGAAGTTAATTATGACATCAAAGAAACGTGCAAGAGAACCCGAAGAGCCGCATTATCCCCAAGTTCGAAGTTCAAAGAAATTTCATCCCGAAATTTAGCGCGCAGCCACTGGCCAGCTAGTATGTTTAAACGTTTTCACGGGGTGTCACATCATTCCCCCGTTGGCTGGAATTTCGTCCCGAAATTCTATGGTAGCATCAGCGCTGGAAGCTTTGCTTATGAACCAATAGGGATACCTGCGCATCATCTGGTCTTCCCATTCCCAAGTATACTCTGGGCCATGGCGCGAGTTCCAACGAAATCGGTCTATTGACACCTTGTTACACTTGAGGGTCATGGTCTCAACTGGTTCCGCAACAAGGTGGTAGTGTCGAGTCTATTAACTAACATCAAAAATCACACCAAAACATGGAGAGGTATTCCTCGTGGGAATAGCAGTCAAAAAGGCATTCCTCCCAGGAACAGTAGTTCGAAAAGTATTCCCCCGGGGAGTAATAGTTCGGTTGCCCATCCGTATTCGGGTGATAAGCGGTGCTTACATTTAACTGAGAGCCAAAGGAATTATGCATAGCCTGTCACAACTCGGAAGTAAAACGCAGGTCTTGATCAAAGATAATAGAAGTTGGCACCCCGTGCCTAGCAACTGCTTCTTAATAAGTAGAAGGCTGCAAGTTTCGAAAACATGTCATTTTCCTTGCTCACAAGGGAGTGCACAAACTTGGTTAAATGATTTATGATCCCCCAAATGGGCCTTAAGGTCGTGATGTATCTTGTCAGAGTCGGGATGTACCACGTAGACATGTGTGCTTCGCCTATCACAACCTCTCAGAGATTCCCGTAAGATGGAACCCAGATACGTTCCATAGAGTAGTGAGCGCAGTCGTCCTTGAGTTCGAGCGGCTTTTACATTCCCCGCATGGATTCGGCCAAAGGATTTTCCGCTTTCAGAGTTTCTACTAGAGCATTTCAGGTTTGATCGGGAGGTTTGAAGGAATAGTAAACTGTAACATACTTTCATGCTTAAGTTTAGTCTCTTGTTAGCCCAGTCCGGATGATGCCTGATTGCGCACTCGTGATCATTTAGGAGTTCAACCCCGTCGGTGCTGTCACGTGTTCAAAGACTGTGCTGGAGACTCTCGTGACCGGTGTAAATCGTGCAGTTGGTACCGTACTAGTAATGTCTCCACATTTTGAGCGCAAGGACTACGGATCCCAAATCCTGAACCATGCATAGAGTAGCCCCCTTTCGGGAACTTTGAGTTGACGAGAAGCGCAAGCGATCGAGAAAAGCGGGCCTTGCGACGCCAAAAGTCGAGCGTTGAAAGCTTAGCGTAAAGCGGTTTGTGTCGTAGAGATTCTAGGGTTAAGCGTGAGAGTCGTTCGGATCCCTACTGGTTCTCGGAATAGGTTCAGGTGTCGTCAAAGGAAACAGGTGTCGAAATTTGACAGGATGGGATAAATTCGATCGTCGGGACTAGGTGTTGATCGTATCGAGTTCGAAGAATAGTGCTTGCGATGCCTTTTACCTTCGGGGAATCTTTGGCTCGTTGCTCCCACGAGTAACGTTTGTAGTAAGTAATTCGTCCCAAACGGAGGTTTGTGCAGAATAGAATAGGATAAGAATCATGGGATTCATGAAGCATAACACGAGTAGGGCGAATATGCAAGAAGGGCAGTCGCAATCGAGGCAAAACATAAAGGCCTTGGGGTCAGCAAAAAAAAAAAGATTTATTCTAATGTTGATGAGATAGCTGGTTGTACCCAAGTTGTATGCAGCTAGAATAGAGAACATCGCTTGCCGATAAGGAGTGTTACGTCAACGTGGTTGGCACAATAAGAAGCAGCTAGAGAGGGGTGATCGTCGTGCAGATTTGTCAGTTTTAGGATCTTACGTAGACGTCTGGCAGGATGTGATTTCCCAAATCGGTAAGACACCAAGTTCGAGTGGATTGTTCTAAGTCGGGCGAATGAGTTCGAAGCAGCGCTTGCATCGTCGAGGGGTTTCGATGTGAAATTGCGAAAACAGGTTTCCGAAAAAGCACCATTGAAGTAACATGTTGCCAACCTTCAGGGGTTTTAAGAAGTTTGTCGGCTAAAGGTTGAGCTTGCTGAATTCACCAAACTGAAGAGAGATCTGGTCAAGGCTTATATATGAAGAAATGTGGATGTCGTGATAAAGAAACGCCGGAAGTGAGGATACCGCCCCATGCAACAGTTGATGGTTCGTACGAAAGCTAACGAAAGGATTCACAGAATCAGAAGAGTCATTAAAGAATAATGGCTCTGGCAAACGAAGGATAAGGTAAGCATCTAGGTCACCGCGCTCGTTGATGGGTTGGCTGGTTTGTGTCTTCGTCGCGTCACGCCTCCACATGTGCCGATTTGTAAGAAAGATATCAATTTGCGGAGTTCTGGGGCGTGCTAGGGTATTGTGACAACTCGTAATTTAGAACCCTTCATTGTATCTTGATGTAACATGCTTGAATGTTATGTGACTTGTTGACATGTTGGTTAAATGAATGTTATAAGTGAATGTTATGTGAAAATGTGTTGTGCTTGTATGTATATGTATGTATAACCACACGAAGTAAATCAATCGCACAATAGCAACTCGAACGCACAAGCCTTTGGGCTTTACTACTCTCGGCCCACTTCTCTTGAACTTGAACCGAATGGGCAACCCACTAAGGGGGTTCGGCCCACTCTCTCTTTTACACGCATAGCTTTAGGAGAAGGGGAATACTTCTCATTTGTTTGCTAAACACTTTACACACACAAACCCTAGTGCTCTCTCTCTCCCTCACGAACCCGATGGTAGCCAAACATCCTCTCCATCGAAGATCTTTCCTTGATCGGATCACCCTCATCTATCCCTAATCGGTTAGTGTTTCATGTTATGTGTTTTATTCGGGTGATGATGTATTGATATGTGATCGGTCATATATGTGTTTGGATCCGAATGATTTGGTTAGTGTTTTGTGTTTTGTTGTTATTTGATTTTTATATTAATCGATGGTTGTGTATTGATATATGATTGATGATGATGTAAACTATTAATATTGATGTTCTTAAATCGGCTCACATGTATGTCGAATATGATTAATATAAGATTTGATGATTTTATGATATTACCGTTAATTTAGAACCGAATAGATGATTAATCGGCTGTAAGGTGTTTATGTGCGAATGATTTCGTGGTATTGTTATGATTAGATTGCATGCTCGTAGTCAAGAACACAAATCGTCCAGTTGATATTGTGTTTGATCATGTCTAGGGTTCATAAGAAATTGATATTAAAAACTTTGTTTGATCGATTTCTGTTGGGTTTGGAAGTTGTTAGCATTTTTGATAAATTGTGAATTTGGAAACTAATTGAATGGATGTAACTGATTGCATGAATCACGAGAATTAGTTAACCATTTCGCACAAGACCTCTTGGTCGCACAAGAGGTCCATTCGCACAAGAAGCCTAGTCGCACAAGCTGATCTGGTCGCACAAGATGACCTGATCGCACAAGAGGTCCCCAGTCGTACAAGACTGTTGGATCGCACAAGTTGCTATGTTTATTTAACTGTTGGGCCGGATATTCATGTTGGGCTGGGCAAATTCTGATCGCACAACCCAATCGGATCGCACAAGTCGACCGGATCGTACAAGCTGTCCGGATCGCACAAGGCTTAGATTTATTTGATTGGGCCGTGTTCACGTTTATAGTTTTGTTGGGTTTCTTGATATTGGGCCGGGTATTAGTGGGCTTCAACGGATAACTCGCACAAGGCCACTAAGCTTGTGCGAGCCCAATCTTTTAATCACACAAGTTGAATACGTATGACTGTTAAACGTGATGATGTGTATTTGCCATGATCGATATGTGTTACTTATCTGTTAGCTTATGTGATACTTATGTGCACTACTCGTAACCAAAACCTTACTTGTATGGTAACCATGTTAGGACGTGGTTGACCACTAGCAGCTAGACTTGACCTTTCTGTGTATCTGCCGAGCAAACCAAGGTGAGTTCACACTAGCCAAGGCATGGGATTCCCGGTGGGTTGGGAATGGGATTGAATAACTACTCGTACAACTATTACTATTAAACTACTTACTACTGTCCTCAGATTGAAGGGCACGTACGTAAAACCTACGTACACTTATACTTACTACTGTCCTCGGATTGAAGGACACGTACGTAAAACCTACGTACACGAGTGTGCTTACTCTCTTTTGTCATCGCACTTTCGCGAACCTCTCTCACTCACGTTTCTCTTGATATGAAGATCATGTCTGGACGCGTTAACATGACACAAGCCCAGCTGACGGCTCTGATTAACCAACAAGTTGCTGCGGCACTTGCAGCTGCTCAGGCAGGGGTATACCCTGCCATCCCGACTCACTCTAGGATCTTTGGATCCTACTCTCATGAATACAACCGTTGTGTTAAACTTTGTTCTTTCTTACTCTCACGACAGGTCAACCTGCACAGCCTCCTGTGTGCACCTTCAAAACTTTCATGGACTGTCGTCCTGGAACTTTCAGTGGCACTGAAGGGGCAGTTGGACTTCTCCACTGGTTTGAAAAGCTCGAATCTGTGTTTGAAATGTGTGAATGCCGCCCTGAGGCTCGCAGGGTGAAATATGCTACCGGTACTCTAGAGGGTTTAGCGCTCACGTGGTGGAACGCTCAGGTTCAAATGCTGGGGTTGGTTGCTGCTAACGCCACCCCATGGAACAACTTTAAGGAAATGATCAAAGAAGAGTACTGCAATCGTGATGAAATTCACAAACTGGAAGTCGAGTTCTTCAACCTCAAGATGACGGGGTCAGAAATTGAAGCATTCACGAAAAGATCGAATGAGCTTGCCATTCTGTGTCCTACTATGGTGGATCCTCCCATCAAACACATCGAACTATATCTTAAGGGTTTAGTGCCCGAGATTCAAAGTCATGTGAGTTCAGCCAACCTAGCCACCATCCAACAAGTTGTACAATTGGCTCATCGCCTCACTGACCAGGCGGTGGAGCAGAACAGGTTACCAAAGCGTATTAGTGCTACAGCTGCCTCTGAAACTCATGGCAACAACAAGCGTAAGTGGGATGGAGCTTCGAGCAAAGGTTCAACTTCTGTTCAGTCTCAGTCTCAGCAGAGAAGAACTAAAGACTACAAGAGCCCTGGTCAGCAATCTTCTGGTAGCCAAGGGCAAGGTGGTTATCGAGGAAACATTCCAAAGTGCAACAGATGCAACAGACACCACAGTGGTCAGTGCAGCAAGGGTCGTTGCTAGAGGTGTCTCAAGATGGGTCATGAAGCTAAGGATTGTAGGAGCTTACGACCTGCGAATCAGAACCAGTGACAACAACCACCAGCTCCACAAGACCAGCAGCAGCAACAACGAGACAAAAAGGGATGCTATCAGTGTGGAGCTGAAGGCCACATCAAGAGAAATTGTCCCCAGCTGATTCAGAACCAGAACAATAACAATAATAATAATCAGGGGAATGGAAACAACGGGGGTAACAACGGCAATGGTGCAAGGGGTCGTGTATTCGTTATTGGTCAAGGTGAAGCGAGGAATGATCCCAACGTGGTGATGGGTAAGTTCCTTCTCGACGACTTTTATGTTACAGTCTTATTTGATTCGGGTGCCGATACTAGCTACGTGTCTTTCAAAGTTAGCCAAATGCTTAAGCGTACCCCAACACCTTTGAACCCTAAGCACACTGTAGAGTTAGCTAATGGTAAAAATTTAGAGGTCACGCACGTAGTCAAAGGTTGTAACCTTGTTCTTGCTGATCATGCTTTCTCAATCGACCTCCTTCCTATCACTCTGGGTAGTTTCGACGTTGTCATAAGGATGGACTGGTTATCCCAACACCAAGCAGAGATTCTTTGCAACGAGAAGATTGTTCGCATTCCTCGCCCAGGTGATGAACCTTTATTGATTCGTGGGGACAAGAGTGGTGCTGTTGTGAGCATCATCTCTTTCTTAAAGGCCCAGAAGTGTTTGCGTAAGGGCCACACTGCTATTCTGGCTCTCGTTACTGACACCTCGAAGAAAGAGAAGAAGATAGAAGATTTTCCAATTGTACGCGACTATCCTGAGGTATTCCCTGAGGAATTACCTGGTCTTCCACCTCATCGCCAAGTCGAATTCCAAATCGAGCTAGCTCCTGGAGCAGCACCTATAGCTCGTGCACCGTATCGTTTAGCTCCATCAGAGTTGGAAGAACTTTCTACGCAACTACAAGAACTCTTGGATAAGGGTTTTATTCGTCCTAGCTCTTCGCCCTGGGGAGCTCCAGTCTTGTTTGTGAAGAAGAAAGACGGTACTTTCAGAATGTGCATCGACTACCGTGAACTCAACAAGGTAACTGTGAAGAATCGCTATCCTCTTCCACGCATTGACGACTTGTTCGACCAGCTGCAAGGGTCGAGCTACTATTCAAAGATTGATTTGAGATCAGGTTATCACCAGCTGAGAGTCCGAGAGGAAAACGTCTCCAAAACAGCCTTTAGAACTCGATATGGACACTATGAGTTTTTGGTTATGCCTTTTGGGCTGACAAACGCACCGGCGGTCTTCATGGATTTGATGAATCGAGTGTGCAAGCCTTACCTGGACAAGTTCGTCATAGTTTTCATCGACGACATCCTGATCTATTTGAAGAGTCAGGAGGAACACGAGCAGCATCTACGACTCATTTTGGAACTCCTTCGAACGGAACAGCTGTACGCCAAGTTTTCAAAATGCGACTTTTGGCTTCGTGAAGTCCATTTCTTAGGCCATGTGGTGAACAAGGATGTGATTCATGTGGATCCATCTAAGGTAGACTCGATTAAGAACTGGCCTGCACCTCGTACCCCAACGGAAATTCGCCAATTCTTGGGCTTGGCAGGTTACTACAAAAGGTTCATCAAGGATTTCTCCAAGATTGCACAGCCTCTCACCTCACTAACGCAGAAAGGCGTTGTTTATCGATGGGGAAACGCACAGGAATTAGCATTTCAGCACTTAAAGGATAGACTTTGCAGTGCACCTATCCTTTCATTACCAGAGGGCACAGACGACTTTGTGGTTTACTACGACGCATCCATTCAGGGTCTTGGATGTGTATTGATGCAACGGGATAAAGTTATAGCCTACGCCTCTCGCCAACTTAAAGTTCATGAAAGAAACTACACTACACACGATCTAGAGCTGGGAGCTGTTGTTTTTGCGCTTAAGATATGGAGACACTACCTGTACGGTACCAAGTGCGCTATTTACACCGACCACAGGAGTCTTGAGCACATCTTCAAACAGAAGGAACTGAATATGCGACAACGACGATGGGTCGAGCTACTGAATGACTATGAATGCTCGATCAGATACCACCCAGGCAAAGCCAATGTTGTGGCTGACGCCCTCAGTCGAAAGGACACTGCGCCTAAGCGCGTACGAGCTTTACAACTCACTATACAGTCTAGTCTTCCTTCTCAGATTCGAGATGCTCAGGTAGAAGCATTGAAACCAGAAAACATCAGGGCTGAAGCCCTACGCGGCTCAAGGCAACGACTAGAACAAAAGGAAGACGGTGCCTACTACGTAACAGGACGCATTTGGGTCCCACTCTATGGCAACCTACGAGAGCTTGTGATGGATGAGGCACACAAGTCCCCCTACTCAGTACATCCTGGTTTGGATAAGATGTACCATGACATTAAAACTACGTATTGGTGGCCTTGCATGAAAGCCCACATAGCCACTTACGTTAGCAAATGCTTGACTTGTGCGAGAGTCAAGACGGAGTATCAGAAACCCTCAGGCCTACTCCAACAACCAGAGATACCACAATGGAAATGGGAGCAAATTTCCATGGATTTTGTTACTGGCCTGCCTAGATCTCAACGTGGTAACGATACTATTTGGGTGATCGTGGATCGACTCACAAAGTCTGCTCACTTCTTGGCTATCAAGGAAACGGATAAGTTCTCCACACTAGCAGACATATATCTTAAGGAAGTTGTCTCAAGGCACGGAGTACCCACCTCTATTATCTTTGATTGTGATGCACGCTTTACTTCAGAACTATGGTAAGCAATGCACAAGTCTTTTGGCTCATGTTTAGATATGAGCACAGCTTATCACCCGCAAACGGATGGGCAGTCTGAACACACCATCCAGACCCTTGAAGACATGCTTAGGGCATGTGTAATTGACTTTGGCAACGGCTGGGAAAAGCATCTGCCACTTGTGGAATTTTCGTACAATAACAGCTACCACACCAGCATTAAAGCTACTCCGTTTGAGGCATTGGACGGGCGTAAATGCCGATCACCTCTTTGTTGGGCAGAGGTGGGGGATAGTCAGATCACTGGTCCAGAACTTGTGGTAGACACAACAGAACGAATAGCTCAAATACGACAACGAATGGCGGCGGCTCGTGACCGTCAGAAAAGCTACGTCGATAAGGACAGGAAACCACTCGAGCTCCAGGTTGGGGAGCGAGTGCTACACAAAGTTTCACCCTGGAAGGGTGTGGTTCGTTTTGGTAAACGAGGCAAACTTAACCCACGATACGTTGGACCTTTCGAAGTCATAGAGAAAATAGGCAAGGTGGCCTACAAACTAAACTTACCAGCAGAACTCAGTGCAGTTCACAACGTTTTCCACGTGTCGAATCTGAAGAGGTGTCTGTCAGATGAGACTCTCGTAGTTCCTTTGAAGGAGCTCACTATCGACGAGCAGTTACGATTCGTCGAGGAACCAGTTGAAATCACGGACCGGGATGTTAAGGTCCTCAAGCACACCAGAATACCTCTCGTTCGAGTTCGTTGGAACTCACGTCGCAGCCCATAGTTCACCTGGGAACGCGAGGATCAAATGAAACAAAAGTATCCCAAACTATTCACAAACAGTACAACCACTACTGAGGCCAAAGCTACGGAATTTCGGGACGAAATTCCAGATCAACGGGGGGAGGATGTGACACCCCAGGAAAACTAGGAAAACCATGCAACTTAACTAGCTTCCTCAGTGAGTACGTACCAAATTTCGGGACGGAATTTCTTTCAACTTGGGGATAATGTGACAACTCATAATTTAGAACCCTTCATTGTATCTTGATGTAACATGCTTGAATGTTATGTGACTTGTTGACATGTTGGTTTAATGAATGTTATAAGTGAATGTTATGTGAAAATGTGTTATGCTTGTATGTATATGTATGTATAACCACACGAAGTAAATCAATCGCACAATAGCAACTCGAACGCACAAGCCTTTGGGCTTTACTACTCTCGGCCCACTTCTCTTGAACTTGAACCAAATGGGCAACCCATTAAGGGGGTTCGGCCCACTCTCTCTTTTATACGCATAGCTTTAGGAGAAGGGGAATACTTCTCATTTGTTTGCTAAACACTTTACACACACAAACCCTAGTGCTCTCTCTCTCCCTCACGAACCCGACGGCAGCCAAACATCCTCTCCATCGAAGATCTTTCCTTGATCGGATCACCTGTCACACCCCGACCGCGTAAAACAACAAATCGCGGCGGAAACATCGGGGCGTGTTGCAACAGAATTAATGTTTCAAATCCATGGCAATTGAAGTTTCGTTTTATTCATAAGAAGTGTTACAATGTCTTAACAAACAAGGAAATACAACATAATTAACTAGTCTGCATCTTTTATTGTCACTAAGGCCCAAGTCTGCCTATGTGTATCTTGATCATCTTATGCAACAGCTCCTGAAAAACACATGTGAAAATATGGTACGTCAGCATAAAAATGCCGGTGAGATACATAGGTTTTGTGAAAATAGGTTTCATGACTTATGTTTGAGAAAAATGTTTAGTCATGAACCTTGTTATTTGCTTTGTTTTGTAAATCATTTGAAAAACAATAAGATCAGATGATATGTATAAATAATGTATGGTTAAATGAATAACCAAGTAAAATGAGTTTGTATAAGATAAGTTGCTTGTAAAATAATGTATTGTGAAAAGTATGTTATTTGTATAAAATGTTATATGTCTCAAACTGAAATGATTCAAATAATGCTACGACATGTAATACCATACAAACACTTATATATAGGAAGTACCAGCGGCGTATCCACCATACTTGTATCATATTACACCCGCATCATTACTTAATCACTTAATCAAACCAAACCAACAATGTAAATTGTCCATGTATAAATGAATTTGTCAAATGTATTGAATAATATGTCAAAATGCATGATCAATGTAAATCATGTAATGTGTAACCTAAATGATATATATGGCTAGTGAAAACGCATCAACTAAACCATAGGTGAAATGCACAAAAACAAAGTATTGAAGTAAAACTGTGTTTAAATCAACGTTATGTTTTGTGTAAATGCATGATCAATGTCAATCATGTTAAAATGTCTATGTCTATTGTCTATGTCAAAATGTCCTGTATGGCTAGCGAAATGTGTCAACTAAACCATATGCACGAGAACATAGTATTGAAGTAAAACGTAGTTTAAATCAACATTATGTCTTGTGAAAATGCATGATCAAGGTCAATCATGTTAAAATGTCTATGTCTATTGTCTATGTCAAAATGTCCTGTATGGCTAGCGAAATGTGTCAACTAAACCATATGCACGAGAACATAGTATTGAAGTAAAACGTAGTTTAAATCAACATTATGTCTTGTGAAAATGCATGATCAAGGTCAATCATGTTAAAATGTCTATGTCTAATGTCTATGTCAAAATGTCATGTATGGCTAGCGAAATGTCTCAACTAAACCATATGCACAAAAGCAAAGTATTGAAGTAAAACTGTGTTTAAATCAATATTATGTCTTGTGTAAATGCATGCTGTACTGATAATGAACATTTATGCGGTGTTGTTCCAATGCATACATCCAAGCCTTGCGACTGAGGTGATAAACCCTTAAACAAATTAAAGGTCTATCTGAGTAAATATCATCGAATTCGGTCATTCCTTTACTGTCCCCTTTCCCTGGGATGTCCGGAACGGGAGTTGTCAATTCCTATGGTACCACTACCTACTAACGAACGGCGTAATTAATGTTAATGAATGTATTGTTCCATGTTAAACAAACCAAATGTCATAACAAAATGTAAGCATGTGAAAACGATGCACTAAGTATGTAACCAAATGAACATACATAGCGTGAAATGTAATGTAAAACGATGTACTAAGTAATGCACACAATGGGCACACCTAGCATAAAATGTAATGTAAAACAATGTACTAAGTAATGCACACAATGGGCACACCTAGCATGAAATGTAATGTAAAACAATGTACTAAGTAATGCACACAATGGGCACACCTAGCATAAAATGTAATGAAATCATGTACTATAATGTACTAACGAACATAGCATGTATATGATGTGAAAACAGGAAAGCATGAAAGTAACAAGTAGGCACATGTGTTCCACCCCAAAACAGTTTGGAAAACAGTAAAAGAGGGGTCTATGTACTCACTTGAGAATGCTCAGTAGTCCTTGAGTAACAACCAAACAATGCTAGAGATCACGGAAATCAAACGGCACCTAATATAGGTAACTATGTTAATTAACCGGACCTAAATCGGAAGATTGGGTAGTATTAGGGTTTGTAAACCAAATGAGTGTAGGAACTCATATGATATGGTTTAACAAAGCCTACATACTAAATGAAACTTAACCTAAGTGTCTACGACCCATTACGACCCGTTTAGGAAGCTTATGCTACTTTAACGCGTCGTTCGCGTAAAACGCGTTCGGAACGCCTAACTAGTCCTATGACAAGTGTTATATGCCTAAACATGTTACATAATCAGTTATGTGGCAAAAGTTTAGGTTACATATGCTTAATTACCAATTATACATGAAAAGGGTATTCTGGTAATTTACCTAAGGCATATAAACTACCTATCATACAACTACTTAAACGATGTGACCATAGGGTATAACCTCGGAAGGTTATTCCCTACCTACTATGGTCACCTAAAGTATTTGGTCCGATCCTAATGATCGACCAAAAGGGTCGAGTTCGAAGGTATAGGCGATTTATTAGATCGCCTACCCTACGACCCTAGACAACGTGGTAATCAGTGGGCATAGTCCCAAAGGACTATGACCAACGTGATTACACTCACGTTGCGAAGTTCAAACGAACTTCGCATTGACCATTACTGGTCAACGCTGAAAGTCAAACAAAGTTTGACTTTCTGACTCGAAAAGCAGTAAAATAAGGAAAAGAACGAAAGAATACTAACCCAGGGTCCCCGAATGCTAATCCCGACTCGAGAACTCAGGTATGAAACAATGGTTTCAACTTAGAGCTCTCAAAATCAGAATTCTTGTGAGAAAATGCAATGGGGGTGGATGGGTATATATAGTTTTCGGGTAACCGTTAGGATCGTTTCTTGGAAAAGGGGAAAAGATCTAGTCCGTACACTTGTTGAAATGTTATGGAAGCTTAATTCCATCCTTATCTAGTGACTAAGCAAGTGAAAACATGTGGTGGTGGATCAAACATGTGCAACTTGTGATTAAATACACTTAATCTGGTCAGAAGGTGGGAAGCGGCCCGCTTTAGGATCAGCCAAACACAATGCGGGCCGCCTGAGGCTTCTGATCTGCATATATGTTTCAGAAATGACAGTTTCAGCCCCTGCACGTGTTTAAGGCCATTCCCGACACTTCTAAGGCCCGTAAAGCCAACTTTAAGGCCCTAAAATGTTGCCTAAACATTGTGGACATGAAACATGTTCAAAAATATGCCGGGTGATGGTTCGTTTGGTCGTACGAACGCGATGTTCGCTTAATTACGACGGAATGCGCATAAGCGCGAAAAACGATCCAAATGACGTAACGAATGGATTTTTCTTATGGCGAACACTAAAATATAATGTAGTCATGCTTACATAAATTTTTGGGTGTCCGGATGTATTCAGAACGTAAGTTATGCGCGAAAATGCAAACTTGTGCACTTTTTGACACTTTTAGTCCCTGAATGACCCAAAAGTTTATTTTAGCACACCGAACCCCTCAAAGCCTATTTCTAAGCTATATAAAGGATATTTAAGGTGTGTTTAACTTATGGTCATGTTCCGGAATGTCTGTTACAGTTCAAATTGGCATACTTTCGCAGTTTGTCAACTTTAGTCCCTGTAAGCGATTTAACTTGATTTTGCCATACCAAAGCCTTCAAAACTTATTTCTAAGTTATGTAAAGGTTATTTAAGATATGTTAAGCCTATGTCACTATTCCGGAGTGTTTTTTGCATTAAACTGGTTATATTTACGCATCGGTGCGCGTATAACCTTCCAGAAAGCGATTTAGAGTTTGAAATTGAACAGAGATTGATATGTGCAAATGATACACATATTTTTACAAATCCCAAGTATGAAATACAATATTTCATTGGTTTGGTATTTGTTTGATGGCCGTGGGGGCACAGGTGTTACAGTCTCCCCTACTTTAGGAAATTTCGTCCCGAAATTTATTTAGAGGAAACTTGTGAGAGTTTAAAACATGAAGTTGAAAAGATCGAACAACATTGGTTAGGGTTCTTGAACTTCTAGTAACCTTAATAACATTATGTTTGCAATGTAAGAGGGGCACTTATATACAAGTATATAAAGCATCATTGGTGCGTCCACCGTACCTCCATTACATCGTCCTCATTTTGTTATTGTTGTCACTATCGGCTCTTACACATAATAAATCCTTACTGGGTTTCTGTGCACTAAATTTCATAATTATGTGCGCATTCATAATTAGAGAATTCCTTGCACAGTTCACACAGTCTATTTTATAATGTGTAGGGTAAAACCAAATGAACACTCCTGTGATGAGTGTGACTAGACCGCCATAGAGTCCCGTAGACTAAATCAATAAATGATCTAAATAGACTATCAAGGAGTCTGTCCAGCTACATCACTAGATGTCATTTTTTTTTTAACCAAATTGTGAATCAATCCTTTAGACTAGACCACTAAAAAGGGTCTGGAGTGGTACTATATAATCCAAGGGTCTTAACTATTACATAGAAGCCCATTAAGGAATTAAGATAGTACCTTTTGACTATCCTGCTACGAATCCCTCATATGAAGATATGAAAGATCCTGTGAGGATTTGGATAACGAATTATCCAGAGTATAAAAACACAAAATACTTAAATGAAAACTCAAGATGCATAAACACATAATCATATAACCACAAGGATTGTTTAACTAGAAGTTTGTTCTGCTAACAGAGTACATGTATTTAAAGCACACTAGGAATCCATCTCGTGGATTTCATTTGGCACTTTAAACATTATCGAGAATCTAACTATAAAGATAGAAAGATTCAAAAAGAAAATTCGATTTCGATTACGAGAACTCGAAATGTTCGAATTTAGGTACATAAGGAATCCAATTAAGGACTCTGATTTGAATGATGATCATCCACAAGGATCTAAATGTGAAGATAAAAAGATCCCATATGGATTTTAGAAGTTGAAGATGTTTTGAAACCTTGCACTGGACGTGCTTAGATCAAAACATGATGTAAAAACGCTTATGAAGTTGAGATGCTAGATATGTCAAGGAGACATATGAAGCAGAATTTGAAGGTTAAGTAAATGTACGAGGAAGATATTTTTGAAAACTGTGCATGGGAAAAATGTTTTTGAAACCTTATATAATATTTTGAAATCATAAAGTAGGTGTACTATGTAAGTATATTTATATAAAAAAATGTTTTAAAATCATGCGCGATGAATTTTAAAATTATGTATAAGGTTTTTGAAAGATATGAATGATGCCTTTCGAAATCATGCACTTGATCAGAAAATGTATTGTGTTAATATTGTCTTCAGACTATATGAAATATTTTGAAATTTGAAAGGTTGGTTTTGATAACATGGCCAATGTTTTTGAAATAACATAGACAATGTATCTAGAAAAAAATTGTTTTTAAACTATATGAAATGTTTTGAGATCATGAAGATTGTTTTGAAATACTTGTACTGTGTATGTTGAAAAATCAAAATGTAATGGGTATGAGATTTGGAAATACCCTTAGTTATCTAACCAAGGATTCAAAGGCACAGATGTGCAGAAGCATGATTACTCATAGTTTCACTATATTTCATGTACTTCGTTTCTTAGAATGAAACGAGTACTTAGAATGTTCGAGGGAAACATGAGCGATCATTTGAAAGAGAGAAATCACAAGAGTAGTTTGTAAGGTACATAGTTCCTTGATGTAGGCATCATAGGAAAAGCCATATACACCTAGCAGGGGGTTGAGCTGGTTGGTTGGGGACGTCTTTACCATTGTGAGCGACCATGGCGAAGTTCTGAGAAGCCTTTCGCTTCTTTGACTTCTTAGGGGATCGTTCATCCATGGTCTTTGATTCCTCGATTGGTTTATTGGCTGATGGTGCTGTCACCTGACTAGGTCCTGCCTGTCTTGGTGATCCTTGTGTGGCTTCATCCTGGAGACGATACATGGCAGTAGCCAATTCAACAGCCTTCAGGACTACTTCGCCTATTCGTTGGGTAAATTTGGCAGTCTGCTTGGATATCTGGGCGTCATCATGATGAAGAGACATTCTTGAAGGAAAAGAAAGGCATAGGGAGAAACAGGTGAAAGGTTTTTTGGACCATCAAAACAGAATGATAACGCATGAAAATTGCGATCATTTGTTTGTTACCTAAGGCAAACAAATGAGACGGTGACTAATCAAGGTAAACAGGTCTTGTTAATGTATCACTGAAGACATGCTCGCCTATAAGTGAACACTCATCCCAAGGATTCCCAGGTAAGCACAACTGGTCTCGCGTCTGATGAGATGTATACGAAGTGCTTGCCTAGACAGAAAACTCAGAATACAGGCATTCACCCTTCCAGTTTGCACGTGTTCACATTATTTAAAACCCAAAACCTTGACGAGATTTTGAAAATTCAAAGGGATTCAAAACCATATACTAGAGAGTTCAAAACCTTACAATAGAGGGTTCAAAACCTAGTAATCAATCATCCTAGAACAGATGATTAGTTTTCAAAGCGGTTTTGAAATTTTATGTTCTTGTTGTGGTCGTCGCCTAAGGATAGGTGACGGTATTGTTTTATGACTAAACGCAAGTAAACTCGCGTTAGGGTCCTAAGAAGGTTATAGACTAGGTCAAAGCATTACTAATAACCTAATTCCCTATAACCATTGGCTCTGATACCATCTTTTCTGTCACACCCCGACCGCGTAAAACAACAAATCGCGGCGGAAACATCGGGGCGTGTTGCAACAGAATTAATGTTTCAAATCCATGGCAATTGAAGTTTCGTTTTATTCATAAGAAGTGTTACAATGTCTTAACAAACAAGGAAATACAACATAATTAACTAGTCTGCATCTTTTATTGTCACTAAGGCCCAAGTCTGCCTATGTGTATCTTGATCATCTTATGCAACAGCTCCTGAAAAACACATGTGAAAATATGGTACGTCAGCATAAAAATGCCGGTGAGATACATAGGTTTTGTGAAAATAGGTTTCATGACTTATGTTTGAGAAAAATGTTTAGTCATTAACCTTGTTATTTGCTTTGTTTTGTAAATCATTTGAAAAACAATAAGATCAGATGATATGTATAAATAATGTATGGTTAAATGAATAACCAAGTAAAATGAGTTTGTATAAGATAAGTTGCTTGTAAAATAATGTATTGTGAAAAGTATGTTATTTGTATAAAATGTTATATGTCTCAAACTGAAATGATTCAAATAATGCTACGACATGTAATACCATACAAACACTTATATATAGGAAGTACCAGCGGCGTATCCACCATGCTTGTATCATATTACACCCGCATCATTACTTAATCACTTAATCAAACCAAACCAACAATGTAAATTGTCCATGTATAAATGAATTTGTCAAATGTATTGAATAATATGTCAAAATGCATGATCAATGTAAATCATGTAATGTGTAACCTAAATGATATATATGGCTAGTGAAAACGCATCAACTAAACCATAGGTGAAATGCACAAAAACAAAGTATTGAAGTAAAACTGTGTTTAAATCAACGTTATGTTTTGTGTAAATGCATGATCAATGTCAATCATGTTAAAATGTCTATGTCTATTGTCTATGTCAAAATGTCCTGTATGGCTAGCGAAATGTGTCAACTAAACCATATGCACGAGAACATAGTATTGAAGTAAAACGTAGTTTAAATCAACATTATGTCTTGTGAAAATGCATGATCAAGGTCAATCATGTTAAAATGTCTATGTCTATTGTCTATGTCAAAATGTCCTGTATGGCTAGCGAAATGTGTCAACTAAACCATATGCACGAGAACATAGTATTGAAGTAAAACGTAGTTTAAATCAACATTATGTCTTGTGAAAATGCATGATCAAGGTCAATCATGTTAAAATGTCTATGTCTAATGTCTATGTCAAAATGTCATGTATGGCTAGCGAAATGTCTCAACTAAACCATATGCACAAAAGCAAAGTATTGAAGTAAAACTGTGTTTAAATCAATATTATGTCTTGTGTAAATGCATGCTGTACTGATAATGAACATTTATGCGGTGTTGTTCCAATGCATACATCCAAGCCTTGCGACTGAGGTGATAAACCCTTAAACAAATTAAAGGTCTATCTGAGTAAATATCATCGAATTCGGTCATTCCTTTACTGTCCCCTTTCCCTGGGATGTCCGGAACGGGAGTTGTCAATTCCTATGGTACCACTACCTACTAACGAACGGCGTAATTAATGTTAATGAATGTATTGTTCCATGTTAAACAAACCAAATGTCATAACAAAATGTAAGCATGTGAAAACGATGCACTAAGTATGTAACCAAATGAACATACATAGCGTGAAATGTAATGTAAAACGATGTACTAAGTAATGCACACAATGGGCACACCTAGCATAAAATGTAATGTAAAACAATGTACTAAGTAATGCACACAATGGGCACACCTAGCATGAAATGTAATGTAAAACAATGTACTAAGTAATGCACACAATGGGCACACCTAGCATGAAATGTAATGTAAAACAATGTACTAAGTAATGCACACAATGGGCACACCTAGCATAAAATGTAATGAAATCATGTACTATAATGTACTAACGAACATAGCATGTATATGATGTGAAAACAGGAAAGCATGAAAGTAACAAGTAGGCACATGTGTTCCACCCCAAAACAGTTTGGAAAACAGTAAAAGAGGGGTCTATGTACTCACTTGAGAATGCTCAGTAGTCCTTGAGTAACAACCAAACAATGCTAGAGATCACGGAAATCAAACGGCACCTAATATAGGTAACTATGTTAATTAACCGGACCTAAATCGGAAGATTGGGTAGTATTAGGGTTTGTAAACCAAATGAGTGTAGGAACTCATATGATATGGTTTAACAAAGCCTACATACTAAATGAAACTTAACCTAAGTGTCTACGACCCATTACGACCCGTTTAGGAAGCTTATGCTACTTTAACGCGTCGTTCGCGTAAAACGCGTTCGGAACGCCTAACTAGTCCTATGACAAGTGTTATATGCCTAAACATGTTACATAATCAGTTATGTGGCAAAAGTTTAGGTTACATATGCTTAATTACCAATTATACATGAAAAGGGTATTCTGGTAATTTACCTAAGGCATATAAACTACCTATCATACAACTACTTAAACGATGTGACCATAGGGTATAACCTCGGAAGGTTATTCCCTACCTACTATGGTCACCTAAAGTATTTGGTCCGATCCTAATGATCGACCAAAAGGGTCGAGTTCGAAGGTATAGGCGATTTATTAGATCGCCTACCCTACGACCCTAGACAACGTGGTAATCAGTGGGCATAGTCCCAAAGGACTATGACCAACGTGATTACACTCACGTTGCGAAGTTCAAACGAACTTCGCATTGACCATTACTGGTCAACGCTGAAAGTCAAACAAAGTTTGACTTTCTGACTCGAAAAGCAGTAAAATAAGGAAAAGAACGAAAGAATACTAACCCAGGGTCCCCGAATGCTAATCCCGACTCGAGAACTCAGGTATGAAACAATGGTTTCAACTTAGAGCTCTCAAAATCAGAATTCTTGTGAGAAAATGCAATGGGGGTGGATGGGTATATATAGTTTTCGGGTAACCGTTAGGATCGTTTCTTGGAAAAGGGGAAAAGATCTAGTCCGTACACTTGTTGAAATGTTATGGAAGCTTAATTCCATCCTTATCTAGTGACTAAGCAAGTGAAAACATGTGGTGGTGGATCAAACATGTGCAACTTGTGATTAAATACACTTAATCTGGTCAGAAGGTGGGAAGCGGCCCGCTTTAGGATCAGCCAAACACAATGCGGGCCGCCTGAGGCTTCTGATCTGCATATATGTTTCAGAAATGACAGTTTCAGCCCCTGCACGTGTTTAAGGCCATTCCCGACACTTCTAAGGCCCGTAAAGCCAACTTTAAGGCCCTAAAATGTTTCCTAAACATTGTGGACATGAAACATGTTCAAAAATATGCCGGGTGATGGTTCGTTTGGTCGTACGAACGCGATGTTCGCTTAATTACGACGGAATGCGCATAAGCGCGAAAAACGATCCAAATGACGTAACGAATGGATTTTTCTTATGGCGAACACTAAAATATAATGTAGTCATGCTTACATAAATTTTTGGGTGTCCGGATGTATTCAGAACGTAAGTTATGCGCGAAAATGCAAACTTGTGCACTTTTTGACACTTTTAGTCCCTGAATGACCCAAAAGTTTATTTTAGCACACCGAACCCCTCAAAGCCTATTTCTAAGCTATATAAAGGATATTTAAGGTGTGTTTAACTTATGGTCATGTTCCGGAATGTCTGTTACAGTTCAAATTGGCATACTTTCGCAGTTTGTCAACTTTAGTCCCTGTAAGCGATTTAACTTGATTTTGCCATACCAAAGCCTTCAAAACTTATTTCTAAGTTATGTAAAGGTTATTTAAGATATGTTAAGCCTATGTCACTATTCCGGAGTGTTTGTTGCATTAAACTGGTTATATTTACGCATCGGTGCGCGTATAACCTTCCAGAAAGCGATTTAGAGTTTGAAATTGAACAGAGATTGATATGTGCAAATGATACACATATTTTTACAAATCCCAAGTATGAAATACAATATTTCATTGGTTTGGTATTTGTTTGATGGCCGTGGGGGCACAGGTGTTACATCACCCTCATCCATCCCTAATCGGTTAGTGTTTCATGTTATGTGTTTTATTCGGGTGATGATGTATTGATATATGATCGGTCATATATGTGTTTGGATCTGAACGATTTGGTTAGTGTTTAGTGTTTAGTGTTTTGTTGTTATTTGATTTTTATATTAATCGATGGTTGTGTATTGATATATGATTGATGATGATGTAAACTATTAATCTTGATGTTCTTAAATCAGCTCACATGTATGTCGAATGTGATTAATATAAGATTTGATGATTTTATGATATTACCGTTAATTTAGAACCGAATAGATGATTAATCGGCTGTAAGGTGTTTATGTGCGAATGATTTCGTGGTATTGTTATGATTAGATTGCATGCTCGTAGTCAAGAACACAAATCGTCCAGTCGATATTGTGTTTGATCATGTCTAGGGTTCATAAGAAATTGATATTAAAAACTTTGTTTGATCGATTTCTGTTGGGTTTGGAAGTTGTTAGCATTTTTGATAAATTATGAATTTGGAAACTAATTGAATGGATGTAACTGATTGTATGAATCACGAGAATTAGTTAACCATTTCGCACAAGACCTCTTGGTCGCACAAGAGGTCCATTCGCACAAGAAGCCTAGTCGCACAAGCTGATCTGGTCGCACAAGATGACCTGATCGCACAAGAGGTCCCCAGTCGTACAAGACTGTTGGATCGCACAAGTTGCTATGTTTATTTAACTGTTGGGCCGGATATTCATGTTGGGCTGGGCAAATTCTGATCGCACAACCCAATCGGATCGCACAAGTCGACCGGATCGTACAAGCTGTCTGGATCGCACAAGGCTTAGATTTATTTGATTGGGCCGTGTTCATGTTTATAGTTTTGTTGGGTTTCTTGATATTGGGCCGGGTATTAGTGGGCTTCAACGGATGACTCGCACAAGGCCACTAAGCTTGTGCGAGCCCAATCTTTTAATCACACAAGTTGAATACGTATGACTGTTAAACGTGATGATGTGTATTTGCCATGATCGATATGTGTTACTTATCTGTTAGCTTATGTGATACTTATGTGCACTACTCGTAACCAAAACCTGACTTGTATGGTAACCATGTTAGGACGTGGTTGACCACTAGCAGCTAGACTTGACCTTTCTGTGTATATGCCGAGCAAACCAAGGTGAGTTCACACTAGCCAAGGCATGGGATTCCCGGTGGGTTGGGAATGGGATTGAATAACTACTCGTACAACTATTACTATTAAACTACTTACTACTGTCCTCGGATTGAAGGGCACGTACGTAAAACCTACGTACACTTATACTTACTACTGTCCTCGGATTGAAGGACACATACGTAAAACCTACGTACACGATCATAAGACCATCAACTCTATCAAATGAAGTCCCTCATTTATCGACTTAATCGCCGAGGCCTATGGCGAGCGGGTCATTAGTTAATAGCGCTATTAGGTTTAACAAACCTCACACCGTGCCAGTCGGACGGGCGTGTACTAATGGACTATGGGCAAAGGGTCAATGCTGATAGACATTGACTTAGGGCACCTCTTACATTTTCGTAGCAGTTGATGCGCGTGGTCTAGAAACACATGGGAAGCCCCCACTAATCATCGCAAACATGCCTGGAAGGCCGCGATACGAATTAATACGATACATGGTTTACAAAACGAACACACGATTTATGAAACGAACACTTTAACCAAACAACTAACTGTGAACTCGTTCAACTTTGTTGTTGATTCGTTGCTACATGCCTTGCAGGTCACTAGGTACTCATGGAGCTTGCACAGGGAGGAACAGTCATTGTGGGATATGGCAGTGTGTGCCATGCGATAAACATTATTTTATTTCGTACTTAATACTTACAATGGGTTTTACAATTATGCTTCCGCTTATCACTTAATTATGCTTTGGTTTTGAACACCTTTCATATTGTTTGGTTGATTTATGATTACTTACATGCTTGTTCAATATGATTGGTGGCTTGATCCTGGTCAATCACGCCTCCAAGCGGTGATACTCCGCGTGTGGATTTTGGGGGTGTGACAGGTATAAGGTTGAACTTGAATAAGGGTTAACCATGTAACAAGGAATTTGGGGAAAACAGCTCCGTGATCGGTAGGATAATGTGATACGATTACTGACACTGTAATATGAAGCATACAACGTGCATGCTCCTCATGTTCGAGACATGCAAACAGAAATCCGAAAAGTGTAGGCTTACTAAAGTGTTTCAGGAATCCAGGTTATGATCGGATGAGGGAATAAGTCTCACCACTTAAGTCGGAAAATGATTTACGTAAGTAAAAAGATGCGAATGACGTCGTCGTTCTTTCTAATATCCCATGGTATAGGACTGGCTCCCCTTCGTCGTTTCGTTCTCGAAACTTCTCCATGTAGTTCATAGCAGGCCTTTCCTAAGCAGGTACATCGAGTATTCATTCACCGCGTCGATTTGCTCTAATCCAAGGGTGACATCAGGAAACATGTGGACGAGGACCTGGAATAACTGGTTTCTTACCCTTAGTGTGTCGTGGTTTCGATTCAAGGTTAGGAGAATTCACTCCTGCTTAGCGCACATTAAGTTTGCGTAGTTTTCGTATAATTCACAACGTCGAGTACTAAATATGCAACTACATATTTACGCACATAAGCCAAATATATATATACACATCTACCCACTGAGTTATGCACAAGTAATGCCGATAATTTACAATTACCAGGTGAGTACCTAAGTCTGACGAACCTTGCAATCCGGAGTGTGGTGTCGTGGTGGTTTTTCATTAAGGAACGGTTATAGTCTGGTTTTCATATAAAAACATTTTTTTCTCTTAAAAATATTTTATATCTCAAACCTAGTTCACTATAACCAATGGCTCTGATACCAATCTGTCACACCCTCAAATCCACACGCGGAGTACTACCGCGAGGCGTGTGACTGACCAGGATCCAACAACTAATTATTTTGAATCGTTTAGTTATTATTACAAATAATGGTATAATTAGCGACCAATTTAAATTTTTCAAAACATAGTTTAAGTTTGCAGCGGAAAGGAAAGGAGTGCATATCGTAATTTAAAACCACAAGTTTATAAATTGTGAAACTTACAAACCACGCACTCCAGCCGATTGCAATGTCTGTCCTAAACTGTTTCGAGCAACCTGCAAAGCATGCAGTAGGGTGTCAACATAAAGTTGGCGAGTTCACGAGTTGTCCAGTTTTAGTTTTTCAAAAACGTAAGTTGTTTAGATAAACCATTTATAATCACGTTAAGGGGAGCTACCCCATCTGAAAGCTTACTAAACTGGCGATACCGAAACTGTTGACGAGAAGATTTTTGTGCCCCGAGTCAATGTCTATCGTCATTGACCAAGATGCAAGGTCTACTAGTTCACGCCCGATCTCCCCCGGTCACGGTGTGAGGTTGTCAAACCTAATAGCGCTATCAACTAATAACCCGTTCGCCCCCTACGATTAATCGGTACTGTAAGCAGGGACTTAATATGATAGAGATTCGTTTAGTTTTGCTATTTGTGATTTATAAATAATATCCAAACATATCTCCCCCGGAGATAGTAATTTAAAAGTACTCATTCGCATTTTCCCATGGAAATATTATTCTTCCCAAAGACGGCAGTTTGTTCGTGTCCCTCCCTGGGACGCATGCTTTTTAAGTGTGTGAACTCACTTGGTTTGCTCGGCAGACAATTCGCTTGTGTTAGGTTAGTCAACCATACCCTATTATGGTTACATATATTTATTAGGTTCGCATGCAAGTAACGTCTCGTATAAATTTCACGTATCTAACACGTAGCATGTAAATCCACATTTCATATAATACACACACTTTACATAATGTGCGGTAATGGTAACAGTAACACGTATCACACCAGCATATATGTTATTGGGCTTATCCTAGCGCATGAACAATTAATCAGCAGCAGTTAGACACCAACACTTAAACAACAACATTAGTACACAGTCCATAACACCCATTTGTGCGGCCCAATAACCAAGTGAAGTAGTCCAGTCGAAACTAGGTAGTCTCGACTCGGGAGTATGAGGTCTCGAGTCGCAACCTAGCGTTTTCGAGTCGCAACCGAAGATTTCAAGTAGTGCATATTCGAGTCGAGACCCTGAGGTCTCGAGTCCGGTCTCGAGTCAAGATCAGAAGATCTCGAGTCGCAAGCTAGCTGTTCTCGAGCCTTTTGATGTTCATGCCCTGGTTTCGAGTGGTCACTGAGTGGTCTCGAGTTAGAACCATAAGGTCTCGACTCGCAAACTTATGAAGATGCTTCTAGAATCCTTATCCAAACAGTACTATCCAATCATACCTCACCAACATGTTTTGTGTCACACCCCCAAAATCCACCCGCGGAGTACTACCGCTTGGAGGCGTGACTGACCAGGATCCAGCCACCAATCATATTGAACAAGCATATAAGTAGTTATAAAAATCCAACCAATACAATTGGTGTTCAAACAAAACATAGTTAAGTTGCAAGCGGAAGCATAAGTCTTAAATCAAAACACAAGTTTAATTGTTTCAAAGTTTAACATGGCACACAGCCGTCCATGTCCCACAACGATCCTCCTCCATGCAAGCTCCAGCTAAGAAACCTAAGGACCTGCAAAGCATGTAGTAACGAGTCAACAACAAGTTGAGTGAGTTCACGGTTGGGTGTTCGTTTTAAGTTGTTTCGAAAACAGTTTCCTTTAGCTGGCATCCTGCCGTGGGGGTTACCCCATAGTTAAAAACGTGACTTGTTTATTCCCGGTTACTCTGGCTATCCAGCCGTGGGGGCTACCCCGTGTTAGTTATCTGGCATTTCGGCCGTGGGGGCTACCCCATGTATCTACTAGACTCGTTACCATATCGACTGCTAACTGTAGTCATGTTTATGTGCCCTGAACTGTCAATGTCTATCATCATTGACGTGCCAGTAGTCCATTAGTTCACGCCCGTCCTCTGCGGCACGGTGTGAGGTTTGTCAAACCTAAATAGCGCTATCTAACTAATGACCCGCTCGCCATTGGCCCGGCGATTAAGTCGATATAAAAATGAGGGACTTCGTGATAGAGTTTTGGTCTAGTACGAGTTATCTGTCCGTGAGGACGAGGAATTACATTCCTGAACCTTTGCTGTCCTACCCAAGGAGGACGAGGAACCCAGTTCCTTAACCCCAATTCCCGGCCCCTGGGAATCCCATGCTTTGTAGAGGGTGTGAACTCACCTTGGTTTGCTCGGTAGAAAACACAGAAAAGTCAAACAAGCAACGTTGAGGCTACTCACGTCCTATCATAGTTGTATCATACAATCAGGTTCGTATTCAAGTAGTGCACGTATGGCATACACGTTTAATCATGGCAGTTAGCAAGTAATGCATACGAGTTGAACGAACAGTAACATGCCCAGAATTAAACAAAGTCCAAGGTCCGGCCCAAACACTAAGCCCATAATTAAACAAGTCCAACAGTGTGTATCCGCGTATTGTTTCGAGTCGCAACTAGGCGTTTGCGACTCGCAACCTGAGTCGCAACTACGGTCTCGGTTCATGCTGTTTTGGTTACGAGTCGCAACTGGACTCGCAACCGGTGTTTCGAGTCAAACGGTTTATGTGCTGACCACTTGTGGTTTCGAGTCGCAACCAGGTGTTTGCGACTCGCATTCTGTGTCGCAACCGGGAGATTTCGACTCATCGTGCATGGTTTCGAGTCGCAACTGATGGTTTCGAGTGGACATAAGCTGATTCGGAACAGTGTACTATCCAATGAGAATTTGATTTCATGAAACAGTCTGTACTACTCTCATAAACATGTTTATTTGTCTAGCAATTTCCTAAGATGGATCAAACAATCAGATTTCAAATATTCAACTATGTTCTTATGATATTCAACAAGTTCTTCATGTGTTCATCATGTTCTTCACATATTAAAGTCATGTTCATATCACATTCCAAACACACTCAACACATATTCAAATATTCATATTCAACATGTGTTCATAGCTCTTGTATTTTCGGTCAAGCACCATAATACCTAGACTAGATACCAAGATCATTAAGCAAGACATTTACCATTCAACATTCAATCATAGTCAAGCATACATTATTCACTCCAACATAACCAATACATTAACCTATCATCTTCAACCGAATATAAACATACTACATGAAACATTTATGAACCGATTTCTTGAACACTAACTTAACATCAATGTGTACTATCAAAACATGCTCAACCGATTATCACCAACACACACACAACCGAGAATATGATAAAGCCGTAATCATGCATTTTCCACTTATTAATGTATGAAGACAAGCATTCAAACATCAAGCACACATAATCCTTAACACATAGTAAAGCACTAACCGATTGATGGGTTTCAAAGGTGAGTATAGAGCTTCCAAATGTGTGTGTGTGTGAGCCGATCCGAGAGCTCCTAGTGTCACCGATATGATCCGAGAATGAAGGAGAGTAGTGTTGTGGTTTAGGGTTTTAGTGTGAGAGAGTGGAGAGTGTGTGTTGGAGGGTATGTGTGTTGTCCAAAATGACAACATGGCTATCTATCTAGTTTATATACCCGCTCCAAGTGACACACCCTAATGGGCTCTCGGTTGGGTTGAATGGGGTGTAAGGCCCATCCGGCCCATTGTTTCATCGTTCACTCGAGACCACATGGTCTCGAGTCGGGTTCGTGTTGTCTCGGTTCATATACCTACTCGCATACATACACATAAACATACATGTAACACAACACATAATCACATAAAGGTTCATTTGTCATTATCACATAAGTTAACTAGCCACGCGTTTAAGCATACATGAAAGGTTCTAATTTCGAGTTGTCACATCATCCCCAAGTTGAAAGAAATTTCGTCCCGAAATTTTGTAGGCACTCACTGAGGAAGCTAGTTAAGTTGTATGGTTTTCCTGGTTTTCCTGGGGTGTCACATCCACCCCCCGTTGATCTGGAATTTCGTCCCGAAATTCCATAGCTTCGGCCTCAGTAGTGGGTGTACCGTTTGCGAACAGTTGGGGATACTTTTGTTTCATCTGATCTTCGCGCTCCCAGGTGAACTCTGAGCCGCGACGTGAGTTCCAACGAACTCGAACGAGAGGTATTCTAGTGCTCTTGAGGACCTTAACATCCCGGTCCGTGATTTCAACTGGTTCCTCGACGAATCGTAACTGCTCGTCGATAGTGAGTTCCTTCAAAGGAACTACGTGGGTCTCATCTGACGGACACTTCTTCAGATTCGACACGTGAAAAACGTTGTGAACTGCACCGAGTTCTGCTGGTAAGTTTAGTCTGTAGGCCACCCTGCCTATTTTCTCAATGACCTCGAAAGGTCCAACGTATCGTGGGTTAAGTTTACCGCGTTTGCCAAAACGAACCACACCCTTCCAGGGTGAAACTTTGAGTAGTACCCGCTCCCCAACCTGGAGCTCAAGTGGTTTCCTGCCCATGTCGGCGTAAACTTTCTGACGTTCACGAGCGGCCGTCATGCGTTTTCGTATCTGAGCGATTTGCTCGGTTGTATCTACCACATATTCTGGGCCAGTGATCTGACTTTCTCCCACCTCTGCCCAGCAAAGGGGAGACCGGCATTTACGTCCGTACAATGCCTCAAACGGAGCAGCTCCAATGCTGGTGTGGTAGCTGTTATTGTACGAGAATTCCACAAGTGGCAGATGCTTTTCCCAGCGGTTGCCAAAGTCGATTACACATGCACGAAGCATGTCTTCTAAGGTTTGAATAGTGCGCTCGGACTGCCCGTCCGTCTGAGGATGGTACGCTGTGCTCATGTCTAATCGTGAGCCAAAGGATTTGTGCATTGCTTGCCACAGCTTAGAAGTAAAACGTGCATCTCGATCTGAGATAATGGAGGTGGGCACCCCGTGCCTCGAAACAACTTCCTTGAGGTATATTTCTGCAAGAGTGGAGAACTTATCCGTCTCCTTGATAGCCAAGAAGTGTGCAGACTTTGTGAGTCGATCCACGATCACCCAAATAGTGTCGTTCCCGCGCTGGGATCTAGGTAGGCCAGTAACAAAATCCATGGAAATTTGCTCCCATTTCCATTGAGGTATCTCTGGTTGTTGGAGTAGGCCTGATGGTTTCTGGTATTCCGACTTGACCCTCGCACAAGTCAAACACTTGCTGACGTAGGTTGCTATGTGGGCCTTCATGCTAGGCCACCAGTACGTAGTCTTGATGTCATGATACATCTTATCTGATCCAGGGTGTACTGAGTAGCGAGACTTGTGTGCTTCGTCCATCACAAGCTCTCGTAGGTTGCCATAGAGTGGGATCCAAACGCGTCCCGTTACGTAGTAAGCACCGTCTTCCTTCTGTTCCAATCGTTGCCTTGATCCGCGTAGGGCTTCAGCCCTGACATTTTCTGGTTTCAGTGCTTCTATCTGAGCAGCTCGTATCTGGGAAGGAAGGCTAGAATGGATCGTGAGCTGTAAAGCTCGCACGCGCTTAGGTGCAGTGTCCTTCCGACTGAGGGCGTCAGCCACAACATTGGCCTTGCCCGGGTGATACCTGATTGAGCACTCGTAGTCATTCAGAAGTTCGACCCATCGTCGTTGTCGCATATTCAGTTCTTTCTGCTTGAAGATGTGCTCGAGGCTCCTGTGGTCGGTGTAGATCGCGCACTTGGTACCATACAGGTAATGCCGCCATAACTTAAGTGCAAAAACAACAGCTCCCAGCTCTAAGTCGTGCGTAGTGTAGTTCTTTTCATGAACTTTAAGTTGGCATGAGGCGTAGGCTATAACTTTGTCTCGTTGCATCAACACGCAACCAAGACCCTGAATTGATGCGTCGCAGTAAACCACAAAGTCGTCTGTGCCTTCCGGCAAGGAAAGGATAGGTGCGCTACAAAGTCTATCCTTCAGGTGCTGAAATGCCAATTCCTGTGCGTTTCCCCAGCGATAAACAACGCCCTTCTGCGTTAGTGAGGTGAGAGGTTGTGCGATCTTAGAAAAATCCTTAATAAATCTCCGGTAGTATCCCGCCAAACCCAAGAATTGGCGAATTTCCTTTGGTGTACGAGGTGCAGGCCAGTTCTTAATCGAGTCTATCTTGGATGGATCAACGTGAATCCCATCCCTGTTCACTACGTGGCCTAGGAAATGGACTTCTCGAAGCCAGAAGTCGCATTTCGAGAACTTTGCATAAAGCTGTTCTGTTCGAAGGAGTTCCAGAATAAGTCGCAGATGCTGCTCGTGTTCTTCCCGACTTTTAGAGTAGATCAGGATGTCGTCGATGAAGACTATAACAAACTTGTCCAGGTAAGGCTTGCACACTCGGTTCATCAAGTCCACGAAAACCGCAGGTGCGTTTGTCATCCCAAAAGGCATGACCAAAAACTCATAGTGCCCGTATCGAGTTCTGAAAGCTGTCTTGGAGACGTCCTCTTCCCGGACTCTCAGCTGGTGATAACCCGATCTCAAATCAATCTTCGAATAGTAGCTCGACCCTTGCAACTGGTCGAACAAGTCGTCGATACGTGGTAGAGGATAACGATTCTTCACCGTCACCTTGTTGAGTTCTCGGTAGTCGATGCACATTCTGAAAGTACCGTCTTTCTTCTTCACAAATAATACTGGAGCTCCCCAGGGCGATGAGCTAGGACGAATAAAACCCTTATCCAAGAGTTCTTGTAGTTGCGTGGAGAGTTCTTTCAACTCTGATGGGGCTAAACGATAAGGTGCACGAGCTATAGGCGCAGCTCCAGGAGCTAGTTCAATCTGAAACTCGACTTGGCGATGAGGCGGAAGACCAGGTAATTCCTCAGGAAATACCTCTGGATAATCGCGTACAACTGGAAAATCTTCTATCTTCTTCTCTTTTTCTGAGGTGTCAGTAACGAGAGCCAAAATAGCAGTGTGGCCCTTTCGCAAGCACTTTTGGGCCTTAAGGAGAGAAATGACGTTCTCAACAGCACTCCTCTTGTCGCCATGAATCATGAGAGGTTCACCACCGGGACCTGGAATACGGACAACCTTCTCGTTGCAAAGAATCTCTGCTCGGTGTTGGGATAACCAATCCATCCCAATGACAACGTCGAAACTACCCAAGACAATAGGAATGAGGTCGATAGAGAAGGTTTGGTCAGCGAGAATAAGTTTACAACCCTTGACTACGTGTGTGGCTTCTAAACTCTTACCATTTGCTAGCTCTACGGTGTGCTTGTTGTTCAAAGGGGTTGGAATACGCTTAAGCATTCGACTAACTTCTAGTGACACGTAGCTAGTATCGGCACCCGAATCAAATAAAACTAAAACATAAAAGTCGTCGAGAAGGAACTTACCCGCCACAACATTGGGGTCGTTCCTTGCTTCACCTTGGCCAATCACAAACATTCGCCCCCTGGCGCCATTGTTGTTGTTCCCATTGTTACCATTCCCCTGATTGTTGTTATTGTTGTTGTTGTTCTGGTTCCTGTTCAGTTGGGGACAATCTCTCTTGAAGTGGCCCTCAGCTCCACCCTGAAAGCACCCTTTGTTATCACCTTGCTGCTGCTGCTGGCGCTGGTTCTGTTGAGCTTGCTGACGATTCTGGTTGGCGGGGTATAAGCTTCTGCAATCCTTTGCAGCGTGACCAGGCTTGTTGCACCGATGACAGTTGCCCCTGGTGCATGGCCCGCTGTGGTGCAGGCTGCAGCGATTGCATTTGGGATGATTTCCTTTGTATCCACCACCAGACGATTGCTGATTAGGGCTCTTGTAGTCCTCAGTCTTTCTCTGCTGAGACTGGGACTGAACAGAAGTCGAACCCTTACTTGAAGTTCCATCCCATTTCCGTTTGTTGTCACTAGAGGTACCAGTAGTAGTTGCAGCGCCAATGCGTTTTGGTAACTTGTTCTGCTCCACCGCTTGATCCGTGAGACGGTGAGCCAACTGAACGGTTTGCTGGTAGGTGGCGAGGTTCGCTGAAGTCACATGACTTTGGATTTCTGGCACTAAGCCCTGAAGAAATAGTTCGATGCGTTTGATGGGAGGATCCACCATAGTAGGGCACAGAATTGCCAGTTCGTTCGACCTTTTCACATAAGCTTCAATTTCGGACCCCGTCATCTTGAGGTTGAAGAACTCCACCTCGAGTTTGTGAATCTCATCACGACTGCAGTATTCTTCCTTAATCATTTCCTTAAAAGTTTCCCAAGGGGTGGCGTTGGCAGCAACCAACCCTAGCATCTGAACTTGAGCGTTCCACCACGTGAGGGCTAACCCCTCGAGAGTACCAGTAGCATACTTCACCCTGCGCGCCTCAGGGCATTCACACATTTCGAACACGGATTCTAGCTTCTCAAACCAGTGTAGGAGACCTACTGCTCCTTCAGTGCCGCTAAAAGTAGTTGGTCGGCAGTCCATGAAAGTCTTAAAAGTGCACACGGGTGGCTGAACATGCTGACCTCCTGCGTGTGCAGCTGCAAGTGCTGCGGCAACTCGTTCGTTGATCAGAGCCGTCAACTGGGCTTGTGTCATGTTAACGCGTCCAGACATGATCTTCACATCCAGAAGAACGTGAGTGAGTGGGGTTCGCGAAAGTGCGATGATAGGATAGAGTAAGCACGCACGTGTTCAAGCAACAGTAGTTATACTAACCAAGCATACCATAAGCAATGTACCATGTATCTAACAAGTAGGTAATATACAGACCATATCACCTAGAATGTCGAGCCTTGCATGTGGAGTGAAGCATCGTTGTGGACCGTTGAGCACTGTACAGGTTATAGTCTGGTTTTAACAAAAACGTTTTTTTCCTTTATTAAAACCAAGTTCTCTATAACCAATGGCTCTGATACCAATCTGTCACACCCCCAAAATCCACCCGCGGAGTACTACCGCTTGGAGGCGTGACTGACCAGGATCCAGCCACCAATCATATTGAACAAGCATATAAGTAGTTATAAAAATCCAACCAATACAATTGGTGTTCAAACAAAACATAGTTAAGTTGCAAGCGGAAGCATAAGTCTTAAATCAAAACACAAGTTTAATTGTTTCAAAGTTTAACATGGCACACAACCGTCCATGTCCCACAACGATCCTCCTCCATGCAAGCTCCAGCTAAGAAACCTAAGGACCTGCAAAGCATGTAGTAACGAGTCAACAACAAGTTGAGTGAGTTCACGGTTGGGTGTTCATTTTAAGTTGTTTCGAAAACAGTTTCCTTTAGCTGGCATCCTGCCGTGGGCCCCCATAGTTAAAAACGTGACTTGTTTATTCCCGGTTACTCTGGCTATCCAGCCGTGGGGGCTACCCCGTGTTAGTTATCTGGCATTTCGGCCGTGGGGGCTACCCCATGTATCTACTAGACTCGTTACCATATCGACTGCTGACTGTAGTCATGTTTATGTGCCCTGAACTGTCAATGTTTATCATCATTGACGTGCCAGTAGTCCATTAGTTCACGCCCGTCCTCTGCGGCACGGTGTGAGGTTTGTCAAACCTAAATAGCGCTATCTAACTAATGACCCGCTCGCCATTGGCCCGGCGATTAAGTCGATATAAAAATGAGGGACTTCGTGATAGAGTTTTGGTCTAGTACGAGTTATCTGTCCGTGAGGACGAGGAATTACATTCCTGAACCTTTGCTGTCCTACCCAAGGAGGACGAGGAACCCAGTTCCTTAACCCCAATTCCCGGCCCCTGGGAATCCCATGCTTTGTAGAGGGTGTGAACTCACCTTGGTTTGCTCGGTAGAAAACACAGAAAAGTCAAACAAGCAACGTTGAGGCTACTCACGTCCTATCATAGTTGTATCATACAATCAGGTTCGTATTCAAGTAGTGCACGTATGGCATACACGTTTAATCATGGCAGTTAGCAAGTAATGCATACGAGTTGAACGAACAGTAACATGCCCAGAATTAAACAAAGTCCAAGGTCCGGCCCAAACACTAAGCCCATAATTAAACAAGTCCAACAGTGTGTATCCGCGTATTGTTTCGAGTCGCAACTAGGCGTTTGCGACTCGCAACCTGAGTCGCAACTACGGTCTCGGTTCATGCTGTTTTGGTTACGAGTCGCAACTGGACTCGCAACCAGTGTTTCGAGTCAAACGGTTTATGTGCTGACCACTTGTGGTTTCGAGTCGCAACCAGGTGTTTGCGACTCGCATTCTGTGTCGCAACCGGGAGATTTCGACTCATCGTGCATGGTTTCGAGTCGCAACTGATGGTTTCGAGTGGACATAAGCTGATTCGGAACAGTGTACTATCCAATGAGAATTTGATTTCATGAAACAGTCTGTACTACTCTCATAAACATGTTTATTTGTCTAGCAATTTCCTAAGATGGATCAAACAATCAGATTTCAAATATTCAACTATGTTCTTATGATATTCAACAAGTTCTTCATGTGTTCATCATGTTCTTCACATATTAAAGTCATGTTCATATCACATTCCAAACACACTCAACACATATTCAAATATTCATATTCAACATGTGTTCATAGCTCTTGTATTTTCGGTCAAGCACCATAATACCTAGACTAGATACCAAGATCATTAAGCAAGACATTTACCATTCAACATTCAATCATAGTCAAGCATACATTATTCACTCCAACATAACCAATACATTAACCTATCATCTTCAACCGAATATAAACATACTACATGAAACATTTATGAACCGATTTCTTGAACACTAACTTAACATCAATGTGTACTATCAAAACATGCTCAACCGATTATCACCAACACACACACAACCGAGAATATGATAAAGCCGTAATCATGCATTTTCCACTTATTAATGTATGAAGACAAGCATTCAAACATCAAGCACACATAATCCTTAACACATAGTAAAGCACTAACCGATTGATGGGTTTCAAAGGTGAGTATAGAGCTTCCAAATGTGTGTGTGTGTGAGCCGATCCGAGAGCTCCTAGTGTCACCGATATGATCCGAGAATGAAGGAGAGTAGTGTTGTGGTTTAGGGTTTTAGTGTGAGAGAGTGGAGAGTGTGTGTTGGAGGGTATGTGTGTTGTCCAAAATGACAACATGGCTATCTATCTAGTTTATATACCCGCTCCAAGTGACACACCCTAATGGGCTCTCGGTTGGGTTGAATGGGGTGTAAGGCCCATCCGGCCCATTGTTTCATCGTTCACTCGAGACCACATGGTCTCGAGTCGGGTTCGTGTTGTCTCGGTTCATATACCTACTCGCATACATACACATAAACATACATGTAACACAACACATAATCACATAAAGGTTCATTTGTCATTATCACATAAGTTAACTAGCCACGCGTTTAAGCATACATGAAAGGTTCTAATTTCGAGTTGTCACATTTTGCACTCCGTACATTTACCAAATCAGATTAATAGCAATAAATTTCAAACATTTCCATATCATTCAATCAGTTCATCAGTAGGGTTTTTAACATTTAACAAATAGACTCATCCTAAATATTATATACTTTTATTGTTTCATCAAATAAAAAAAATGTGCAATAGTCGTTAGTTAACACCCACAAGCACACTTTTAAATCCAAGGAATACAAATCAGTTAATACCTATAAGTTTCTTAACTGGGGTTTCACACTGAACACAAATATTCACAAGGTCAATGTTACCAGAGCAGCAAATAATAACCATATTCTAGACAAGAGTTATAAACAACAATTTATGAAAACAGTTTAAAAAGTATAATATGATCCTGAATATTTGTTATGGGGTTTTTTTTCTTTTTTAAAACACAAACAGAGAACATAGAAACACCTATGTTTATCACCAAATGGTATTCAAAACAGACTCCTTAGATACATACTTCATGTTTTATTACAATGGTATTAAAAATCCAAGAATCAACAAACAAATGACTCGATTCAAAGCTCTTAAACAAAGCAACCGAGCATTACAAATTGCAGTCTTTATCAAAACAATTAATCTACATATATCATAATGATCATACTAATAAGTCCCTATGTGCGTCTGATGTGAAGCACGAGAGAACACAGCAACACCAAGCAGTGCATCAATAATTTATCGAACAATTAGCAGATTTCTCCAAATGCTTCATATCAACCAGTTTCAACTAAAAACTTATCTATATTCAAATATATAACATGCCAGAGAAGGGTTCATCAACATAAAAGAAATAGGGCTTTCAAGACAGACAAGATTTTTCACAAATAAACACTCACTGACCATAGAGACTTCAAGATAAGGGGAACTGCTTGACGCCACGACTGTTGAGCACGAGCCGGAGATTCGGCAGCCGCCGCTGTTGTCGGCTCCACCACCACCACCACTGTTCCACAGCTGCCGCAGGCTGCCATTACCGTCAACATTATCATCCTCCGTCGTGAATGGGTTCATCGGAGAACCCTCCAAGCCAGCGTCGTCACCTCTACTTCAGATATGAGTAAGAGGCAAGGGTTGTTACTTGTGTTGGGTGTGTGCGGGTAGGTTAGAAAAGAAATCAGAGATCGTTGAGAGAGATAAGGGGTAGCCAGGTGAGGAGAAATAGATGCGTGAGTGTGTCTACCTGAGAAATCAGCGCCGGCGGCCGAGATTGTCGCCGGAAAGTCTGGATGAGGGAGAGAGAAAAGGGCGGCTGTTTTTGTGTGTGAATGAGGTGTGCAGCTGAGTGTTTAAAATAGGATTAGGGTTTCTTATAAGGTTTTTAGAGAAATGAGGGGGGTTTAGGATAAATATATAGGGTAGGGTTTAGGTTAGTTGGGTTGGGCCTAGCCCAAGTGCGTGACCCGTTAAGCAAATAGGAATCTTGCTCACACAAACTGGCCCGGTTGTATTAATAACATATTGGTACTCTAAATTAATAATCTAGTAAATAATAATAAAAACAATAATACTAATAATAATAGTAGTAATAATAATAAACTCGAATATTCTCCTCTCGATGATTGGGATCGAGAGTACAGTGTGTCACAGATTTTATACAACTCACATTTTATGGATACATGTTATACAACTAACATTTTACGGATACATTTTATACAACTCACATTTTATGGATACATTTTATACAACTCACATTTTACGGATACATTTTATACAACTCGCATTTTACAGATACATCTCATACAACTAAACTGAATGAACTCGCCAACTTTTGTTGATGTTTTCAAACTTAACATGTATTTCAGGAAATTAGTGGACCATGCGGACATTTCAGTCAAGGAAAGCAAGTATTAAGACTCCATGCCACCATTTGAAGGGCTTGCCCGTTATATACCGCCTCTTTGCGGTGATATAGTGGTCAAAGCCTTGACATTTTAAGACTTACATTTTGACGTATAAAACAATGACAACTTATTTTCATTTGATGGTTTGTAACGAATACATTTACCTTATGTTGCGTTCTTTTGAAACAATTATGACAATGGCATTGGAGCTTGTTTTTATTCATTTAGTATGTTCACTTATATTGTTTTGCAATGAGAACCGAGCAGATCACACCTCGCGCTTCCGCTATGAGCGGGTGTGACACTATGTACTCGCCTGGGGTTGCGTATAGTCCCGATTCAAAGGGTATAACAAAGCTCAAAAGACCAAGAGTTCAAGTGTTGAAGCGGTTCCTAGGGTAACAGATACTATGTTAGGGAATCGACACCTAAATCGGAAGATCGGGTAGAATGAGGTCTTGTAAACCAAATTAGTGTTGTAACTCATGTGATAAGGTTTAACAAAGCCTACATTCTAAATCGGAACCTATCCTAAGTGCTTATGACCCGTTACGACCCATTAAGGTAGCTTACGCCACTTTAACGCGTCGTTCGCGCAAAAGCGCATTCGAGACGCCTAACTAGTCATATGACAAGTATTATATGCCTTAACATATCTACTTATGTTATATAATCAGTTTAGATGTCAAAACATGTGTTACATATGCTTAAAATGAAATTATGTGCAAAAAGGGTATTTTGGTCATTTTTCTAAGGCATATAAATTACCTATCATATAACTAACTAAACGAAGTGACCATAAGGTATAACCTCGGAAAGTTATTCCCTATACAACTATGGTCACATTATATGTTTGGTCGGATCCTAATGATCGACCAAACGGGTCGGGTTCGGAAGTCTAAGCGGTTGGTTAAGACCGCTTGCCTTACGACTCTACACAAGCACTAGACTAATAGTGATAAGCTAAACATGTTAGAACATGTTTAACTAATTTAGAAAACAAGTTTTGATATCAAAACAAATGGTTTTGATACCTTAAGAATAGTTTGGTTGCAAAATACGCATAGACGCGTATTTTAACCGAAACTATGACTCGTCACTATACCTAATCAACGTGGTAATCAGTAGGTATAGTCACAAGGGACTATAACCATCGTGATTACGCTCACGTTGCGAAGTTCAAATGAACTTCGTGTTGACCATTGACTGGTCAAAGCAGAAAGTCAAACACTGTTTTACTATCGTACTAAAAACGCATAAAAGAATGAAAGAAGCTTAGAAAGGGTCCAAGCTAGGAGGATCTTGATTTAAATATCCAGGTATGAAGCATAGAGCTTTAACTTATGATATAAAATCAGATCATGAGTGAAATGAAATGAAAATGGGGTGGGGTATTTATAGGATTTTCAAGACCGTTAAGATCGTTCCTTGTAAACCGTGCTTCAATCTGGACCGTCCAAGTGTGCCAATGGTTTTAGAATACCATGGGTACCCCAAAACAAGCCCAATAGTTTCATTAAAACCATGTGAAAATGAGGGGAACAGCTGGAAAAAGCGGGAAATCAGATTTTCAACTTTGGTCCCTTCCTAAGACAACTATGGCAAATTGTCAACTTTGGTCCCTGAATGTGCAAAACATGGTTTTTGATGCATTTTTGACACGTTTAAGCCCCATTAATCCCATTTCAAGGCTCTAAAATGAAGTTAAAGTATAGGGAACATGAAACATGCTCAAAAATATCTCGGATGTCGGTTCGTTTGGCCGTACGGTTGCGTTGTTCGGTTAATTAAGACGAAACACGAACGGACGCGAAAAACAACCCAAACTACGCGACGAATGAAATTTGATCATGCCAATCACTAAAATAAAATATTTTAATGATTACATAAATTTTTGGATGTTCGGATATATTCAGAACGTAAGATATGCGCAAAAATGCAAACTTATGCTCTTTTTGACGCTTTTAGTCCCTATTGATCAAATAAGTTTATTTTTGCGCACCAAGCACCTCAAAGCCTAATTTTATCATGCCAATCACTAAAATAAAATATTTTAATGATTACATAAATTTTTGGATGTTCGGATATATTCGGAACGTAAGATATGCGCGAAAATGCAAACTTATGCTCTTTTTGACGCTTTTAGTCCCTATTGATCAAATAAGTTTATTTTTGCGCACCAAGCACCTCAAAGCCTATTTCTAAGCTACGTAAAGGATATTTATGGCATGTTTAACTTATGATCAAGTTCCGGAATGTTTGATACTATGTGAATCAGCAGACTTTCGCAGTTTGACGCAACTAGTCCCTGAGTGTGAATAAACTTGTTTTTGACACACCAAAGCTTTCAAAACTTATTTCTAAGTTATATAAAAGTTATTTAAGGTATGTTAAGCCTATGTCACTATTCCGGAGTGTTTTCCGTATTAAACTGATTACGTTTACGCATCAGTTCACGTTTAACTTTCCAGAAAGTGATTTAAAGCTTGAAAATGAACTAGAATCAAAATGTGAAATTGTAAAACCAAAATAAACAAATTTTTGAGACCAAAACACATTGTTTCTTTGATAAAAGATAGTGTCCTACATTGTGTGTGTTTACAGAGCACAAGTGTCACAGTCTCCCCTACTTCAGGAAATTTCATCCCGAAATTTGTTTGAAGGAGACCGTAGAGGGGAAATGAAACAACTGATGGATAAGCAGATTGCTAGATCCCAAAGATGCAGAGCATCATTTGGAGGGGAATTCAAAATGTGATTTGGGATATTCAAAGTATCTCAAGGTATCCAACCCTTTGAAATTTGTGATAGTCGACTAGTGTTCAAAAATCATTTAAGTATGGCACTATGTTATACTAAGCTCCTAGTGTAATTCCTAGCAAACAATGGGGTGTACATTCAAGCCCTACACGTACACGGTTTCTAATGTCCCACGAGGTACATCCAATGCACCATGAGCATCTCATGCATAGGAGACGGGTCAACATACCTATGGCATCAAGATCGTCACCTTTAACACCATAATATACTCCCGGTCGGCTCGATTTGAGTTAATGAACGTACTTGCTGTAGTCCATCGGAAATAATCACACAATAACACTAAAACACATAATCACATAATGGTCCAAGATAACATAAAATCACCAAATGATCTCAGCAACGTTTTGAAGAATAACACAATAAGAACATTTATATATAGGAAGTACCATCGGCGTATCCACCATGTTCTTATCGCATCATACTCCTCCGTTACCTCAATCATTCTAGATTTTATGCCACCATACTTAACAAGGCTTACTATGATTCTCATGCGTCGAAACTCATAATTAAGTGTGCACCCATAATTACTCGTTTCGTCACATGGTCCACATAGCTCCTCTTGTTAAGCAAGGGTAAACAAATAATAAGGTCGAACTATCGTCTAATTCAAATAAACATCGTCACAGCATAATATCTATCAAATCGAATCGTATTTCATACTAGCAATGATAACACCACTTATTTTGCCTACGACAAATTTAGTAGTAGGTATTTTATTCTAGTACAACTATGTATATATGTTTCATACTTAACCAAACAGGTAGAACGCAACATATATAATTCATACATTATCATCATAATGTAAGCATATCAAGAAATTGTTTTCAAATCATGTGCTAGGTATGCTAAGTTAACAAACTAAGTACGTTAAATCAACATACGAAGCAAATTGAATTTATATTCAGGTGCTATACATTTTAGATAAACAAATCATGTATATAATGCTATGATCATAAGACAGTATTAACTTGTATTGATCGCGTTACCAAGTTTGTACGAATGCACCAAAGTGCAATCACATTATGCTAAATTATAAGATTTTGTTCCTAAAGAACAGAATCCTCAAAATTAGCATGAAATTTGAAATCACACATAGTGCAATCACTTTAGAGTTTCAAATTGAAAATTGAATAACAGAGATAAAAATAAACTTCTTGAAATTTATATTGTCATTACAAACATAGTTAAAATTATGTACATTGATCTTGAAAATAAACAGGAAAATTAGAGGTTCAAATGATCATAAGTGTAACATCTGTGCTTGTAATCATTGTGAACAGTTCGATTATCAATAAAACAATGTTATTTGATCCCAATGTTTGTTTTGTTATGTTTTACATTTTACATGTTTTGACTTTTATTCAATTTCAAACTCTATATCACTTTCTGGAGAGTTATACGCAAACTGGTGAGTAAACGTAACCAGTTTAATGCGAAAAATACTCCGGAACATCAACATATACTTAAAATACCTTAAATAACCTTTACATAACTTAGAAATAAGTTTTGAAGGCTTTGGTATGGCAAAAACAAGTAAATTCGCTTACAGGGACTAAAGTTGACAAACTGTGAAAGTATGCCAATTTGAACTGTAACAAACATCCTGGAACATGACCATAAGTTAAACATACCATAAATATCCTCTAAATAGCTTAGAAATAGGCTTTGAGGTGTTCGGTGTGCTAAAATAAACTTTTGGGTCATTCAGGGACTAAAAGTGTCAAAAAGTGCACAAGTTTGCATTTTCGCGCATAACTTACGTTCTGAATACATCCGGACATCCAAAAATTTATGTAAGCACTAAAACATTTTATTTTAGTGTTTGGCATAAGAAAAATCCATTCGTCGCGTCATTTGGATCCTTTTCCGCGCTTATGCGCATTCCGTCGTAATTAAGCGAACGTCGCGATCGTACGACCAAACGAACCAACATCCGACATATTTTTGAGCATGTTTCAAGTCCACAATGTTTAGGCATAATTTTAGGGCCTTAAAGTTCGCTTTACGGGCCTTAGAAGTGTCGGGAATGGCCTTAAACATGTGCAGGGACTGAAACTGTCATTTTGGAAACTTGTTTTCTGATCAAAAGCACTAGGCGGCCCGCGTAAGACTTATGTGTATCCCTACGCGGCCCGCGTCAGCCCTTCAGATCAGCAAAGATCAAGTTAACAGCTGTTAACAGCCTTTAACCCCTCCAAAGGCCAATGCCAAGTGTCAAAACCTTATGGTGAAGGGCCAAATGAGTTACCACAACTTTCCAACAAGTGTACGGCTTAGATGGTGCCCCCTTTTCCAAGAAACGATCCTAACGGTGAACCGAAAACTATAAATACCCACCTTATGTTCACTCATTTCCTCACAAATCTGATCTAATGTGCTCTAAGTTGAAACCTTTGTTTCATACCTGAGCTATTTGGATCTAGATTAGCTTTTGGGGACCCTTTGTAAGTGTTCCTTCGTTCTTTTATTGCTTTTCGAGTCCGAAAGTCAAACTTTGTTTGACTTTCTGCATTGACCAGTTTATGGTCAATGTGAAGTTCGTTTGAACTTCGCAACGTGATTGTAATCACGATGGTTATAGTCCCTTGTGACTATGCCTACTGATTACCACGTTGTCTAGGGCCGTAAGGGTAAGCGATCTGATAAATCACTTATACCTTCGAACCCGACCCATTTGGTCGATCATTAGGATCCGACCAAACACATTAGGTGACCATAGTATATAGGGAATAACCTTCCGAGGTTATACCTTATGGTCGCTTCGTTTAAATAGTTGTATAATAGGTAGTTTATATGCCTTAGGTAAATTACCAAAATACCCCTTTAATGCCAAAATTCATTTTAAACATATGTGACATAACTTTTGACATCTAAACTGATTTGATAACAATATTAGACATGTTAAGGCATATTTTACTTGTCATAGGACTAGTTAGGCGTTCCGAACGCGTTTCACGCGAACGACGCGTTAAAGTAGCATAAGCTACCTAAACGGGTCGTAATGGGTCGTAAGCACTTAGGTTAGGTTTCATTTAGTATGTAGGCTTTGTTAAACCATGTTACATGAGTTCCTACACTCATTTGGTTTACAAACCCTCATACTACCCGATCTTCCGATATAGGTCCGGTTTATTAACATAGTTACCTATATTAGGTACCGTTTGATTCCGTGATCTCTAGCATTGCTTGGTGGTTATCTTAGGACTTCTGAGCAATCTCAAGTGAGTACATAGAACCCCTCTTTTACTGTTTTCCAAACTGTTTTGGGGTGGAACACATGTGCCTACTTGTTACTTTCAGGCTTTCATGCTTTCATATCATATGGTTGTTATGTTCATTAGTACATTATAGTACATGAATTCAATACATTTCATGCTATGTATGTCCATTGTGTGCATACTTAGTACATTTTTTTACATAACATTTCATGCTATATATGCCCATTGTGTGCATACTTAGTACATTGTTTTACATAACATTTCATGCTATATATGCCCATTGTGTGCATATTTAGTACATTGTTTTACATAACATTTCATGCTATATATGCCCATTGTGTGCATACTTAGTACATTGTTTTACATAACATTTCATGCTATATATGCCCATTGTGTGCATATTTAGTACATTGTTTTACATTACATTTCATGCTATATATGCCCATTGTGTGCATACTTAGTACATTGTTTTACATTACATTTCATGCTATATATGCCCATTGTGTGCATACTTAGTACATTGTTTTACATTACATTTCACGCTATGTATGTTCGTTTGATTACATACTTAGTGCATTGTTTTCATATGCTTACATTTTGGTATAACATTTGGGTTGTTTTAAATGGGACAATACATTCATTAACATTGATCACGCCGTTCGTTAGTAGGTAGTGGTACCATAGGAATTGACAACTCCCGTTCCTGAAATCCTGGGTTTGTTTGGATTGGAAGGAATGACCGAATTCGATACACATAACTTAGATAAACCTTTAATTTGTTTAAGGGTTTATCGCCACAGTCTCAAGGCTTGAGTGTATGCATTTTCACAATACCGCATAGATGTTTATATCAGTATAGCATGCATTTGTTCCACAACACATAACTTTGATTTAAACATTGTTTTACTTCAATACCTTGTTTTGTGCATTTTACATATGGTTTAAGTTGATATATTTCACTTACCATACATGACATTTTTGGTTACACATTACATGATTTACATTAGACATAAACATTTTGACATTGACATACACAATTCATGATTGACATTAAACACAGACATTTGATATGGTTTACATAATAACATTTTGACATTTGATTATACATAAACAATTCACATTCGTGGTTTGGTTTGAGTAAGTGATTTAAGTAACGAGGCATGTGTAATATGATACAAGCATGGTGGATACGCCGCTGGTACTTCCTATATATAAGTGTTTGTATGGTATTACATATCGTAGCGTTATTTAAATCATTTCAATTTAAGACACATGACATTTTATACAAATAACAAACTTTTCACAAGACATTGTTTTACAAACAACTTATCTTATACAAACTCATTTTACATGGTTATTCATTTAACCTTACATTTATTTATACATATCATCTGATCTTATCGTTTTTCAAATGATTTACAAGACAAAGCAAATTACAAGGTTCATGACTAAACATTTTCTTAAACACAAGTCATGAATCCTATTTTCACAAAACCTATGTATCTCACAATCATTTTTATGCTGACGTACCTATTTTCACATGTGTTTTCAGGAGCTTTTGTGTAGGATGATGATCGTGACACTAGGGCGGACCTGTGCCTTAGAGACATAAAACGAAGATAGACTTAGTTTAATTATGTTATGAACTCCTTAATTCCTGTGTTGAGACAATGTAACACGCTTGTTTGATAAATAAAATATAACTTTGTATGCCATGGTTGTGAAACAATAATTCTGTTACAACACTCCCCGACGTTTCCGCCGCGGTTGCATGTTATACGCGGTCGGGGTGTGACAGAAGAGTTGGTATCAGAGCCAATGGTTATAGGGAATTAGGTTATTAGTAATGCTTTGACCTAGACTATAACTTTTCTAGGACCCTAACACAAGTTATCTTGTGTTTAGATCTTAAAACATGCACATCACCTATCCTTAGGTGATTATCAAAACAAGAACCCAATTTTCCGAAATGATTTTTGAAAAACAATCTTCTGTTTTTGAATGATTTATTACAAGGTTTTGAACCCTCTGTTATAAGGTTTTGAACCCTCTTTTGTAAGGTTTTGAACCCTTCCAGTTTGACTAAATTTTTGGCTTTATGCCTTTGAATTTTCGAAAATCTCGTCAAGGTTTTGGGTTTTAAATAGTGTGAACACGTGCAAACTGTAAGAGTGAATGCCTGTACCCTGGGTTTTCTGTCTAAGGCTAGAGTGTTCGTACAAATCCACATAATCGGACCAGTCACTCTTACCTGGGAACTCTTGGGGTGAGTGTTCACTTATAGGCGAGCATGTCTTCGCGATACATTATTTTTGACCCATTTACTTTGATTAGTCACTGTGTGTCGTTTGTTTGCTTTGTGATACGGACAAATGACCACCATCTCTGCTTTCGTTGATTTTGTTTCATCTCATTCTCTTCATCCAATCATCTCACTTGTTTCCTTTCATGTTTTCCTCTTTTAGAATGCCTCTTCGACGCGAAAACCAGATAGCGACTGCCGAACTGGCAGAAATTATTGCGCAGCAAATGGCTGCTCAATTCCCAAACCTCTTTGCTCAATGGAACCAAGCCAACAACAACAACAATGCTCCATGCAAATTCAAGGATTTTAACTCGGCTAAACCACTCAAGTTTAGTGGTTCTGAGGGAGCGACTGGGCTTCTTCAGTGGTTCGAGAGCATTGAGAATACATTTCATCATGTTCAGTGTCCGGATAATCGTAAGGTCGAGTTTTCTTCGAGTGTGTTTCAGAAGAGGGCTCTCACATGGTGGAACGGGGTTATGAGAGACCGTGGTGCAGAAGTTGCTCTAGCGCAAACATGGGCTGAACTTAGAGCTCTTATGATGAGGGAGTTTTGTCCTCGTCATGAACTACGAGCGTTGGAGAGAGAGTTTGATGATTTGAAGCAAGACAGTGGTGAGCACAGGGCGTATACTGATAGATTTGAGGAGTTGAGTCTGCTTTGCCCAACTATGGTTACCCCACTCGATAAGGCTATCGAAAGATACATCGATGGTCTACCTGACTCAGTACAAGACATCATTACTGGTAGTAACCCTACCACACTCCGTCAGGCTATCGAGTTAGCAGCGACACTGACTGAGTCGCAGATTCGGAAGAATAAGTTACACAGGAAGGGTGACAAGGGCAAGAAACAGTCGTTTGACAAAGAAGATAGCAAGAAAAGTCAAAACAAGAATGGAAAGGATTCTGGTTCATCGAAAAGGTCAAGGAAGCGTAAGGCTTCCCAAAACTTTGCTGTCACTGCCCAAGCTAATCAGGCAGCTCCCAACCTACCCGCACAACCACCAGCGAAGAAACCTTATTCAGGGAATGCACCTTTGTGCAATAGATGCAATAGTCACCATCAGCCGCAACATCCGTGCCGTTTCTGTAATAACTGTGGGAAGTCGGGTCATCTTGCCAATGTTTGTCGGTTTGCTCAGAATCGGGCAGTTCAGAACCCGGCTCAACAAGTTGCTCAGCCTCCTGCTCAGCAACAGGGTCAAGTTGCCCGACCACACTACCTACCAGGTGCTTGTTATAACTGTGGGGATCTGACCCACTACCGTAATCAATGTCCAAGATTGGTGAATGCAAATCCAGCTCAGGCTCCGGCTCGAGGCCGAGTCTTTAACATGAATGCCCAAGAGGCACAAGCAGATAATGAAGTGGTGAACGGTACGTTCTTTATTAATAATCAGCCTGCATCTGTTCTTTTTGATTCGGGTGCCGATAAGAGTTTTGTGTCATTGTCCTTTGAGCCAATGCTTCGCGTGTCTAGAACAAAACTTGGAAAACCCTTGACAGTAGAAGTTGCTAGTGGTGAACCCATTGTTCTTAATTCTGTTCTTCGCAACTGTCAGTTGAACCTTAACAACCATCTTTTTCCTGTCGACCTCACGCCAATGCAACTTGGAAGCTTTGACGTTATTGTGGGTATGGATTGGTTATCCAAGCATCGCGCAGAGGTAGTTTGTTTCGAGAAGATTGTTCGTGTGCCGCTTTCGACAGGCGAGATCCTACAAGTTCATGGTGAGAAACCTTCTGGTGGTCTCAAGCTCATGTCTTGTTTTAAAGCTCGGAAGTATCTGCAAAAGAACTATGTGGCCTTCTTGGCACATGTTACAGCAGATAAAGGCAAGGGTAAGTCTATTTCAGATATTCCTGTCGTTCGGGATTATTCTGAAGTATTCCCTAAAGAGTTACCTGGTCTACCTCCAGCACGCCAAGTCGAGTTCCGTATTGATCTTGTACCTGGTGCAAATCCCATTGCCAGAGCTCCATATCGTCTTGCACCATTTGAGATGCAAGAGTTGTCTAAACAGCTTCAGGAGCTTTCAGATAAAGGTTTTATCCGTCCTAGCTTTTCACCTTGGGGTGCTCCCGTTCTTTTTGTCAAGAAGAAGGATGGATCTTTTAGGATGTGTATCGATTATCGTGAGCTTAACAAGCTTACCATCAAGAATCGATATCCCCTACCTCACATCGATGATCTCTTTGATCAGTTACAGGGCGCTTCTTATTTTTCAAAGATAGATCTGCGATCTGGATATCATCAACTTCATGTGCATGAAGAAGATATTCCCAAGACAGCATTCCGCACTCGATATGGGCATTATGAGTTCACAGTTATGCCATTCGGTTTGACTAATGCTCCTGCTGTTTTCATAGACTTAATGAATAGGGTCTACAAGCCTTATTTGGATCTTTTCGTCATTGTTTTTATTGACGACATCTTGATATACTCTAAGACGCGAGCTGATCACGAGCAACATCTTCGTCTTACTCTGGAACTCCTAAAGAAAGAGCATCTTTTCGCCAAATTATCCAAGTGTGAATTCTGGCTTAAAGAAGTTCAATTTTTAGGATATATTATCAACAAACGAGGTATTCATGTAGATCCCTCCAAGATCAGTGCGATTAAGGATTGGGATACGCCTACTACTCCTACTGAAGTTCGTTCTTTTCTTGGTCTAGCGGGTTATTACCGTCGCTTCATTGAGAATTTCTCGAAGATTGCAGTTCCTCTAACTGCTCTAACTCAGAAGAACAAACCCTTTGAATGGGGATTCAAACAAGAGGAAGCTTTCCAAAACTTGAAGCAGAAGCTGTGTGATGCGCTTGTTCTATCATTGCCTGAGGGTAATGATGATTTTGTCGTGTATTGTGATGCATCTAAATTGGGTCTTGGTTGTGTTCTGATGCAAAGGAACAAAGTCATAGCATATGCATTGAGGCAGTTGAAGATACATGAGAAAAACTACACCACTCATGATCTTGAGTTGGGTGCAGTTGTTTTCGCTCTCAAAATCTGGAGACACTATCTATACGGCACAAAATGTGTGGTTTTCACAGACCACAAAAGTCTTCAGCATATCTTCAACCAGAAAGAACTCAACATGAGGCAATGACGTTGGGTTGAGCTCCAAAACGACTATGACTGCGAAATTCGCTACCATCCTGGTAAGGCGAATGTCGTAGCCGATGCATTGAGTCGTAAGGAACGAACCAAGCTTCATTGTGTTCGTGTTCAATCTGTTATTCAAGCTCGATCCGATATCCATTCATTTTCACTTCTGAAGAATATCCGTTGAGGGAAACGTATATCCGTTTAGTTAATTACTTTATTTTCCATTTCCGAAGAACCCGTTGAAAAGAAAATGACCCTGTTCATTCATTTTCACTTCTGAAAAATATCCGTTGAGGAAAATAATCAGATTATGCTTTACATATCTTTGATGACTATTTGACACAAAGTCATAGACAGACTCCTACGAATAAATTTCGGGACGAAATTTCCTAAAGTAGGGGAGACTGTAACACCTGTGTCATTTCAACCATCAAACAAATTCCAAACCAATGAAATATTGTATTTCATACTTTGGACTTGTATAAATATGTGTATCTTTTGCACATATCAAGTCTTGTTCGATTTCAAGCTCTAAATCGCTTTCTGGAAGGTTATACGCGCACTGATGCGTAAATATAACCAGTTTAATGCAACGAACACTCCGGAATAGTGAAATAGGCTTAACATACCTTAAATAACCTTTACATAACTTAGATATAAGTTTTGGAAGGTTTGGTGTGGTGAAATCAAAGTTTAATCGCTTACAGGGACTAAATTTGACAAACTGCGAAAGTATGCCAATTTGAACTGTAACAGACATTCCAGAACATGACCATAAGTTAAACATACCATAAATATCCTTTACATAGCTTAGAAATAGGCTTTGAGGTGTTCGGTATGCTAAAATAAACTTTTGTGTCATTCAGGGACTAAAAGTGTCAAAAAGTGCACAAGTTTGCATTTTCGCGCATAACTTACGTTCTGAATACATCCGGACATCCAAAAATTTATGCAAGCATGACTACATTATATTTTAGTGTTCGCCTTAAGAAAAATCCATTCGTCGCATCATTTGGATCGTTTTTCGCGCTTGTGCGCATTCCGTCGTAATTAAGCGAACATCGCGTTCGTACGACCAAACGAACCATCATCCGGCATATTTTTGAGTATGTTTTGAGTTCCCTATACTTTAACTTCATTTTAGAGCCTTGAAATGAGGTTAACGGGGTTCAAACGCATCAAAAAAGGCCTTAAACACGTGCAGGGACCATTCCTGCCACTTTTGAAACTTTTCTGAAACTGGGGGGTCAGTGGCGTAGCGCGACTGCCTAGGCCCTCACCGTCGCGCTACGCGACTGCCTAGTCTGGGGCAGAAACATGCAGAAAACTCATTTTTCGCATTTTCGGGACCGGATTCGATGTATCGACAGCTGTTTACAGTTGTTATCCACTCCCAAATCCCTTGCCAAGTGTTGATTCCCTATGGTTAGTGGCAATTTAGGCACCATAACATTCCGACACTTGTACGGACATGATTAAGGCACGATTTTCGACAAACGATCCTAACGGTTCGGGTATTCCTATAAATACCCAACCCACACAACATCAAAACCCACTAGAATTCTGATTTTGAGAGCTCTAAGTTGAAACCATTGTTTCATACCTGAGTTCTTGGATCGGGATTAGCATTCGGGGACCCTTCGTAAGTATTCTTTCGTTCTTTTCCTTATTTTATTGCTTTTCGAGTCCGAAAGTCAAACTTTGTTTGACTTTCAGCGTTGACCAGTAATGGTCAATGCGAAGTTCGTTTGAACTTCGCAACGTGAGTGTAATCACGTTGGTCATAGTCCCTTGGGACTATGCCCACTGATTACCACGTTGTCTAGGGTCGTAGGGTAAGCGATCTAATGAATCGCTTATACCTCGAACCCGACCCAGTTTGGTCGATCATTAGGATCCGACCAAACACATTAGGTGACCATAGTAGGTAGGGAATAACCTTCCGAGGTTATACCCTATGGTCACATCGTTTAAGTAGTTGTATGATAGGTAGTTTATATGCCTTAGGTAAATTACCAGAATACCCTTTTCATGTATAATTGGTAATTAAGCATATGTAACCTAAACCTTTGTCACATAACTGATTATGTAATATGTTTAGGCATATAACACTTGTCATAGGGCTAGTTAGGCGGTCCGAACGCGTTTCACGCGAATGACGCGTTAAAGTAGCATAAGCTACCTAAACGGGTCGTAATGGGTCGTAGACACTTAGGTTAAGTTTCATTTAGTATGTAGGCTTTGATTAACCATATCACATGAGTTCCTACACTCATTTGGTTTACAAACCCTCATGCTACCCAGTCTTCCGATTTAGGTCCGGTTTATTAATGTAGTTACCTATATTAGGTGCCGTTTGATATTCCGCGATCTCTAGCATTGTTTGGTTGTTACTCAAGGACTTCTGAGCAATCTCAAGTGAGTACATAGACCCCTCTTTTACTGTTTTCCAAACTGTTTTGGGGTGGAACACATGTGCCTACTTGTTACTTTCATGCTTTCCTGTTTTCACATCATATACATGCTATGTTCGTTAGTACATTATAGTACATGATTTCATTACATTTCATGCTAGGTGTGCCCATTGTGTGCATTACTTAGTACATCGTTTTACATTTCATCTCATGCTAGGTGTGCCCATTGTGTGCATTACTTAGTACATTGTTTTACATTGCCTTTCTGTTGCATATGCTTATCCAGCGTATGAACACATTATACTACATTTTGAACCGTTGTAATCATTTGACTATGTGATCCGTTGATATCTGTGAACCGTTTGTATTTGTAACCGTTGAACCACGTGAACCGTTTGTAACCGTTGAACCACGTGAACCGTTTGTAACCGTTGAACCATGTGAACCGTTTGTAACTATTGAACCGTTTGTATCCATTACATGATTTACATTAGACATGAACATTACTTTGGTGGTTTGGTTTGATTAAGTGATTAAGTAACGATGCGTGTGTAATATGATACAAACATGGTGGATACGCCGCTGGTACTTCCTATATATAAGTGTTTGTATGGTATTACATATCGTAGCGTTATTTGAATCATTTCAGTTTGATACATATAACATTTTATACAAATAACATACTTTTCACAAGACATTGTTTTACAAACAACTTATCTTATACAAACTCAGTCTACATGGTTATTCATTTAACCATACATTATTCTTTTATCTATACATATCATTTGAACTTATTGATTTTCAAACGATTTACAAGACAAAGCAAATTACAAGGTTCATGACTAAACATTTTCTCAAACATAAGTCATGAAACCTATTTTCACAAAACCTATGTATCTCACCGGCATTTTTATGCTGACGTACCTATTTTCACATGTGTTTTTCAGGAACTGTTGCATAAGATGATCAAGATACATATAGGCAGACTTGGGCTTTAGTGACAATAAAAGATGCAGACTAGTTAATTATGTTGTATTTCCATGTTTGTTTAGACATTGTAACACTTTTAATCAATAAAACGAAACTTTAATTTCCATGGTTGTGAAACATTAATTCTGTTACAACACTCCCCGATGTTTCCGCCACGTTTTGTATGTTCTACGTGGTCGGGGTGTGACAGAAAAGATGGTATCAGAGCTAATGGTTATAGGGAATTAGGTTATTAGTAATGCTTTGACCTAGTCTATAATCTTCTTAGGACCCTAACGCGAGTCTACTTGCGTTTAGTCATAAAACAATACCGTCACCTATCCTTAGGCGACTACCACAACAAGAACATGAATTTCAAAACCGCTTTGAAAACTAATCATCTGTTCTAGGATGATTGATTACTAGGTTTTGAACCCTCTGTTATATGGTTTTGAACCCCTTTGAGTGTTCAAAATCTCATCAAGGTTTTGGGTTTTAAATAATGTGAACACGTGTAAACTGGAAGGGTGAATGCCTGTATTCTGGGTTTTCTGTCTAGGCAAGCACTTCGTATACATCTCATCAGACGTGAGACCAGTTGTGCTTACCTGGGAATTCTTGGGATGAGTGTTCACTTATAGGCGAGCATGTCTTCGCGATACATTATTTTTGACCTAATTACTTTGATTAATCACCGAGGTCGTTTGTTGCTTCATAGTAACAAACAAATGACCACTACCCTTGCTTTCATCAGATTTGTTTCATTTCATTCTTTTTCGTCTAAATCTTTCACTCGTTTCCTTTCATGTTTCCTCTTTTAGAATGCCTCCTCGACGCGAGAACCAGATAGCGACTGCCGAACTGGCAGAAATCATTGCGCAGCAAATGGCTGCTCAATTCCCAAACCTCTTTGCTCAATGGAATCAAGCCAACAACAATAACAATGTTACATGCAAATACAAGGATTTTAACCAGGCTAAACCACTCAAGTTTAGTGGTTCTGAAGGGGCGACTGGGCTTCTTCAATGGTTCGAGAGCATTGAGAATACTTTCCGCCACGTGCAGTGTCCTGACAATCGCAAGGTCGAGTTTTCTTCGAGTGTGTTTCAGAAGAGGGCTCTCACATGGTGGAACGGGGTTATGAGGGATCGTGGTGCAGAAGTTGCTCTAGCACAGACATGGGCCGAACTTAGGGCTCTCATGATGAAGGAGTTTTGTCCTCGTCACGAGATCAGGGCTTTGGAAAGGGAATTTGATGATCTTAAGCAAGATAGCGGTGAGCATCGAGCCTACACGGACCGTTATGAGGAGTTAAGTCTGTTATGCCCAAACATGGTCACACCTTTGGATAAGGCTATCGAAAAGTACATTGATGGCCTTCCCGACTCAATACAAGACATTTTGACAGGTAGCAACCCTACTACTGTTAAGCAGGCCATTGAGCTATCTGCAACCTTGACTGAATCGCAGATCAGGAAACGTAAGCTTTTCCGAAAGGGTGACAAGAAACTGGTCGAGGAATCGAAACCAATCGAGGAATCAAAGACCATGGATGAACAGACTGGACCCTCTAAGAAGTCAAAGAAGCAAAAGGCTTCTCAGAACTTCGTCGTGGTCGCTCACAATGATCAAGCCATCCCCAACCAACCAGCTCAACCCCTTGCCAGGAAACCCTACAACGGAACTGCACCCTTGTGCAACCAATGTGGCCTACATCATCATGCTGGGGTGAAGTGCCGCACATGCCAAGTTTGCGGACTTATAGGTCATACAGCTAGGGTTTGCCCAACCGCAGCTGCACCAAATCAAGCTGGCAACAATCCTGCTCAAGCTCGTTTTCCACCGGGATCTTGCTACAACTGTGGTGAGATGGGCCATTTTAGTAGGAATTGCCCAAGACTTGCTAATGCAAATCCAGCGCAGGGATGAGCATATGACCAACCAGAAGACAACATCGTTTAGAAATAATCACGTCTTATGTATTATTTTCTTTTGTTGTCACGATCCATGAAACGGTTGTTGTTATCATTGTTTATAAATAAATCTTTTACTTACATCGCAATGTATTTATGTGATTGTATGTATAAACAACATATCCTCTACAATACCGACAATCAAGGAACCGTATTCCTTGAAGAACAGACTACCCCCAAATTTCTTCCATTTTATGATCTCTTGCGTTTTTTTCACGAAAATCCTAAGTACCCGTTTCTTCCAAGAGAAACAAAGTACGAGGTGCCAAGTTAATAGCAATCAATAACAATATGATAACAATTAAACAATTATGTGGTTATGTGCTTATGTGTTCCCTTTTATGTGGCATGTAATTCAAATTATGTTATCCAAATCCTCGTAAAATCTTACATATCCTTGTGCAAGAGATTCCTAGTATGATACCCAAAGGTACTACCTAAAATCCTTAATGGACTTCTACGTTGTAGATAAGTCCCTTGGATTATAAAGTACTACTTCATAATTAGACCCCTTTAGTGGTCTAGTTAAACAGATTGATCCAAAAATCTGGTTAGGGATATCATGTGATGATATAGCTGAAAGGACTCCTTAGTGGCCTAATTAAGAAGATCCTCTGTTGATCTAATTAAAAGGACCCTATGGTAGTCTAGTCACTCTCATCTCAAGTTTGATATCTTTCCCCACAACATTACAAAACGAACTGTGCGGACTGTGCAAGGAATTACGTAATTATGGATGCATACATAATTATGGAATTTAGTGCACAGAAATCACAGCAAGTTCTATCATGTATCTAGAGTTAACCCTATTCATTTCCAACTCTGAGGAAGCAACCGTTGAAAATGACTCCGTTAGTTCATTTTCGTTTCTGAAGATTTATCCGTTGAGGAAATGAATATCCGTTGTGTAATCCTTCATTTCCAACTCTGAGGAAATAACCGTTGAAAATGACTCCGTTAGTTCATTTTCGTTTCTGAAGATTTACCCGTTGAGGAAATGAATATCCGTTGTGTAGTCTTTCATTTCCAACTCTGAGGAAGCAACCGTTGAAAATGACTCCGTTAGTTCATTTTCGTTTCTGAAGATTTATCCGTTGAGGAAATGAATATCCGTTGTGTAATCCTTCATTTCCAACTCTGAGGAAATAACCGTTGAAAATGACTCCGTTAGTTCATTTTCGTTTCTGAAGATTTATCCGTTGAGGAAATGAATATCCGTTGTGTAGTCTTTCATTTCCAACTTTGAGGAAGCAACCGTTGAAAATGACTCCGTTAGTTCATTTTCGTTTCTGAAGAATTATCCGTTGAGGAAATGAATATCCGTTGATTTTTCTTTCATTTCAAATTCTGAAGAACAAACCGTTGAGGAAAATGACCTCGTTTGTTCATTTTTTTGTTCTGAAGAATATCCGTTGAGAGAAATGAATATCCGTGGATTATTCTTCATTCCCATTTCTGACGAAGAATCCGTTGAGAAAGAATGAATCATCCATTCATTTTCACTTCTGAAGAATATCCGTTGAGGGAAACGTATATCCGTTTAGTTAATTACTTTATTTTCCATTTCCGAAGAACCCGTTGAAAAGAAAATGACCCTGTTCATTCATTTTCACTTCTGAAAAATATCCGTTGAGGAAAATAATCAGATTATGCTTTACATATCTTTGATGACTATTTGACACAAAGTCATAGACAGACTCCTACGAATAAATTTCGGGACGAAATTTCCTAAAGTAGGGGAGACTGTAACACCTGTGTCATTTCAACCATCAAACAAATTCCAAACCAATGAAATATTGTATTTCATACTTTGGACTTGTATAAATATGTGTATCTTTTGCACATATCAAGTCTTGTTCGATTTCAAGCTCTAAATCGCTTTCTGGAAGGTTATACGCGCACTGATGCGTAAATATAACCAGTTTAATGCAACGAACACTCCGGAATAGTGAAATAGGCTTAACATACCTTAAATAACCTTTACATAACTTAGATATAAGTTTTGGAAGGTTTGGTGTGGTGAAATCAAAGTTTAATCGCTTACAGGGACTAAATTTGACAAACTGCGAAAGTATGCCAATTTGAACTGTAACAGACATTCCGGAACATGACCATAAGTTAAACATACCATAAATATCCTTTACATAGCTTAGAAATAGGCTTTGAGGTGTTCGGTATGCTAAAATAAACTTTTGTGTCATTCAGGGACTAAAAGTGTCAAAAAGTGCACAAGTTTGCATTTTCGCGCATAACTTACGTTCTGAATACATCCGGACATCCAAAAATTTATGTAAGCATGACTACATTATATTTTAGTGTTCGCCTTAAGAAAAATCCATTCGTCGCATCATTTGGATCGTTTTTCGCGCTTGTGCGCATTCCGTCGTAATTAAGCGAACATCGCGTTCGTACGACCAAACGAACCATCATCCGGCATATTTTTGAGTATGTTTTGAGTTCCCTATACTTTAACTTCATTTTAGAGCCTTGAAATGAGGTTAACGGGGTTCAAACGCATCAAAAAAGGCCTTAAACACGTGCAGGGACCATTCCTGCCACTTTTGAAACTTTTCTGAAACTGGGGGGTCAGTGGCGTAGCGCGACTGCCTAGGCCCTCACCGTCGCGCTACGCGACTGCCTAGTCTGGGGCAGAAACATGCAGAAAACTCATTTTTCGCATTTTCGGGACCGGATTCGATGTATCGACAGCTGTTTACAGTTGTTATCCACTCCCAAATCCCTTGCCAAGTGTTGATTCCCTATGGTTAGTGGCAATTTAGGCACCATAACATTCCGACACTTGTACGGACATGATTAAGGCACGATTTTCGACAAACGATCCTAACGGTTCGGGTATTCCTATAAATACCCAACCCACACAACATCAAAACCCACTAGAATTCTGATTTTGAGAGCTCTAAGTTGAAACCATTGTTTCATACCTGAGTTCTTGGATCGGGATTAGCATTCGGGGACCCTTCGTAAGTATTCTTTCGTTCTTTTCCTTATTTTATTGCTTTTCGAGTCCGAAAGTCAAACTTTGTTTGACTTTCAGCGTTGACCAGTAATGGTCAATGCGAAGTTCGTTTGAACTTCGCAACGTGAGTGTAATCACGTTGGTCATAGTCCCTTGGGACTATGCCCACTGATTACCACGTTGTCTAGGGTCGTAGGGTAAGCGATCTAATGAATCGCTTATACCTCGAACCCGACCCAGTTTGGTCGATCATTAGGATCCGACCAAACACATTAGGTGACCATAGTAGGTAGGGAATAACCTTCCGAGGTTATACCCTATGGTCACATCGTTTAAGTAGTTGTATGATAGGTAGTTTATATGCCTTAGGTAAATTACCAGAATACCCTTTTCATGTATAATTGGTAATTAAGCATATGTAACCTAAACCTTTGTCACATAACTGATTATGTAATATGTTTAGGCATATAACACTTGTCATAGGGCTAGTTAGGCGGTCCGAACGCGTTTCACGCGAACGACGCGTTAAAGTAGCATAAGCTACCTAAACGGGTCGTAATGGGTCGTAGACACTTAGGTTAAGTTTCATTTAGTATGTAGGCTTTGATTAACCATATCACATGAGTTCCTACACTCATTTGGTTTACAAACCCTCATGCTACCCAGTCTTCCGATTTAGGTCCGGTTTATTAATGTAGTTACCTATATTAGGTGCCGTTTGATATTCCGCGATCTCTAGCATTGTTTGGTTGTTACTCAAGGACTTCTGAGCAATCTCAAGTGAGTACATAGACCCCTCTTTTACTGTTTTCCAAACTGTTTTGGGGTGGAACACATGTGCCTACTTGTTACTTTCATGCTTTCCTGTTTTCACATCATATACATGCTATGTTCGTTAGTACATTATAGTACATGATTTCATTACATTTCATGCTAGGTGTGCCCATTGTGTGCATTACTTAGTACATCGTTTTACATTTCATCTCATGCTAGGTGTGCCCATTGTGTGCATTACTTAGTACATTGTTTTACATTGCCTTTCTGTTGCATATGCTTATCCAGCGTATGAACACATTATACTACATTTTGAACCGTTGTAATCATTTGACTATGTGATCCGTTGATATCTGTGAACCGTTTGTATTTGTAACCGTTGAACCACGTGAACCGTTTGTAACCGTTGAACCACGTGAACCGTTTGTAACCGTTGAACCATGTGAACCGTTTGTAACTATTGAACCGTTTGTATCCATTACATGATTTACATTAGACATGAACATTACTTTGGTGGTTTGGTTTGATTAAGTGATTAAGTAACGATGCGTGTGTAATATGATACAAACATGGTGGATACGCCGCTGGTACTTCCTATATATAAGTGTTTGTATGGTATTACATATCGTAGCGTTATTTGAATCATTTCAGTTTGATACATATAACATTTTATACAAATAACATACTTTTCACAAGACATTGTTTTACAAACAACTTATCTTATACAAACTCAGTCTACATGGTTATTCATTTAACCATACATTATTCTTTTATCTATACATATCATTTGAACTTATTGATTTTCAAACGATTTACAAGACAAAGCAAATTACAAGGTTCATGACTAAACATTTTCTCAAACATAAGTCATGAAACCTATTTTCACAAAACCTATGTATCTCACCGGCATTTTTATGCTGACGTACCTATTTTCACATGTGTTTTTCAGGAACTGTTGCATAAGATGATCAAGATACATATAGGCAGACTTGGGCTTTAGTGACAATAAAAGATGCAGACTAGTTAATTATGTTGTATTTCCATGTTTGTTTAGACATTGTAACACTTTTAATCAATAAAACGAAACTTTAATTTCCATGGTTGTGAAACATTAATTCTGTTACAACACTCCCCGATGTTTCCGCCACGTTTTGTATGTTCTACGTGGTCGGGGTGTGACAGAAAAGATGGTATCAGAGCTAATGGTTATAGGGAATTAGGTTATTAGTAATGCTTTGACCTAGTCTATAATCTTCTTAGGACCCTAACACGAGTCTACTTGCGTTTAGTCATAAAACAATACCGTCACCTATCCTTAGGCGACTACCACAACAAGAACATGAATTTCAAAACCGCTTTGAAAACTAATCATCTGTTCTAGGATGATTGATTACTAGGTTTTGAACCCTCTGTTATATGGTTTTGAACCCCCCTTTGAGTGTTCAAAATCTCATCAAGGTTTTGGGTTTTAAATAATGTGAACACGTGTAAACTGGAAGGGTGAATGCCTGTATTCTGGGTTTTCTGTCTAGGCAAGCACTTCGTATACATCTCATCAGACGTGAGACCAGTTGTGCTTACCTGGGAATTCTTGGGATGAGTGTTCACTTATAGGCGAGCATGTCTTCGCGATACATTATTTTTGACCTAATTACTTTGATTAATCACCGAGGTCGTTTGTTGCTTCATAGTAACAAACAAATGACCACTACCCTTGCTTTCATCAGATTTGTTTCATTTCATTCTTTTTCGTCTAAATCTTTCACTCGTTTCCTTTCATGTTTCCTCTTTTAGAATGCCTCCTCGACGCGAGAACCAGATAGCGACTGCCGAACTGGCAGAAATCATTGCGCAGCAAATGGCTGCTCAATTCCCAAACCTCTTTGCTCAATGGAATCAAGCCAACAACAATAACAATGTTACATGCAAATACAAGGATTTTAACCAGGCTAAACCACTCAAGTTTAGTGGTTCTGAAGGGGCGACTGGGCTTCTTCAATGGTTCGAGAGCATTGAGAATACTTTCCGCCACGTGCAGTGTCCTGACAATCGCAAGGTCGAGTTTTCTTCGAGTGTGTTTCAGAAGAGGGCTCTCACATGGTGGAACGGGGTTATGAGGGATCGTGGTGCAGAAGTTGCTCTAGCACAGACATGGGCCGAACTTAGGGCTCTCATGATGAAGGAGTTTTGTCCTCGTCACGAGATCAGGGCTTTGGAAAGGGAATTTGATGATCTTAAGCAAGATAGCGGTGAGCATCGAGCCTACACGGACCGTTATGAGGAGTTAAGTCTGTTATGCCCAAACATGGTCACACCTTTGGATAAGGCTATCGAAAAGTACATTGATGGCCTTCCCGACTCAATACAAGACATTTTGACAGGTAGCAACCCTACTACTGTTAAGCAGGCCATTGAGCTATCTGCAACCTTGACTGAATCGCAGATCAGGAAACGTAAGCTTTTCCGAAAGGGTGACAAGAAACTGGTCGAGGAATCGAAACCAATCGAGGAATCAAAGACCATGGATGAACAGACTGGACCCTCTAAGAAGTCAAAGAAGCAAAAGGCTTCTCAGAACTTCGTCGTGGTCGCTCACAATGATCAAGCCATCCCCAACCAACCAGCTCAACCCCTTGCCAGGAAACCCTACAACGGAACTGCACCCTTGTGCAACCAATGTGGCCTACATCATCATGCTGGGGTGAAGTGCCGCACATGCCAAGTTTGCGGACTTATAGGTCATACAGCTAGGGTTTGCCCAACCGCAGCTGCACCAAATCAAGCTGGCAACAATCCTGCTCAAGCTCGTTTTCCACCGGGATCTTGCTACAACTGTGGTGAGATGGGCCATTTTAGTAGGAATTGCCCAAGACTTGCTAATGCAAATCCAGCGCAGGGATGAGCATATGACCAACCAGAAGACAACATCGTTTAGAAATAATCACGTCTTATGTATTATTTTCTTTTGTTGTCACGATCCATGAAACGGTTGTTGTTATCATTGTTTATAAATAAATCTTTTACTTACATCGCAATGTATTTATGTGATTGTATGTATAAACAACATATCCTCTACAATACCGACAATCAAGGAACCGTATTCCTTGAAGAACAGACTACCCCCAAATTTCTTCCATTTTATGATCTCTTGCGTTTTTTTCACGAAAATCCTAAGTACCCGTTTCTTCCAAGAGAAACAAAGTACGAGGTGCCAAGTTAATAGCAATCAATAACAATATGATAACAATTAAACAATTATGTGGTTATGTGCTTATGTGTTCCCTTTTATGTGTCATGTAATTCAAATTATGTTATCCAAATCCTCGTAAAATCTTACATATCCTTGTGCAAGAGATTCCTAGTATGATACCCAAAGGTACTACCTAAAATCCTTAATGGACTTCTACGTTGTAGATAAGTCCCTTGGATTATAAAGTACTACTTCATAATTAGACCCCTTTAGTGGTCTAGTTAAACAGATTGATCCAAAAATCTGGTTAGGGATATCATGTGATGATATAGCTGAAAGGACTCCTTAGTGGCCTAATTAAGAAGATCCTCTGTTGATCTAATTAAAAGGACCCTATGGTAGTCTAGTCACTCTCATCTCAAGTTTGATATCTTTCCCCACAACATTACAAAACGAACTGTGCGGACTGTGCAAGGAATTACGTAATTATGGATGCATACATAATTATGGAATTTAGTGCATAGAAATCACAGCAAGTTCTATCATGTATCTAGAGTTAACCCTATTCATTTCCAACTCTGAGGAAGCAACCGTTGAAAATGACTCCGTTAGTTCATTTTCGTTTCTGAAGATTTATCCGTTGAGGAAATGAATATCCGTTGTGTAATCCTTCATTTCCAACTCTGAGGAAATAACCGTTGAAAATGACTCCGTTAGTTCATTTTCGTTTCTGAAGATTTACCCGTTGAGGAAATGAATATCCGTTGTGTAGTCTTTCATTTCCAACTCTGAGGAAGCAACCGTTGAAAATGACTCCGTTAGTTCATTTTCGTTTCTGAAGATTTATCCGTTGAGGAAATGAATATCCGTTGTGTAATCCTTCATTTCCAACTCTGAGGAAATAACCGTTGAAAATGACTCCGTTAGTTCATTTTCGTTTCTGAAGATTTATCCGTTGAGGAAATGAATATCCGTTGTGTAGTCTTTCATTTCCAACTTTGAGGAAGCAACCGTTGAAAATGACTCCGTTAGTTCATTTTCGTTTCTGAAGAATTATCCGTTGAGGAAATGAATATCCGTTGATTTTTCTTTCATTTCAAATTCTGAAGAACAAACCGTTGAGGAAAATGACCTCGTTTGTTCATTTTTTTGTTCTGAAGAATATCCGTTGAGAGAAATGAATATCCGTGGATTATTCTTCATTCCCATTTCTGACGAAGAATCCGTTGAGAAAGAATGAATCATCCATTCATTTTCACTTCTGAAGAATATCCGTTGAGGGAAACGTATATCCGTTTAGTTAATTACTTTATTTTCCATTTCCGAAGAACCCGTTGAAAAGAAAATGACCCTGTTCATTCATTTTCACTTCTGAAAAATATCCGTTGAGGAAAATAATCAGATTATGCTTTACATATCTTTGATGACTATTTGACACAAAGTCATAGACAGACTCCTACGAATAAATTTCGGGACGAAATTTCCTAAAGTAGGGGAGACTGTAACACCTGTGTCATTTCAACCATCAAACAAATTCCAAACCAATGAAATATTGTATTTCATACTTTGGACTTGTATAAATATGTGTATCTTTTGCACATATCAAGTCTTGTTCGATTTCAAGCTCTAAATCGCTTTCTGGAAGGTTATACGCACACTGATGCGTAAATATAACCAGTTTAATGCAACGAACACTCCGGAATAGTGAAATAGGCTTAACATACCTTAAATAACCTTTACATAACTTAGATATAAGTTTTGGAAGGTTTGGTGTGGTGAAATCAAAGTTTAATCGCTTACAGGGACTAAATTTGACAAACTGCGAAAGTATGCCAATTTGAACTGTAACAGACATTCCGGAACATGACCATAAGTTAAACATACCATAAATATCCTTTACATAGCTTAGAAATAGGCTTTGAGGTGTTCGGTATGCTAAAATAAACTTTTGTGTCATTCAGGGACTAAAAGTGTCAAAAAGTGCACAAGTTTGCATTTTCGCGCATAACTTACGTTCTGAATACATCCGGACATCCAAAAATTTATGTAAGCATGACTACATTATATTTTAGTGTTCGCCTTAAGAAAAATCCATTCGTCGCATCATTTGGATCGTTTTTCGCGCTTGTGCGCATTCCGTCGTGTTTAAGCGAACATCGCGTTCGTACGACCAAACGAACCATCATCCGGCATATTTTTGAGTATGTTTTGAGTTCCCTATACTTTAACTTCATTTTAGAGCCTTGAAATGAGGTTAACGGGGTTCAAACGCATCGAAAAAGGCCTTAAACACGTGCAGGGACCATTCCTGCCACTTTTGAAACTTTTCTGAAACTGGGGGGTCAGTGGCGTAGCGCGACTGCCTAGGCCCTCACCGTCGCACTACGCGACTGCCTAGTCTGGGGCAGAAACATGCAGAAAACTCATTTTTCGCATTTTCGGGACCGGATTCGATGTATCGACAGCTGTTTACAGTTGTTATCCACTCCCAAATCCCTTGCCAAGTGTTGATTCCCTATGGTTAGTGGCAATTTAGGCACCATAACATTCCGACACTTGTACGGACATGATTAAGGCACGATTTTCGACAAACGATCCTAACGGTTCGGGTATTCCTATAAATACCCAACCCACACAACATCAAAACCCACTAGAATTCTGATTTTGAGAGCTCTAAGTTGAAACCATTGTTTCATACCTGAGTTCTTGGATCGGGATTAGCATTCGGGGACCCTTCGTAAGTATTCTTTCGTTCTTTTCCTTATTTTATTGCTTTTCGAGTCCGAAAGTCAAACTTTGTTTGACTTTCAGCGTTGACCAGTAATGGTCAATGCGAAGTTCGTTTGAACTTCGCAACGTGAGTGTAATCACGTTGGTCATAGTCCCTTGGGACTATGCCCACTGATTACCACGTTGTCTAGGGTCGTAGGGTAAGCGATCTAATGAATCGCTTATACCTCGAACCCGACCCAGTTTGGTCGATCATTAGGATCCGACCAAACACATTAGGTGACCATAGTAGGTAGGGAATAACCTTCCGAGGTTATACCCTATGGTCACATCGTTTAAGTAGTTGTATGATAGGTAGTTTATATGCCTTAGGTAAATTACCAGAATACCCTTTTCATGTATAATTGGTAATTAAGCATATGTAACCTAAACCTTTGTCACATAACTGATTATGTAATATGTTTAGGCATATAACACTTGTCATAGGGCTAGTTAGGCGGTCCGAATGCGTTTCACGCGAACGACGCGTTAAAGTAGCATAAGCTACCTAAACGGGTCGTAATGGGTCGTAGATACTTAGGTTAAGTTTCATTTAGTATGTAGGCTTTGATTAACCATATCACATGAGTTCCTACACTCATTTGGTTTACAAACCCTCATGCTACCCAGTCTTCCGATTTAGGTCCGGTTTATTAATGTAGTTACCTATATTAGGTGCCGTTTGATATTCCGCGATCTCTAGCATTGTTTGGTTGTTACTCAAGGACTTCTGAGCAATCTCAAGTGAGTACATAGACCCCTCTTTTACTGTTTTCCAAACTGTTTTGGGGTGGAACACATGTGCCTACTTGTTACTTTCATGCTTTCCTGTTTTCACATCATATACATGCTATGTTCGTTAGTACATTATAGTACATGATTTCATTACATTTCATGCTAGGTGTGCCCATTGTGTGCATTACTTAGTACATCGTTTTACATTTCATCTCATGCTAGGTGTGCCCATTGTGTGCATTACTTAGTACATTGTTTTACATTGCCTTTCTGTTGCATATGCTTATCCAGCGTATGAACACATTATACTACATTTTGAACCGTTGTAATCATTTGACTATGTGATCCGTTGATATCTGTGAACCGTTTGTATTTGTAACCGTTGAACCACGTGAACCGTTTGTAACCGTTGAACCACGTGAACCGTTTGTAACCGTTGAACCATGTGAACCGTTTGTAACTATTGAACCGTTTGTATCCATTACATGATTTACATTAGACATGAACATTACTTTGGTGGTTTGGTTTGATTAAGTGATTAAGTAACGATGCGTGTGTAATATGATACAAACATGGTGGATACGCCGCTGGTACTTCCTATATATAAGTGTTTGTATGGTATTACATATCGTAGCGTTATTTGAATCATTTCAGTTTGATACATATAACATTTTATACAAATAACATACTTTTCACAAGACATTGTTTTACAAACAACTTATCTTATACAAACTCAGTCTACATGGTTATTCATTTAACCATACATTATTCTTTTATCTATACATATCATTTGAACTTATTGATTTTCAAACGATTTACAAGACAAAGCAAATTACAAGGTTCATGACTAAACATTTTCTCAAACATAAGTCATGAAACCTATTTTCACAAAACCTATGTATCTCACCGGCATTTTTATGCTGACGTACCTATTTTCACATGTGTTTTTCAGGAACTGTTGCATAAGATGATCAAGATACATATAGGCAGACTTGGGCTTTAGTGACAATAAAAGATGCAGACTAGTTAATTATGTTGTATTTCCATGTTTGTTTAGACATTGTAACACTTTTAATCAATAAAACGAAACTTTAATTTCCATGGTTGTGAAACATTAATTCTGTTACAACACTCCCCGATGTTTCCGCCACGTTTTGTATGTTCTACGTGGTCAGGGTGTGACAGAAGGACAATGGATCGTATTACTTCATGGACCGTTTGTGGGTCCCAAGCCAAGATAATCTTCGTACCTTGCTTATGGATGAAGCCCATAAGTCTTGTTATTCTGTTCATCCTGGCTCAGACAAGATGTATAAGGATCTTCGTATTCAGTATTGGTGGCCTGGTATGAAGAAAGACATTGCTTTATATGTATCAAAATGCCTTACTTGTCTAAAAGTTAAGGCTGAACATCAGCGTCCTTCTGGTTTATTGGTGCAACCAGAGATCCCAGTTTGGAAATGGGAAAACATTACCATGGATCTCATTACTAAACTTCCACGCACAAATAAAGGTCATGATGCCATCTGGGTAATTGTTGATCGTCTTACAAAGTCGGCGCATTTCTTGCCAATCCGTGAGGATTTTTCTGCTGACAAACTTGCTAAAATCTATGTGGATGAAATTGTAGCTCGACATGGTGTTCCTTTGAACATCATTTCTGACAGAGATGCTCGTTTCACTTCTCATTTTTGGAGAACCATGCAATCTGCTATGGGGACCCAACTTAATCTGAGCACAGCTTATCATCCGTAAACGGATGGTCAATCTGAAAGAACAATCCAGACTCTGGAGGATATGTTTAGAGCTTGTGTGATCGATTTTGGTGGTAGTTGGGATTCACATCTTCAGTTGATTGAATTCTCCTACAACAACAGTTATCACTCCAGCATCAACATGGCTCCTTTCGAGGCTCTCTATGGTCGAAAATGTCGTTCACCAGTCTGCTGGAATGTGGTCGGCGAGGCTCAGCTTACTGGACCTGCCCTTATTTTAGAGACAACAGATAAGGTCAAGAAAGTTCGTGATAACCTTCAGACAGCTAGAAGCCGTCAAAAGAGTTACGCGGACCCAAAATGCAAGCCTTTGGAATTTCAAGTCGGTGATCGAGTATTACTTAAGGTCTCACCTTGGAAAGGTGTGATCAGATTTGGAAAGAAAGGAAAACTTGCACCTAGATACGTTGGACCATTCAAGATCGTCAAAAGAATCGGTAAGGTAGCCTAAAGACTTGAGTTACCTCCTGAACTTGGAAATGTTCATCCAACCTTTCACGTATCCAATCTCAAGAGGTGTTTAGCCGATGAGAACCTCCACATACCACTTGACGAAATTCGTAATGATAAAACACTGAAATTTGTTGAGAAGCCAGTGGAAATCATGGAACGTGAAGTCAAGTGGCTTAAACGCAAGCGCATTCCTTTGGTCAAAGTTCGCTAGGAAGCTAAACGTGGACCCGAGTTTACTTGGGAACGCGAAGATCAAATGAAGGCGAAATATCCGCATCTTTTTCCTCGAGTTTCCTCTAAATAAATTTCAGGACGAAATTTCCACAAGTAGGGGAGACTGTAACATATGTGCTTGTAATCATTGTGAACAGTTCGATTATCAATAAAACAATGTTATTTGATCCCAATGTTTGTTTTGTTATGTTTTACATTTTTCATGTTTTGACTTTTATTCAATTTCAAACTCTATATCACTTTCTGGAGAGTTATACGCAAACTGGTGAGTAAACGTAACCAGTTTAATGCGACAAATACTCCGGAACATCAACATATACTTAACATACCTTAAATAACCTTTACATAACTTAGAAATAAGTTTTTAAGGCTTTGGTATGGCAAAAACAAGTTAATTCGCTTACAGGGACTAAAGTTGACAAACTGTGAAAGTATGCCAATTTGAACTGTAACAGACATCCTGGAACATGACCATAAGTTAAACATACCATAAATATCCTCTACATAGCTTAGAAATAGGCTTTGAGGTGTTCGGTGTGCTAAAATAAACTTTTGGGTCATTCAGGGACTAAAAGTGTCAAAAAGTGCACAAGTTTGCACTTTCGCGCATAACTTACGTTCTGAATACATCCGGACATCCAAAAATTTATGTAAGCACTAAAACATTTTATTTTAGTGTTTGGCATAAGAAAAATCCATTCGTCGCGTCATTTGGATCGTTTTCCGCGCTTATGCGCATTCCGTCGTAATTAAGCAAACATCGCGATCGTACGACCAAACGAACCAACATCCGACATATTTTTGAGCATGTTTCAAGTCCACAATGTTTAGGCATCATTTTAGGGCCTTAAAGTTGGCTTTACGGGCCTTAGAAGTGTCGGGAATGGCCTTAAACACGTGCAGGGACTGAAACAGTCATTTTGGAAACTTGTTTTCTGATCAGAAGCACTAGGCGGCCCGCGTAAGACTTATGTGCATCCTTACGTGGCCCGCGTCAGCCCTTCAGTTCAGCAAAGGTCAAGTTAACAGCTGTTAACAGCCTTTAACCCCTCCAAAGGCCAATGCCAAGTGTCAAAACCTTATGGTGAAGGGCCAAATGAGTTACCACAACTTTCCAACAAGTGTACGGCTTAGATCGTGCCCCCTTTTCCAAGAAACAATCCTAACGGTGAACCGAAAACTATAAATACCCACCTTATGTTCACTCATTTCCTCACAAATCTGATCTAATGTGCTCTAAGTTGAAACCTTTGTTTCATACCTGAGCTATTTGGATCTAGATTAGCTTTCGGGGACCCTTTGTAAGTGTTCCTTCGTTCTTTTATTTCTTTTCGAGTCCGAAAGTCAAACTTTGTTTGACTTTCTGCATTGACCAGTTTATGGTCAATGCGAAGTTCGTTTGAACTTCGCAACGTGATTGTAATCACGATGGTTATAGTCCCTTGTGACTATGCCTACTGATTACCACGTTGTCTAGGGCCGTAAGGGTAAGCGATCTGATAAATCGCTTATACCTTCGAACCCGACCCATTTGGTCGATCATTAGGATCCGACCAAACACATTAGGTGACCATAGTATATAGGGAATAACCTTCCGAGGTTATACCTTATGGTCGCTTCGTTTAAATAGTTGTATGATAGGTAGTTTATATGCCTTAGGTAAATTACCAAAATACCCCTTTGATGCCAAAATTCATTTTAAACATATGTGACATAACTTTTGACATCTAAACTGATTTGATAACAATATTAGACATGTTAAGGCATATTTTACTTGTCATAGGACTAGTTAGGCGTTCCGAACGCGTTTCACGCGAACGACGCGTTAAAGTAGCATAAGCTACCTAAACGGGTCGTAATGGGTCGTAAGCACTTAGGTTTGGTTTCATTTAGTATGTAGGCTTTGTTAAACCATGTTACATGAGTTCCTACACTCATTTGGTTTACAAACCCTCATACTACCCGATCTTCCGATATAGGTCCGGTTTATTAACATAGTTACCTATATTAGGTACCGTTTGATTCCGTGATCTCTAGCATTGCTTGGTGGTTATCTTAGGACTTCTGAGCAATCTCAAGTGAGTACATAGAACCCCTCTTTTACTGTTTTCCAAACTGTTTTGGGGTGGAACACATGTGCCTACTTGTTACTTTCAGGCTTTCATGCTTTCATATCATATGCTTGTTATGTTCATTAGTACATTATAGTACATGATTTCAATACATTTCATGCTATGTATGTCCATTGTGTGCATACTTAGTACATTGTTTTACATAACATTTCATGCTATATATGCCCATTGTGTGCATACTTAGTACATTGTTTTACATAACATTTCATGCTATATATGCCCATTGTGTGCATATTTAGTACATTGTTTTTCATAACATTTCATGCTATATATGCCCATTGTGTGCATACTTAGTACATTTTTTTACATAACATTTCATGCTATATATGCCCATTGTGTGCATACTTAGTACATTGTTTTACATTACATTTCATGCTATATATGCCCATTGTGTGCATACTTAGTACATTGTTTTACATTACATTTCATGCTATATATGCCCATTGTGTGCATACTTAGTACATTGTTTTACATTACATTTCACGCTATGTATGTTCGTTTGATTACATACTTAGTGCATTGTTTTCATATGCTTACATTTTGGTATGACATTTGGGTTGTTTTAAATGGGACAATACATTCATTAACATTGATCATGCCGTTCGTTAGTAGGTAGTGGTACCATAGGAATTGACAACTCCCGTTCCTGAAATCCTGGGTTTGTTTGGATTGGAAGGAATGACCGAATTCGATACACATAACTTAGATAAACCTTTAATTTGTTTAAGGGTTTATCGCCACAGTCTCAAGGCTTGAGTGTATGCATTTTCACAATACCGCATAGATGTTTATATCAGTATAGCATGCATTTGTTCCACAAAACATAACTTTGATTCAAACAATGTTTTACTTCAATACCTTGTTTTGTGCATTTTACATATGGTTTAAGTTGATACATTTCACTTACCATACATGACATTTTTGGTTACACATTACAAGATTTACATTAGACATAAACATTTTGACATTGACATACACAATTCATGGTTGACATTAAACACAGACATTTGATATGGTTTACACAATAACATTTTGACATTTGATTATACATAAACAATTCACATTCGTGGTTTGGTTTGAGTAAGTGATTTAAGTAACGAGGCATGTGTAATATGATACAAGCATGGTGGATATGCCGCTGGTACTTCCTATATATAAGAGTTTGTATGGTATTACATATCGTAGCGTTATTTAAATCATTTCAATTTAAGAAACATGACATTTTATACAAATAACAAACTTTTCACAAGACATTGTTTTACAAACAACTTATCCTATACAAACTCATTTTACATGGTTATTCATTTAACCTTACATTTATTTATACATATCATCTGATCTTATCGTTTTTCAAATGATTTACAAGACAAAGCAAATTACAAGGTTCATGACTAAACATTTTCTTAAACACAAGTCATGAATCCTATTTTCACAAAACCTATGTATCTCACAGGCATTTTTATGCTGACGTACCTATTTTCACATGTGTTTTCAGGAGCTTTTGTGTAGGATGATGATCGTGACACTAGGGCGGACCTGTGCCTTAGAGACATAAAACGAAGATAGACTTAGTTTAATTATGTTATGAACTCCTTAATTCCTGTGTTGAGACAATGTAACACGCTTGTTTGATAAATAAAATATAACTTTGTATGCCATGGTTGTGAAACAATAATTCTGTTACAACACTCCCCGACGTTTCCGCCGCGGTTGCATGTTATACGCGGTCGGGGTGTGACAGAAGAGTTGGTATCAGAGCCAATGGTTATAGGGAATTAGGTTATTAGTAATGCTTTGACCTAGACTATAACTTTTCTAGGACCCTAACACAAGTTATCTTGTGTTTAGATCTTAAAACATGCACATCACCTATCCTTAGGTGATTATCAAAACAAGAACCCAATTTTCCGAAATGATTTTTGAAAAACAATCTTCTGTTTTTGAATGATTTATTACAAGGTTTTGAACCCTCTGTTATAAGGTTTTGAACCCTCTTTTGTAAGGTTTTGAACCCTTCCAGTTTGACTAAATTTTTGGCTTTATGCCTTTGAATTTTCGAAAATCTCGTCAAGGTTTTGGGTTTTAAATAATGTGAACACGTGCAAACTGGAAGAGTGAATGCCTGTACCCTGGGTTTTCTGTCTAAGGCTAGAGTGTTCGTACAAATCCACATAATCGGACCAGTCACTCTTACCTGGGAACTCTTGGGGTGAGTGTTCACTTATAGGCGAGCATGTCTTCGCGATACATTATTTTTGACCCATTTACTTTGATTAGTCACTGTGTGTCGTTTGTTTGCTTTGTGATACGGACAAATGACCACCATCTCTGCTTTCGTTGATTTTGTTTCATCTCATTCTCTTCATCCAATCATCTCACTCGTTTCCTTTCATGTTTTCCTCTTGTCTCCTTGTCGAAATAACTTACCTTTTCTAACCTGTGAGTCAGTCAAGATAATAGCTAATTCCTTAGCCTCCCTAAGCGTTGCATGTTGGCTGCCAGTGACAATGTCTTGGACAGGGTCAGGTAAACCATCGATGTATTTCTCAATGGCCCGATCCAAAGGTGTGACCATAGTGGGGCAAAATAGGCTTAACTGTTCAAATCGGTCAGTGTAGGCACGATTTTCCCTCTATCCTGTTTCAAATAATAAAACTCGATTTCAAGTGCCCTTGTCTTGCTTCGTGGGCAGAATTCCTTCTACATAAGATCCTTAAATTCTTCCCACGTCAGTTCCATTGCTACCTCGGCACCTCGGTCTCTCATAATACCATTCCACCAAGTGAGTGCTCTCCTTTGAAAGACACTCGAAGCAAAATCCACCTTACGCTCATTAGGACACTGAACATGGCGAAATGTGCTTTCTATAATTTCAAACCATTGTAGGAGTGCGGTTGCTCCTTCAGACCCAGAAAATTTTAGCGGTTTGGCTAAATTGAAAGTCTTGAAATTACACTGGGCGTTGTTGTTGTTGTTGTTGTATATCTGATGAATCTGGGTTACTACGTCTGGAAGTACTGCAGCCATTTGTTGAGCGACAAGGGCTGCGACTTCTTCATTGGTTTGAGGTTGTGTATCTCGTCGAGGAGGCATTTGAAAAATTTAGCTATAGAGAAAACCAATTAAGTTAGATTTATCCAATTGCTACGAGTTTGTAACATTATTGTTTTGAAACAAGAGTTGTTTTGAAAATAAACCTTTGTAATATTTTTGGATGAGAGAATACAAACTGGGTTAATGGTTTGTATCATAAATTCTTTACCTGTTAAAAATTTATTTCTTTTAAGACAAAAATGTTTTTAAATTAAAATTTTAAAATAAAGAAACTTTGTGTTGAAATTTTGAAAATTTCTCATCCAAATGGTAAAAATTTGAAATTTTTTAAAAAAATAAAGGCAATATTTTGAAAATAAAATAGAATCTCGTAGGGTCGTGAAATGAAATGAGATTCATTTCAACTATATTGAATCAAACATATCACCGAAGGTAATATGATGAAATGGTATTGGGAAAGGAAGGATGCTTCGGTTGACAAGAAGAGCAAACACATTACCGAGGGTAACATGAATGAGTAGGGTTACAAAGGTCGTTCAAAAATCATTCGGTAGGGTCAAGATGGATAGGTTTTTATAATGCTTCATGAAGACATGCTTTAGCCTATAAGTGGACACTCACCCTAAGAGTTCCCAGGTAAGAGTGACTGGTCCGAAAATGCGGATTTGTACGAACACTCTAGCCTTAGACAGAAAACTCGGGGTACATGCATCCACCCTTCCAGATTGCATGTGTTCACATTATTAAAACCCAAGATTTCGATGAAAACGTTTGAAGAAAACATTTAAAAAATCTTTTGATACAAATCGTTTGTGATAAAACATGTTGTGAAATACTTCGATAAAAACATTTAAGAAAGCATTTTGAGAAAATATTTTAATGAAAACGTTTTGAGAAAAACATTTTGAGGAATATCCCAAGGCATAAAGCCTAAGGTTCGGGATAAATCATCTAAGGTTAGATGATTCGTAAATCATAGAGTAGTTGTGGCACGAATAAAGATGAGGATTAGGAAAGAAGTCCTAAGTCTACTCATGTTTGGGTCCTAGGAAGGTTATAGACTAGGTTTAAGGCATACTAATAACCTAATTCCCTATAACCAGTGCTCTGATACCAATCTATAACACCCCAATCGCGTAATATAACAATACGCAACGGAAATATCGGGGAGTCACGTTACAAATTGCTCACAACTACTGGTACTAAATTGTTTCAATATCATTAACATCGTTTTACAAACAAAGAATACATGTAATTGTTCTTTTATTTTAGAAGACTAAGGCCCGTATGTAGTCCTATGCGTTGCATGCTTGAACAGTCGAAAACCTGAAACATATGCGAAAACAGTCAGCATAAAAATGCCGCCGAATACATAGGTTTTATTAGCCATATAAATGGCAAAACATTTGGTATTGAAATATTTTAACAGCTACGAGAACTATTAATTGAAAATAAATTTTGAAGCCAAGGAATGGCAAAAATTTAGTATTGTATTACAAAAATCTTAATTGTGAAAACTTTTGACAAAATAGGTTTGGATATGGCATTATGATTATTACTAAGTCATTTTATGCCTTATATTGTAATCTCGATTAAACCATTGTAAAAACTTGTTAATGTGCTATTAGGAATCCAATCAAGGATTAATAATAACTGTTTTGAAATAAATCAAAACTTCTGAAAGTATTATATAAGTCAAATCAATGCGACATGTTAATACTTCAGATATCTTTCTAAGAATCTAACATATAAAAATATGGGATATTTTACAAAGATTTTGATAATCAAACATTGAAACAATTGTACACAAATCCTAAAGTGATCCAGATAACGCTACAAGAATAATAAAATAAGAACACTTATATATAGGAAGTACCAGCGGCGTATCCACCATGTTCTTATTTTATTATACCCGTTTCGTTATCTCAATCACAACTACCACATAAACACAAAATCGTCAACTTGTACCAACTCGTAAACACGCATTAAAGCACACAATGAATCCAATCAAGGACCCCAATATCAGTACTTTAAACATCCTACAAGAATCAACCTATGAAGATAGATAGATGCTATAAGGATTCGGGTTCTGCCACATCGTCTAATCTAACATGCATTAAAGTACACAATGAATCCAAACAAGGGTTCCAATATCAGTACTCTAAACATCCCATATAAGTCTAACTATGAAGATAGATAGATACTACAGGGATCCTGGGTTCTTGACATATTGAATTATTGAATCAAAACAATCCTAAATCCTAATGGTGATTCGGGATAACGCCACGAAAGGTAATACAATAAGCACACTTATATATAGGAAGTACCAGCGGTGTATCCACCGTGTGCTTATTGTATTATCTAGTTTCGTTATCTAAATCACCAACAAACTACACAAAAACCAACCATCGAGTTGTAAAGTACTTCTTAAGAACCTTACTATGAAGATAGGAAGATCTAAGATTGTACTTCAAATATCCTGCATGAATCTAACTATGAAGATAAGCAGATCACTTAAGGATAAAACATTGAGTTTGCATAATCTGAAATAAACACATAAAAGCACTTAGTGAACACATATATGCCATACATTTTGAAAACAGATCGATTACACATATGAATTACCCCAAAACATTTGAAAACGGTAAAAGAGGGGAACTATGTACTCGCCTGGGGTTGTGTATAGTCCCGATTCAAAGGGTATAACAAAGCTCAAAAGACCAAGAGTTCAAGTGTTGAAGCGGTTCCTAGGGTAACAGATACTATGTTAGGGAATCGACACCTAAATCGGAAGATCGGGTAGAATGAGGTCTTGTAAACCAAATGAGTTAGGCGTCTCGAACGCGCTTTTGCGCGAACGACGCGTTAAAGTGGCGTAAGCTACCTTAATGGGTCGTAACGGGTCGTAGGCACTTAGGATAGGTTCCGATCTATGACAAGTATTATATGCCTTAACATATCTACTTATGTTATATAATCAGTTTAGATGTCAAAACATGTGTTACATATGCTTAAAATGAAATTATGTGCAAAATGGGTATTTTGGTCATTTTCCTAAGGCATATAAATTACCTATCATATAACTAACTTAACGAAGTGACCATAAGGTATATGTCACACCCCGACCACGTAAAACAACAAAACGTGGCGGAAACGTCGGGGAGTGTTGTAACAGAATCATTGTTTCACAACCATAGATTAAACAATTTCGTTATATTTAATTAAATGTATTACATTACATTGGAATTAGAAACAAAACATGAACAAATAGACTTTTATTGTTATTAAGTCACTAAGGCCTCGTCCGTTCCTATGTGAGCATGCATCAATATCATCATCAAATATCATCAACTATGGTACCTGAAACACATGTGAAAATACGTCAGCATAAAAATGTCGGCGAGTACATAGGTTTTATGTGAGTGTCAGATTCATGGCTCGTTTTACATGTTGCAATACTTATTTAAAAACCTTATTTTGAAAAGTATAGTATTGCGACATAATTAACCAACTCAAATCAAGTTGGATATGATTTATAAAATCTCGTAGCCATGATTCTTAACTCCAAAACATTTTGTTTTATTAAATCAAATCGTAAAACATCTCGTAGAAACTCGTTAATAAGACTCGTATGGTTTATATTATTCAGAAAACATAATTGTGTGACATTGTTTCAAAATCGTTTACCCAAATGATCTAGATAACGCAACGATATATAATGTGTTAAAAGCACTTATATATAGGAAGTACCAGCGGCGTATCCACCATGCTTTTAACACATTACACCCGCCCCGTTACCTAATCACTTCCCTAACCCAATGGCTCAAACAGTTACAAATGGTTACAAATGGTTCACATACATCCAATGATTTCAAATGGTTCACATAAATCCAATGATTTCAAATGTTCAAAACGTAAAACAATTGTGCTAGCATGTTAAGTGAACATACATAGCAAGACATAATGAAATCATGTACTAATAGTGTACTAATGAACATAACAAGTACATGATATGAAAACATGGAAATCATGAAAATAACAAGTAGGCACATGTGTTTCACCCCAAAACGTTTAGAAAACAGTAAAAGAGGGGTCTATGTACTCACTTGAGGATGCTTAGAAGTCTTGAATAACAACCAAGCAAAGCTAGAGGGATCACGGAATCAAACGGCACCTAATATAGGTAACTATGTAAATAAACGGACCTAAATCGGAGGATCGGATAAAATGAGGTTTCGTAAACCAAATGAGTGTAGGGACTCATGTAATATGGTTTAACAAAGCCTACATTCTAAAACGAAACCTAAACTAAGTGCTTACGACCCATTACGACTCGTTAAGGTAGCTTACGCCACTTTAACTCGTCTTTCGCGTAAAACGCATTCGGACCGCCTAACTAGTCCTATGATAAGTAAAATATACCTTAACATGTCTAATATTGTTGCCAAATCAGTTTAGATATCAAAAATTATGTTACATATGCTTAAAATGAATTTTGGCGTAAAAAGGGCATTTTGGTCATTTACCTAAGGCATATAAACTACCTATCATACAACTACTTAAACGACGTGACCATAAGGTATAACCTCAGAAGGTTATTCCCTATGCAACTATGGTCACCTAATGTGTTTGGTCGGATCCTAATGATCGACCAAACGGGTCGGGTTCGAAAGTATAAGCGGTTGTTTAGACCGCTTACCTTACGACCCTATATAAGCACTAAACCTAAAGTGACGAGCTAAACATGTTAAAACATGTTTAACGAGGTTTAAAAACAGTTTTGGTATCAAAACAAAAGGTTTTGATACCTAAAAGTAGTTTGGTTACAAAATACGCAAGAATACGTATTTTGGCCGAAACTACGACTCGCCACTATGCCTAGATAACTTCGTAATCAGTAGGTATAGTCATAAAAGACTAAAACCATCGTGATTACGCTCATGTTATGAAGTTCAACGAACTTCGTGTTGACCATAAACTGGTCAATGCAGAAAGTCAAACAAAGTTTGACTTTCATGCTAAAAACGCGTAAAAGAACGAAAGAGGACTTACAAAAGGTCCAAGAATGGAAGTTTGACCCAATTATTCTCAGGTATGAAGTGAAAGCACCTCAACTTAGAGAAATATCAGATCAAATGTGAGTTTGAGAGCAAAGGGGGTGGGGTTTATATAGTTTTTGCACAACTGTTAAGATCGTTCCTCGAAAAACGAGCTTTGATCTTATCCGTACACATGTGCCAGCCTCTAGTTTCATTAAAACCATGTACAAATGAGGGGAACAAGCTGGAATTTAGATTTTTCATTTTATTCCCTTCCTAAGATAACTATGGCAGATTGTCAATTTTGGTCCCTGAATGTGCAAAACATGGTTTTTGATGCATTTTTGACACGTTTAAGCCCCGTTAATCCCATTTCAAGGCTCTAAAATGAAGTTAAAGTATAGAGAACATGAAACATGCTCAAAAATATCTTTTTTGTCGGTTCGTTTGGTCGTACGGTTGCGTTGTTCGGTTAATTACGACGAAACACGAACGAATGCGAAAAACGATCCAAATTACGCGACAAATGGAATTTTATCATGCCAATCACTAAAATAAAATATTTTAATGATTACATAAAGTTTTGGATGTCTGGATGTATTCAGAACGTAAGATATGCGCGAAAATGCAAACTTATGCACTTTTTGACGCTTTTAGTCCCTGAATGACCAAAAAGTTTATTTTAGCACACCGAACCCCTCAAAGCCTATTTCTAAGCTATGTAAAGGATATTTAGGGTATGTTTAACTTATGGTTATGTTCCGGAATGTTCGTTACAGTACAAATCGGCATACTTTCACAGTTTGTCGAAATTAGTCCCTGTAAGCGAATAAACTTGATTTCGCCACACCAAACCCTCCAAAACTTATTTCTAAGTTATGTAAAGGTTATTTAAGGTATGTTAAGCCTATTTCACTATTCCAGAGTGTTCGTTGCATTAAACTGGTTATATTTACGCATCAGTGCGTGTATAACCTTCCAGAAAGCGATTTAAAGCTTGAAATCGAACAAGAATTGATATGTGCAAAAGATACACATATTTATACCAATTCCAAGTATGAAATACAATATTTCATTGGTTTGGTATTTGTTTGATGGTCACAGAGGCACAGGTGTCACAGTATCCCCTATTTTAGGAAATTTCTGTGACAACTGCCACTTTCTGGTAATTTACGTACATTTACACTCTGTTCCTGAGACTCATTTAACAGGGGGAGGGGAGGGAAAAGGGAAGAAAATATGACCAAATTTGACCATATATTCATCCTCCCAAATTGGAGAGATTAGGAGAGAAAATTTTCCTTCCCCTCCCCTCCCCCTGTTAAATGACTCGGGAACATAGTGTTAAAGCAATGAATTACATTACACAAATATGTGTTTTGAATATCCGAATTGCTTGATTACATGATATACATCTTAGAACACTCATTTATGATGCACATTATTCGTTTCTATTGGTTATATTTGAAACAGTTTAAAACAATGCATCGAAACAACTAGAGTAGTACCTAGTAAACTAGCGTGCTGACGAAAACTCAGGATCCGCAGAAACCATCTAAATTACATCTTTAGGACTCAAACGAAAGTCCAACATCAAATATACATTAAACCCTATATGGGAATACTAGGGTTTGGTCTAATATATTACCAATGTCCGGTAGCACCAAAAACTGCCCGAAAACTGCCGAGAAGCGCTAAAAGTTACCATTTCAATATTTTTCCGCAAAATTCAGCATTAGTGATTTTATTACAAGGTGCAAAAGTGTTGTTTAAACACAAATTTCATATAAAAATACATAGGGAATATCATTTATATATATAACCGAATTTTTCCCTATGACTTCCATAAGCGAACCTTTCGACTATCTTCTTGCGGAACGAGCGACAAACAACTAACCAAACTATAATTTGACATATTTGGCAAACTAGTGAATATTATTTTTGACCAAATAAAGCTAGTTTATGATCAATTTATGTCATGAATCATCTTGAAAAGTTGCAAAAAAAATTAAACCTTTAAACACTTAACCATTTCATCACATTTTGAGTCCTTAAAAATTACTAACACTTTTAACCACATAAGACCCCCCCCCCCCCCATGTTTATAACCAAAAATAAAGGGGTCCCACACCCTTAATTACTTGCTAAAATATCTAGATATTTTAGTTAGTTACAAGTGGATGAAGATGGTGATTTATGATAAAACTTACACACTAAGTTTACTAGCATTTTACCCATCATTTTGCACTCTTACTTCCACACATAAACTCTCTCATCATCTTCATCTTTTTTTACCAAGAACACCATAAAAACCTATTTTATTTTATCACCTCCTTGATGATCAAGATGCATTTCCATGGAACATAAGAAGATCTAAAGCACTTACAAGAAAAAAGGACACTTTTTCATCCACTCAAGAACCTTCAATCATCAAGATCTTCATCTTCTTAGTTCTTAATCATCCTCTAGATCATCCCTAGCTTTAGTGCTAGAAGTAAGCTTCTAAATCTTTTTTTTTTCATATTTATTTATGTTTATGATTGTTAGTATAACTAGAGATAACAAAATAATCATACATAATAAACATGAAAATACAAAGAAGCAAAAATAATAATCATGATATATATATGTTTGTTTATGTTGTGATCTAAGACTTGTTATTTGCATATTTGATCTTGTTATGATGATTATGATATGAATAACTTGTTAGATGATGTTTTAAAACTATGATCTAACAAGTATACATGAATATGTTAAAGGGTTTTTGTTAAACTTAAAAGATAAATGGGTGATCATAATTTATGGTGTAGTTAAATTATTTAAGGTTTTTATTTAAAAACAAGACTTTTACAAGATTATAAAAAAGTAACATACAACATGAGATTTTTATAAAAGTTGTTAAAACTAGAAGTAAACTTAGTTTTTGAACTAATGAACATATGAAAGGATCTTACCAAAAATCCTACATGATTTTGAGATCATCTTGATGAGGTTATGTTATAAATCTCAAGTGTATTGTTTATGAAAGTTATAAGTAAATTGATGTTGAATTGAAAAGAAAAAGATATGTTTGATTAAACATGGTAAAGTTGAAAATACAAAGGTTATATGGCCAAATTTTCTTATAAATTATATGTTAACAAAACCATCATTTTTGGCTAAACCTTTACAAGATTAAAAATATTTAAAGAATGGTTTTTATAAAAACAAAGTTAGTTATAATAAATATATATTTTGAGAAAATATATATTTGATTAATTTAACAACTTAAGTGCTACGTGGTACTTGATGTATTAGTCATATATATCAAAGATAGGAACTTGATTACAATGGTGAGAATGAACACATGATACATAATAATCAAAGTCTTACAAGATTTCATATAGATACGCCTTAAAAACGAGTTACGGACGATCCGAATAATCGGATACAAATTATGGTCAAATCGGACGACGGACGAACCTATGAACATATCGCCAATCCGAGGACTTACCATTAACAAAATTCGGACATTTTGAAACTTATAAAAACTATTATGTTTTTATTAACTAAAAAGTATACTTAGTGAATTTTATAAAAATGTTTTTATAAAAATGAAAGACTTATACTTTCAAATGGGCTATTTTATACAAATGGGCTTACACTTCTTAATGGGCTTATCTTCATAATGGGCTTAACATAAATACATGGGCTAAGCCCAATATCAAAAACTCATGGGCTAAGCCCAATACCAAACATATGGGCCAAGGCCCAATAACATTAAGCCCAACACTATTTAAGCCCAACACTATTTAGGCCCAACACTATTTAGGCCCGACACTATTTAGGCCCAACACTATTTAAGCCCAATAACATGAATTCTTGGGCTAAGCCCAATGACATATAATTGGTAAAAATTACAATTATACAATTTACTTATGCAAAGACACGAAATCAAGAAGACAAGACCTGATGATACAACTCACAAGATACATGATTATATATATATATATATATATATATATATATATATATATATATATATATAACAGTTTAACAATTCATTCATCTAATACACAGTTCAACGAAAAACAAAGACATACTAGTCTTACACACATTCAAGACACAAGACTTGTACTCAAGTCATCTATAAAGACCGAAGTGTCTAACAAATATAAGAACATTTGTAGGTCGCAACACTATTCAGGACGACCGCACGTGAGATCATAGTTACTTCTATTCATGGACGCGATTCTGTGAGTTCATGTCCCCTATTCATTTTAAATGCTTTACAACTATCAGGGAAAATACATGTCCAATTGTATGTTAAGTCATGGAATGAAACACCTTAGATCATGTGCGATTAGGGCCATACATCTAAGCACCATTAATCCAGTTTGGACCTAGGTACAGAGGGTTAGATCTAACGGGTATTGGCGAGCCCCACTCTTGGTCGTGGACCCATACAGAAGAGTGCGTTTGTGTCCCAGTCGATAGTAGTCGACACGAAATCGTCTAGGTTTGGATTGCTTCCTATTTCGTTACACTTATTAATGTCCTCGCGAAACATTAATGATCAACGATTTCATTGACGCTTTACATACTACATCATTACATACAGATACATTTTATACAACTCACATTTTATGGATACATTTTATACAACTCACATTTTATGGATACAGTTTATACAACTCACATTTTATGGATACATTTTATACAACTCACATTTTACAAATACATTTTATACAACTCACATTTTACAGATACATCTCATACAACTAAACTGCATGAACTCGCCAACTTTTGTTGATGTTTTCAAACTTAACATGTATTTCAGGAAATTAGTGGACCATGCAGACATTTCAGTCAAGGAAAGCAAGTATCAAGACTCCATGCCACCATTTGAAGGGTTTGCCTGTTATATACCGCCTCTTTGCGGTGATATAGTGGTCAAAGCCTTGACATTTTAAGACTTACATTTTGATGTATAAAACAATGACAACTTATTTTCATTTGATGGTTTGTAACCAATACATTTAACTTATGTTGCGTTCTTTTGAAACGATTATGACAATGGCATTGGAGCTTGTTTTTATTCATTTAGTATGTTCACTTATATTGTTATGCAATGAGAACCGATCAGATCACACCTCGCGCTTCCGCTATGAGCGGGTGTGACAGATTGGTATCAGAGCATCGATTGTAGTGAACCAGGATTTCTCGAGTCTAAGTCTACAATCACTAGGGACCTCTCACGAAAACCTCTTGTTCATGTTGAACATATTTTAAATAAAATTAGACAGGTCAAAAGGTTTTCAATGCATAAACATTTTTCAAGGTCCACTACAACAAAAATTCACTTCACTTAAATCAAGCGAGGACATTTCCATGGGTGAATGTCACACCCTGGCTTTGCGGAAGCGTGGTTAATTTTGGTGTGACTTCTTAATACCATAGCTTAATCATAACCAAGCTATATGAATTAAAAACATGCAAGATCATCCATTAAGTTTTGAAAACCAAATACAGTACCATTGTTTTAACGGGAACATACCCTAACAACCATAACCTTGTTCAACAGACATTACAACTTAAAATATAACATAAACATGGTTTAAGGATTGTGTCTTGTCCAGGAAAGAGACACATCCCCTAAACCCCGGATGACCTCGGAAACTAGTGCAGCGGAAAACATGCCATACCGTGCCAGATCCCTTTTAATTTCCTGAAATACATGTAAGTTGAAAAATCAACAATAATGTTGAGCGAGTTCATGTGTAAGTGAGTATGTAAAACACTTGTGAGTATAAAAATAAAATCGTGGTATGTAGCAGTTAAGGGGAATTGAGATCACCAATGGTTTGCAAGGCCACTGATATATGTGAAGTGCAAATAGGGAGACTCAAACCTAGCAGATTTCGCCACGGCATTAGTATGTGGACAAAGTCACCCCAAGGTCCGTTTCTAGTTTGGCCTGGGGCTGGGCTCGCTACACCCAGATAGATCTACCGCTCCTGTCCCTCGGTCCCGACATGAGGACTAATGGCCTCATATTGCTCCTACCCACTCACATGATCTGAGTAATAAACCTCCTTACGCTAACCATACCGTGTATAAAGTACTCGTAATCATAGTAACATGTATTTCACCCCCGCAGTTAAGAAAACTGAAAACAGTTAGAGAAAAGGGGGACATGAACTCACAGTGAAGCGTCTCTACCAAGTATCTCCTGCTCACGCAGCTGTGCGACGACCTACAGGTGCTAATTTCTATTAGACGGACGGCCGTGCCTTAGCTTCATGGTTTATGTTTTTGGGAAATAGTTAGACAACTATTTCGTGTTTACGTTCTGTATATACTTGGTAGTTAGTCTCCTTCCCAAGGATGGGGGATTTAATACATGTGCGTTTGGATTATATCATTAAGTCTCACTTAATATATATATTTATTTCCAATTCCAAAATATAAGTATTTTTCTCAAAAATATTATATTTTCATTTCACATAATTTTCCTCCAATAATACGTTGTTAAAATACGCGTTCATAAATATTTCCGTAGGAGCGTAAGTTACGTTTTAACAATCGAGTGGTAATGTAATTACCGGTGTAACTTATATATTTATGGTGAAAGCGTTCGTATTATTTGGAATCGTTAACGTTCGTAAATATTATTTTTACTCTAAAAATAATATTTATGTATTTTCACAAAATAATCATAAACAGTGTGTGAAAAATATATATTTATCACGTTAATATTTTGTGAAAATCCCACCTCCGAATATTTAGTAAATAAAGTCATGACGAAATTTATATTTCGAAAACACGTCAAAAATAATTCTAACACTTGTTGTGTAAATAATTCTAAGTGTTAGGTTTTTAGAAAAATTTCGCCAGAGTTTCCTCTGTAACTGGAGGTGGCCACGCTTTCAAGCATATCATTTTCTTTTACAAAATCAATTTCAACAACTTCCTTATTCAATCAAACAATTTCCGACACATCAAACTAGTCGACAAGTATGTAAATCGCATAATCGCATGAACTTGTAGTTTTTCCGAAACTATAGTGTAAATCCCATTATATTTTGTGGATCTTTATATAAAGTAATTTTGATCTCGTAAAACCCTCGTTTCTAGAGAAATCCGTCTTTACAACTTCTCGTCATCTTTTACAAAGTTTGTTATTTTGTCGAAACTTTTCATTTCACAAGTGTTTACACACTTGTGGTTTATAAAAATCATACTTGTTAGTGTAAGATCCGTCTTTTAAAATACATGATTTCTTTGATACGTGGTTCTTTGAAAATACCACTTGCAGATGCGTAGATCTGCTAGTTTTAAACACTATTCCACGAGTAAAACATTTTTACACAAGTTCATGATTCGCGTGTGGTAGAGTTTCACCTTTTAACCCTTGTTCTATTCAAAACAACCTTATGTCATGATTCGTGATCATGACCAAACCGGGTTAAACGATGATCCGAGCTACCACAACATAGATCGGGTCTAGATAATCACCAATTTCAAATACTACAACATTTACACAACTAGTGAGCTTTTAACCATCATTTTCCATGTTTTTAGTAGACTTTAATGCTTCAAATTACAAGATTCCGAGTTTTAATCGTTACACATCGTATTAACCACTTTAGTTTAGTTCAAGAGAGTGTTTTAAGCATTATACCTCTAGCTCGAGGCTAGGGAAGAATCTATGCGCAAATGAGGTGGATAAAAGCTAGGTAGAGAGGTCCTTCGCGTTCCGTTTGCTCCAAGACTCCTTGTATACGACCCTCGACACTTGTATGATGTTGGAATGTGATGAACAAGATCGAAAATATGATGGAGGTGTGGGTGTGGGTTCGGCCGAGAGTAGAGCAAGGGGGAGAGAGAGTAATTTTTGTGTGTTGTGTGGAGTGAATGATCTCTAGTGCCATCCATCATACTTATAGACAATTTAGAAGTTTTAATCCAATGGATTATATGTTATTTAGATATGGGACAAGAGGCAATATTATAATAAAAAATGGTACAAGCTTAGCCCCATGGTGACCGATCGGCCCAAGGGGGGGGGGGGTCTTGGTTCGATCTCAACTAGATTAGTTGATGTTTAGTTAGGTTAATCTAGTTAAGTTGAGTGATTAACTCGGTTAGTGGTGTGTTGTGTTTTAAAGCGGGTGTTAGGGTGTTCAGGGACCCTAACTGGCTCAGAAAAAGATCAATAATATTTATGGCAATATTTTTATGTTCCGGGTATAGTCCGGTTGTTCGGTTGGATAGTAATCCGTTAAAGCGTTACTAAAGCTTTAAAGTGTCGTTATTACTCTTTTTAGTGACACAACTTATTTCTGACACTTTGGAAAGTGCCTAGTAATTTTTTTTTTTTCATGTTTTGGCACTTTATTAGTTAGCTAAAAGCTGAATTATTTTTGTAAAGTGCTGAGTTTTGTACTTTGAGTACGTTTTAGGCACATCCAGTCATTGTAACTTATTCCTAGAGACGCAGTTCCACAACCCTTGTATCCCTACACTCACCACTAGTGTAGCAAAATATCTCAGGCTCTTACAGTCCTTAGAGGCAGTGTTTGCCTGATGCTGGCTTTATCAGCATGTTTAATAGGTTATCCGTGTATTGTGCTACTGTGCTTTTTGTGCATCATGTTTGTCACTAAGGTTCAGTATGTAAATAATGTAGTGACAGCAAGCAAGTATGATGCAAGTAAGTACATGTATCAGATATCAAGTAGCAGTTCATCAGCTAGTTCAAGCAAGCACAGTAATTAAGCAGTAATTAATCATTAGTTAAGTCGTACGGATACCTGGTTTAGTGCGGGTTGTCACAGTGAAGTCTATGAGAAATAGACACATTACATTAACAAACTATGTGCCTACAATACATTACATTATCTGTTTACGCATTATAACAGTCTACAAGTTCAGCTTATACAAGATAGAAATCCTTGTTAGATAGGATTTTATGTGATTATATATAAATGATTTATATATGTGTTCTAAGGAATATTGTGGCAAGAACAAAATGCCTTCGACTTCGAATTCCATTGTCATCCTTGACACACATAACATGGTTAAGACACGACATCTTTTACACAAGATATGATACTCTATTTCAAAACATAATATATTTTATACAATACATCTTCCATGAGAATATCGACCTCACGTCTATTGTGGAGCTTATAACGAATGTGGATCCTGAATGAGACCATAAAGCATTGATCTCGTGGAAGAATGGTTACTTTCTCGCGGATGCTGAGACGCCTGACTTCAGTAGTGACGATGAAGCAGAGGTGGCAGCCTTAGACAACAACTCCATTAGTGGGACGAGGTCCCTGTGGCTCATACAAATCATAATTGATGACACTCTTGTCCAGACAAGGAAGATGAAGTACTCATCTTAAAGGTGCCTCTCCAGTTGTTATTTTTACAAATTCTCTCTATTCCTATTTCATCTAACGTCATGCCGTTCTGCGAGTAATGACAACGGACATTGACACGTGAACTATCATGAAGTTTCCCTCTATGTTGAAGGTATTTAGACAATAGTGTCCTCTCTCTGACTGATCTCCTACTCTGAACGAGAGAATGCTAGGGTGACCATGCAAGACAATTTATTATTACGGGGGCCCACATAATAACAACTTGTGGTGCATGGAAATTCTGGTAGACTCTGCGGGTCAAGCTAATGATCACTGTTATGGGTGAAATTTTGAGCCCATATCCTGACTTTGTATCTTGATTTTTTATTAGTTGTATATGATCAGGATACCGGGTCAGGATACCGATCAGGATACCGTATCAGGATACCGGGTCAGGATATTGATAATATCCTGAGGCAGTATCCTGACTATTACTAACGATTAGCTTGTAAAACGTTGGTTGCAAGGTACTAACGTTAAAAGACTTGATCTACCCGAAGATTCGCTCAAGGTGGTTAAAAAATGGACGTTGATGGTGGAAGGATGGGTCTTGTAACGGTCAGAAATCGGATGTTGGTTAATGTTGTTGACATTGTAACGGTTATATGAGCTGAAGACCCGGTCTTGTAGTCAATAAGCACGTGGAAAACGAGTAGAAGCAGCCCACAACGTTCAGAATGGAATATTCCAAAGTATCCCGGAATAATAGGGAAGTTAGTTGTTTTCGTTTAGCTATAAATAGTATGATCGGATCAAGTTAAGGCACTCACTTTCGTTCACACTTTCTTTCACACACTTTGCTCTCTAGCTTCTAGCAATCACCACACACAAACACTTGTACTCAAATTACATTGTAACACTTAGTCGATCCGTATCATATCCTGCACTGTATCCTGTTATTCAAGCAATAAGAAGAACAAGGCAGCCGACGATTGTCAGCTCCCGAGGTTTTATGCCGGAGATCTAGATTGATCAAGGGCTTTCCTCGTATATCTCGTGTCAACCTTTACTTTTTTGCTCATTGTTTGATCATAGATACAGCTCTATATCCTGAGCCGTATCCTGAAACTGTTTTATAAACTATTTTGGTTAACACATTTTTCACGCATATTTCTAGCACACTACCTCACTTAACTAATTTGATCACTTAATTGCTTCGGTAATTTTTGACCAAAACAATCACTATCCATTCAAAATTCTTAAGTGTTCAAGTTTCTATCCAGTAGAACACTAACCGAGATGGCTACTATAACACCCTACAATACAATACATGAAGACGATACGTATTCATTCGCGTCTAAACATTTGATCTATAACACGAGTTATTTGAGACTAGTCATCTAAACAAACAAAACTTGTTAACCACTCATGGAGGATCTTTCCTCAACATTCTAGAATTCTTGTACATGAGTTGGTTCCTTGGTGTCTATGGCACCTTATCTTACTTATTGGAAATGAATACAATAAATCCCGTCATTTGACATTTGTCCTATCTAAAGGGATAGTATGGCATGAGCCATGCTACAACTCCCTCATTACATTCTATTCGACATCTATGAACATCTTAATGATCTTGTTGGAGCTCGTGAAGCTCAAGCACTACTACCATATTCGTCACATGGACAAGTACGACAAGGGAATTTCTCTACTTCGGATGATCAAAGCCTATGTAATATGGAATGCATACTATAGGGATGGAGGCCACTGGTTGGTTTCCCCTCCTCAACGAATTATTTCGTTTTCCACTTAGACATATGACCAGTATAAGCAAGAGGCACTACGCATTTTGGTTTCGGTTATCCACATTACTATTTATTCAAACATGTATGAACAATGCGATCTTAAGGTTTCCATGACCGACTGCATTCTTCATCCTTGGGCGCATGATAGACTATATTATCCAAATATATGTCTAGATTCTTTTAATAATGCGTATTAAAAAGATCATGGCGCCAAAAGGAAGGTTTACACCCAGAAAGGGATTAACAAATCAGCATCTTACTGATTAAGTCGGACAAGAGTTCTTATGGAACAACACAAGGGTTCAGGAATTGCACAACATGAGGTTAATTGAGATGACACTAGTGACGGTACTGGTAGTTCAAGTGGTTCAAATCCCGATGGATCAGGAACGAGTGGCAATGCCACATCAGAAGATGCGACAGCACAAGGTTTTAAGTCTAAGGCCTTTCCGGACTGTAAGCCGCAAGACCTCGTTAATACTAGAGGTGTGGTAGGTTCTGTCCGCCAAATAAAGACAATGAAGTCAGTTAGTCATACTAGGAAACGTATTCCGGAGTAGACAATTAGATACACAGAGAGTCTAGGAAGTGATACAGTGAAGAGGTTGTCGGGGGAAGAACTCAAGGAGCTTATGCGAGAAGAGTATTGCTCGCTGATTTAAATTCAAAGGTTGGAAACAAAATTCTAGAACTCGATCATGATTAGAGCCAATGTTGTTGGTTACACTCAAGGCTTTCACGATATCTCAAGGGTTGTTTCCATACTATGTAACACCCAAATTCAAACGCATTGCGCGTTACATATGGGATTTAGCCCCGGAGATCCGAGGCATGACCACATTATCCCACCCTACCTCGATCACTCAAACAGTAGTTACTCGACACGTTTCCAATCAACCAACATTTCACATCCATGTTATTTGATACTGGTGCCAATTTTAGCTTCATCTCAACATTTCACATACATGAGTTTCATGGCTAGGGACGGGATTGTCCTAGCTACAATTAGGGATTGGGTTATCCTACATCTAAACATATGGTTGGGTTATCCAACATCTAAACATATAGATCGGGTTATCCTACATCTAAACATATGGATTGGGTTATCCTACATTTAAACATAGGGTTCCTAAAACTTTACAGTGAAGTCCTTGCCACACAGAATTTAAAATGTACTTGGCCTAGAGACAAGTAAGCTAGACGTCCCCTCATTTTATAGAATCGACATACGGTAAACTAGTCGAGTCAGGGAAAGTTGTTAGAGGATGGTCCTTGGAACTTGGCGAGCGAAAATTCAATATTGATTTCTTACCTGTTGAGATGGGTAGTTTCGACGTAGCGGTTGGCATGGATTGGTTATCCGATAACCAAGCCAAAGTCTTTTGTCAAGAGAAGGTCATTCGCCTATCACCACTGAACAAAGAGACACTTGTTATTCACGGAGAGAAGCACGACACACCATTGCGGATCATCAATTGCATGAAGGCACATAAGTGCTTACGGAAAGGTTGTATTGCCTTTCTAGCACATGTTGTGGACAAGAAGGCCGATGGGCTGAAGTTGACAGATATTCCGATAGTACAAGAATTTCCTGAAGTCTTTCCTGAAGACTTTCCAAGACTACCGCCTTATCGACAAGTCGAATTTCACATCGACTTGGTACCAGGAGCCGCACCCGTAGCTAAATCTCCATATCGATTAGCACCTTCTGAAATGCAAGAGTTATCCACACAACTTCAAGAGTTGTTGGATAAAGGATTCATCAAACCGAGCTACTCGCCTTGGGGAGCTCCAGTCTTGTTTGTAAAAAAAGAAGGACGGAACTTTCAGGATGTGCATCGATTATCGTGAGTTGAATAAACTTACCATCAAGAATCGGTATCCATTACCGAGGATTGATGACCTATTCAATCAACTGTAAGGGTCGAGTTTCTACTCAAAGATAGACTTACGATCGGGGTATCATCAATTACGGATTCAAGAAGAAAGCATACCGAAAACGGCTTTTCGGACTCGTTACGGTCATTACGAGTTTCTCGTTATGCCTTTTGGTTTAACGAATGCACCAACGGTCTACATGGATTTAATGAATCGTGTGTGCAAGCTGTATCTCGACAAATTCGTCATAGTGTTTATTGACGACATTTTGATATACTCTCGATCGACTGATGAACATGAGCAACACTTGAGAACCATTTTGGAGTTGTTAAAGACGGAGAAACTATACGCGAAATTCTCCAAGTGCGAATTTTGGATTCGCGAAGTACAATTTCTCGGGCATGTAGTGAACGAGAAGGGCATTCAAGTAGACCCGTCGAAGATTGAATCGATTAAGAATTGGGAAGCGCCCAAGACTCCTACTGAAGTGCGACAATTTTGGGCTTAGCGGGATATTATCGGAGATTTATTGAGAATTTTTCAAAGATTGCTCAACTGCTAACTTCTCTTATACAGAAAGACAGGAAATTCGATTGGGGAGAGAAACAAGAAGCAGCATTTCAACTTCTTAAAGACAAGTTGTGCATTGCACCAATCTTATCATTACCCGACGATACCGATGACTTTGTGGTATACTGTGATGCTTCGCATCAAGGTTTGGTTACTCATGCAAAGTGAAAAGGCGATAGCGTACGCGTCTCGCCAACTGAAAGTTCACGAGAAGAACTATACCACTCATGACCTAGAGCTAGGCGCGGTGGTATTTGCGTTGAAAATTTGGCGGCATTACTTATATGGTACACAGTGCACTATTTTCACAGATCATAAAAGTCTACAACACATATTCAACCAAAAAGAATTAAATATGCGTCAGCGACGTTGGGTTGAATTATTGAACGATTATGATTGTGAAATCAAGTACCATCCGGGCAAGGCGAACGTTGTAGCAGACGCCTTGATCCACAAGGAACAAGTTAAAACACTAAGAGTGCGAGCACTAGAAATGACGATTCACACAGATCTTACCGCACGAATTCATAATGCACAACAAGAAGCGCTCAAGGAAGAGCAAATTCTAGCAGAAACACTTCGAGGCATGGAAAAACAATTAGTGCTGAAAGAAGATGGAACTTTATACATTATGGGTCGAATTTGGGTTCCACTCTTTGGAGGCCTTCGAGATGTTATTTTTGAGGAAGCTCATAGGTCCAAGTACTCGATCCATCCTGGATCGGATAAAATGTACCAAGACTTGAAAGAGTATTATTGGTGGCCTAACCTCAAAGGTGATATCGCGACTTATGTCGGAAAATGCTTGACCTGCGTGAAGGTCAAGGCTAAATATCAAAAACCCTCGGGCTTGTTACAACAACCCGAGATTCCCGTTTGGAAGTGGGAACAAATATCTATGGACTTCATTATGAAGTTTCCCAGGACCTCAAGAGGCCATGACATGATATGGGTAATCGTCGATAGATTGACAAAGTCCGCACACTTCTTGCCGATTCGGGAGAAGGATAGTACCGAGAAACTAGCGGAACTCTATCTCAAAGAAATAGTGGCTCATCATGGAGTGCCTATTTCAATCATTTCGGACCGAGACGGTCGTTTTGTTTCAAGAATTTGGAAATCATTTCAACAGGCCTTTTGATCTCATTTGAATCTAAGTACGGCCTTTCATCCACAAACTGACGGCGAGAGCAAACGGACAATCCAAACACTCGAAGATATGCTTCGTGCATGTGTTATGGATTTAGGCGGCAATTGGGATACTCATCTACCTTTAGTTGAGTTTTCCTACAATAACAGCTACCATACAAGTATACAAGCTGCACCGTTTGAAGCTCTTTATGGTCGAAAGTGTCGCTCTCCGCTATGTTTAGCTGAAACAGGCGATAGTCAATTAATTGGTCCGGAACTAGTTCAAGAGACTACGGATAAAAATTTTCAGATCCGAGACTGTATCAAGACGGCCCCCGGTCGACAAAAGAGCTACGCAGATAAAAGACGAAAACCATTATCTTTCGAGGTCGGAGACAAAGTCTTGTTGCAAGTCTCGCCTTGGAAAGGCGTAGCTAGGTTCGGTAAACGTGGAAAGCTTAACCCACATTACATTGGACCATTTGAAATCTTAGAAAAGATTGGCACTGTTGCCTACAAGTTGAAGTTACCAGATGAACTTAGCAGTGTGCACGACAGGTTTCATGTGTCAAATCTTAAAAAGAGTCCAACACAAGCAACCGTTATCATTCCTGCGGATGAAATTCACATTGACGACAAACTCCAATTCACTGAAGAACCTGTTGAGGTCACGGACTGGAAGGTCCAGAAAACACGGAGAAGTCGTATCAAGTTAGTAAAAGTTCGTTGGAACTCTCATCACGGATCCGAATATACTTGGGAACGTGAAGACCAAATTAAAGCCAAATATCCTCATCTGTTCAAGAAGACTCCTACAACAAATAAAAAAGCTTGAATTTCGGGACAAAATTCTCAATAACAGGGGGAGAATGTGACAACTGCCACTTTCTGGTAATTTACGTACATTTAAAGCAATGAATTACATTACACAAATATGTGTTTTGAATATCCGAATTGCTTGATTACATGATATACATCTTAGAACACTCATTTATGATGCACATTATTCGTTTCTATTGGTTATATTTGAAACACTTTAAAACAATGCATCGAAACAACTAGAGTAGTACCTAGTAAACTAGCGTGCTGACGAAAACTCAGGATCCGCAGAAACCATCTAAATTACATCTTTAGGACTCAGACGAAAGTCCAACATCAAATATACATTAAACCCTATATGGGAATACAAGGGTTTGGTCTAATATATTACCAATGTCCGGTAGCACCAAAAAACTACCCGAAAACTGCCGAGAAGCGCTAAAAGTTACCATTTCAATATTTTTCCGCAAAATTCAGCATTAGTGATTTTATTACAAGGTGCAAAAGTGTTGTTTAAACACAAATTTCATATAAAAATACATAGGGAATATCATTTATATACATAACCGAATTTTTCCCTATGACTTCCATAAGCGAACCTTTCGACTATCTTCTTGCGGAACGAGCGACAAACAACTAACCAAACTATAATTTGACATACTTGGCAAACTAGTGAATATTATTTTTGACCAAATAAAGCTAGTTTATGATCAATTTATGTCATGAATCATCTTGAAAAGTTGCAAAAAAAATTAAACCTTTAAACACTTAACCATTTCATCACATTTTGAGTCCTTAAAAATTACTAACACTTTTAACCACATAAGACCCCCCCCCCATGTTTATAACCGAAAATAAAGGGGTCCCACACCCTTAATTACTTGCTAAAATATCTAGATATTTTGGTTAGTTACAAGTGGATGAAGATGGTGATTTATGATAAAACTTACACACTAAGTTTACTAGCATTTTACCCATCATTTTACACCCTTACTTCCACACATAAACTCTCTCATCATCTTCATCTTTTTTTACCAAGAACACCATAAAAACCCATTTTATTTTATCACCTCCTTGATGATCAAGATGCATTTCCATGGAACATAAGAAGATCTAAAGCACTTACAAGAAAAAAGGACACTTTTTCATCCACTCAAGAACCTTCAATCATCAAGATCTTCATCTTCTTAGTTCTTAATCATCCTCTAGATCATCCCTAGCTTTAGTGCTAGAAGTAAGCTTCTAAATCTTTTTTTTCATATTTATTTATGTTTATGATTGTTAGTATAACTAGAGATAACAAAATAATCATACATAATAAACATGAAAATACAAAGAAGCAAAAATAATAATCATGATATATATATATGTTTGTTTATGTTGTGATCTAAGACTTGTTATTTGCATATTTGATCTTGTTATGATGATTATGATATGAATAATTTGTTAGATGATGTTTTAAAACTATGATCTAACAAGTATACATGAATATGTTAAAGGGTTTTTGTTAAACTTAAAAGATAAATGGGTGATCATAATTTATGGTGTAGTTAAATTATTTAAGTTTTTTTATTTAAAAACAAGACTTTTACAAGATTATAAAAAAGTAACATACAACATGATATTTTTATAAAAGTTGTTAAAACTAGAAGTAAACTTGGTTTTTGAACTAATGAACATATGAAAGGATCTTACCAAAATTCCTACATGATTTTGAGATCATCTTGATGAGGTTATGTTATAAATCTCATGTGTATTGTTTATGAAAGTTTAAATTGTTGTTGAATTGATAAGAAAAAGACATGTTTGATTAAACATGGTAAAGTTGAAAATACAAAGGTTATATGGCCAAATTTTCTTATAAATTATATGTTAACAAAACCATCATTTTTGGCTAAACCTTTACAAGACTAAAAATATGTAAAGAATGGTTTTTATAAAAACAAAGTTAGTTATAAATATATATTTTGAGAAAATATATATTTGATTAATTTAACAACTTAAGTGCTATGTGGTACTTGATGTATTAGTTATATATATCAAAGATAGGAACTTGATTACAATGGTGATAATGAACACATGATACATAACAATCAAAGTCTTACAAGATTTCATATAGATACGCCTTAAAAACGAGTTACGGATGATCCGAATAATCGGATACAAATTATGGTCAAATCGGACGACGGACGAACCTATGAACATATCGCCAATCCGAGGACTTACTTCGACGTTTAGGCGATCTTTCGAAGCGGACACAAAAATTACGTTACCATTAACAAAATTCAGACATTTTGAAACTTATAAAAACTATTATGTTTTTATTAACTAAAAAGTATACTTAGTGAATTTTATAAAAATGTTTTTATAAAAATGAAAGATTATACTTTCAAATGGGCTATTTTATACAAATGGGCTTACACTTCTTAATGGGCTTATCTTCATAATGGGCTTAACATAAATACATGGGCTAAGCCCAATATAAAAAACTCATGGGCTAAGCCCAATACCAAACATATGGGCCAAGGCCCAATAACATTAAGCCCAACACTATTTAGGCCCGACACTATTTAGGCCCAACACTATTTAGGCCCAACACTATTTAGGCCCGCCACTATTTAGGCCCGACACTATTTAGGCCCGACACTATTTAGGCCCCGACACTATTTAGGCCCAACACTATTTAGGCCCGACACTATTTAGGCCCAACACTATTTAGGCCCAACACTATTTAGGCCCGCCACTATTTAGGCCCAACACTATTTAAGCCCAATAACATGAATTCTTGGGCTAAGCCCAATGACATATAATTGGTAAAAATTACAATTATACAATTTACTTATGCAAAGACACGAAATCAAGAAGACAAGACCCGATGATACAACTCACAAGATACAAGATTACATATATATATATATATATATTTGGTGAAATATATATATATATTTAACAGTTTAACAATTCATTCATCTAATACACAGTTCAACGAAAAACAAAGACATACAAGTCTTACACACATTCAAGACACAAGACTTGTACTCAAGTCATCTATAAAGACCGAAGTGTCTAACAAATATAAGAACATTTGTAGGTCGCAACACTATTCAGGACGACCGCACGTGAGATCATAGTTACTTCTATTCATGGACGCGATTCTGTGAGTTCATGTCCCCTATTCATTTTAAATGCTTTACAACTATCGGGGAAAATACATGTCCAATTGTATGTTAAGTCATGGAATGAAACACCTTAGATCATGTGCGATTAGGGTCATACATCTAAGCACCATTAATCCAGTTTGGACCTAGGTACAGAGGGTTAGATCTAACGGGTATTGGCGAGCCCCACTCTTGGTCGTGGACCCATACAGAAGAGTGCGTTTGTGTCCCAGTCGATAGTAGTCGACACAAAATCGTCTAGGTTTGGATTGCTTCCTATTTCGTCACACATATTAATGTCCTCGCGAAACATTAATGATCAACGATTTCATTGACGCTTTACATACTACATCATTACATACAGATACATTTTATACAACTCACATTTTATGGATACATTTTATACAACTCACATTTTATGGATACAGTTTATACAACTCACATTTTATGGATACATTTTATACAACTCACATTTTACAAATACATTTTATACAACTCACATTTTACAGATACATCTCATACAACTAAACAGCATGAACTCGCCAACTTTTGTTGATGTTTTCAAACTTAACATGTATTTCAGGAAATTAGTGGACCATGCAGACATTTCGGTCAAGGAAAGCAAGTATCAAGACTCCATGCCACCATTTGAAGGGTTTGCCCGTTATATACCGCCTCTTTGCAGTGATATAGTGGTCAAAGCCTTGACATTTTAAGACTTACATTTTGATGTATAAAACGATGACAACTTATTTTCATTTGATTGTTTGTAACTAGTACATTTAACTTAAGTTGCGTTCTTTTGAAACGATTATGACAATGGCATTGGAGCTTGTTTTTATTCATTTAGTATGTTCACTTATATTGTTATGCAATGAGAACCGATCAGATCACACCTCGCGCTTCCGCTATGAGCGGGTGTGACAATTTCGTCCCGAAATTTATTCATAGGAGTTTGTATGTGACGCTGTGTTAAATAATTGCGTTGCATGGAATCTAGGGTGTTTGTCTATTTGCGTAGAATAACCCATCAAAGATTATGCAAGGCATAATCCTGTCATTTCTCTCAACGGACAATCTTTAAAAATGAAAATGAAGGAAAAATCAAGGATATTCATTTCCCTCGATGGATATTCTTCAGAAATGAAAATGAACGGAATGAGTCATTTTCCTCAATGGGTATTCTTCAGAAACGAAAATGAACGAATAATCAAGAATATTCATTTCCCTCGATGGATATTCTTCAGAAACGAAAATGAACGGAATGAGGCATTTTCCTCAATGGGTATTCTTCAGAAACGAAAATGAATGAATAATCAAGAATATTCATTTCCCTCGATGGATATTCTTCAGAAACGAAAATGAACGGAATGAGTCATTTTCCTCAATGGGTATTCTTCATAAACGAAAATGAACGAATAATCAAGAATATTCATTTCTCTCGATGGATATTCTTCAGAAATGAAAATGAACGGAGTGAGTCATTTTCCTCAATGGATATTCTTCAGAAACGAAAATGAATGAGTAATCAAGAATATTCATTTCCCTCGATGGATATTCTTCAGAAACAAAAATGAACGGAATGAGTCATTTTCCTCAATGGGTATTCTTCAGAAACGGAAATGAAGGAAAAATCAAGAATGTTCATTTCCCTCGATGGATATTCTTTAGAAACGAAAATGAACGGAATGAGTCATTTTCCTCAATGGGTATTCTTCAAAAACGGAAATGAAGGAAAAATCAAGAATATTCATTTCCCTCGATGGATATTCTTCAGAAACAAAAATGAACGGAATGAGTCATTTTCCTCAATGGGTATTCTTCAGAAACGGAAATGAAGGAAAAATCAAGAATATTCATTTCCCTCGATGGATATTCTTCAGAAACGAAAATGAACGGAATGAGTCATTTCCTCAATGGGTATTCTCCAGAAACGGAAATGAACTGAGTCAACTCTAGACACATGACAAAACTTGCTGTTGTTTCTGTGCACTGAATTCCATAATTATGTATGCATCTATAATTACGTAATTCCTTGCACAGTCCGCACAGTTTGTTTTGTAATGTGAAGGGGAAGAAAATCAAACCTGTGATGAGTGTGACTAGACTATCATAGGGTCCTTTTAATTAGATCGACAAATGAACTCTTTAATTAGACCACCAAGGAGTCTTTTCAGCTATATCATCACATGATATTCCTAACCAGATTTTTGGATCAATCTGTTTAACTAGACCACTCAAGGGGTCTAATTATGGAATAGTACATTATAATCCAAGGGTCTTTACTATTACGTAGAAGCCCATTAAGGATTTAAGGTAGTACCTTTGGATATCCTACTATGAATCCCTTATCCGAAGATATGGAAGATTCTACGAGGATTTGGATAACAAAAACTTGGATCACACAAAACATAAAAGGGAACACATAAGCACATAATCACATATTTGTTTAATTTGACCTTTAATTTGTTATTTTTGGACACGGATATTTAAAGCACACCAGGAATCCAATCCGTGGATTTCATTTGGCACTTTAATCATTTTCAAGAATCTATCTACGAAGACAGGATGATCTTTCGAAAATTCGATTTTGTTTTCAAAGAAACGTAATATTCGAATTAAGGCACACAACAATTTTAGGATTTACGGAAATACCCTTAGGTACCCTATTAAGGATTTATAGTGGTACTTTGGGTATTCGTCAAGAGTTGTAACTTGCGCCTTGTACTTCGTTTCTTTGGAAGAAACTGGTACTTAGGATTTTCGTGGAAAACGCAAGAGATTATAAAATGGAAGAATTTTGGGGGTAGTCTGTTCTTCAAGGAATACGATTCTCTGATTGTCGGTATTGTAGGGGATATGTTGTTTATACATGCAACCACATCAATATATTGCAATGCAAATAAAAGATTTATTTATAAACAATGATAACAACTGTTTCATGGACTTTGATAACAAAAGAAAATAATACATAAGACATGATTATTTCTAAACGGTGTTGTCTTCTAGTCGGTCAGATGCTCATCCCTGTGCTGGATTTGCATTAGCAAGCTTTGGGCAATTTCTTCGGAAATGACACATCTCACCACAGTTGTAGCAAGAACCTGGTGGAAAATGAGCTTGAGCAGGATTGTTGTCAACTTGATTTGGTGCAACTTCAGCTCGACAAACTCTTGCTGTGTGACCTATAAGTCCACAAATTTGGCATTTGCGGCACTTCACACTAGCATGATGATGAAGGTTACATTGGTTGCACAAGGGTGCAGTTCCGTTGTATGGCTTCCTAGCAGGGGGTTGAGCTGGTTGGTTGGGGGGAGCTTGATCATTGTGAGCAACCACGGTGATGTTCTGGGAAGCTTTTCGCTTCCTTGACTTCTTGGAGGATTCTGTCTGCTCATCTTTGGTTTCGATTCCTCGATTGGTTTCTTATCACCTTTTTGAAAAAGTTTACCTTTCCTGATTTGAGATTCAGTCAAGGTAGCAGATAGCTCAATGGCCTGCCTAACCGTAGTGGGGTTACTACCAGTCACAATGTCTTGTACTGGGTCAGGGAGGCCATCAATGTACTTTTTGATTGCCTTATCCAAAGGCGTAACCATATTTGGGCATAACAGACTTAACTCCTCATAACGACCCGTGTAGGCTCGATGCTCACCGCTATCTTGCTTAAGATCGTCAAATTCCCTTTCCAAGGCCCTGATCTCGTGACGAGGACATAATTCCTTCATCATCAGAGCTCGAAGCTCTTCCCACGTTTGAGCCAGTGCCGCATCGGCACCCCTATCTCTCATCAAACCATTCCACCATGTCAAAGCTCATTTCTCAAAGACACTAGATGCGAATTCTACCTTTCGCTCATTTGGGCATTGAACATGTCTGAAGGTGGTCTCTAGACTCTCGAACCATTGTAGAAGTGCAGTCGCTCCTTGAGACCCAGAAAACTTTGATGGCTTAGCCGAGTTGAACGTCTTGAAGTTGCAGGGGGCATTATTGTTGTTGAGAGCTTGGTTACATTGAGCAACGATGTTCGGGATTGCAGCAGTCATTTGCTGCGTAATGACAGCTGCCAGTTCTTCAATAGGTACCTGATTTTCGCGTCATGGAGGCATTCTAAAAAGGGGAAACAAGAGAGAAAACAAATGAAATGGCATTGGGTAAGAGTAGGATGTTAGAATTACCGACCAAAATCACGAGTGATGGTCATTTGTTTGAACCACGAAACAAACAAACGACACACAAAGGCTGAATCAAAGCAAATAGGTCCTCATAATGTATCGCGAAGACAGGCTCGCCTATAAGTGGACACTCACCCCAAGAGTTCCCAAGTAAGAGTGACTGGTCCGATATTGCGGATTTGTACGAACACTCTAGCCTTAGACAGAAAGCTCAGGGTACAGGCACCCACCCTTCCAGTTTGCACGTGTTCACATTATGTAGCCCTAAAATTTGACGGGAATTTGAAAACTTTGAAGCTTCGAAACCTTATAATAAATCGTCCTGGAACAGATGATTAGTTTTCAAAGCAGATTCGAATTTTGTGTTCTTATTGTGGTTGCTGCCTAAAGATAGGCAACGACATTGTTTTATGACTAAACGTAAGTAAACTCGTGTTAGGGTCCTAGGAAGGTTATAGTCTAGGTCAAAGCATTACTAATAACCTAATTCCCTATAACCATTGGCTCTGATACCAACCATTGGCCCTATAACCATGTCTAAAATGTTTGGAATCTTGCAAGCAGTGTGATGAGAAAGATGAAAAGTTAGTTGAACTTGAAAAGATGAAAGAAAAGTTATTGTTCGATGTCAATTACGTGAAAGAATCATATGATGTGCTGAACAGAACCGTAAATGGTTTGCAAAAGACAAACTCTGAAAGAGAAGATGCTATAACCATGTTGAATGCAACAATGATGTCCAAGCAGAAAGTCATAAATTATTACATTGAAGAATGTGCCAAGTTGAAACAAGAGTTGGAGACAGAAAAGATAGAAAACGAAAGGATCAAACGTTTACGGAAAAGTTATTCTAGTTCTGATTATTTGATTGACAGAATTTATCCAATTGTTGCAGGTTTTGAAGCATTTCAAGATGAAAAGAAGACCGAGAAGAAGGATACTGGTAAGAAACAAAGTGCAAATTATAATAAGTGTCCGCCTCTAATCTGGGAAGGTTATTCACCTAGAAAGCCAAATAAGGAGGAAGTCAAAAAGGCTATCAATATAAAGTTAAAATCCGAAACAACTGATGATTTACCAGAAAACATTGATGTCATGTTCACATCATCTGACACTGATCATGAGTCTGAGTTAATAAAAAAGGTGGTCGATCAGGTGTTGGATAAAGATGAGGAGTCAGAGTCCAAGTCTGAAACAAAGAATTCGAGTTCATCAGTTGATAGTCCAAAATCGTCGGTTAAACGGGTTTACAGTAAAGAATTCATGTTATCAAAATCTAATTTGAATGATGAACCAATCAAAGTTGCATATACTTTGAATGATTCAGACAAATTATATTCTGATGCAGAATTTCCAATAAGAGGTGTTAAAACTGAAATGATCAAAAAGGTTTTCAAATTAACAGAAATTAATATTTCTAAAATAAAAGATTTAAATCTTGTTGAAAAACCCAAACCTTACACCTCAAGAGTTCAACAATGTTTAAATAAGAAAAAGGGTTACAGTTCTGGTTCAGGTAATCAAAGGAAACCAAACCATAACGGGAATTTCAAAAAGAAAGGTTTAGGTTTTATTCCACCTGAAAATCATAAAAATGAAAAATATGTTAAAGATTTTAAATCAAAAGTTAAATTTGTTTCAGGAACAACTGTTGAGGAAGAACAGAAAAGCTCATTCTGGAAGCAATCGAATAAAGAGTTCATTGCAGAAAAACAAAAGTTTGAGAAGATTGGAGCTTATCAAAGAAAGTAAACAAGAACCTGTTACAGATGCAATGAAGTTGGTCACATTGCCTGGAACTGTTCATTAGCAACAAAAACAAAACAGGAAGTTGTTTCTAAACTCAAAGAAAAAGTGGTTGACAAACTGAACCACCAACTGAAAAATTCAAAGTGTTTAAAAACTCAACATATGAAGTTGGTGAATGTTCAAAAAGATTTTACAGAAGAAGAGTGAATATTGACAACCAAAAGTGGGTTGTTAAGAAATCAGATGTGAAATCTGGCAATGAATCTGATTCCCTAAAATCAGAGGAGCCACAAGTTGAGGTAAAAAGAGAAAACTCAGTTCCACCAATGGATGATGTGAACTTTCCACCATTGTGTGTTGAAAATTTAAAATCAAAGGTTGGGAAGGTTGAGATTTCGAATCAATTCTATTCTGAAAAGAAAGAATTTGATGTCGAGAAAGCATTCAATGGGAATGTAAAACACATTTTTGGAAAAACGGTCGATGGGAAGGTCAAAGGGGTTAAAGAATTTTATGAATCAAAGAAGGCAACTTACACCCCTAGTGAAGATGAAGTGGTCACATCCAAGTTTGGTCAGGCTTGGATGTCTGTATCTCACAAGTAAAAACCCTGACTTGCCGGAGCTCCTAGGTTGGTAAGTGTGGAGCAGGTATCGGCATCTTTCTTGAGAAATTCATAGATTGATAACTGTGATATTTCGACCTACAAGTGGTAGTAATTCTTGAAAATTGTTATATTTTTACATGTGATATGGGTGATGAGAACCTACAAGAGGTTGAAGAAGGTTTTCACATAACAAGTGGTTAATCAAGGACATTAAGTTGTACTTGATTCAACTATCTTACAAGTGGTATGATGATTGGAAATTGATTTTGTAATAAACATACAAGTAATTAAAAATAATGTGATGAGTTTACCCCATCCTACAAGTGGTAACTCCAACAAAACTAATTTTCCAGAAAAACCATTTTGATTAAAACAAACTTAAGTGTTGTGAAATCTTAATAGGAAAATAGTTTGTTGAAATGGGGAGTTCTGATTGTTGATGCAAAGTGGATGGCGAATTAAAGCTTGAAAATCAGTTGTCACTTTACTTGTATAATTTGTTTTCAAATTTTCTTCAAATGGTTTTGAATTTTAGGGGGGATAAGAAATAAGAAATTTCAGAAAATCCAAAAACATTGAAAATTTTGAAAAAGCCAAAAACATATCAAATCAAAAATGAGTTTTGTTGTGAAAAAGAGGAAATGATAGTACATCAGTGGACTATCACAACACGCTAAAGAATTGGAAAGTTAAAATGTTATAAACGGTCTCACTGATGATGTGTCAGTAGGTTTTTGCACATTTAGTAGATTGTTACGAGATATAAACCTAAATTTCAAACTTACTTATCTAGTGGGGAACATCTCTCGGATATATGGGTAACCCCCGAAATCTTGTTTGAAAGGTCCCTCTTTCTGAGATACTAGGTCTTTATGCTTAGTGATATCTGGGGTATTATCCCGAGACTTCTGATTTTGCGGAAGCAATGGCCTAGTCACCGTATAATACTTTTCGCTTGCTTGAAATATAGCCTTCCCTCAGAACAAAAATGATGAAACATTGAAAAATGCTAATCATGTGCTGTTGAAGAAAAGATTCTCTAAAGGGAACACACCAAAAGTCAAAGCCGTCTTCTCTCTGATTTTGCGGAAGCAATAGCCTGAGCTCTCACGGCCCTCGCATTTTAACCCTTTACAGATATCATCTAGGTATACTCACCTGTAAGACTGAATATTGGGATCTGGATACGGGAGTATATTCTGAGGTGGGATACACGTATAAGGTTAAGTCCCTAAAACACTAATCTCGTATCTCGAAACAGTTGAACTTTGTGTGAAAATTTAAGTGGACCAGTATACTGATAATCTAAGTGAATCGTTTAGAAATTAAAATGTTTAAAGCTTAACGGTGTTGGTGATTTGTCTCGGAAACTGATATGATCCTCTTACACAAACTCACAAAAATATTGTTTGTAAATATTTCTTTACTACTTTTTCATGTTAAACAAAAAATCCAAAAAGATTTTCAGTGTGTTTTAACATAAATTTTTGAAAAATTCAAAAAGATTTTCGACAACTGATGTTGGAAAGCTGATTTTCAAAATTCCGAGTGCTAAACATGATGAGCAATTAGTGAGGAGGAATTTGTTTGAAATGAAAGATAATTTGAAAAATGTCATATTATTTCAATTGATGTTTTGAGTTTATTTCTACAAGTAGTTCATCAGAGATTAACACTGTAAAATCATTCATTGATTGATTAATACCTGTAAGTGGTATATAAATTTGTCAAATTTTAAATTTGTGAAATTTATTTTGAGGTAGAGGATGTGCAGGATTAAAGCTTGGTGAAAGCCAGGGTACGATATTAGAACCTGTGAAAGTGATAAGTGCCAGGTTCCAATTACTGAGGAATTTATGCATGAAAATATGTAAAGCCAGGCTTCGATCTTGATCCTATGAAGATTAGAAGATCAACATCCGAGGGGGAGATTAATTGGTGATGCTGATGAACTTAAGGAATCAAGAGATCTGATCAAGAGAATTAGAAAGCTAAAGAGCCAGATTGAGATTCTGGATTTGAAAAGAAAAGAGAAGAGAAGAGAGAAGATTGAGAATGCTTTACATTGTTAGATACTTTGGATAGAGTTCGAGAAGACTGATAAAGACTGAAGACTCGACACCGAAGACTTCGTCAATATCCGAGGGGGAGTCTGTTGGTGTATTACGTCTATCGACTTCGTCTTGTATCGAGTCTTGTAATAGAATAGAAAGATCAGGGCACGTAGTACGAGAAAAATGTCAAAATTAGGTTAGGAGGTAATTTCGCACGAAATTACAAATTGTAATTCCGCACGAAATCACTTACTAATTTCGCACGAAATAGTAATTTCGTGTGAATGTGATTTCGTTTGTGCTATTCCGTGCGAAATCACCTTGCCTATAAATAGTGGTGCCTTAGGTCTCATTTGGTACGAAATTATCTTTCCGGTTTGAGAGCCGAAGTACTGCCGAAGTGTCGTCTTGCTGTAAAACTTTGTCAAATCAATCAGAAAGACATTAAATTGAATATCTAGCTGAATCACCTCAATACGAATGAATTCCGCCTCTCGTATTGAGTAAAACTCTTCTGAACGACTCGTTTGGGTCATAAAACGATCCTACACTTCCAATGGCAACTTCTACATCGAACGTCGAAGGGAGATGGGCGTGTTTTCGTTTTAGGAGCTTCTCGAATTCAAACGATACAAAACAGTTATTTGCTCCAGTATCAAACAAACACGAAGTGTATATACCATTGACAAGAAACGTACCATTAACAACGTGGTTATCAGCTTGGGCCTGGCAGACGTTGATGTGGAAAGTATGTCCACGGGCTGCTTGTTGTTGCACTGGCTGCTGCTGCTGCTGAGGCTGCTGCTGCTGCTGAGGCTACTGCTGCTGCTGAGGCTGCTGCTGTTGATGTTGTTGTTGTTGCGCGGGTTGTTGCTGTGGCTCTTGTTTCACCACTCTGTTGGGGTAGACATTTGCAAAGTGGTTAGGATCACCACATGCATAGCAGGCTCTTGTGTGAGCAGCGGGAGCAGGAGCTGCTTGTTGTCCCTAAGGAGTGGGAAGAGGAGCTGGCAGTGCAGGAGCTTGAACTTGAGCTTGAGCTTGGCGGGGACAAGTATGACAGTTAGCAGTAAAGTGGCCGTAAAGGTTGCAGTGCACACAAAATCGACATGCGATCCCAACGGGATGATGATAAGTACAAGTAGGTGACGTGTTGTCATAGTCACACGCAAATTTAATCCAATTACTACTAAATAGATAGCGGTAAGTGGGTATCAAACACAGGGAGTTTGTGGAAAATGTGTTGATTCTATAGCCTTGCAAACTAACCACAATTAAACTAATGTGCCGAAAGTAAAGATCAAGAGTTTGGATTATTTGATTTAAAATCTAAATTATTAACTACTTGCAAATCAAAATTGGATTGTTAATCAGATTATGAGAGAATGACCATCTTAGGTTCAGGTTTCCTTCAACAATTGTGTATAATCCTAACTAGAAAGAGTTACATAGACATAACTCATGCATGAACGTTTATTGTGATAAAAGGGAACAAAGTACTTGGATTATATAAACGCGAGGTTGTTACCCATGATCAATTAATCAATATCCAACCCTAAACCTTCCCGTGATATCTCGATTGTCAACGACACCAAGAACGTATGATTTAGATTAGAATTAAAACATCAATTAACAAGCTACAATAAAAATTCATACATCATGATAAGCATAGCAAACACACCAAATTTATCATTCTAGAAATAAAGGAAAACACACAAGAGTCATAATAGAAACCTTCACCTAAGATGATCACCGGAAGTTTAGCCGGACATTGTTTGGTGGATCATCATAACATCAAAATTAAAGTTCATACGAATCGAAAGATAAACCGGAATGATAGAAATTGTTCACAAACACTATCTAAAGCCAAAAATCGCCCAACAACTGCAGAGAAACGTCTCCAATGATGAATAATGTGAAAAGACACTTGAAAACGGTTTTAAGAGGGCAGTTACGTTTTTCCTCGCTGACTCTACCGTAATTTACGGTACCTACCGTAAATTACGGTAGCCTGCATTTTGTTACGCCACATCACTACTGCCTTACGGTGGAGATTGGAGGATTTTAGGGGCTACCGGTAGGCCCCTGGGTTTCCTGTTTTGTTTCTTCTTTCCACCCTTGCATGACCCGTTCCACTCCACTCCATCTAAAGCAACGTTTTCTCCACATTTTAAGCTTCAAACGCACCTGAAACATGAGCAACTGTAGTCATCTAATTCAAGATAATTACGCGATCAAATGAGGGATTAACACATCTTTTAACACCATAAAGGGTTGTCCTATGGACCACCCGTCACATCCCCACACTTAACCGTTGCTTGTCCCAAGAAACCCATCAAAACCATTTTCAAAACACAAGTGATCAACATAAATCAAGCATAAACATGTTATCCTTTTACTAACCCCTTCTTAACACCCAAAACAACACACCCCTCGCTATATCTCTCCTCTCGGCAACAAGTAAGCACCTAGCAAAGATAAGCTAGACACAATAAAAGGCAAACGGGTGATTGCACAACTATATGCTTGTACCTAAATTGGTCCTCCTCCTAACAAGTGCCAAACATGAATGCAAATCAAATGGACTTCAAGGTTGTAACGTGGCTAGGTGTACGGGTAGGAAATGGAAATATATATGTAGTAGCGAAGGACTTAACCCGATCTTTTATTACACAATGAAATAAACAAACAAGACATCAACTTCTATATACAAGATAACTCACACATCATACTTTTTTTCATTGCTTTTTCTCTTTTTTTTTTTTCTTCTTTTCTTTTCTTTCTCCTTTTTTTTAGAATCAAACACAAGAACACATCCAAACGTAACATAAATAAACACAACTAGAACAACTACTAACGCTACAAGACCGGGTCAAATCGGGTAAATTTTTGGGGAACTAGGTATAGGTTAACAAATGATTGGCTTTAGGCACAAAATGGGCAACTAAATATCCAAACCCCCACCCCTCTCACTACCAAGCTCATATATATAATTTATGAGGTCCAACCCCCCAAATCCCACACTCACACACACTATAACGAGGCTACCTAAATGCCCTTATCCTTTCTACATTCATGTTCAACTAAGGCCTCGAACCGTATTCAAGCACAAGTTCTAATGCACCCCCACCCGTTGCCACTCTCATCAAAGACAAGCATTATTTATATACAAGTGTGGCTTCAACTCTCACCAAGAACAAGGTAATTAAGGGTTGCCGGTGTGTCGTTCGGGTGTATTCCAAGGTGTTCAAATTCTCATAATGTTTTGCTTGATTTAAAAAAAAAAATTAAAAACCTCAAAATTTTCCCCCATCCCCACACTTGGGATACATTGACCCCAATGTATGGTTTTGGGAGGAAATGATCGCTAAAACCATTCAACATCAACAAATGCTCAATATCTCAAACCCCAAATTTCTTTTTGGTTTTTTTTCATTTTATATATTTTTTTATATTTTTGTTTTAAAACATAAACACCACCAACTCGCACAACCCAACACATCAACATCTAAACACCACCCAACCGCCCAACCATAAACATAACAAACAAATATTCACAAAAATATACAAAAAGGAAGGAACACGACCTGACTAGTAGTACCGCGACTGAGGAGGCCCGAAAATGGAAGACATCATATCATTCCATTCTCCGAAAGCAAAGGCGCCGCTACCACTTCCGCTTCCGCTTTGTTGTGAAGCTCCATGTTGTTGGTCTTGACGGGGGTCCATACATTGCGAATGATGAAGCGGCGGTGTCGGATACGAAACACTACCATCATAAGGTGGTAGAGACGCATAATCCACCAGAGGTGGATCCACAACCACGGGCCGCCCCGCATGCCAATCTGCATGCATCCTCCGGGCTTGATCATCATTATACCGGTTGTTCATCTCTAGCTCATGGGAATAAGCATGTGTGCGGTTCCACGACTCTTGTCGGTCAAAGTTGTGTTTCAATGCCCGCTCCATACTAGCCCCCATCCACGTTTGGTGATATAAGAGAGTGCGCTCGGACCCCGACCATGTGTCAAAAACCGATGCTGGTGGACATTGGTTTTCAATGATTTCTTACATTGTTCCATCATGTGCCCAGTTTGGCTCATACGAGCGCTCCGTATTGTCAAAGAAACCACCACCATATCCCTGACTTGGGCCCCCTTGGCCCACATCCATATGCTCACCATGCGGCTCATCTGCGTAATATTCATCCCCACTCGGGGGTTCATCTTCACTCTCGGGCTCATCCGCTTCGCCCGGTAATAGTGCCCTTGCATCAACCTTCAAAGCTCTCAATCTTTGACCTTCCGATTTAAGCTTGCGGTATCTTTCCGACTCATCATAGGTCCATCCAACACCCATCCTCCTTATATCAAATGGCTTGTGCCTTTTCGGTGCTCCCTTGTCTTCCGATGTGATAGCCTTAAATTGTTTCAATAACCCCGTAATAATCCGACAATACGGAATGATGCTTCTCCCCACTTTATTACGGCATATCCAAACATGATTCATTATCAAATACCGTATCGAAAAACGGGGAGACCCATGGAGCAACGAGTAAAGAATGGGTATCTCCGGAAACCACACCTCTTGCTTATCACCTCTTCTTGGAATCACGTTTAAGATACAAATAGTGAGCAACAGTTTTGCCTCAATCTTCAAATTTCTTCTATACAATGTGCCACTAAAAGTACCCGGTAAGAACAAGGCGGCCAACATGTCATTCCACCTCGGGTGGGCCTCCGGTTTTATGAGCAAATCATCAAGACTTGGGATTGTATAATCACGAGCAGGCAAATTGTCATACTTCGCCAATTTTACGCAATGTATCAAACGTCATTTCCACCTTTATCCCATTAACAGTGCCCGTTAACTTCATTTGAGACGGCTTGTCGTACTTGTTGCATTTCAATGTAGCCATCCACTCCTGAATCTCGCTCATGAACAAATTCTTATTGTCTTTGTCATAGCAACTAAGCGCCGCCTCCCAACCCAAGGAGCGAAACTGAGCAAACACATTGAACGGCCCGAACTCTACTTCTCTAACTTCTCTTTCACAAATAAATGCGGCACCTTTGTCTTTTAATTTGTTTATTTGATCATTGAATAATGTAGGCTGCCATTCTTCCGGCTGATCGTCTAACGGACCCGCTTCCCACCTTGGCTTGTCAGCCGGGTCCAACTCCATCACTTCTTCCTCATCACTTTCACTGTCATCATCTCTACCCAAATATCTCCTCTTCTTCCGTTGTTGTTCAGGTTGTTTGCCTTTTCCTTTTGAAGAAGAACTAGCTCCTGCTCTTTCTTTAGTTCTCACCATTTTCCTACACACATCACAAACACAAACAAAACAACCAACATAAAAATCAGTCCCCTTTCTTCCAAAAATCCCCACACTTGCTTGTTACTATAGTTGTAGATGCTAGAGAGTACAAAATTTCATATATTATTTTCACAAAATTTGGGCATGGTGCCTCTACAATGCAGAGGTTCCCAAAAGTTCACAACTTTAACATCAATCCTACATCTACAACCATAACAATGTTTCGAGTTACAATATTCCATGATGAAAATTAAGAACAAGCAAGTGTGTGTGAACATGTAATAACAATAACCTTCAACCTTCACAATGCATCATCAAAAGTAAAACATAAACATCACATACCTTGGGTTGAAGTGCTAGAACACAAGAAAATTAGAAACTTCAAAAACCCCCAAAAATTTTTGGCACCTAGGGTTTGTCAATCGGCCAAGAAAACAGGTTTTTCTTGCAAATCTATCCTCAAAATCAGAATGTTCGTGAAATTTCAGCCAAAATAGACCCAAAGTTCACAAGATTCGACCAAGTGGTAAATCACCACCGACTTTTTATCAATTATTTGATCCAAAACTGCACCAATTGTAGTGTCGCTTGCGTCACACATGATTTCAAACGGCTTTGACCAATCCGGTGGTTGCAAGATGGGAGCTTTCACTAAGTGTTCCTTCAAAACATTAAATGCTTGCAAACACCCATTAGTAAAATCAAAAGGGGCATCTTTCAACAACAAATTACATAAAGGTTTAGTGATAGCACTAAAACCCTTAATGAAACGTCTATAAAATCCCGCGTGTCCCAAAAATGACCTTACCCCTTTCACATTTTTCGGTGGAGGCAAAGATGATATTTCCCATATTTTTGCCTTATCCACCTCCATACCCCTCTCCAAAATCACGTGGCCTAACACAATACCCTCTTACACCATGAAATGACTTTTCTCCCAACTAAGTACCAAATTTTCCTTAACACAGCTCATTTCATTCAAGATCAGCTCTATGTTGGGGTTTTCACTTGTTGAAGCTTCATACCTGAGTTTTCTTGATCTTGATCCTAGCTTGGACCCTTTGTAAGTCTCTTTCATGCTTGTTTTGTGATCTTTTCTATAACAGTCTGTGATTAGAGCTTTGATCTTTCAAAATTCTATAACGAACTTGTTAGCAATTATGACCGATTTGAATCTGGGGTTTGTTTTTCTTGTGTTTTGTCAATCACCGCCTTAATGTTCAGTTCAAAACCCTGATTTATTAATTTGGTTGTTATTGATCGTGGTTAACTGAGATTAATTTAGCTAGATCGATACACTGGTTTAATTGATTAAGGGTTGAAGATTGATACTAGGGTTTTAAGGATTAGGGTTTTTCTTGTTGGCTGCATGTTCTTGTCATCTGGTTGAGGTCTACGTCGTTTTGGTGCATGGAGAGAAATAGGGATTGGGGTTTGGAGGATCTAGGGTTTCAATCGTTTTCTGAAAAGTTGCATGGGGATATCTTTCTGAGTACGAGCAATGCTAAGCCTTCAAACTCACAAGAGGTGTTAGGGAAACCTTCAATGCCTTCGGTATTTGGCAAGGGTTATGATGGTAGGGCTCTCAATATTGACGGTAATCCGTTGTTGCCCAGACGTGGTATTGTACAGAAGGAACCTAGGCTGATAAATGTAATTGACGAGCTGGAAAAGGTGAGTGTGCCAGTCCATTCGGAAACTGGGAATATTGAGCGTAAACTGGATGAAGAACCCGAGAAAAACACTACAATGCCTTCGTATGTGGATAGGGTCAAAAATATCACTTCGATGAAACGTGAAGTTAATTTCAGACGGCTGGATTTGAATGAGACTATTCAGGATGCTGATGTTGTTATCCCTCGTGAGGTGATCCGAAAGGTACAGGAAAAGTTTGAGAATGTTATATACGGCTACTTTTTAGGTAATCGTTTGCCATACCCTGTTGTCGAATATTATGTAAAGAATGTATGGTCTAGGTATGGGTTTGCTAAACTTATGATGAACTCGGATGGATTCTTTTTCTTTAAGTTTGACACTAAAGAGGGGATGGCTAAAGTATTGGAGGGGGGCCCTGGTTGATTCGGAAAGTGCCGTTGTTTTTGAATGTTTGGTCTCCGTCTGTGAGCCTTAAAAAAGAGGGTATTAAATCAGTTCCGGTGTGGGTGAAGTTACATAATGTTCCTATCTCGGTCTACACGGATGATGGGCTGAGTTTATTAGCATCCAAGATAGGGATCCTTAAAAGATTAGATGGTTATACGGCTGATATGTGTGCGGACAATTGGGGGAGGAGTAGTTTTGCTCAGGCCTTAATAGAAGTTAATGTTGACAATGAACTAAAACATCATATTATTGTTGCTATTCCGAAGTTAGATGAGGATGGGTATATTACTGAAAGAGTTAAAGTGGAATATGAATGGAAGCCGCAACGATGTTCGATATGTTGCGTGTTTGGTCATAATGATCAGACGTGTGTCAAGAATGTGAACAATAAAGCAAAGCATGTGGTTGTTGATGAGGATGGGTTCATCACAGATAAGAGGAAGATTGTAAGGGTAGGATTTATGCAAAAGAAACCAAAAACAAAGTTTATATACAAGCCTAAAGTTAACAAAGCAGGACCGAGTACTTCAGGTACTAAGGAGGATAAAGAGGATAACATGGTGGGGGGTAATGTGAAAACCAGAAATTCGTTTGAGGCTCTCTCCATGGATGATGTGGAAGTTATGGATAGTGGCACATGGAATGAGAATGAGGCGCGGACAACCTTCAAGAAAGGTAATGGGAAATATCAGCGTTCTGATGAAGAGGTAGTGGAAACGGTTCTAACATAAATGTCTGAGTTTATGAGGCATGAACAACGTCAAGTTTCTGAGGGGGCAAGCACTCCCGGTAATATCGGTTTGAATGGATAGTATAGCTTCTTGGAATATAAGGGGTTTGAACCAACCCCTGAAATAAACGGAGGTTCGTATGCTTGTGTCTGAAAATAGATTAGCTGTTTGTGCCATTCTGGAATCTCATGTGGATGTTACAAACCTAGCAAAGGTGTGTAAGGTTGTTTTACGTAATTGGGCTTGGACGTCGAATGGTGATTTGTGTGATCGAGGTACTAGAATTATTTTGGGTTGGAATATGGACGTTGTGGATCTCATGGTCTTGTCGCAAGAGGACCAAGTTATTCATACCCAAATCCGTTCTAAACTTGTTAATAATACTACTTTATGTTCTTTTGTCTATGCTAAGAATACATATCAGGAGAGAAGATGCCTATGGGAAAATCTGTGTATGCATAAAAGCCTTTGCCATGATAAACCTTGGGTCGTTATGGGAGATTTCAACTCGGCGTTTCATGTGGAAGACTCTTTATATGGGCCGTCTACTGTTTCTATTGGCATGCGAGAGTTTCATGATTGTGTTCAGTATACGGAGCTTGTGGATATCAAGGGTCATGGGATGCACTATACGTGGAATCAGAAACCAAAGAAGGGTATTGGCTTGTTAAAAAAGATTGACCGTGTCATGGGGAACTTGAAGTTTTTAGAGATGTTTCCTGAAGCGTTTGTTCATTATCATCTGTTTCGTGTCTCGGACCACACTCCATGTATTCTCAAAGTGGCTAACTCGGTTAAGGTTAAGCCGAAACCTTTTAAATTTGCAAATTTTCTTAATTCGAAGCCAGAGTTCAGATTGTTTGTGGAGCAGGAGTGGACGAAAAGTATCAGGGGGTCACAATGTTCTCGGTCACTAAAAAGCTTCGAAATTTGAAACCTTTAATGAGGAAAATCTTGTTCAAACAAGGTAATTTGCATGAAAAAGTCTCAGAATTAAGGAAGCAGCTTGATGATATTCAGAAGCTGGTGGATGTTAACCCACTAGATGTCGACTTGAGGGACAAGGAAGCTGAGTGCCTTAATCAGTTCAGAATTGCTTCTTATGATAAAGAATGTTTTTTAAAGCAAAAGTCTAAAGTGGAGTGGTTGTGCGCTGGCGACTCTAATACGGTGTTCTTTCATAACAGTCTTAAATGCAGGAATGCTAGAGGTAGAATTCAGTCTATTCAAGATGTAGCTGGCAATCGGTTTGATGGAGATGATGTTTCTATTGCTCTTGTTCATCACTATGAAAACTTCCTGGGTCATGAGGACCAAGTTTCGAGCATTAATATGGAGGATCTGTGTGTGAATGTATTGAGTTCTAACGCTGTGAATAATATGGTTCGCCAGGTTACTCGTGAGGAAGTGAAAAATGCTATGTTTAGTATTTGCGAGAATAAAGCCCCTGGTCCTGATGGTTATACGTCGGCTTTTTTCAAGAACGCATGGGATATTGTGGGTAATGAGATTTCTAACGCAGTCTTAGAATTTTTTGATAATGGTAAACTCCTGAAGCAACTAAACCACACGATTTTGGCTCTTGTTCCTAAAGTGGAAACTCCTGATTTGGTTATTGATTATCGGCCTATATCGTGCTGTAATGTCTTTTATAAATGTATTAGCAAGATCATTACGGATAGATTAAAGGGTAGTTTGGGTGATCTGGTTAGCATAAATCAATCGGCTTTTGTTCCGGGAAGAAAAATCTCGGATAACATCCTTCTTACTCAGGAATTAATGCACAACTATCATTTGAATCGGGGCCCTGCTAGATGTGCTTTCAAGATAGATATTCAAAAAGCCTATGACACTGTCAGCTGGTCTTTCTTGGAGAATGTTCTTAATGGATTTGGGTTTCATAGGAAGATGGTTAAGTGGATTATGGCTTGTCTAACCACGATAACCTACTCTATAAGTATTAACGGTAATCTTCATGGTTATTTTAAAGGAAGAAGGGGTTTAAGACAGGGAGACCCTATGTAGCCATATCTTTTCACATTAGTTATGGAGATTGTTTCTTTATTATTCAGCGCGGTTCCTGTTCGGCCACAGGTTTCAAGTTTCATGCTCATTGTGTGAAACAGAAAATTATCAATGTGTCATTTGCGGATGATCTTTTTATATTTGTACACGGGGATACCACTTGGGTCAAGAAAGTTAGAGATGCCCTTGAGCAGTTCACCAATGCTACAGGTTTGAAGCCGAGCCCAGCCAAGAGTACGACGTATTTCTGTAATGTGTCGCATCTTGTAAAGCAGGAAATCCTTCAAGTTATGCCATTCAATGAAGGTACGCTGCCTGTTCGTTACTTGGGAGTGCCGTTAATTACTACTAAGCTGATGTTTAAGGATTGTAAGCCTCTTGTTAACCGAATGGAGAAGAAGATCGATAGTTGGTTGAATAAGTCTCTATCATTTGCTGGTAGACTGCAGCTTATCAATTCGGTTTTGTCTTCTATGCACATATACTGGGCATCAGTTTTTATTATTCCTGCTCGAGTCACAAATGATTTGGAGAAGCTTATGCGCCGGTTCTTGTGGAATGCTAATAGTCAGGGTAGGGTTAAAGCGAAGGTGGCCTGGGCCGAGGTTTGTTTGCCAAAGGATGAAGGTGGTTTGGGCATTAGGAGCATATCGGATGTAAATAAGGCTATAATGACTAACCATATTTGGAGTATTTGTTGGGTTTTTGACATGTTTATCAAAGTATTTTATCCATATAAAATAAAAACGCAGCGGAAATTTATTATTTAAAACATGTTACTTACAAGATATAAAACCATTTTTATATGTAAAACCCAATCCCGGATCCATATACGAACATGCACGCTATCCAAATTAAAACACAACCATAGGGTGTTTAGGATACTACCTTCCAAGGAGTAATGGATATGAAGAAGATGATGCTTCTTGAATGGTTGCCTTCAAGTGTAGAAGACCTCAAGCTTGTATACCCCAAGCCTTCCAACAAACACCTTATGTTTAGCTAGGATTTCTACACTTATGAACTCACTAGAAAAATCCCTCTTGGAACCAACTCTTGGCCGAAAATTATCAAGGGAAGTTATGGAGTTCTTGCACTTGATATATCAACTTGAAAGACCCTTCTTGATCAACCACACCATGGCCGAAAATTAGAGATAGTATTACAAGTTCTTCACTTGAAATTATCTCCTCATTTGGCTCTTATCTTGGCCGATTTTTAGAGAGAGTTCTCTAAGTCTTTCAAGTTCATTTAAGTGTTGCAAGTTCTTGTATTTGACATCTTGGTATTTATAGAACCATGAGAGAGAAGATAGCCACCCACATGCCCAATCAAAGAGCTTCTTACACATGCATAAATGCATGTACATGCATTGGACCTTTCTTGCTTGGGAAGACCATCCAATCAAGATGCATGCAACTATGACAACATGCATGGAACCTCATTGGACAAGAATCTTTTGGGAAGACCCCATGGGGGGGTGGCCGCCTAGCTTAATTTATAAAAAAAATTCAATTTCTTTTTATAAAATAATTTAAGTCTTGTTTAATTTTATAACTTTTATAAAATATAACATCATATGTTCACAAGACTTCATACAACTTTTATTAAGTTATTTAACCCATTAAATAACAAAATAAAATATTCTCTCAAAATAAATTATCCATATAATTTATTAATTTGTCAAGTGCAATTATTTAGAAAACCAATTTCTAAATACTCTAAGTGTTAATATTTATTTGTTTGATCATATCACAAATAAATAATATAAGTGTTTGTCTAGCTTGTTATTGGGTATGACTCGACTTGGATCATAACGTACTAGCCACATCAATTTAATATGTGTCTTGGGCATACAGAGTCCAACAATCTCCCACTTGCACAAGATACATAGAAGATTGATGCAAGCAGTAAATGATGCCTAACTACGGTTTACTACCCCCAATACGTATGACTATATTTGCCATTCAATAACATCATCCCCTTCAAGTCCCTTACTTGAAAATGATTTAGGTGAATCTATCATTTATCCTTTCGTTACAGATGTCATGTCAAATCCAAAGACATAGAGTGATCACTCTCTGTTGATTTAACTTTAGCAGGCCTTAGACATCTTACTCTCAACGAATAAGAGGAACGAATCCCATCTTGACTACATACGTCTCTCACAATCACCTTGTACCACACCTGAGCTTAGCCTTATGTACTGTCATATTACTGACAGTGAAGAAAAAGTCAAGGTATAATATTTGGTGAATATCAAGACCCAATATGTATCTCAGGTCTGAGGATACTATGATTTTCTCCTTTACTCAAATTTACTTATGATCAATCACAGATGATTCCATGTAGTAATATTTGAGAGCGAGTCAGTCCAATATTTGTATCCCACAAATATCTATGAACTTTGGCAGCAACACTTTGCTCTATATTCATACCTAATGATTATCCACCAATCCAAGTTCATAACAATCTTACATTCATATTTGTTCCCACAAGTATGATCGACTACGGACATTTAGAATAAGAAACTTATTCACGGATTTAAACATGCTAAAATGGAACATAACTCAACATACCATAACGAGTTATATTAACAATTGTTCCAATATCCAAATACAAAATAGATCAAATCCAATCACTAGAATATCGAAGTCCTAAGGCACAAGTATGATCGTTTCATGCTTTGTCTGTACAAGGATCTTCGTGAGTGGATCCGCAATATTTTGATCAGTGTGAACTTTGCGAATACATATCTTTCCCTTTTCAACTTCATCCTTATGTAGTTGAAACTCCGCTCGACGTGCCCAGTCTTTTGATGTACACGAGGTTCCGTGATTTATGCAATCACACCATCGTTATCACAAAGATTACTAGGGGTCCTGAATGGTAGGGACTACCCCTAGATCGGCAATAATTCAAGTGGCAGATCCACATGAATCATCTCGATCAATGAAGCGGCAATGTATTCTGATTCTGTAGTGGACAACACTACCCTAATTGTGATCGAGAACCATCTCGATCAGTTTGGAAACTCGTATCCATGTAACCCTTTACAACGAATTCCGGAACTCGCATCCGTATAACCCTTTATAACGAGTTCTTCTTCACCAGATCCATATATTATAAATATATCCTTAGTCCTTCTAAGGTATTTCAATATATTTTTAACAATCACCCAATGACCGTTACTTGCTGGTATCCTTTTGTTATGCTTAAAGCGCATAACTTGTCCGGTCTAGTGCATATCATTACATACATAATGAATCCTATAGCAGACGCATATGGGATTCCTTTCATTCTTTCTTGCTCATCCTTTGAGCTTGGACATTGAGACGCACTCAATATTGTCCTCTCTTGAATAGGTACCAAACCTTTCATAGAGTTCTTTATCTTGAACCTTTTCAAGACTTTGTCAATGTATGCACTTTGATTTAAACCTATCAAGCGCCTTGATCTATCCCTATAGATCTTTATTCCCAAAATATAGGCGACTTCTCCAAGATCCTTAATGGAAAAACAACTTCCAAGCTAGGTTTTTACACCTACCATGGTTGGAATGTCATTTCCAAATAGTAGAATGTCATCGACATACAATATTAAGAAAGTGATGATGCTCCCCTAGCCTTCTTAAAACACAATCTTTATCAACGTTCTTGATGAATCCATATTCCCTAATCTCTTCATCAAAACGGTGATTGCAACTTCTCGATGCTTGTTTCAATCCATAGATTGAATTCTTTAACTTGTATACTTTGTCAGGATGTTTTGGATCGGAAAAACCTTCAGGCTGAACCATATAGACATCTTCCTCAAGATATCCATTTAGGAAAGCCGTTTTGACATCCATTTGCCAAATCTCATATTCATAATAAGCAGGTATGGCAAATAATATCCTTATTGACTTTAGCATCGCTATAGGCGAGAAGGTCTCATTATAATCAACCCCTTGAGTTTGTTTGAAACCTTTTGCTATAAGTCTCGTTTTATAAGTATCCAAGTTACCATGCATTATGGTTTTCTTTCCTGAAAACCCACTTACTTCCAACTACTTTGGAGTTAAGTGGTGGCACAACCAATTCCCATACTTGGTTGTCATACATGGATTGCATCTCTACGTTCATAGCCTCAAGCCATTTGTCGCAATCAGATTTTGACATTGCATCATGGTATGTGGTAGGTTCACCCGAATCTACCACGTAGCATCCATCCATGAAAAATCCATATCTTTCAGGTGGACTACTTATTCTACCAGATCTGCGAACGTTTTGTGTGTAATAATCAACCACTTGATCGTTTTCAACAACCTCTTGTTGAGCGCTAGTATCAACCAAACGTGTATCGGCTTGTGGTTCTTGATCCTCATCAAGTTCCACTGTTCTACTAGCTCCTTCTACAAGGAACTTAGCTTCCAAGAACTTAGCCTTTCGAGCAACAAATACCTTTTGCTCTGTTGGATCGTAGAATTAATATCCTATACCATCTTTAGGATATCCTACAAAGATACACTTAGTGGATCGTACTTCTAATTTGTTAGAGGTGTGTAGCTTATAAACTTCATAACCCCTTACTTTTAAATATGATAATGATGGAATCCTTCCATGCCTTATTTCAAAAGATGTCGTATCCACTTTCTTGGTTGGGCCATATTTAATATATGAGCCACGGAGAGCAAAGCGTAACCCCAAAATAATAGAGATAATGCGCTCCTAGCCATCATAGATTGAACCATATCCAAATAGAGTTCGATTCCTCCTCTATCGGAACGAAGAACTTTAATTGAGTTGATATTGTACTTCACCTTTTGAAGGTTTTGAACATTTCAAAACTTCTTCTTTGTGTCAAGTACACATAACCATAACTACTATAGTCGTTGGTAAAAGGTAATGAAGTATCTTTCACCATTCCTAATTATTGGCTTAAAAGGATCACATACATCCAAATGTATAATAAATCTTTTGACTTTTTCCACTAAAGGATTACTTGGTCATTTTCCCTTGTAAGCAAGATTCGCATATATCAAATGAACCAATTTCATTTGTTTCCGAAAGACAATTCTTTCGTAGTGTCTACATGCGACATCTGTTTATATGACCAAGGCGATAATGCCAAAGATAGGTCTTACTCAAATCCATTTTGAGTTTCTTGGTGATTGATTGGTACATTAAACTATCAAATGATGTTTTATTATGAACCAATTCATAAATACCATTTGAAGGCATAGGTTTAAAGTAAAACATGTCATTCATCGATATAAATGTCAATGTTTGCAAACTTTAAGTCAAAACCATATTGTCTTATAAGGGAAACTTGAATAATGTTCCTAGTCAAACTAGGAGCATTCAAAACATTTTAAAACAATTTCCAAACCATTTGGAAGTTTCAAAACATAGTCTCCTTTCTTTTAATGCTTATTTCTTTTGAACCTTTTGCAATGAATTGCAAATATGAGTTCCATATCCGGTATCTAATACCCATGTGTTAGAAGAAATAACATTAAGGTCAAGATTGTACCTGAGGTTTGCCTAGCATCCCTCTTGTTTTTCAACTCTTTGAGATAGGTTGGACAATTCCTATTTAAATGCCCTATCTCTCCATACTCAAAGCATGGATCGTTCATGGCAACCTTTGCCTTCTTCTCTTTTGGTTTCGGGGGTTTCGCTTTAGTCTTTCTAATTATCTCCCTTTGTTTTACCCGTTTCCATTTTCAACATTTGCTTTGGTGTCGGGTGATGCCCTTTCTAGTTCCCACCCTCATTGATCGTTAGAATGGATAAAACCCTTTTATCCATATTGAGCCTTTCAAGGTGATCAATGTGGCTTTTCATCTTAGAGACATAAGATGAGTCCGATTGGGTTTCCTCCATGCATGAAGCGCTCGAACCGTTTCGAAGCGTTCTACCCTTAGGAACATTTCCTACAATTGGGTAATCATGTCGTATGCTCATGATATTCAAAACCTTTTGAATCTCGGGAATCATAATTCCTAACATGAGGCAAGAGGCTGCGTAGTATCCTCGATATACTTAATCCAATCGTCATAGGCATCCTTATCTTCCATAAGAGGTTCATCGGGATTAGAATCGTTTTTAATGATAGGTTACAGACGGTTTGGGTAATATTGTTAGCGGTCATCTACAAAATTTTACAACGTTCAATTTTAGTATTTTCGATATTATTATATTTTAATCATTAATACCCTTTTGTGTCTTATAGACAATTAATAATTAAAATCTAGAATCCAACGTTACATTTAAATATTGGTTAGGTGACCTTTATCCCTCTATTTAAATTAACAAGGTAGTCAACGTTTGACAATTGCAACCCTTTGCAACTTCTAGCCATATGGGATCGGTTAAACATCTTTATGTTTAGTTGGCATGTTTAATCCCATCAACACCTTTTGTTCACCATGCTTCGGTGACCCTAAGTTCATGGTTTCCAAATCAAGTCGTCCAACTTACGCACACGTGTGAGTTTATACACATAAGTGGTTAGGTGACCTTTATCCCACAAACATGGTAAACCCACCTCGAATATACAAGTTCCTTCAAATGTGGTTAGGTGACCTTTATCCCACAAAAGAGTTCCCAAGTGATTCGAGTGTTGTATAAAAGGATGGTGTTTGACTTGTTTTATAAAAGGGATTTTGAGTTTTCAAAAATTCTAGTTTAGAAAACTTTATGTACCATACATTTGCATGCATTCAAATCCTTGGTACTTTTGTGAAAATAAATTTTCAAGGTTCTTAATAAAACCCATTTTATTATAAAATCATTAATTTTTTATAACCTTTTATTAACCAATTTTAATGATCTTTTAAAGAACCAATTTTAAGCTTGTTGTTGATTATTAGTTTGTTAAGCATGCATATCAACATATCATCCAAACAACATAAATAAACAACCACACAAGCACAACACACATATCATTAGGTGCATAACCATAGCCAACTATTTTGACCACACTTGTTAGCCGAAACAAGTGTGCCAAAAGGTCCTTCTTAAGGGGTGAATATTGACACAAGTAATGCGTCGTTGAACTCCCACTTGATCCCGCATCCAAATGCTTCAAGTCTTCCTCTTGTGTTGTGATTTCTTCACATTCTTTGGGCTTCCAAATGTCTTTTATATTCAGGTCCAAACTCCTTTGGACTTCAAAATGTGTTTTGGTTATCGGGCTAAAATCCCGTTAAGAACTATGAAGTCCTTTTGGCCCGAAATTAGCCAAAACCAAAATCGCATTTTTGTGTGCATCTTCTTTTACAAAAAATATCCTAATACATTTTTTCTAGTAAAATAAAATGCACCTAATCTATTTACTTACATACCAAATGAAAATAAATAAATTACATATTTCACAAATGGAAGAACAAAGATAATTAATTATTACAACCCATTGAAATAATCAAATATAAATCACAAACACAAATATTCAACATATTCACACAAGGTCATGGCTAGGTTATGAACACCAAAATATATATATCCACATATATAAAATTCAAGAAGCAAAATGGTTTCCTTTTTACAACCTACTTTTCGGTCAAGAATGAAAAAACCGAAAAAGTGGGTTTTTGTCCAAACAAACGAATCATCCAAATGACATAATTTTTCAAGATACTTTTATGCATGTATTAAAATAATCTTGAAAAACAAAAGGATAACCATATATAAAATTTCGGCCATAGGGTTTTAACCAAACCGGAAACCCGAAAATTTCATATCCTATGAAGCATGCATTCATATAAGCGGCTCTGGTACCACTGTTGGGTTTTTGACATGTTTATCAAAGTATTTTATCCATATAAAATAAAAACGCAGCGGAAATTTATTATTTAAAACATGTTACTTACAAGATATAAAACCATTTTTATATGTAAAACCCAATCCCGGATCCATATACGAACATGCATGCTATCAAAATTAAAACACAACCATAGGGTGTTTAGGATACTACCTTCCAAGGAGTAATGGATATGAAGAAGATGATGCTTCTTGAATGGTTTCCTTCAAGTGTAGAAGACCTCAAGCTTGTATACCCCAAGCCTTCCAACAAACACCTTATGTTTAGCTAGGATTTCTACACTTATGAACTCACTAGAAAAATCCCTCTTGGAACCAACTCTTGGCCGAAAATTATCAAGGGAAGTTATGGAGTTCTTGCACTTGATATATCAACTTGAAAGACCCTTCTTGATCAACCACACCATGGCCGAAAATTAGAGATAGTATTACAAGTTCTTCACTTGAAATTATCTCCTCATTTGGCTCTTATCTTGGCCGATTTTTAGAGAGAGTTCTCTAAGTCTTTCAAGTTCATTCAAGTGTTGCAAGTTCTTGTATTTGACATCTTGGTATTTAGATTGCGGGGTATGGGGCGGGACTTTGGGCGTGGGTAGGGGGAAAACACCCAAGCCACCACCCCGGGTGGGCATGGGTTTCGGCGTGGCCCTTGGGGCATGGGTTTCAAGCCGGGCGTGGGGCGGTTTGGCCATCCTAGTTGGCTGAATATCATTGGCTCACCCGCCACGTCATAGCGGGCCATCCCAAAAGTTTTGAATTTTTAAATTCAAACCGTTGGCTTGGCCAAGCGGTCACCCCAACCGGTCACCCAAACCCCAACATCCCCTATAAATACCCCCAAACCCTAACCATGTGGTCCATCCCAACCCCCACCGTGGTCCCAAACGTTCGATATCCCCACCTGCTGCCCCAGCCGGTCACCACAAACCCAACATCCCACGAACCCGCTATGGCATCCTTGACCCACGACGAAGAACTTGCCCTAGTCACAAGCGTCGTTGACGCTATGAAGGGGCGGCCACCGGGCCAAACCAAATATTGGACGGAAGCTTTCGCGGCCTACCGACTAAACGTCGGTAACGACCGCCACAACATGAACGCGTGCCAACATACATGGCGCGAGCTACGTCCCAAGCTCGAGCGTTTCAAGGCTTACTACGAAGCCGTTCCCGGGGGCGAGTTAAGCCACGAGGACCGGGTGGCGGTGGCAAACATAGAGTTTCGCGGCAAGGAAAAAAAGGCGTTCGACAAGATCGACCTTTTTGAAATTTATTTAACGCTTTATGTTTCTTATTTTGTAATTTTTAGGTTTATGTAATTTTATAAATATTAATGAAGTTGTATGTTTTTTTTTATAAATGTTTGTGTGATTTTTTTAAATTTTGTATATTTTTTTTTAAACTACCCTGCCACGCGGTGCACCCAACCCAAGCCCAACCCACGCCCCCACCATACCCCGCGGACACGTACCAGGCAGTGGGGGGGCTCCCATTCCACGTGTCAGCACCAGCCCCAACCCACGCCCAACCCAAGCCCCACCATACCCCGCAGTCTTATAGAACCATGAGAGAGAAGATAGCCACCCACATGCCCAATCAAAGAGCTTCTTACACATGCATAAATGCATGTACATGCATTGGACATTTCTTGCTTGGGAAGACCATCCAATAAAGATGCATGCAACTATGACAACATGCATGGAACCTCATTGGACAAGAATCTTTTGGGAAGACCCCATGGGGGGGGGGGTGGCCGCCTAGCTTAATTTATAAAAAAAATCAATTTCTTTTTATAAAATAATTTAAGTCTTGTTTAATTTTATAACTTTTATAAAATATAACATCATATGTTCACAAGACTTCATACAACTTTTATTAAGTTATTTAACCCATTAAATAACAAAATAAAATATTCTCTCAAAATAAATTATCCATATAATTTATTAGTTTGTCAAGTGCAATTATTTAGAAAACCAATTTCTAAATACTCTAAGTGTTAATATTTATTTGTTTGATCATATCACAAATAAATAATATAAGTGTTTGTCTAGCTTGTTATTGGGTATGACTCGACTTGGATCATAACGTACTAGCCACATCAATTTAATATGTGTCTTGGGCATACAGAGTCCAACAGTATTCTCACTAAATGGAAA